>CM062813.1:823967706-824567706 GCA_031772625.1 Pinus tabuliformis
CCAAAAAGTTAATGGATCCTAGATTTGATAATTGAAAAGATTTGTAATTATTCAACATGATTATCCTTTTGTGACTCTATTTACACAACACATGCAATTCTTCTTCCATATGTACAAGAAGCCTTGATTATTTGTCCTCGCATAAAGAGAAATAACCACTTTTGCATCACACATTGTTGGTGTTTTTCAATAAATCCATTCATAAATCATAATCTCTCCCATTTTCATCAAATATGTCTTCAAATGTGTGAGAGAGTATTTTGAAGCCTCCAAAATTTTTAATTTTGAAATAATAAATGTATAGTAAAAACTATATCATAACTATAATTGTTTTGAGACTTATATTCGTAAATACCATTAGTCATTTTACAATTGAACTTGGAGTTCTTTATGGAAATTTCCAAAGACTCGTGTACATTATTACAAAACCAAAGTTCTACTAAGAAAATTGTAGTAAAGTCATTCAACACATTTTTTTATTTAAGACGATCGAAAATATTCGATATAATATCCCTTGTGGAAAGGTCTTTTTTCAAAGCTAGTGTATCCAGAAATAACAAGGTGAGTATGTAAAATTGGTTGCAACTGACATTGGAAAAGAGTGCAAAAGTGTCGACAAAAGAGTAGGGCCCCAAAAATGATAACCAAATTCAAAATTGTTGTCAACCTATTAAACACTTGTTGATCCATTTATCATTTTGCCAAGGAGGCACATGCTTGCTGAGAAAGGGACTCTATCTTTGTATTACGTGTTCCTTTTACATAGTAGACCCTTCACCATGTTGCAAAAATTGGAAAATATGATATCGTTAATTTCATAATGCTCAAGAATGATGAATGTGGTAAGAGTCTTCTCATTCAATTTTCATCATGACTTTGACAATATGTAACCATTGCATCCAATATTGTTCTATTGGTTTTCAATTTAGAAAATAAGATTTTAGTTTTATGACATCTATTGGATGATTAAGTGGAAGAGAAAACCAAATGGTTCCATCCAATAGCTTATCTACTACTGAAGCAATTTCTTCCATGGTTAACCCCTGAAGGGGCCAAAGAGTAGTTGTTGTCAAACTGTGTAGACCATTTCTCTTGTAGTTCTCAAAATCAAGTTGGCTTGGAGAACACTTTATTAGTTGGTAACAATTAAAAACAATGTCATGTTTATCCCAAATAGGTTGATCAAGTTATAAGAGAATTTGTTTATTAGAAAAAATTGTAATTGGACAGTCTAAGGAGCACAACATTTTATCATCAATCTGATGAAATAATAAATATAAACTAATCAACAACCATTTATTAGCATAATGTCTAAACCATTGTAACAAAGTATAAACTAATTTTAAAATTGTCATACCATTTACAGATTTTGGTGTCGTGTTTTTTCACTTCATTTTCCTTTGATGCTTCCTTTGAATTTTCACTAGCTTCATAGTTCATGGTTTCTTAGTATTGGTTAAAAAAAAAAAAAAAAAAAAAAAAACTAACTATTATCACAATTTCGAATTATTGAAGAAAGTAGGAATTTATAAATACTATAACCACTCGCATCATTATATGTTTACAAATGAACAAGAACAATAACAAGTGTAGAACTCACAATAATATCTAATCATGGTGTTGATTAGAAAAAGGGCACCCCCAAATAATTTATTATATTCTTTTAACTATGACTATAGGCAAGCTAGCACCTACTAGCTTTCCTTCTAGCACGAGCATAAGCACATTTCCAAAAGACATTACATTGTGAATAAATAAAAACAACTGTAGAAACTACATCATATTTACACAAAATTATCTTTTATAGTCATGTATAGTCTTAGCTTGCTTTAGAAACCATAAAAGCAAAATACAATGAAAGAACATTAAGTATGGAAATCATTAGATTTTCTTCTAGATCTTCGTCTAGCACAAAGACAAACACATAACAACATTGTAAGGTGAAAGAAATAGAGAATGTGATAGAATTACTTCTAGCAGAAACACAAGCATATTGCCAACAAGAATGTTGCAAAGCAAAATCAATATTTGCATCCTAGATTTCTTTCTATCACAGACACATGGATATTGCCAATAAAAACATTGTATTGTGAAATAAATCTAGCACATGCTAGAATTATTTTTAGCACGAACACATGCATATTTCCAAGAAAAACATTGCAAACCAAAAAAAAAAATCTAACACAAGCTAGATTTCCTTCTAGCACAAACACAAGCACGTTGACATTAAAAATATTGCAAGGCAATGGAAATGTAACACATGCTAGACTCCCTTCTATTGCATAAAAGAAGATTCCCAACAACAACATTGCATTGTAAAGTAAATCTAGTGCATGCTAAATTTCCTTCTAGCACAAACACAAACACATTGTCAATAAAAACATTGCAATAATAATATTTCCTAAGACATCTCCATGCTTATCAAAATTGACCTTGCTTTTTAGAGACAATGAGGTTTTAGTCCATACCTACATAGACTGTTGTTACAATATAAAAAATCTTAAACCCTCAAATTACTTGAAGGCCCTTCATATGGAATATGTGGTCTAAGAATGGGATATTGTACAAACATAAGCATGTTGCCAACAACAACATTGCATTGTGAAAAGAAATGTTCTATATTACCCTCTATCACAAACACAAGCACATTGCCAATAAAAACATTGCAAGGTGAAATAAATATATCGTACGTTAAATTTCATTTTATCAAAAAAACAAACACATAACAACATTGTAGGGTGAAATAAATCTAGCATGTGTTAGAATTACGTTTAGCAAAAATACAAACATGTTTCCAACGACAATATTGCAAAGAAAATTTAATGTAGCAAATGCTAGATTTGTTTTTAGTACAGACACAAGAACATTTCAATAACAACATTTGCAGGGGAAAGAAATTTAAGCATAAGATAAAACAAAAAAAAAAAAAAAAACTTGTATCAACATTGGTAGGTAAAAGGAATCTAACATGTGCTAGATTTACTTATATATCACAAACACAAATATGTTGTCAACAACAACATTACAGCAGGGTAAAAGAAAATCTAGCACATGCTATATTTCTTTCTAGCACAAACATAAGTAAATAGCATTATTGTATGGCTAAAAAAACCTAATACATGTTGGATTTACTTCTAGAGCAAACACGAGCATATTACCAATAACATCATTATAAGGAAAAAGGAATCTAGCACCCACAAGATTTTCTTCTAGCACAAACAAAAACACATTGGAATAATAACATTGTAAGGTGAAAGAAATCTAATGTGTGTTATATTTCATTCTATCATAAACACAAGCACATAACAACATTGCAAGGTGTCAGAAATCTAGTATGTGCTAAATATACATCTATCACAAACACAAGTATATTGTCAACAACAACACTGCAAGAAACCTAGTGCATGATAAATTTCCTTCTAGCATAGACAGAAATACATTGCAAAATAAAAACAATGCAAGGCATTTGATTTCCTTCTAACACAAATAATTATATTTTCAAAATTAATATTGCATTGTGAAAAAAATATAACGTGTACTAGATTTCCTTCTAGTACAAATTCACAACATATTGACAACAACAACATTAATAGACAAAACAAATCTAACACATGCTAGATTTACTCCTATCAAAAACACAAGCACGTTGCAAATAGAAACATTACAAGGTGAAAGAAATATAATGCATAGTATATTTCCTTCTAATGCAAACATAATCACATAACAACATTGTAGGGTGAGAAAAATTTAGTCTGTGTTATATTTACTTCTAAAACAAACATATAAATATTTCCAATGATAACATTACATGACAAAACAAATCTAGCACAAGCTAGATTTCTTTTAGCCCAAACAAAAACATGTTAGCAATAACAACATTGCAAGGTAAAAGAAAATCTAATGTGTTAGATTTCCTGTTGGCACAAACACAAGCACATAACCATTATAGAGTGAAAAATCTAGCAAATGCTAGATTTATGTCTACCACAAATAAAAGCACATTGAAACAACAACATTGTAGAGTAGAATAAATCTAGCCTATGCTAAATTTTCTTCCAACACAAACACAAGCACATTTCAATTTGAAAGAAATCTAGTGCATGTTATATTTCCTTCTAGCACAAACACAAGCACATAACAACATTGTAGGACTAAACAAGTCTAGTGCATGCTAGATTCATTTCTATCACAAACACAAGCAGATTGCAAGCTGAAGGAAACAAAACACATGCTAGATTCATTCTAGCACAAGCAACCATATTTCCAACAACATTGCATTGTGAAATAAATCTAGTGCATGCAAAATTTCCTTCTAGCCCAAAGATAAGCACATCACCAATAACAACATTGCAAGGTGAAAGAAATCTAATGTGTTTTAGATTTCCTTCTAGTATAAACACAAGCAAACACAAACATTGTAAGGTGAAAGAATTATAGTGCATGCTAGATTTACTTCTAGCACAAACACAACCATGTTGACAACAACAACATTACAGGGCAAGGAAATCTAGCGCATGCTAGATTTATTCTAACACACAACACAAGCACATTACAGGATGAACGAAATCTAACCCGTGCTAGATTTCCTTCTAGCACAAACACAAGAACATAACAACATTGTAGGGTTAAAGAAATATAACACACTAAATTTATTCTAGCACAAACTGAAAGATATTGCCAATAACAATATTGCAATAAAAGAAATCTAGCATGTGCTAAATTTCCTTCTAAGACAATCACATGCAAAATTCCAATAACAGCATTGCAAGGTCAAAGAATTCTAGCATATTTCCTTCTAGCACAGACAACCAAATTTCCAACCACCACATTGCATTGTGAAATAAATCTAGTGCATGCTAACTTTCCTTCTAGCTCAAACATAAGCACATAAAAGCAATGTAAGGTGAAAAAAATATAACATATGTTATATTTACTTTTAGCAAAAACACAAGCCTATTGCCAACAACAACATTATGAAGCAAAAGAAATCTAACACATGCTAGATTTCATTCTATCATAAACACAAGTGTATTGCTAATAACAACATTGTAAGATGAAAGAAATCTAACGAATGTTAGAATTCCTTCAGCACAAATAAGCACGTAACAACTTTAACCCTTAGTAGCTCCCACACACATACTTTTTATTTGCATGTCTCTTTTTTGACACCTAGAACCCCTCAAGTCATGTCATGGACTTTCTTTAGAAGCCGAAGCACTTTTATCATAATTATTAAGTTATATGAAACCCGCTTTGTATGCACATGGGGTCTTACCCCCCCATACTCTTTTCATCTTATTTGGTCTACAGTGCTAATGCGTTTATTGGTGTGCATAAACACCAGACTTTTTAGCCTCAAAACATATAAAAGCATATGCCCACCAATACTTTGGTCCCAAAACATATACACATACATGCACTTTGCATTTAACACCCGTTACCTTTCCCATTTATTATAAGCATTGTAAATTAATTTAAATAAAAATGTGTCGAGTTTAGGGACACATCCCAGAGTTAAGGAGGGAGGGAATTGTCTAGGATATTGATTGTTTGATAGCATCCATGGAGGCTGACAAGTGTGCACAAGGGACATGTTGTAAAAATATCAGCTAAGGATGAGGGCAAGAGTATGCCTTTGAGTAACTGAACATGGGACAACAAGACCAATGGAAAGTTGGCCACGTAGCAAGGAACCAATTTGTGACTAGGTGCATATAGGATTGTTGGCCACCTGTGGTAACAATAGAAAATTCTAGGAGACAAGGGGGAACAACACATAATTTGGAGTGTCGAGAGGACACGGGCAAGAGAGGAGCAGCACAGAGGGTGGAGGTAGTGAGCTCCTAAGAGAAATTGAGAATAAATAGCAATGGTAGAGGACACTATGTCGTAAACAAAAGAGGAGATCCTTCGAAGAAGCTTGGGGAAAGTTTGACAGAGGTCTAAATGGTGAACAAACAGCATCGAGAGCCCTTGAAAATGTTGGAGAAAAACTTCTTGTGAAATCTAGAGCATTGAGATTAAGTGATTTCTCTTCGATTGATAATTGCTTGTGAATGTTTTTTACTTCTTAGGTTAGGATCTTCTTTTACTTATGTTATTATAGTGTTATTCATCATCAAACAGTTACCAATGCATAAACCATAAAGAGATAAGAGACACAGAATATAGGCTATCAAACAAGGCCTAAACCTCTCCCACTTCAGAGGAAAATCCAAACGAATTCTTCTTCTTATAGAGACTTCAATAGACGAATACGAAACCTAGACCCTTGACCAAGAGCCCTCTAAGACCAATACACAAAGCTTATGAGCTTGACCCTTTCCGTCCTTGAGTCAATGATGGTCAAATTGCTAATTCTTCCTTCCTTCTCAGCTACTCTTTAGACTTCGATTTTATGTTGTACTTAGCTTACTTCAGAAACCCTAGCACGTGTGAATCATCAGGATTGTAACATTAATTTCCTTTGCTTTAGGTGGAGGCTACTTGTTTGTCAACTCGGCTTGAGATACACCCTTGCTTCTTCCCTAACTTAACCTTCCAATGGGACTACAATATTTCGGCTTCTTCTGCAACAAGGACAATCCCTTTTCTTCGCATGTGTGAGATCAAAGTGACCCAAAAACATATCCAAATGATGCCAAAGACTTCGCTCTACTTCTCTCCCTTCTTTGCTAATGATTAGGCTTCCTTTTAAGTGAACTTCGCATATCTTTATATCATACCGAATTCTTCACCGAAATTTTGCCTTCTAGAATGAGGCTGAGCTGCCTATTTATAGTTGTTCCCCAGTCAATTAAGCTAACTTGAGAGAGGATGAGCCAATATGTCCTTTTTTGAAGATTATTTATTCCATCTTGTAGCCGACTTGTAGGAGGTGCCTTTGCTTGATCTTGGAGGGCCCTCTTATACATGTAAGGACTCATACAAAAATGTAACATGCCCAAGAAGGGTCCTTCATACATGACATTGACTCAATTTGGCTTCTATGACTAGATAACAATACCTAAAGGTTCACAATGGGAACCTTAACTAAAATAAAATCCCTTGATCATAAAACCCATGATTCAAGTGCTTACATAGATAATTTTATTTTCTTCTTTTCATAAAATCACAATTACACATATCATTATGAAGACCGAACCTAGTTACACTTTTCAACAAAACTAATTGAACATCACACAAGTTGGATTGTCAATAGAATGCAGATAACCTGGGAGGGCATTTGAAAGTTTGGCTAGGGAGAGAAGAAGAGCTCAACCAAGATCTATGTAAACAATTCATGCATCCATAGTGTGAGCGAAGAGTACGAGCTGGAGTGAATAGTGACGAGGAATTCTAGCATTGTTGGAGGGAGCTATGCTATGAGAGTGCATTCCCATAGATTTGCCTTGATGTAGTGGTTGAACGAAGTCAAAAAACACAAAGTAGAAGAAGAAAGGAGTTGAGCACGATAGCTCATAAGAAGCTAATAAATAAGTTGCCTTGTTACAACATTGACATCTTTGAAGGTCCCTGTGCACAATCTGACTTTCGTGTCTCAGCTGATGGGTGGAGGTAGTTGGACATCTGGAACCCCTGTTTCAACTGGCAGATCTGGTTTTAATCTTTTGAGAAAATCCCTCACTCATGCTCTGGAATCTGGCTCGAGGGTGATTGGAGTCTTGGATTGCAAGAAAGACCATAGTGTAGCCCAATCTAAGGTTGGGTGGAGAGTTGCAGTCTCAGACTCAGTTGTCGGTCCATACTTCAAGATAAGTATCTATGCCATTTAGCATATGCCATGAAATTTCATGTTATATAACCTATTGTTATGATCACTAAATGCTTGAGCATGGTTTACTCGTGTTGGATTGAATTTAAGCTGATGGTTCATAGACTATTGATAAGCATATGATGGGTTCCATGTATAATGCTGACTTACTAACCTGCCTAGAAATTATGCAACACCCCATATGGAAGGTTATTAGTGTTACGGTTGGATCACATAAAGCAGACTCATGGTAGTAGAATCATAACATATATATACATTATTAATCTCTGCTCTATAGCAAGGCTGATCATGTACTCATGGGCTTGGAATTCCTTATATATATATATATATATCCATCCCTGTGCAATAGTTACAACTTACAACCCTGTTAGCTTAAAGTTTGAAATATGCATATGCATTGATATGTGTGCAATTAAGGTGAACAAACTGTACTCCTTTCAATACCAGGGTAGTGACCATAGCCCATAACTTGCAATGACTACCATGCTCAATTAGTTATAGGAAAATATATGTGTTTTTCCAATTAGACCTAGGCACATATGGCATGATGATGAGAGTCATGGGATATTATTCTCTGGCCGCCTTAGTCGCTTTTATGTTAAGTGGTTGGGAGTATTAAGACTCCTACATTCATTATTTAAATCACGTAAATGATACTAGTAGATCTGAGTGAGATTCTGTAAATTAGACCTGTTTATCCAACTAACTGTGCTATTATTTATTCTCGAGCACCTGAGAATGTGCTTTCTAACGGATAGGAACAATACCTTGTGAATTTTTGAAAGGCAGTCTCCCAGACAGGCCTGCTTCTACTTATTTTTTGGAGAACACATGTCATCTGATTGTTCTATACATCAAAACCCAATAGACAAACTCATTCCTATACCTCCTCGGTCTTCTCCATTCCAACTATGCTGAATGGTCCTCAATTCAGAGACAAAGTACTAGTATTCTCTTCATGCAATCTCAAAAAAACTCCGAGGGCCAACCTACCTTCATTGGATGAATGGAAGGTATTAGCACATCTATTTAGTGTGCATCTAGATGTGCATTTGTGGCTTCTTCAGCACAGGTGTACACCACAGTGATGATTCAGTTTTGTGCTTGTGCAGAGGTGAGACATGGCATTTTATGAACAATGCTGCTCAGTGTTCCTGGAACAGAGTTTAGATTTTTATCATTCTTGCTGGCATGTGAAGGTTTGTCAAACCTTGAATATTCTCATCATGTAGATGTATTGATTAAGTTAGTGAAATTGCCACCTCCCCATTGACATCTTTTCATTACCAAATTGCCAAATGCTATAAAAAAGGTTGACCAAGGTTGTAGTGTGTGAACTCCAGTGTTTTTGCTGAGGCAGAAGCCATGCTTCTTTCAAGTCAAATGTCTAGTGCTACAATTCTCAGGGTACTTCAGGACTTGAGCTCTCTTGCTTCCTCACTTAACAAGGCAAAGGATTATTAGTTACTACCTTATAGAGATCATGATGAAAGTGTTATTATAATCAGGAGTCTTAAATTAGCCGCTGAACTTCTATGGTAACAACTGGGTCTCTGTATCAGTAAGATAGAAAAACTGGTCATCTTCATTGTCTATTGTACTTGTGTCTTCTGGTGCTAATGGAGTTTTACTCCCTCTACCACCAGGGCACAAAATATCTTGCCATATATTGACGTATTTTTGTAATATGTGAAAAGTTGCAACCTCATCCAATGACACCTACACAGCTAGAATACACCAGTGCTACCTCTAGTGAGATAAAATCAGCTGCAAGTTCATCTGATTCCTTAGTGCTCAAGATCCTGGCCCATTGATTACACATAATCGAAGGGAATATCCTTCACTTTGACAAGTGAAACAACCATTAAAATCAAGGCAACAATATCAAGATGAGTCCACACATGCTATATTATTAGATTGACATGGTAAACTGATATCTTGTTCCCTGTTCAGATTGCTGGGGCTACCTTTAGATTCTTTCTTTTTTATTGTACAGACTTTAAACTAAACACATACCCAACCCATTTCCTTGTAAGCATTACTAAGCATAGGATGATAACATGGGGCATTTTCCTGGATCGGATTCCAGCTTAGCTATTGCCTCTGCTTTTGGGCATATGGAAAGTTAAGTGCATTCTAGGGGAATTTGATTGCTTGTTTCTTTGTGTCAAGATATCTGCAAATGTCCTTGCTGACACTGTGACATCAATGTAAGAGAAGTCCTTATAATGAAATGGGTATTTATCTCAGGAGTTTATTCTTGCGCATTCTCACACTTTCAAAGCTTGCATATGTGCCAGAAATCATTGACAAGTACCTAGACTTGGAAGAAAACTCAAAGTTGCTATGTAGTGACCTAACCCAATTCCAATTCAAGAGGTACAGAACTTAATCAATAATAGCACTCGAAGGGTTATGCTGCTACTGAGCTCCATTTCATAGAAACAGAGATCTCAACGAGTTAAAACTCAATCCATGGACCATTGAAGAGTTAGATCCAGCATTCAGTATTGCAATGAGAATATATTAAATACACCAATCTTATCTATGCGTTCATAAGCAACATCTGACAAACACCTTTGGCATCTAGCCCTTAGTTTTTACTAGAGATGCCTGAAGCATCATTACATAACAAAATGCAATCTTTTGGGAAGTCCATTCAAATGTGGAATCCAAGTTAAGCATTGATATTAGACCTTGCATGCACATTTCATGGATTGTTGTAGTAGTGACATAAAAATGGACTAGGTCAGTTATATCATATATGTCAAAGATAGTCTAACTCGGAGTATGAAACTGCCATCTAATCTATAACCTGACTAAATGGTCCAAACTTGAAACTGTGACCCTTCTTTGCAAATTGCATGTGCTACCAATTAACCATACTTAAAAGGCTTTAAATTCAATACTAGAGTAATCTTATGGAGGAGCTGTTGGGTTTGGAAAGTCACCACAGAACAAAGGCCATTAGGTTAATCTCCTGAAACAAGGTGTTAACATAGTCTTCGAGAGGCACATTTTGCATCAGGAGGTTTGGAAAGTCACCACAGAACAAAGGCCAGTGGGTTAATCTCTTGAAACAAGGTGTTAACATAGTCTTCCGAGAGGCACATTTTGCATCAGGAGAAACCCTAGACTGATCTCTTTTTATGAGGAAGCAAAAACATGACAAATGTTTGGTTAGGTAGGAATACAGCTTGTCAATTTGGTCTAGCTTGAGTGATTAAAAGAGAAGGTTGTTAGGCTCTCTACCATTTCATGGATTGATATAGTGATGAGACAAAAGAGGCTCCCCCTTGAGACTTAACTAGGTCGTTCATAACAGCTGTGGTGTTGGTGCCTTAACTTAGCCAGAAAATGCCAAAACTCTATTGATGCACAAAATTTATTACTGAATCGACCTCAGAATATGCCATAGTCACTGAATATGACATGCATGGCTGTACCAAGGAGGCCCTAAACTTTTGAACAATGGAACCTTACATTGGTATGGTCAACCTACATGGGGAGAAACAAAAGATTTTAATAAGATGCCAGCAAAACCTAGACACTGTTGTGTGAGATTATTGCTTGGTACCTGCAGATTGCACAACGACATCTGTGGTTGAGCCAGCAAGAAGTGATCCCTTCAGGTGGATCTTACCAATAAAATATATGTAGCGGTCTCCGATCTCGAGGTCTGTGAACCACATAGACATAAACCAAATGAAAAATAAATAAATTTACAACAACAACAAAAAATCATAGGTCTAACCAGCAAATATATATATATATATATACACATGCGTCCCATTTCAATGGTGTACATTCCCAAAACTCATGTCCGTCTGTCCTAGTGTCAGTGTCATGTGTGACTTAGATTGAGCATAAAGAAAGCAAAAGCATTTACTATGGAAGCCAAGTTAAGCATTGATATTAGACCTTGCATGCACATATCATGGATTGTTGTAGTAGTGACATAAAAATGGACTAGGTCAGTTATATCACATATGTCAAAGATAGTCTAACTCAAAGTATGAAACTGCCATCTAAGCTATAAACCTGACTAAATGGTCCAAACCTGAAAACGTGACCCTTCCATGCAAATTGCACGTGCTACCAATTAATCATAGTTAAGGTTTTAGATTCAATACGAGTAATCTTATGGAGGAGCTGTTGGGTTTGGAAAGTCACCACAGAACAAAGGCCAGTGGGTTAATCTCCTGAAACAAGGTGTTAACATAATCTTCCGAGAGGTAAATTTTGCATCAGGAGAGACCCTAGGCTACCCTCCTTTTATGAGGAAGCAAAAACACGACAAATGTTTGGTTAGGTAGGAATACAGCTTGTCAACTTGGTCTAGCCTGAGTGATTAAAAGAGAAGGTTGTTAGGCTCTCCACCATTTCATGGATTCATATAGTGATGAGACAAAAGAGGCTCCCCCTTGAGACTTGACTAGATCATTCATAACAGCTGTGGTGTTGTGTTGTGCTTAGCTTAGCCAGAAAATGCCAAAACTCTATTGATGTACAAAATTTATTACTGAATCGACCTCAGAGTATGCCATATAATCACTGAATATGACATGCATGGCTGTACTAAGGAGGCCCTAAACTTTTGAACAATGAAACCTTACATTGGTATGGTCAACTACATGGGGAGAAACAAAAGATTTTAATAAGATGCCAGCAAAACCTGGACATTGCAGTGTGAGATTATTGCTTGGTACCTGCAGATTGCATAACGACCTCTATGGTTGAGCCACCAAGAAGTGATCCCTTCAGGTGTATCTTCCCAATACAAATATTCTGTGGATGTAGCGGTCACCGATCTTTGGGTCTGTGAACCACATAGACATAAACCAAAAAAAATAAATAAATAAATAAAAAACAAAAAACTTCATAGGTCTAACCAACAAATATATATATATATATATATATATTATATATATATATATATAATATATTATATATAAATACATGTCCATTTCAATGGTCTACATGCCCAAAACTCATGTCCGTCTGTTCCAGTGTCAGTGTCATGTGTGACTTAGATTGAGCATAAACAGATACATGTGAGAAAGCAAAAGCACAACTACTAATTGCAGAGGAAATACAGGGGACACAAAAAAAAGGTACAGAAAATTATATTTCACTGATTAACTAATTCAATTGAATTACTTCTTGTGCCCCACAATGATTGATTGAGACAGTATTTGGGAATCTTTCTTATATTATTCCTAAAACTGCATTGGTTCATTTTACTGCATTAGTGATAGTTTATTGGTTGACTAGGGCACAATGATTAGTGTTATTTTCTTAAATTCAGTCATAAGCTGATGTTTTTCAATATTCTGTCACCACCTCACCAAATTGAGATGAATGATTCTCATGGAGTGTTGGGTCCCACTCTTTAGGTGATAAGAATTTATTTTTATGTAAGCAATTCTCTACTTGTAAGGCTACGTCGGCTAGAAAGATAGCAAGAAAGTTCCATATCATCATATTTGTCATTTACTGGCATTACCTTGACATCTTCTCATCCTTCCTGATAAATATGATGACATCATCTTCCCATCCTTGCTATAAACATCATAATATCATCTTCTTATCCTTTCTGGAATTTACTTTTCCCAACTTGAGGTGTATTTTTTCAATGGCATGGTTTTCTGGTTTATTTCAAAATTTTGGAGACTTTCTTCATCCATTTCAAACAGTTCTAAAATATCCAATTAATTCCTCTTAGTGATATCAAAATCGAAACAATCATTGAACTGACCGACAACAGAAATCAAAACTAAACAAAAACTGAAAACAGAACTGGACCACAAAACCAGTCAACCAAATAATAGATCAAATATTCAACTTTTGGAAAAATTACAAATTCATGTGCATCCATATGAATCCAAACGATCATACACAAATATGCAAAGTTTCTCATGTATGTAGCAAGCAAGGGTGCATATAACCAAAATAGCACCAAGTACAATCCATATCTGAAACCAAAATACATCAACAAAGATGTTCTAAAACTCTCCAAATCAGCCCAACAAATTCTTCAAATCAGCTCTCCAAATCAACCCAAGATACTCAACTCAAAATTTCCAAATTTTTGCAATGAATTGTGAGTCAAATGGAGGGTGGGGAGCTCTTTAAATAGCATTAGGGTGGGCCTCTGGTTAGGTTTTCATGTTCAAACTTTATATATTTTATCGATTTTTTTTTAAATATTCAAGTCATCCCCATCACCAGCTATATGGCTTTGTACAGAATGGAGTTGGGCGGTTCTGTACAGAACCAGTTAGTTTTGACATTTATCACCAATTCCAGTATGGAACCAGCCATTTACAGTGTGGAACATTCAATAGAACCAGTACGGACCCCTAACCGATTGGTTCAGGATGGTTTCACCAAAAATAATCTAGTTCTGATAACTTCGATTTCTCTGGCTAATGATTTTGTCTGGCTTCTGTCAGCATAACTTAGAACTTTTCATTTCCAAACTTTCAATACTAGGTCTAAGAATTTAGAAAAAGGCTTTTCTAGTGTTGGTAAGATTGAAATAGTCCATGCATCTAAATCCATGCATGGAGAAATCAAAACTACAGTTTTAAGTTTGTAGTACATTTCAACCAGCAATTCATGTCGCAAGGGTGTTGTTATAGGTTTAAAGATTTCAAAAAGGATAAAAGTTATGTTACATGATCATAGCTTTGGTTTAGAGCACCTAAAACAATCACAGATTGTTTTATGACAGTTTTGCGGCATTTATATTTCTGGATTTATGGATTGAAAGAGTCCAGGACCTATATAAAGCACTAAAACAATGAATCTCACAAGATTAGTTGAACTAATGAGACCTACTAGGTCAAATTCTTAGCAAATAATTCATCTTAAAGATATCAATCAATGACTCATTTATTGCTAAAACACAGTTCAACAAAATGACCATAAAAAAATTTATGGCTTCAACTCCTAAAGTTTTATACACCTTTTGATTTTACTTCAAATATGTGAAGCATGTTGGCAATTTATGGCATGGAAACAGTGTTCAATGATTTCGATTCCAAGAGATGCATTTCTTGAACAAATTCTAGATCTCTTATTTTGCATTTATTAAAATAGCTCTCTCGAATAATTGTTTGGGTTCCTCTCCTTTCCTGACATAAAACTTTGACAAATAACCCAATAAAAAGCAAACAAGAATAAAGCCAAACCATAATGGATAAATTATTTCTCCAAGCATTTTGTATACCATGCAAACAGTAACAAATAACTGACATGTTAGGCGGCTACAATATGTTTCACAATGGGGCTTTCATTAACACTTCAAACACATGTAATGCTGCAATACAGTACTCTCAGAAAAACTCAGTACAATCCTACTCCACAAATCACCCAATATATTGGCTCTTACACGGTTAGGATATGATGCAATGACTGTCCTGTCACCTGGATGGCACGTGCGAGCTTTGATTTCCCTAACTTCATGCCATGGGGAGTCTGTGAGCCCATAATGGCTAAATCAAACCTTGAATCCAACATTTCTATTGACAATTCTGCTCTGGTTACTGTTGATTCCAGTGTTGATGCAACTGTGTCTGGACAGAAATTCCTGAATGGTCAAAATGCCCTAGGAAGTTCATTTTGGAAGTCTTCCACAATGAAATGGATCTTTTCTTGATGGAACTCCAATAGTCATTTAGTTTTCTGAATACAATTTTGTGTGTGCTGATTATCAGCAACAAGCATTGCTTGGCCATTTCATGGACCAGATTCCTTTGTGGATGATCATCAAGGTATGGATGCAGGAGGTAGGGGAGTCTCAGATGGCTTTGGAAAACTACCCATAGCTTGACCATGGGCTTCCTTTTTGTTTTATTCTTTGAATAAAGTTGTTTTTGATGAAAGTGTTTCCAGCAATCCTTGGTAAATATAAACACCTTAGTTGTCTTCTCCTGGTGGTATGAGAAACTCTCGGTGAAGAGAAACACACAGTTATGTCTTTTCCTGGTGTTTGCATCAAGTTCCCTGGGATAGCCATGCAATACTGGCCTTTCCACAAACATATTTCTTATTCTCTCACTCACTTTAACTATCACAGGCCTGAGAAACTTTACAACCCTCAGGGGCCAGAAAAGCATGCCTGAAGTTTAACTTGTCCAAAGACCTTAAAGAATAAGTTCTGATTGGGGTTGGCAAAAAGATGTTTATATAACTTGTGAGGTACCTCTCTCCTTAGAGCCCATGGGAGGGAAAATTGCTTCCATCCAAATAAAAAGTAAATGTTATCAAAGAATAAGGGAATCTATAAGACAATGCCTCCAGAATATCCTTTTCAATGAAGCACTTCAAGTCAGGGTGGCCACACTCAACGGTCATTTGAATATTGTCAAGATTCAAAGTGCCAAAGGGGCACAATTCCAGGGCCATCATCCAATGGCTTAAAACAGGCGACAGGCCTACAAAAGGATTTTTTATTTTTTAGGGGCCCTATATTCAAAAGAAGGCTTGAAGAGAATCTCCACTACGAAATCAACTAAGGGTAGGCTTACTTAAAAGATGAAATTGAGAAACAATATACTTCTCAGTTCTCCCTACAAAAGATTTTTCAATTGCAAATACTAAATGAGGAACGTCCACACAACCTTGTCTTGGAGTTGTGTCACAAACTTTATGAAGCGCAAAGAATACTGTGTGACTAGTCTTTGACTTTGGGTAAGTTAGCTTCTACCCTCTCAAACATGAACAATGATGATGGTAAGCCCTAGGATTAGACAGATTCCAGTGTGAATTCTATAATGCTACTTAGTACTTTGTCAATCCAGACATTTTGCATAGGTTTACAAAGAATCCATCACACAGAAATCATTGAGAACCAACTTAAACAAAGGCATTATCAAGTTTATACCCAATGTTAAAGATTCCAAAGTGAATATGGGTTGGAAGCCTATCACTCCGTTGAATGTCTCATGTAATAGTCTTACCAAAGCTCAACACTCATAATCAAGCATATTCTCATGATTATTATCAAACCTGAGCAGACTTGTTTCACCAAAGGGCAATTTATCATCGAAAATATTATTGCAGTCTGTGAGGGCATGGAGTGGCCCAGTCATTATGGCCATAACATCTTATTCATCAAAAAAACCAGCTTCGAGAAAAAACTTACAAGATAGTAGGGTATCCCTTTATTCTACCTCTTGCATTTGAGCCAACTTCTCTAAAGGCTACTAAAATATTATTCACCAAGACCTAACTTTGTCTCTCTTAATGAGTGTAAAATTAAACCAGAGTTAATCCTTCTTTGATCAATTTTCCAAACAGAGGCCAGTTTCTTTCTGATAGCTCATAGGGTCAAGGAAGGTCTCATTAAAGCGGATTCATCTGCACAAACCATACCCAATGATGCTTGTGAATGTGCTAAAACTCAATGTTCTAGAACAAAAGTCAATTAATAATGTGCTATGGATTACTTAGGCATTTTCTGCAAGGCCCTAAGCTCTAAACATTCAGTGAGCTAAAACCTATTGCTACAGGTAGAGCTCACAGGACATGCCAGATTGACTTAAAGGTAGAGCTCACAGAAGATGCCAGATTGACTTAAATTATAAGGGCGGGCTTGTATCAAGTCAAGCCAGAAATTCAAATTCCTAGGTATTTCTTTCTCTTTTCAAGCAACATTTGAGGAACAATGGGACATGCTTATCCAAATACGGGAAAAGAATTTTGGTAAATGGATTTATAAGCCCAAGACTTTAGCAGCATGATTTCAAATCTGCGCTAAGCGTTGGCTCCCATGCATGTTATTATTTATTGTATGTGCCCTAGGTTGCGTCTTTGCACCAACTTTGATGGGGGGATGGTCTTCAACTTTTCATAGATTCAGGAACCTTTAATACACATGGAAGGAATGGAGTGGCTTGGGTATCCGCAGAACTCACACTCCAACCCATCCCTCTATGCTAAGTGAATTGTTTGTGCTCTGGAAGGAAATTGCATTCACATGGTAAAAATTTCTACAGGGGACTGAACCTTCAATCATTTATCAATAAGCATTACCCCAAACAATTTTAAGATTAAATGTACCTTTCTAGCCCATAGTATATGGAAAGCTTGGAAGGTTATAAAGCCAAAACCTCCATATAATCCACCTTGGCATCCCCACAATAAATAACTTTTGATAAAAACATATATTCTGGTTGTACCAATTCCCCAACTTGGCTTGGCAATAGGTATTGACCTGCTGTAGTCACTTACTTCACATTTCCATCCCGTAAAAGCAATCCCTTCCTTGGAGATTAATTACCGTAAACTGTGGACTTCCACTCAACTTGGCAGCTTATGTGAACTGAAAACTTTTTATTCATTTAGAAAAACAAATAATAATATATTGTTCAATCAAACTCTGGTCATTAGTGAATTTTGTTGGGTTGCATATCATTGTCTATACCTAGAATCACCATAGGTGGCCTCATCCTCTAGACCAGCCTCCAAATGATAAGCTAAACAAAGTTCCATCGATAATTTCGAAGGGTGAGAAGCAACAAGAAAATAATCACTGAGAAGTTAGTGCCCCAAAGACTGAACCAAGAAACAATCCATCAAGAAGCCACCAACATAATGACAAAAGGATGAAATGCCCACATTGGGATCTGATACAAACTGTTATGATGTACTAATGATCAGGGCCTTTAATTTTGGACTTTCCTTGATTTTGGTTTTGGCATGTCATATGGCACTTTACTAGCTAGGTGTATTAAGGTCAAGGTTTGAGATGTTATATGGTTTTCTTCCAAACCAGTTTTGTAGCCCTTAGTAGCACCATTTTTCGGTTGAAACGAACCATGTATGTATTGTCATCATTAATAATAAAAAGAAGTATTACCCACCAAAAACAAAAACAAAAAAAGAGGTCTCAAGCTTCCATTACTAAACTTGAACTCAACCTTTTACCAAATAAACACACGTCTTCAATAACACATAGAATAATTAACAGGTCCAAAAGGGTTCCTTCGCTTGGGGAGAAAACAAATCAAATAAAACAAAAACAAAAAGAGGTCTCAAGCTTCCATTCCTAAACCTGAACTCAACTTTTTACCAACTAAACACAAGTCTTTAATAACACACAGAATAATTAACAGGTCCAAAAGGGTTCCTTCGCTTGCGGAGAAAACAAATCAAATAAAACAAAAACCAAAAGAGGTCTCAAGCTTCCATTTCTAAACTTGAACTCAAATTTTTACCAAATAAACACAAGTCTTCAATAACACATAGAATAATTAACAGGTCCAAAAAGGTTCCTTCTCTTGGGGAGAAAACAATCAAATAAAAAAATTATCACCAAAAACTCGCTCGAACTCAGGTAAAAGTCAAAGAATCCACATAACTCCCAAAAATTTTGGAGCTCAACAAAAATTTGGTTGCAAATAAAAAATGCTACAGAAGCAGTAAGTTCCAATTGACTCAAGAGGCACTCAAAACAAGACATTTTCACACAAAACGTGAGTACTGGAAAATAAATTTCGTCAATTTTTGCGGAAGTTGCACTGGGAAAGCAGTAGCCTCAGTCAATCCCTACTACTACACAAATAATTGTCATGATTTTTAGTTTTTAACGCAATCAAATCCAATTAATTTATTTATTTTATCTTTCCATGCCAAAAATTCGCTCCACGACCCATTTCATTTTGGAATGTGATGCTTTCAGAAACATCAGGGACAATTATGGCAATATGTTTGCATCGGTCCCTTGGCATTGTCTTTTTAGCGAGGTGACTGTTAGAAGGTTGGGTCAGTTCATCGTCAATTTGAATAAGAAAATGGTTGAAATACAAAAATCGAAAAGCATGGAGGTTGGTGATCCCATAGACTATTTTTAGTCTCATGGACATTAAAATATCATTCATTCATTCATTAAAACAATGAACCGTAATCAAATAAATTTAAAAATAACTCCATGACCATCCCCAACCAGAAAAAAAGATCCATCATATGGACCCAGTAATTAATGAAAATGACATCGTATCTCAGTCGCAGGCCTCAAAATTATATATTGACAGACATCATATACCATCAACATTATCATTGGTTTTTTATGTCACTATATTTTCCATCGCATCACCGCTTGACACTGCGTGTCATGCAATCATTGTCGAAACATTATCTATAAACCGAAGGGAATATCATTTTCTGTGGGTCGTTTGGTGGAGAAGTAATCATCAATTCAGCGGTTCTACCACAAACTTTACTAGTGGATTTCCGAACCTGCAAACTCTTTTATTTGTTTACCAAGATGGTCGGAGGAAGATGCCACAGCAGCAGGCAGAAA
Organism: Pinus tabuliformis; assembly: GCA_031772625.1. NCBI lineage: Eukaryota > Viridiplantae > Streptophyta > Pinopsida > Pinales > Pinaceae > Pinus > Pinus tabuliformis. Next base: position 823,987,791 of record CM062813.1, read on the forward strand.
GGATTTTCCCCATTAGAAAATAGTGAAGTTGCAACTAGTTGCTCTTCCTGGGATGAAGATAAAAATGAAAAAATATCCTAATCAGTCAAAGAATTTAAATTATTAGAGTTGCAACAACTGGTGAATGAAGCTGTCTAGTAGCACCCAGATTTAATTCAGAAGCTCAAGGTAACAGGGATTGTCACGAACAACAAAATGAAGTAATGCAAAAGAAGGTAGATAGTGTGAGTTGTTTGCCTAAAATACAAAGTTCGGGAGTTTTGTTCCTGTCATGTCCCTTCCCAAAAGAATTTGTAATAGGTTTTGTCTCTCCACAATTTTGTACAAATTTTGTTAAGGAAAAGGACCGAAGCAATTTGTACTTAGGAACTTAGGAGAAATGAAGGCCAGATTAATTTGCTAGTGGAAGGTGGGGGCCACCCACGTGGGAAAATGCATTGGGAAATTCGAATTGCCTTGGAGGAAAATCATATGGCTTTCGAAGGGGCCCACATGGGGAAAAGGGAGGCCCACGAAGTCATTAGAAGGAAGAGTTCCTCACTTGGGGATTCATTCATTCTTGCATATCGAAAATCACTTGAATATTTGCTCGAGCTGCTTAGCTGAGTCAACTGGTTGCTTAGCCACGAATCTCTCAAGCGGGAGATTCAACATTACCTTTGGGGGACTATGAGTGCCACCCTAGGAAGGCATTTTCAGAGCACCAGGGAGGATTCATAGCCAACACATTCATCCACAAACCAACAGTGCATATTTCAGGGCCAGCAGAGAAGGGAACACGCAGTTGGGGACAAAGCTTTATTGGGTCAGCACTTGCCGGAGGAATCTGAAGAGTTGAAGGACTTTAGGAGGTCAGCACTTGGGAGGAGTTTTGGAGCATGTGGGTGCAACAATTGGGCAGTTCAAAACTCATCCTTGGAGGACAACACAAAGGGAGACACTGAGCAACACGTGGGTCTTGAGGGAGAGAGCCATAGCACAATAATTACAGTTGGAAAGGAAGGAAATTCATAAAGGGTCTCATTTCGGTGATTTGGGGCAGTTTTGGAGAGCTTTCCTAGCTTCATTCAGACAGGCCGAGTTTGTCAGCTTCAGCAGAGGACAGACTCCTTGGGGGTCGAATTTCAGAAGTTTGAACTAGGCCAAACCCTTCCTGGGTTTTGGTGGGTTTTTGCTGAGGATACGGGAGCTGAAGTTTTATAATTTTCTGAGCACGGGAAGCAATGATTCCAGCGTTTTTGTTCCAGTAGACAGTGTAGATCAGTTCTAGAGCAGCAGTTGGGCAGCTCTCAGATCAACATTTGCTCACCTGGGTTTTGTCACGCTTGTCCTTGGAGACAAGCCCAAGCCTAGGGGCACCATTCCATTCACTGTTGTATTTGCCCTTGATGATTTAATAACATGGCTCGGCAGTTCTCTATTTCCAGCGTTTTCATGGGTGTATGATGTTTATTTCACATTTCTGATTGCTAGATTGTCTGTTTGCTTTGTTATCACTTAATTTCCTAGTTAGAAACATTACAGTTCCGGATCACTCCTTCCCCGAGAATTCGACCAGAGGCAATGTTGTACTAGCAGTAGATCCAATCCAATATCCTATAGTAGATCCTCAGGATGTAGAGGCAAAGTTCGATGAAAGAAATGGGAAAAAGGTAAATAAAATATCTTGATCCTGGGATCAAATCTCTCTTCCAAGATCTCTCCTTCAAATTGGGCTTTGAACAGTGGCCCTTTACGTGCTCCGTTCTCCATTCGTCTTAAAACTCTCTCTACAGGGAAAACGCTCATTATAGAGAATGCCATTCCAGAGAATAGGTAGCCAAATGGTACATACAATACCAATGCCAACTTTCATTGAAAGCAAGGCATGTAATCTAGATGCAGAAATTCAAACGATCCATAGGATATCTACAATGATAATGCGACCTTTCTGTTTGTTGGAGTTGAAAGTTTGAATCCAAACAACAGAACTTGTTAAAGAGTTTTTTGTAAATCTGAGTGATTGTAGGAAGGCCAGATGCGTAAGCTAAGTCATCTGTTTTGGTCTCCAGTGTTTAATGAAATAGGGGACCTGGTTATGGAAGACTATTATATTTATGCACTATGTGCATCACCTTCATGGTGATTTTCATTTTAATTGAACAAATAGAGAGGGAATACTTTAAAACGACAACCAAAAAAACAACAAAATCTGCAAAAAAATGCAATCTGAATAATGCGGCAACAAAGTTCATTCAACGCAGCAACAACTTAAAATTAACGGATATCGAATTCAAAAAGGTATGTAACTCCATATTGAACCCTAACAAATGTGGATGGGCTCGAAAGTTTTCTCACCTTGAGAAACTGCCGCTGGCTGGGGGCTTAGGTGATGAAAATTATGTTAACCAGTTTCTGCCCTATGGTCGACGATGTGCTTCCCATACTTGAGGACTTCTGCCCCGTGCACCGATTGCCAGGTCCATGAAATTCCACTGACGAATGCATCTGGGCATTATGATTATTATTAATGTGATAAGTGTTATTACTACCAGCCCCGGCTGCTACTGCCCTCCTCCCATAGGACCATGTTTCGCTGGATACCTCAAACTATACGAGGCCTCGAGCTTAGCCGCTGGGAACTGCGGCTTATTATTAAACCTACTAATTTGTTGGTCTCTGTGTAACCTCTCTGACTTTAAAAGCATGGTAAAACCTCAGTATTAGAGGAAAATATACCTTGTAAAAACCTGACGCCAAGGGTTTAACGGTGAAACTCTGGCCAAATCTTGCAAAATGAAAATCCACAGATAGCGGAGGAGGAGACAAGCTCAATGCTGTGAATGGATCCGAATCCCTTGAACAAATTCCCATTCCCACAGCAATGAAGCTCTGAAGTCCCTGAATGAAAGTCGAGTAATGATTCCAGAGGCCCATGCGTTTGTTTAGTTAGTTTGCTTAACTTTTTGCAATTTTAACTGAATGAAACTAGCAATTGCACCAAATGTTGCAATGGAAACGCCGTAAGGCAATAGCATATAACATTAATTAATGTTTCTCTGACAATTTTTGAAAGGCAGAAAAATATCTAGAAAAGGCAAGGACCATGCTACAGTAAAAACTTACATCTTGCTACCTTAGAGTAGGACCAAGCTCTAATCCTTGAACTCTATTGGAAAATTTCAGTGAGCACAGAGTTTCTCCCATGTCATTTTCATGGATACTAATTTGTACAAATAAAGTCTTTGTGCATCCTCCTGAGTGAACATGCATCAAATTGGTGTTAGATGTTGTGCAAAGACTCTGAGATAAGACAATATCATACCATCTCTATATGAGCTCATTCCTTCTACCATCAGCTGCCAAAACATGGCTCCTCCACCTACTCTTCCCATGCTAGCAGAAGAATATATATAGTGAAAACTTACATCTTGCTACCTCCGAGTAGGACCAAGCTCTAATCCTTGAACTCTATTGGAAAATTTCAGTGAGCACAAAGTTTTTCCCATGTCATTTTCATGGGGACTAATTTGTACAAATAAAGTCTTTGTGCATCCTCCTGAGTGAACATGCATCATATTGGTGTTAGATGTTGTGGAAGGACTCTGAGACAAGACAATATCATACCATCTTTATACATTCCTTCTGCCATTAGCTGCCAAAACATGGCTCCTCCACCTGCTCTTTCCATGCTAGAAGAAGCATATATTTGTTTATAAACCATATCAAATAAATTGTCTCTCTAGTCAATGCCGAATCTTGGGTCTTTAGAGGATTTCTCAAAATCTACAAACAGAACTAGTTTCTTCAATATTCTACTTCCATCTTCTAGATGGTTCTTTATCCAACCTAACCGAATAGTTAATAAATAAGGGCAAACTTCTCTTTGTATTCAGACTGATGCCCTTCCAAACGAACTTTATTTATGTATAGACATATGCAGTGAATAATTAGGAATATGTTAATAAACCCCAATTATTCTCCAGAGCGATAAGAAAATAAGGGCAAACTCATTTCAAAAATTCTTAATGCTACCGTTCCATCTTCACTTAGATTGTGGTGGAAATAGGAAGCTTTCCCGAAGGATTACAGGAAGAAAATGAGACAACATTAAGAAATTCAGTTGAATTTGGAGGAGATGAATGTGATGGCAAGGCAAATCTATTAAACTTTAATAATCAAATATGTTGAATAAATCTGCCACCATTGGAAGAGGAACATTTAATCCCATGAAGCCACTGATGCGTTGGGCTGAAGGTCCCTCACCAATTTGAAGAATATACGGCTCTCTAATGATATTTCTCAAAGGAAAACAAGAAAACAATGTTCTCACACCATAGGGCGTTTATTATTAGCTCCATATTTGCTAAAATTTGCATTTTCTGTCTTACAAACATTCTAAAGCTAAGTTGTCTTCTTGCATAGACGCAGACGAACAATGATGAGGAGAATTAGGGATTTAAAAATATAAATTTGCATGCCTGCTAGTTCCTAAAGAATATCCCAATAACTCTAGCACATATAAAGAGCAAATTCTTTCTAGGAAAAGAAAAGGCAAATCTGTTAAACTTAAATGATCAAACATGTTGCATAAATCTGCCACCAACGACGTTGAAACAGTACATTTACATTAGTCTCACGAAGAAGCATGAACATGCCAAGTTCCAACACTAAAATATTTTTTAAAACATATATATGGAAATGTGTTCATCTCTTCATTGGATGCATTGTGCATTTGATATTCATAAGTTCTCTTCCTGGGCGCACTTACTCTTTCTTGGCACACACTTGTGTTTGATTCTTGGTGACATGCTTGGTTTTTCAACACATGGATATTTTCTTGTTGGTACTCTCAGTCTGCTGCTGAGATTTGAAAAGTGGAATGACAAAAACCAAAAGTGGAATTGCGTGGGGGTGGTTCCCTAGTGGTGAGCTTCACCAATTCAAATATGCACCTAGTTGACTTAGAACCCAAATAAACCATACGCCAAATTGACTTGAACAAAATTTCATATTTTTGGCACACTTATGATCCTCTTAGGTTAGCCATTTTCGAACTTAGTTTTTACTTGTCTCTTCAAGTTTTCTCTGCAAACCATTGCACAAACCACTACCATTTAATGGCCCCTCAAACAGCAGATTCGATGAACTTTTTACGAAGCGAAATCATACCAATTTCCAAGGCTAATTTGTGCTAAAATTTATTGTGTTTTGGTTGCTGCTTCCCCAACGAAATTGTGCCTTTGTCAGCGGCATTTCGTGGCCCTTCAATATAGTGATTTGATGGGTGCCTTTCCAACTAAAAATGTGCTCCCTTTTGTCGCGACTTGGTTGGTAAATTCTCAGCAAAATCATGGATCTAATCCTAGTGAATTCGTCCTCTTTTTATACTGCATTTTGGTCACCAAAACACCCAGCAAAAACGAACCTCTTGGCTTTGTCAACCGTGTCTGCAATTGTAAACTTGTGATATTACCTCTCTAACATTGCATATTACATTTTTTTCAACCTTCACTAATTTCATCTTACTGGGCCCTGGTTGTCCACACATCTGCCTCTGCCCACAACTTAGCAATATTTTCATTATTGGTTTGATCAAATATCACTGGTGATATGTTTCTCCCACTGTCATTGTTCATTGTAAGCAGATTTATTGCATCTGCATTCAAATATTTCAAGGTAATGTCCTAGTTTATTGTAGAATCCATTGACAGAAAAGAGACACTTGCAGTCACTATAGGAAAAGCGTATCATCATTTGATATATTGATTTATCTAGATTCTATAGGAAGGGGAAGCTGGGTAGAATGTACCATATATGTGAGCTCTAGCTTGAATTTCACAGCCCCAGTATCTCAATGCAGCATTAACATATATACAATTACTAAGGTCCATGGGTCTGCAAATGCTCTCGATCCTTTCTATAACATATTGTCAAGCTTCTCAAAATTAAGCAAGTTGAGACAAACAAATAACAAATGCGTCATCCTTTGAACCTTGCAATGTACATAAGCTTGTAGTCGGAATCATGATTGGCTGAGTCACATTTTGTAAATGCCAGACCTAGGATCAATAACACTCTAGAGAGCTTTGTTGAAAGCAATAATCACAAATGTATCAATGACATTCTTTTCTTCTGCCTACAAAGATGAGCACCCCCAATCACACCTGTATGAAGCCACTGATTCGTTGGGTTAAAGGTCCCTCACCAATATACGGCTCTCTAATGCTATTGCTCAAAAGAAACCCAAGAAAACATTGTTCATACACCACAAGGCGTTTATTATTACCTCCATATTTGCTAAAATTTTCATTTTCTGTTTTACAAACGTTCTGAAGCTAAGTTGTCTTCTCTGAGCATAGATGCAAATGAACAATTTTCAAATGATGAGGAGAATTAGAGATTTAAAAATATAAATTTGCATGCCTGCTAGTTCCTAAAGAATATCCCAATAACTCCAGCACGTATAAAGAGAAAATTCTGTAGGAAAAGAAAAGGCAAATCTGTTAAACTTAAATGATCAAATATGTTGCATAAATTTGCCACCAACGACGTTGAAACAATACATTTATATTGGTCTCACGAAGAAGCATGAACTTTCCAAGTTCCAACACTAAAATATTTCTTAAAACGTATATATGGAAATGTGTTCATCTCTTTATTGGATGCGTTGTGCATTTGATATTCATGAGTTCTCTTCGTGGGCGCACTTCTTTCTTGGTTCGCACTTAATGTTTGATTCTTGGTGACATGCTTGGATTTTTCAACACCTGGATATTTGCTTGTTGGCTCTCTCGGTGTGCTAGCTGAGATTTGAAAAGTGGAATGACAAAAACCAAAAGTGGAATTGCGTGGGGGTGGTTCCCTGGCGGTGAGCTTCAGCAATGCACAATATACACCTAGTAGACTTGAAACCCAAATAAACCATACGCCAAATTGACTTGAACAAAATTTCATATTTCTGGCACATTTATGATCTTCTTAGATTATCCATTTTCTTGGCTATTTTCGAAATTAGTTTTTACTTGTGTCTCTTCCAGTTTTCTCTAGAAATCATTGCAGAAACGACTGCCATTTAATGGCCCCTCAAACAGTAGATTCGATGAACCTTTTACCAAGCGAAATCATACCAATTTCCATGGCTAATTCGTGCTAAAATTTACTGTGTTTTGGTTGTTGCTTCCCCAGCGAAATTGTGCCTCTGTCATTGGCATTTCATGGCCCTTCAATACAACGATTTGATGGGTTCCTTACTGCCTAAAAATGTGGTCCCTTTTGTTGTGACTTGGTTGGTAAATTCTTAGCAAAATCATGGGTCCAATCCTAGTGAATTTGTCCTCTTTTTACACTGCATTTTGGTGACCAAAACACCCAGCAAAAATGACCCCCTTGGCTCTGTCAACCATGTCTACAATTATAAATTTGTGATATTACCTCTCTGACTTTGCATATTACACTTTTTTTCAACCTTCACTAATTTCATCTTACTGGACCCTGGTTGTCCACACATCTGCCTCTGCTCACAACTTAGCCATATTTTCATTCTTGGTTTGATCAAATATCACTGGTGATATGTTTCTCCCACTGTCATTGTTCATTGTAAGCTGCTTTTTTGCATCTGCATTCAAATCTTTCAAGGCAATGTCCCAGTTTATTGCAGAATCCATTGACAGAAAAGAGGCACTTATAGTCACTATAGGAAAAACGTATCATCATTTGATATATTGATTGATCTAGATTCTACGGGAAGGGGATGTTGGGTAGAATGTACCAGATATGTGAGCTCCATCTTGAATTTCCCAACCCTAATATCTCAATGCAGCATTAACATATATGCAATTACTAAGGTTTGTTACAAGGTAACAGAAGCTTTAGCGGGCCTGCAAATGCTCTTGATGCTTTCTATAACATGTTGTCAAGCTTCTCAAAATTAAGCAAGTTGAGACAAACAAATAACAAATGCGTCATCCTTTGGTCCTTGCAATGTAACTAAGTTTGCAGTCGGAATCATGATTGCCCTCTAGAAAATGGCCTTTCAACAGTGAATTCAATACCAAAACTAAGGATTGTAAGAAGATACATCCTTGAGTTCTCTCCACTGGTGAATGACTAATTAATTAGAAGTATAGAATATCTACTTCTATTTGGCAATAAAACATATTCCTAAGAGATCTTTGATATGACCAATGAGGAACTTTAATCTAGTTGCCACCGACAATATCACAATCATAAAACAAAGTCTAAGTTAGACGGCTCAAAAACCATGCTTTACTCAATGGAGTAACTTGAATCTCTTCTTCTGCAGTTTCCTTTAATAGGGGATCTGATAAATCCTTAGTGCTGATGAAGGTATGGCATCTAACAGCTTTGATAGCACAGCAAAGTAGAAGAAAACAGTTTACCCATGTAGTAATATCTAGGATTGTTTTAGCTGAGAATGTTTCAGTTGAGAAAACTTTTGCTATAGAGGAAAGGGCTAATAGTGATCCTAAAACAAATTCGATGGTCCACCAGGTAATGGCAACAATGGCTGGTAGTTTCTTGAGATTTAGCTTTAATGAAATAGCTAACACAAACAAACCATGTAAAAGCTTCTACAGTGATATCCAAGATGCAGCTGCAATCCGATGACGTGATCCGCGTGGAGGCTCAAGTGGAAGCACTATGTCTCCATTTCGAATCCCACTACGATGCCCTTGACCGCGCAGCAAGGCACGATGTGCTGCAAGTCCTGACGTCCGCCTGGAAAACACCTCTGGAGAAACCCTACCTCTGGATTGGGGATTGGCACCCCGCACTCTTCATCAATCTCTTCCACGGCCTCGTCGTGCATTACCTTTGGACCGCCTCCGTCTCGAACCTGCGACGTCAGAGAAGAATTAGTACCGCAGGGGTGGGCTGGCTTATGCGTCAGAGGACTTGCTGAACGAGGTTGAGAACATCAGAATGGTGCTGTGCACCATGGTTCCTGCCCTTTTTCACAGAATGCGCCGCGTTCAGCTCGGCCTGGGAGGCCCCATTGCCAAAGACTGGTCACTGGCCCTGCTCCGAGACCACCAAGAAAGTTCCCCGGGATCGAGTCGCCGAGAGGATCAAGACGCCGTGGTGGCACCGGAGAGTGGATTCACAGCGTAGGTCTGGGAATTGAATAGGGAATTACAAGATTCAGAAGGCGCTAGACTAGAGAGTGGATTCACAGCGCAGATACGGGAATTGAATAGGGAATTACAAGATTCAGAAGGCGCTGGACTGGAGAGTGGATTCAAAGCGCAGATCTGGGAATTGAATAGGGAATTACAAGATTCAGAAGGCGCTGGACTCTGCATCCTCTGATTTAACGCACAGAAAATGAATTTGCCAAAGTGGCTTGGAGGGATCCAGGGGAGGGGCTGTTGCCAAATTAGCTACATAATTCTTCACAAAATCCAGCCTGCAATTGTCTGCCTCCGTAACCAATTTGTAATATGTAACTATTTCCAACAAATTTGTAACTGTTTTGATCGACGGTTCAAGTTTTTGTAATCGTCTAACATCTAATCGTACGGTGTCCAAGGATGACAGGTAGGCAAAGAATTTGTTGCTATTTTGTTGACTCAGGAATCCCTGCGATAATTCTCCCTCTTGCATGAAATGAATTATGACATATAAATTCCCTGAATTCTCCGGCCGAAACCTTTGGTTTCCGTTTTGAGTCTGTTTCTGTCTTTGGGTTTCTCTTTAGATTTGATTTTTTTAACCAGCTTTGGATACAACCCCTTTGATGCAAACATGGGGTTTTTCTACTAATTGGGCTTAACGGCAAAAGCCAGATGGCATCCTTGCTTCACTTCCTTGAGCACAACAATGTCCTTGCATTCCTCTACAAGCTGTCTGATATCTGAAAATCCTAGCAACTTCTCATCCAGAATCATGCCAGTTGCTTTCCAGAAGTCTATATGAATGGGCCCAAATAGAGTATCCCTTTTCTGCATGTTTGTTGCCATTCACAACTCGGTTCAGCCATGCTTTGAATTCCTCCAACGAAGCCGATTTATTCTTTTCTGTAGACGATGCTGAAGATACAGGGCTCCTAGGCTTCTCTGTTCTAATAAAATGGCCATGGAACCCAGGCTCTGTCTGTGCCGGGCCACTGCCCATTAAATCAAATGGAAGGCCGCATGTACCATCCCATCTACCACTGAGGGTGGGTTTAAGACTCAGTAAAGTTTCCCTACTGTACTTAAGAACGGATGCATTATTTGATTCTTCCATTTGTCTATCGTGAACAGAGGTTGAAGAAGCAGGAAAAGCAGTAGAGAAAGACTCATTGTCGTGAACAGAGGTTGAAGAAACAGGGGAAGGAGCAAGAAAAGCCTCTGTATCATTATTAGAGGTTGAAGAAGCAGGGAAAGCAGTAGAGAAAGTCTATGTTTCGTAAACAGAGATTGAAGAAGCAGGGAAAGCAGTAGAGAAAGTGTGATCAAATACACTATTCCCTCTAGGAGAGTGTGATTGATGATCTTCATCTTGTAACGACCCGAGAAAAGGCAACCCTTCCAGACAATCGTTGGCCGAATTTAACATACCTTTACGAATTTGTCTCGCAGATGGGCAGACCAAGAAAATGTTATACGATCTCTGCCAGAGCATCTGAAAAATGTAACAGAAATCCACAATCCCAATGATGAAGATAAGATTTGCCGGTGGTGGTGTATCCATCGCCCAAAAAAGAATATCAACGATCATCATTTTCTCCATTTCATATCTCTGGCCTGTGATTCATGTGTGGGTAGACCAAGAAAATGTTATACGATCTCTGCCAGAGCTTCTGAAAAATGTAACAGAAATCCACACTCCCAACGATGAAGATAAGATTTGCTGGTGGTGGTGTATCCATCGCCCAAAAAAGAATATCAGCAATCATCATTTTCTCCATTTCGTACCTCTGGCCTATGATTCATGTTACACATAATTATTCCTGAGTTAAAATTTAGGAACCATTAGTCATACTTAAACCATTATTCATACTTGCAACTAATTTACCATTATTCATAGTTCAGCTAATTTAGCAGAGTTATAATCAGTGAAGTGAAATTAAATGGTTGATAAATGTTTACGGCCATAAAAATAAGTATATGTTATTTGTAATTCAGAGTATTTGTAAATCCAAGACAAAAGTGGAGGTTTGTAATCCAGATAATTTGTAAAGCCATGACCAAAGTGGAGGTTTGTAATCCAGATAATTTGTAATTTGTAATCCAGAAATTTGTAATTCAGAGTATTTGTAAAGCCAAGACAAAAGTGGAGGTTTGTAATCCAGATAATTTGTAATTTGTAACCCAGATAATTTATAAAGCAAGTAATGTGTATGTACTCCAAAAGAAAGTTCATATCTAACTAGATCCACATGTGTGAATAATGTGAATTGGCATGGCATCAATATAGTATCATGGTGGTCAATAAGATAAATTAACTTACATGAGGCAAAACTTCCATATATAAACTCCAATTGAGGTGATTTTTGCATTGCTGGAAAAGGTACTCTTGATGAGTAGAAGAACATTAATATGTTGGGAACTTTTTTCTTGGATTTTTTACCCCGAAAATGACCATTTCGAGCCTCAAATTGGATTTAGAGTTTTTGGACCTTAAGTCACTAAAGTAAGACATACCCTCATAATGAACCCTACAATCCAATGCTTCTAGTTTTCCACCTAAAAAATACCCAAAATAATTAAAAAATTATATAATAATGAAAGATTTCAATTCAAAATGTTTCCTAAACTTTTTTTAACCCAAACCATAATAATGAGCCTAAGTGGAATTTGAACCCAAAAAAAATTCAAATAATAATATCATTTAAGTGTATCGCATATACTAACTCATTCATTAAACCAAAAGAAATTTAACTCATTAATTAAACCAAAAAAAATTCAAATAATAATATTATTTAAGTGTATCGCATATACTAACTCATTCATCCAAAGGAAGTTACATAGAGATTTTATCGAGTGGAATATCATTACCTGAAGGAGTACTTCAAATACAAACTTGCTTGATCATTTCAACGAAATCGTGCTTGTAGTCACCTCCCTTTTCAATTTTTAAAAACCAAGTTAGTAAAATCAACCTCAATTTGATAAATAATCATTATAAAAATTTAATGTCGTTATGAAATGTGTATAAAGCTTCGTAAAGCCACTAAACACTAAAATGAATATCAAATAATTAAGGGAAACCATACATATAGATCCATCTCTAATCAATAATCTATTTGCATGCAAACTTTATTATCGCTTCTCTATCAAAAGAATTTGACTTTATGCTAAATCTTTAATCTAAGTATAGGCTAGCTCCTTCACAAAAATAAGGGACGACTTATAGTGCTCCATATTAGTATAGGGAAGTGGTGTTAATTAAATGTAAAGCTATATAGATGAGACAAACAATGTCATTTATAAGTTAAGATATGACAGGATTAGTAATGATTGTACAATAATATATTAGGGAGTATTGAAGGTAGACACACACTAGTTTATCATCCACGGACCAAGCACATAAAGCTTCAATAACACTCCATTTAAAAAAAGTGTAATGACAAGATTTGAGCATTAAGCAATAGTAGATAACATATATTTTAACAAGATTAGAGCATGAAGTTTAGTGTTATGCTTACTGTGTTAATGCTTTACTTGAAACTTTTTCTACTCATATGACATTATTAAGTGATTTTGCATACTTAGTATTGATGATGGAGAATACTTTTTACTTTTAATAAAAATTATTTTCCCTTTCTTAATGAGAACAGTTGAAGTGTCTTTTCACTCTTCGAAAATATATTTTTAACTGTGTCTTAAATTCAATTAAGAAGGAAACCAACTTAACAACAAAGTCGACAATTAACCCTACTCTACAGCTGGGCACTCCAGGAACCTAAATTTATAATTAAGTTGCTCTCACGACAATGAGACTTTACAAAATAGCGATGCTTGTGCCTCCCCATCTCATTGACTTCCGTACTACCCTTCAAATGAATTTTTCAATAATCCAAAGCAACTTTGGATAGGGAAAGGTTTCTAGGTTAGTGCAATAGGAATCATTGTTACAGAGACTTGATAAATTGAATTACAGCAGTTACAACGTTTTGGCTAGCCAGCCCAGAAAAGACAGCAACCTCATTAGGTTCAGAAGTTTCCCCTCCAGCCAAATCAGAAAGAGATCTTATTGTATGAATGGCAGTCTTTGTTGAAGGCAGACCAGTGCTACAACTGCACTTTCCATGTCCATGGGACTTATATTGAACTTGGTATAGAGGATGTTTCTGTACGCTGCATTGTCCACAAACACGTTTGCACTCGCTCCTCTTTCTACTAGAACAGCCTTGGGAGTATATGGCAGACAAGTTGTTGAGTTCAAACATCCTTCCAACTCCAGAGTCTGAATAAACACAATCAGAACTATCAACAAATTTTATTATAAAAACACAGATAGTGTAGAGTGGTTTTTTTTGGAAATTAAGATAAATCTAAACAATACTTGTATGAGATCTGATCTGATAGAGGCTTGCTTGATTACAAAGAAATATATACATACATACATTTCCTGAAAGAACTAGTAAATACCTCAAGGCTCTTTGCAGTCTGATAGTAGTGCTCATCCACAGGAGTTCCATTTACTGGAAAAACTTCCTCAGGTTGATACCACACATTATTAAGGAGGTTGCTTGAATTCTGATCTGATGGAGTTGTGGAGTTTGCAAAGTGAAGGTACCCGTATTGTCGTGTGTGATCTCCATTTGATTCCAGAGGAAGTTCATCATTGGGTCCATCTCCATATCTCTGAACCAACACATACAAATTCAATCACAAGATAGTTTTCAATCACAACTTAATAAGTAAATTTCTTTTTTCTAAATCTTTGTTTTCACAACCCAATTATATGGCACAGTCCAAAGATGCATAATTCTGTGATTTTTTTTCTTGTACTTTTTACCGAGATAAGTTCAAATCAAAGTTTCAGGTATTCGAACTTCTCCACAAACTAAAAAAAAATAAACTATCAAAAAGATCGAAACGTGAAGGGATCTAAGATTTTTACCTTTTTAACAGGAAATTTTCACTTCAGAGACCTCTGATTAAACTTGAATATCTGCAAAATAGAGCAGTTCGTGAAAACTTAACCGATACCAAATTTGACAATCGAATAACCATGAAAAACAACCAGAAAACATACCCAAAATTCATATTGATGTTCGCACCATAACAGTAAGAGCTATACAGATGCCCTTTATTGCAGGCACTACTGAGATTACATTGAAAACACAAATTCTACCGTCGTAAAAAATGCTTTGAATCGATAAAAGAGAAACATATGACGTGCAAAAGTCTACAAAAATAACCCAAACTCACTACCACTGCCATCTCTAGCCCTCTTTGAAGCAGGAAAATTGAAGTCTACCCTCTTCACGAAAACAAGATCAAAAGGAAGTCTAAAAGACAAAATAAAAGGGATTGTGTAAACCCTCCTTAACATTAAGAGATTTCTTTAAGATCTGCAGCAATACGAGCATATAAAATCTGCAACAAAAGGTCTAGGGCTTCATGAATGATGAATAGCTTCAAAGATATAAAGATATAAACAACTCTATGTAGAAGAATTATAGAAGAGATAAACTGCGGGTGGAGGGTTTCTGGAATTCTCAAAGAAGAAGGTGCAAAGATTGTTAAATCCATTGGATATGAATTTCCCAACCTGCAAAGAACACAAAACTCAATGACGAGAAAATGAAATTGCAAAAATAAATTGAAAAGTTGTTGACAAAGTCCAAAGAAGAGGTAAATGGAGCAAATTAAAGGTCGGATTCCCTCACAGCAAAACGCTGGAACCCCACCTGCAAATGACAAGGCCTCCAGACATTTCAAAAGGAAGTATTAAAAGACAAAATAAAAGGGATTTTGTAAACCATTCTTAACGTTAAGAGATTTCTTTAGGATCTACAGCAATACGAGCATATAAAATCTACAACGAAAGGTCTAGGTCTTCATCAATGATAAATGCTTCAAAGATATAAACGACTCTATGTAGAAGAATTATAAAAGAGATATACTAAGGATGGAGGGTTTCCCAAAGATGAAGGTGCAAATATTGTTAAATCCCTTGGATAAGAATTTCTCAACTTGCAAAGAACACAGAAATGCAGAACACAAAATTCAATGACCAGAAAATGAAATTTCAAAAATAAATTGAAAAGTTGTTGACAAATTCAAAAGAAGAGGTAAATGGAGCAAATCAAAGGCCAGATTTCATCAAAGAAGAACGCTGCAACCCCACCTACAAATGACAAGGAAGTATTAAAAGGAAAAATAAAAGGGATTTTGTAAACCATCCTTAACATTAAGAGATTTCTGTACGATCTACAGCAATACGAGCATATAAAATCCACAACTAAAGGTCTACGACTTCGTCAATGATGAATGCTTCAAAGATATAAACGACTCTATGTAGAAGAATTATAAAAGAGATAAACTAAGGATGGAGGGTTTCTGGAATTCTCAAAGATGAAGGTGCAAATATTGTTAAATCCGTTTGATAAGAATTTCTCAACCTGCAAAGAACACAGAATTCAATGACCAGAAAATCAAATTTCAAAAATAAATTGAAAAGTTGTTGACAAATTCAAAAGAAGAGGTAAATGGAGAAAATCAAAGGCCGGATTCCCAAAAAGAAAAACGCTGCAACGCCGCCTGCAAATGATAAGGCCTCCAAACATTTCAATGAGGAATAATTTAACCCTCCTTTTTCCAGCACATAATTCAGATTATGGTAATACTGTGTTCATCTGCTATATTTCCAGCACATAATTCAGATAATGGTAATACTGTGTTCATCTGTTATATGTATTGATTCTAACCTTTAAAAAAATGAGTAAAGTCAAAACAAAACGCCGCAACCTCACCTACAAATGATAAGGCCTCCAGACATTTTAATTGAACCCTCTTCTTTTTTCCTTCCAGAACATAATTCAGGATATCCTCAATTTTTTCATCTTAATACACAGAATCCAGAATCAAGGCCTATAATAGATTGATACACAGAATCAAGAGATATAACAAATTATCACTATATTGCCATAACCTGCTGATTCGAAATCCCGAGTCTTCCAGATCGATGATAGTCTTCCAATGAAATTATTTCCACCAACAAATTGGTTATTTCCCAATATAACCACCACCATACCATGTGTTGCAACCCTTAGGTTTCTGAAGTAAGAAAAGCTAGCGCAATTAATGATTCCATGATTTAGAGTTCTGAAAATAAGCAAAGCTAGGGCAATGAATGTACTGACCTGGAGGGAGTTGGAGCAGACGGATTCCAAAGTTAATGAGAGTCTGGTAAAGCTCCGTCTCAGCCGGAGAGAAGAATGCATAGGCAGAGAAGTGATAGTCATTCAGGGATCTGCAGCCATTGCGCGCATCGATGTTAAATTTGTGAAGTAAAGCAGAGTCTATGGAAGTAACGATGAAAGGATCGAAAGGAGGAGGCAGGGGACAACTCTGCATATCCCACCACAATGATGATCTTCCTGCAGCTGTTATCTCAATATTCTTCTTCCTGTCAATTCCTGCCTACTGGTATTGACGATCAGAAAATGGAATGTGATAACACTTCCAAGGAGATTGATCGCACTTCAAAGTAAATGGGAGTTGAACGGTTTAGAGGGATTGATGGACGGCTTAAGTTTTTGTAATCGTCTAACATCTCATCGTACGGTGTCCAAGGATGACAGGTAGACAACGAGGGGATGGGTTTCAGAGAGAAACACCTTACGGCGTAAATATTTTAACAACGGAATTAATAATCTCTTTGTTCAAATTTCATGTCAATAATTAATTTAAAAATTTTTATGGGTATTTTAATATTATTGAAAATTTATTTTTTTTTTTGGGTATTTTAATATTATTGAAAATCTCTCCATCACTTTTTAGATGATTATGGTGATATTTCTACCTGGTTCAATTCATTTAAGGTTTTTTTTAAAGAGTGTTGTTAATTCACTTTAAAGTTTTTTTTAAAGAGTGTTGTTCAATTCACTTGAAGGTTTTTTTTTTAAGTGTTGTTGATGACTTAGGTTTATATGAGAAGCGATTTTGATGTTTTACGAGAATCACATTTTTGTAGTTGTTTTGAGTTTGAATCATGTCAAGGGAAAGGGGTAAGTGCATGGTCATGGCTTGAATCACAACGGCTTCCCAAATGACCATAAGTAGAAAGCCAAGAAGGAGAAGACATTGGAACCTGTGGCACCACAATCAGTGGTGGCTTGAATCACAAGGGTTCCCCAGACGACCATAAGTAGGACGTCAAGAAGGAGAAGACACTGGAACCCGCAGCACCACAATCTCATGTGGGCTGCGCCGAGGAAATCGAGAGGAGCTTAGAGGTTTCCAGTTTTTAAAGCATTGGTGTGGTATCACCACCTCTGGTTAGATTGTTGGTAGTGGCACCAAGGTTTATCAATATCGTGCAGTGGAATATGGGCGTTGGTGGCCATTGTCTTTTAAGGCCTAAAACGACAGTTCATCAAACAATTTTTTGAAAGATCATTGGTCTCGACCATGGCCCAAGGCGTTGGATTGAGTTGGTCGCTCGAGGTATGGGAGCTACTACAATGTAGTTGTCCAATTTGCCCAGTTTCTTCCCAAATCTACAAGTTCTTTGGTTGCTCACACAGTGTTTGAAGAAACACCTGAATGAGCTAAGTGGGGCAGCACTTGGGCCATTTGGGATATGTTTATCAAAATGTTTCACCATGATGAAGAGGGTAGGCATGAATTTGTCTCTCACTTCCCACGGAAAAAACTAGTAAAGAATGGATTTTCAAATTCATAACCACCCCTTTTCATAATTTTTGTAAAACCTCTCTCACAAGGGACTATCTATCACTCCATATCCTTATTAGGACTGTCACTCCACATCGCCCCACCTCCTATCTGGAGGTATGGATGCATGTGATCCCTCTGCCCACTTGGCTCGAAATTTCCCCCTACTGGAGGTCTCTGCATGAGTGGATGCCTCCACTCGGTCTCCTCTCGGCTTCTCCAGTTGTGGCTGCTCCACAACCTCCTAAAGCTGCTTCACCAATTGTGGCTCCTCCACAATTGTCTGAGACTTCTTTTGGCGCTGCATGTTGAGAGGTAATGTACTCTCCCTCTCAACCACAAAGTCTCCAACAATTGCCTTACTCCTCAAGGCTTTGCATGCATCTTGAACCTCAAGAGCATACAGGTTCTTGACTCGTGAACCGATCTGCTTCACCTGTCTCGTGGTGATGTGTCTAAGGAAAACCTTTCCCTTACTATAGACTACATCATAGCCTTTGTCTTCCAGCATCACGATCGATACCAAGTTTTTCTTCAGTCCTAGCACATACTGTTGGCATTATGACACAGGCTTGGCATTATGGCACAGGTATTGTCCTTGATGGCAACTCACTCGGCAAATCATTCAGATGATAGTTCAGGCTCACAAGCTCTCAAAATAAAGGAAAAGAAGGTATACGCAGGTTCCCGTTGACCAAGCCGCGTATACACGCGGGATTGCCGATCAAAAGGCGTGTATGCATATGCACGCGCTTTCATGCAAGGAAAAGCGCGTACATGTGGGAAAACTTGTTTTTGTTCCATGGTTTTTGGTCCTTGGTATTTGTACCTATGGTTTTGGACCATGATATCTCGTCCGAAGTGTTGAACCCAGGTATTGGTTCTAAGTGGTTTTAGACCATGGTATTAAGTAAGGCCTAAGACTATAAAAGGGGAAGGAGATCATTAGGCAAATGCACTTAAGGATTGAATATCTTATGAAGAACAAGATCTAGAATACTGGTCATTGGGTTATGGTGCATAGTTGGATCTAAATCAAGGAGGAACCTAAGCGCTAGAAGAAGGATAAGTTCTATTGATGGGTCAAGATCTTAAGGTTTGAAGAGAAGTATCTTTGTGTGATTTTGATCTGTTATATTTGGCGCATGACTTGATCTATAAATCTGATGATTTGGGTATAACTGATGTCTGAATAGTTGAAAAGGGTAAATTATCTTTTATAGATCTGTACGCAGGTTCAGCATAGCAAAGGCGCATATACACGCTGGTTCGGTAATTCAAAACGGCGTATACACAGGTTTGCCTTAATATAACAGTGTATGCATGCAGGTTCTACATATTGAAGTAGCGTACGTCTCATAAAATATGTTTTAGCTACTTCTGGGTTCAGGATTGGTTTCTGGTTACTGTTACTGTATTCTGGCTACATCATTCAGAGAAGTGATTGTTTGATTCAGTTTTTGGTTAGTGCAAAGGAGATTGGTTGATGCAGATATATTTGATGTTTGATTGATGTTATTGATGGATCCAGTCTGAAAATTTATGAAACGTGGTCCTTGGAAGAAAAGAGAAGGTTGTAGCCTTCTATAGGTCAGCACCTACGTACTAGTACATCAGCTAGTACAAGAGCTAAGGGGGTTGTTGATCCGGACTTAAACAAGAACGCAACAAATTACAAAGATAACCTTAAACACAAATATGCAACGGAAATAATACTTCATTTCATTAATGTAAAATACTGAAATATGCTTACAAATAGTAATGGAAATAAACCATCTAGGACGATGGTAGCTTATCTCTAAGAAGAGATGTGGTGGCTACATGCCTTTGAACTGTGTTACAATGAGACTCGAAGGCCTATTTGTTGTTGAAAAATAATGGAAAACCATTAACATTCCAAAACCTAACCCTAGAAGATGAAACGCCAAACTGTGGGCCTCGTTTGGATAAATTGGTACATCAACTTTCCGGGGTCATAACTTTGGCATACGATCTCCGTTTGACGCATACAATAGCTCGTTAGAAAGATCTATCCAAGCACTACCACTATAGGTAGAAAAACATTGGTTCGATTCATGTTGTCCCAGATTTCCCAAAAAACGTCGTTTAGGGCCTCAAAATGGCTCCGGAAGTTCGGGACCCGAAAAACTACTAAAAATAGTAAGTTGTGCTACAATTAAGGAAACTAAAAATGCTGAGAGAAACCATGGTGGGGGTCCAGGTGGACTTGGCAGGTGGCCACCAATATCCACCTGGATCATTCCTCTCCCCTTAGGAAGCAATGGTCCCCATTGCGTTGAGTTCCTCCATGAGATGGGGAAACTTTTGCTGAACTTGGTCCCTGGTAAGCCACTTGCCTTGGTGATGGAGTTGGCCTGCTTTGACAACTCGATACAGTTGGATATTCTATTGGCGAGTGTTCTTGATCTGTGTGTCCATGATCCGATCAGTTGCAGCTTGTTCCATGCAATCTGGATTTAATTCTGTGGGTGTGAGTTGTTCTGCAATGTCGGATGTGTCTAGCAATGGTGGAAAGTATGGCCGAAGGCGGTCCACATTGAACACTGGGTGCAGGCCAAGGAATGGGGGAATGCTGAGCTCAAATGCATTGTCTCCCACAACCTTAGTAATGGTGTAAGGACCATATCGGAGTGGTCTCAGTTTCCGATAGGCTCCAGTAAGGCGTTCCTTTTGCAAATGCAACCAGACTTTGTCGCCACCTGAAACTTGTGTGGCACCCAATGTTGATTATGTCGCTGCTTGTACTTGGCATTTGATTTCTCCAGAATGTCATGGACTTGCTGGCGAATATGTTGGATGTGCTCAATGAAGCTGGTTGCCTTGTCTGTTTCGGACTGGACATGAGCCGAATCTGTGTGAGTAGCTGCAAGTGGCATGGCCACATCAATGGGGCATAGTGGCTGGAATCCCAAGCCCACCTGAAAAGGGCTATGGCCAGTCGAGCTGTGAAGAGCTTGGTTGTAGCTATGCTGAACATAGGGGAGGCTCTCGTCCCATGTGCGTGGATTCTTTGAGTTGTACATGCACAGAATGTGTACAATCATCCTATTGACAACCTCTGTCTGGCCATCAGTTTGAGGATGGAAGGCTGTGGACTTAGTGAGTTTGGTGTCCAGCATTGACCAGAGACTGGACCAAAATGTACTGAGGAACCGACTGTCCCGATCTGAGATGATAGACTGTGGGATCCCAAAGTGCACCCACACTCGTTCAAAGAAGAGCTTAGCAGTGGCTTCTACTGTGATATTCTTCTTGCAGGCCGCCATAATGGCCATCTTCGAGAACTTGTCGATGACCACAAAAACACAGTCATTTCCATGCTTGGTGGAAGGAAGGCCTGACATGTAATCCATGGAGATGGATTCCCAAGATTGACTAGGGGTAGGCATCGGGGTATAGAGGCCTTGCTTCTTGATGGTTGGTTTGGCAATGGCACAGGCAGTACATGATCTGATGTACTTCCCAAGATCCTGTCGAAGATTCGGCCATTACAAATACTTTTGCAGTACTACCATCGTTTTCTCGACCCCGAAATGCCCAGCAGCCCGACTGTAGTGTCCTTCCCAAATCATCTTGGCACACTTGCTTGAAGGAACACAAAGGTGACCCAGGTGGCATAACAGGGCATCCTGGAGGTGAAAATCTGGAACACGCTGACCCTCCAAGAGTGTCTGGTATGTGTGGCCGAATTCTGGGTTGCTTTTGTAGAGAAGTGGCCAATCAGAAGTCTCGTGCCCACAAGAGTTGAGCACGGTCCTTAACACCATGATCGGTGGTCGACTGAGGCAATCTGCAACATTATTGGTGCTGTCCTTCTTATACTTGATGTTCAAATAGAACTGTTGCAGGTATGTAAACCACTTCTGATGGCAATCATTCTGCAATTTCCATTGGGTCTGTATGAACTGCAGGGGTCGATGGTCTGTGTGGATCACCGTTTCCTTCACCAAAATGTAATTCTTCCATTGTCGGCAGGCCTGCACAATGGAATACATCTCTTTATCATAAGTGGGATACTTCTGGACTGTGTCAGAAAGTGTTTCACTGTGATATGCCACTGGATGCCCGTGTTGAGTCAAGATTGCCCCAATAGCATAGTCGGAGGCATCTGTCTCAACCTCAAATGGTTGTTGTAAATATGGTAACGCAAGCACTGATGTCGTGCAGAGGTGATCTTTCAACTCTATGAATGCCTTCTGTTGAGATTCAGACCAAAAGAATTTTGCTTTCACTCCTCCCTTGGTGACATGACTCAAGGATGAACAGAAGCTACAACCAACTGCAGGTAAATAATTCTCAATTTGCCTCAAGAATGAATGTCAATGGAAACTACAATCACCTGGTCGGTAGATTTGATAATCATAGGAATTTCTTTAATGGCCAATGTTTCTCATGTTATAACTTTGGACACAAAGCTGCTCAATGTGTTGCCTACAAGACCATCATGACTAGAGAAGCACGAAATCAAAGGAGTGTGACTGGGATCATGAAAAGAACCTACAATAACTTTTCTACTCTTGAAAATGAAATAGAATGCTCTATTTGTAACAACTTCGGTCATGAAGATTTTGAAAGCAGGAGTAAGTTTCGGCAAACATCTCAGAAGGAGCAAGCTTCATTGGGTCCCAAAATATGGAGAAAGAAAGAACTACAACCAGAAATATGTGGTATAGCCTTATATGCGGAAGGACAGGAAAATCAATGGTACATCGACAGTGGATGCTCGAAACATATGACAGGTGATAAAGAAAAACTTCAGTCATATAGTGCCTTAGAAAAGGAAAGGAAGGTCTCATTTGGAAATGACACCCTGCACTCATAAAAGGTAAAGGCCCTGTTCTTTTAAAAGAAAAGGTCAAAGCTGGAAATGTTATGTATGTTGATGGCTTAAAGCATAATCTATTGAGTGTTAGTCAAATGTGTGATCAAGGAAATGAGGTAGTATTTCGATCAAATGGATGTATTGTTCGTGAGCTTGATACAGGAGAAACAGTGATCAAAGGCATAAGAACTCCAAATAATTTATACATACTCAAGGGAGGATAGCAACAATGCTATCTAAGCAAAAATGATGAACACTGGCTATGGGACAAAAGATTGGGGCATCTAAGCTTCCTTCAAATAAGGAAAGCATGCAAATATCAAGCTGTTAGTGATCTTCCTGACATCAAAATTCCAGACAATACAATATGCAAATCATTTCAGTTTGGTAAGCAAACCAGAACACATTTCCCTGAGAAGGAAGGATCAGCGAGTAAGTCACTTGAACTTGTCCATACTAACTTATGTGGTCCATCAAGGAAAAAGTCACCTCGTGGAGAAGAATACTTTATATTGTTCATTGATGACTTTTCCAAGATGTGTTGGATAGGACTTCCGAGAGAGATCATGGTTGATGGTACAGGTGGTGATTGACATATGCCACTGATGATAGTTGCTGATGACTATCATAATCTTGTTTTAGATATTTCGTCTCTATGTCATGTATATCTTTTATTATCAAGGTCATGTAACGACCTATTTTGTTTCCCCACTATGCCTGGGATGGATGATGTAAGGTTCTTGTGTTATCATGTATAAACTTTTGGTGTATCCCTACTTGGTTGGGAAATGGATGTATGTATGAGTCTTTGGTGATAGGAAGGTCATTTATGATGTATAGAGTCATGTTCTTCTTGTAGAACATCTTTTTGCAGACCTTGCCTACAGTCAGGGGGAGCATGGACAGCATAGCAGAGCAAAGATTGCAGCATGTACTCAGGGGGAGCATAACCCTTTACCCTTGATGACAAAAGGGGAGAGTGACTTGGAGTTGCCATCAAGTCCAAAGGGGGAGATTGTTGGCATTATGACACAGGCTTGGCACTATGGCACAGGTATTGTCCTTGATGGCAACTCACTCGGCAAATCATTCAGATGACAGTTCAGGCTCATAGGCTCTCAGAATAAAGGAAAAGAAGGTATACACAGGTTCCTATTGACCAAGCCGCGTATACACGTGGGATTGCCGATCAAAAGGCGTGTATGCGTATGCACACACTTTCATGCAAGGAAAAGTGCGTACATGTGGGAAAACTTGTTTTTGGTCCATGGTTTTTGGTCCTTGGTATTTGGACCTATGGTTTTGGACCATGGTATCTCGTTCGAAGTGTTGAACCCAGGTATTTGGACCCAGGTATTGGTTCTAAGTGGTTTTGGACCATGGTATTGAGTAAGGCCTAAGACTATAAAAGGGGAAGGAGATCATTAGGTAAAGGCACTTAAGGATTGAATATCTTATGAAGAGCAAGATCTAGAATACTGGTCATTGGGTTATGGTGCATAGCTAGATCTAAATCAATGAGGAACTTGAGCACTAGAAGAAGGATAAGTTCTATTGATGGGTCAAGATCTTAAGGCTTGAAGAGAAGTATCTTTGTGTGATTTTGATCTGTTATATTTGGCGCATGACTTGATCTATAAATCTGATGATCTGGGTATAACTGATGTCTGAATAGTTGAAAAGGGTAAATTATCTTTTATAGATTTGTACACAGGTTCAGCATAGCAAAGGCGCGTATACACGCTAGTTCGGTAATTCAAAATGGCATATACGTAGGTTTGCCTTAATATAACAGCGTATGCACGCAGGTTATACATATTGAAGTAGCGTACGTCTCATAAAATATGTTTTAGCTACTTTTGTTTATTGCTGCAATATTCTGGGTTTAGGATTGGTTTCTGGTTACTGTTACTGTATTCTGGCTACATCATTCAGAGAAGTGATTGTTTGATTCAGTTTTTGGTTGGTGCAAAGGAGATTGGTTGATGCAGATATATTTGATGTTTGATTGATGTTATTGATGGATCCAGTCTGAAAATTTATGAAACGTGGTCCCTAAAAGAAAAGAGAAGGTTGTAGCCTTCTGTAGGTCAGCACCTACGTACTAGTATATCAGCTAGTACAAGAGCTAAGGGGGTTGTAGCTCCCTTCTAGGAGAAGCTGGAAAACGAGAGAAGGTTGTAGCCTTCTGCAGGTAGAAGCCTGCGTACTAGTATAAGACTGCAACAGTACAAAAATATTGTAAAAAGAAGTTTCTTATTAAAAGAAGATAGAGACGAATTGCAGCAGGTGGTTTCCACCTTATATCTTGTGTTCATGTGTGTGATTGCATGTACTGTTTACTGCACTTGATTACTGTTTTATGGTTCTGATACACATATTAAGATCAGCTAACTAAAATTAGAAGTTTGCAAGATATACGCGGTTTTCTCTAAACACAGTTGTGTATATACGGAGGTTTAATTAACAGAAGTAGCGTATATCAATTTGTTTATGGAAATGAAAACTTGTTAAATTGCTAATACTGATTCACCCCCCCTCTTAGTATTATTTCCAACACATACTTCACACCTGTCAAGGTAATGCGAGCTCCATGCTCCCTTTGAAAAACAACCGTGCCTACACCTGAGACACTATACTTTCCCTCATTACCCATCTCTATGAGTATCTGGAGGTCTTTCTCCTCCAAGGTATTGAACAAACTCTTATCGCCAATCATGTGGACTGAAGCTCCATTGTCAAAAAACCAACCACAACCCATCATTGATGAAACCATGCATGCGATGAGGGTGAAATCCAACTCGAACTGTGAGGCCAGTGCCTCACTTTCTGATCCTTCCAAGGATCCCTTCTTGGATTTCTTCTGTGGACAATTTGTTGCATAATGGCCCACCTCATGACAATGAAAGCATCGCACTTTCGATTTGTCAAATTTCTTCCCACCATGGGAAGAACTTGATTTGGGATGAGAATCCTTCTCCTTCCCTTTCTTCGCCTTACCCGCTAAGACGTAATTTTCTTCATCCTCCTTGGATGAAGAACCATCTCTGGTGCTTCTTCTAATCTCCTCTTGCATCAAATCCGAACAAAGTCGTTCCCAATCTAGCAGTTTATCTCTTCCATTTACTGAGCATTCATAGCTATGCCAGCTCTTGGGAAGACCGAGGAGAGCAAGACTCACCATGTCATCATCGGCTGTCGTGATCCCTACACTTCCAAGCTCATCCCTGCAAGTGGTAAGCTTGTTTAGATATGTAGAGATTGTGTCACCCTTTTCACTAGTACCTGCGATGCTATTTATAACATTTCTATATATAGCATTTCTTGTTTCCATTTTCAACAATATTGCTTATGGAAGAAAGAGGTATTTTGATCTCCAGCTTTAAGCCACAGGCTACGAGACTTAAGCCTCCAAGTCTCTTCTTCATGGCGGAAAGTGCAGAATGATTTGATTTGGACAACTTGTTCTTTTTCTAAATCTGAAGCAGAGATCTCCTTACTTTCCAAATCCATTTGCAGATCTGATAACAATTGAACTGTCTCCTTTTTGTTGCTGGTAGGAGAATTTGAGGGTTCTTTAATCCATTTTTCAGAGCTCTCTTGGTTATTTTTAGTTTTTGCTCCCACACGAAGCTTGGAGATCCTATCATAGGTATGGACCATGCCTCCAGAAGAGTTTCCATGAACCCTTCTTTCCCTGACCAAAGCGGGTTGAATCTGAAGGGGATAGGGCCCAAATTTTCTTCCTCTTCCAGCTGTAAGAGAATAGGTCTGTGATCTGAGACTAGCTTTGGGAGAATTTTCAAGGAGATCAGTCTTTTCCTAGTAACAAAGAGCTTTGCGCTAGGAAGCGATCTAAGCGAGCATAGATGTGTTCTGCCCTAGCTCTATTGTTTGTCCAGGTGTAAAGACCTTTCTTCAGTTTGAAGTCAAGATGATCCCAATGAAGTATCAACTCCTCTACTAATGGAAGCATTTGGTCCCTGCCACTATTGCCACCTCTCTTTTCTTTTGGATCAATGACGAGGTTGAGATCTCTAGCCACTATTATATTCGGAGGGGAGTAAATGTCAAAGAAATCAGAGAAGGTCTGCCAGCATTCTTTCTTCTCTGTAAGGTAGACTGGAACATAAAGGTTGAAGAGAGAGATGGAAAGCTTACTAGAGAGGTGCCGAAGTTTGGTGAATATCCAATGTTGGGTCTCAAAGGAGCTTTCTAGTTGATACTTGTCCCCTGACCACAATGTTGCTAGGCCACCAGAGGTACCTCTTGTACTAATGGCCTTTCCTGCATTTTTTTCCCCATTTTAATTTACTAATCTCATGAAGGGTTTCCCCTTCAATCTTAGTCTCTTGGAGCAGGAGGATCTCGGGAGTTTCTATTTTCAGAAGATCTTTGACTGCTTCAACTTTCGAAGGGTTCCCCAAGCCTCTGCAATTCCAAGATACTAGTTTCATTATTTAGTAGAACTGGAGTGAGTTGATCCCCCCTTAGAGGGCCTTGTTATGGTGTTTCTCTCGATAGACATTTCAATGGTGGATTGGCTACCTTGCATTTTTTGCCTCTCCGCCTCTTCTTCCCTGGCTTCCTTATGATATTTCCTTCCAACTCTTTTAGAGGTTTTCTTGAATGTCTCGTCTTCTGATGACCCAGAGGTTTTCGGGGGTTTTTTCCTTGTCATTTCTACATATGTGGGTGAGGAGGAGGTTCCTGTTGGGGAGTCAAGTTGGGTTACATCCATGTTCTTCTTTTCTGCTTCGAGTGAGGGAACTTGTCGTTCAATCTCCTCTATCTCTGTTTCTGGAATTTCGATTGAAGAGCTGAGGGTTTCGAATGGGTTTATTGTGGCCATTGTCTTTGGCTATTCTCCTCTTCCTTCCATTTGAACCATTCTTGTTAAGGGTGTTCTAGACTCCATCGGTACCTCTTTCCCTTTATTCCTGTTACTCACCTTGGCCTGGACTGCTTTCTGCACCTGGATCCATTTCTCTCATTTCGACTTCTCTAGATCTTCCTCCTTTTTTTTGCAGTATCTTGCGAAGTGCCCATATTCATGGCAATTTTTGCATTTGAATGGCAGTTGCTCGTAGTCTAACTCTTGGATATAAGACCAGTCTGCTATTGTTAACTATATGGCTTCAGGTAACCCTATTTCCAAGTCGACTTTGACACATATTCTTGCACATGAATACTGATCCCTTCTCTCTACTCTGTCTATGTATTTTCCCAGGGTGTTACCAATCGTTTCTAGTGACTTCGGGTTCCAACAATGCAGTGGAAGATGAGGGAGGTGCACCCACACTGGAACTACTCATGGCACATCTTGTGTTGGATTGAAATCTGGTGACCATGAGTTTAAATACAAACCCTGAGGTCCCATGAAATATGGTCCATTCCTAAAGATGAGATTTCTGTCTTCTACTGAATCAAAAACAAAGACAAAAAAGCCCTTACCAACTAGGAAGCTTCTGATGCCTTCCTTTACTAGTGGTCGCCAGTTCCTTTGTACCCATGCCTCGACAGCCTTGGGGGAATGCCATAGCCCTGTAAATTGGCCGATGAGCCCTCTTTCAACTAAGTTCAAAGCAGATCTGCAAGAATCTTCAACGGATAGGGTGATTGTGGGAATGTTGTCCAGTTTCTTTGCAAACTTGCGCTGATTTTCCCTTGCTGGGCATTTACTATTGTCACCGATTAGCTTCCTGAATGCAAGGATCTCTGGTGGAGGAGGGGCCTCAGGGCCCCCTCTCGGGGCCATGGCGATGGAGGGAGTATTCAGGTCGCACCAGGGGCTGCTGCTGCGCTCGTGAAAGAGGCTTTTTTTAAGAAGTCTGTGATCGTAATAATTGAAATTGATCGATTTCGTAGTTGTTAGGTTCTTGTTTTCATAATTACTTTGTTAGGTTCCTATACCACTAAGAGTCATAATTTTATGGGTTAGGTTTTAATTACTATCTTTTTTATGTAATAAATTCATTTTCATTTCTCAATGAATAACCATTAGAGCTCTTAGATCCTTAAAAAATACAACCTTTCAAACCCGTTTCCTTTTTATCTTTCCTAAAAAACAATCCTTGATTAAATGACAATGAGCTTGAAAATAAAAAAATAAGAAATAAAAGTAAAAAAGAAAAACACATAATTTTACATTATGTCGCACCTTCTTTGTGTGACCATAATATCTCCACAATTTGAGTAAAAGAAAGATAAAATCTATTTATGCAAAATAGAGAGTATAATGATTCCAAATTATTTCCTCCAAATTTACTAATTTGAATTATTGCCTCCAAATTTATGAAAAACATAGGTTGCCTCCAAATTTTCACAAATCATCACTGTGCAATCCGAATTAAACCATGTGCACAGTTTCAGATTTTTCCATAAATGAAATATCCGTAGCCTCTGTTGCCCTCCTGAACTGATTTCAAAATCATTATCTAGGTCAATCTTGCCCTACAGTGGGCACAATTTTTTCAGTTGAAGCATCACCAACAAAAGTAGAAAAAGAGAACCAAAGTTTGCATTGTCAAATACCGATATAGAAATGGGCACAAAGGCCAAAACCGGAGAAAAAATTGTGAAGTTCGCTATTTGGGGCTGTGTCGTCTTCAATCTCATTTTTTAAATTGGCAGTACACGAGTTTGTCTCAGATTGGTCGAGTCGAAGCGTTTCTGATTCTTTTCCTCTACATGTTTCACAGTTCAGCATAGGTATTTTTTTTCTTTCAGTTTTATATTCTTGCCCTTTAGTGGGCACAGTTTTTTCAGTTGAAGCATCACCAACAAAAATAGAAAATGAGAACCAGAGCCTGCATTGTCAAAAACCGATATAGAAATGGGCACAAAGGCCAAAACCAGAGAAAAACTTGTGAAGTTTTCTATTTGGGGCTATGCCGTCTTCAATCTCATTTTTCAAATTGGCAATACACGATTTTGTCTCAGATTGGTCGAGTTAAAGCGTTTCATATTCTTTTCCTCTACATGTTTCACAGTTCAACACAGGTATTTTTTGCTTTCAGTTTTATATTTTATTTTTTTCTTCTAATTTTGTTAAATTCAAAACATTTTGAATTTCCAAATGTGGTTCTGATTGCTTCTATGCATATTTTAACTTAGTTACTACCCCTTTGCAATTCTGGTTTCCGAACACCAAAATACATTATTAACATGGTTTTGAAGATGCATGCAAAATAGGGTCCTATGCACTGAGGATGTAACCCACCCTAACCAAAGGTGGTTACCATGCTAACCCTGAGTCTCAATGTATATATATATATATATTTTGCAATATATATGTATATGGGTGACTTCACCTTCTCCAGCAATGCAGTGTGGGGGCAAGGTCATTCTTCAAGGTTTGCCTTCAGTGTGGGGCAAGGTCATTCTTTGGGAATTATATATTTGACTGCACACAATTCCGAAAGTCACCTCACATAAAGAAAACCATACATGCACTAAATGTAATCAAGAAATGCTTAAATGCATAACCTGTTTCGGCCACTCTTGGCCTTTGCCATTAACACTTTCATATTAATAAGCATTGTCACCACTGGATATAATATGCCTATTGATGTGCCCCATCTTTTTTTCCGGTAAAGAAAATTCATAATTTCATAAAGTGAAATTACATGCTGTGCCCCATTATATGTCAAAATATGCTCAATTCTTTAATTTGAACCTTTTTTGAAGGTTAACAAGAATCCAACTGACATATGGATAACTTGCAGCTTACTAAAAAAAAGGATTTAGTATTCGGGATCTCCTTTCATCTAGACCAAGAATTTACAGAGAATTATCAACTGTAGTCTCCATTTACATTTCAACAAGTAGTATACCTATTTCTATGAACAAGATTGGTGTCGAAGGAAATAAACTAGTATCTCTTGAAACGACCATGTGAGTAATGATAACAAGAGTATGCATCTTCTACCTTATTTACGCTCTATATATCTTCATTACTTTCCAAGTTGACAGATCATGTAAATTGCGCACACCGAGATGGAACTATGCTCAATCTACTATGGCATCGATTAAATTTGGCTTATGAGTTTTCTACAAAGTTAGGCCTATGATCATTTTTAACTAGGTGCAAGTTCAAGCTCCCAAACTTGGCCGAAATTTGAAACAATATATAACATATTTCAGTCATGTCAAAGAGTTTGTTCCAAGTTCTGTGTTCCACAAGTATGCTCCACATTCTATAAGTATAATCCAAGCATAGTAATCTAAGACCAATATGATGACCTAAAGACAATAATGAGATCCGAAATGAAGATCCAAGTTCCTTGGATGAATCCCAAAGTTCTATTTACTATAACAATGTCTACAAAATGATCGTGAGATGGAGTTTGAAGTGCACGCTAAGATGGAGTGAATCTGAGGTTCTTCTGTAAGGTTTGGCCTAAAATATTTTCATGATCCAAAGTTGCTAAGAATTTTTGAAAGAGCCAAGGATGATCTGGAGTCTTGATTTGAAGTAATTTGAAGTCTTGACTTGGAGTATTGATCTGCTCTGAATTTGAGGTTTGGTATATTTTCTAGGGTTTTTGGACAAAACCCTAGAGTAATCTATCCCTTGTGTAAAATTACATTTAGGGTTTTGACTTTTTGATTTATAGGGTTTGCAAATTTAGAAAGGCTTGATAAGAGAATGCCTAGGGTTTTGGACAAAACCCTAGGATGAGATGCTCCTGCTAAAAGAAGAAACCCTAGGTCATGATAATGATGTCTAGAGCAAGAATGTTGATCTATTGGATAACTGCGAAAGTATAAGATCAAGAGGGAGTTGTTACTCATCACAAAAGATACGTGATCTATCTCTCTTCCTTTAATATTATTGATTTCTCTAGTAATCTAGTCTCGTTTTATTTTCCTTGCTTGATTGTAACTATTCTTTCGTGACCTCCTAGAGAGGATTGCAAGAACATGTTAAAGGTTGTCTAATGTTGGAAGAAGTTTCTGACAAGTCCTGGATTCAAAGGGAGCTTTGAATCTTGAAAGGGTTGTGAATGTAGAAGGAGCTTTGAATCCAAAAAGAAATATGAATTTAAAAGAAGCTTTGATTCAGAGGGAGTTGTTTAACTCTTATGTATTTAAGTATTATTTTTAAATTATAAAGTTGTGAAAGGCCTTTGACAAGCCTTTGTCCTGGATGAAGTACATGTACTTCAGGGACAAGCTTGGACACATTAAGGTAAGTTCTCTTAGAAAGAGGGAGCATTAATGAGATAACAATAGGGGTAGAAGTTTGGCCCAAACTATTGTTGAAATCATACATTCTCCTAATTTAGAAAGTATGGTCTTTAAGGCCTAGTTACTTAGAAGAGTAGGTACCTTTCTATGATTGGAACAACCACTCTATAAGAGTGGGTGCCTCTATCAAGCTCGTTTACTTGTTGAGTGAGCCTTCTGAGACCTTTGGCCAAGATAATGTCAACCCTGTGATGTGAGGATCTGTTAGGGTTTTGACCCTGTGGTGTGAGGAGCTAAATATGCTCTAGGGTTTGGCCAACCCTGTGTAGTTGGAACTTGGAACACAGATGTTCTTGGAGGTTTGACCTTGGTGATGGAAAACCTATACTAGTTTGTATACGATGTGGTTGAGGCATTGATCAGATCATGGTGACTAGTTGTTGTACCTTAGGCTAGGTAGCCTGTATGATGGTACATAAAGTTGTGGTACCTTAGGTTGAATAGGCTATATGATGGTACATAGGGTTGGTACCTGAGCAGTAGCCTAGATGGTACCTAGATCCTTGCAAGATGTTGGGTTGGTACCTTGGCAGTAGCCTAGATGGTACCTAGATCCTTGAAAGATGTTGGGTATGTACCTTTGTAGTAGCCTAGATGGTACCTAGATCCCTGAAAAATGTTGGGTCGATGTTGGGTCCCTATAATACTAGTGATTACCCCATTACTATTGTAGTTGCATGATCCGGATTTAAATGGGAACGCAATAGATTACAGAGATAACCATAAATACAGAGATGCAATAACCATAAACACAGAGATGCAGCGGAAATAATGCTTCATTTCATTAATGGAAAATACTGAAATATGCTTACAACCAGAAATGGAAATAAACCAGCTAGGGCGATGGTAGCTTATCTATGAGAAGAGATGTGGCAACTACATGCCTCTGAACTGTTCTAAACTGTGTTACAAGGAGGCTCGAAGGCCTATTTATTGTTGAGAAACAATGGAAAACCCTTCACATCCCAAAACCTAACCCTAGAAGATGAAACGCCAAATTGTGGGCCCCGTTTGGGTAAATTGGTACATCAATTTCCCGAGGTCGTAACTTTGGCATACGATCTCTGTTTGACGTGTACAATAGCTCATTAGAAAGATCTATCCGAGCACTACCACTTTGGGAGGCAACATCGCTTCATGGACCCATGTTGCCCCAGATTTCCCAAAAAATGTCATTTAGGGCCTCAAAATGGCTCCGGAAGTTCAGGACCCGAAAAACTGCTAAAAATAGTAAACTGTGCTACAATTTAGGAAACTAAAAAAGCTGAAAGAGACAGTTGTGGGGGTCCAAATGGGATAGGTGGGTGGCCACCAACATCCACCTGGATCATTCCTCTCCCCTTAGGAAGCAATGGTCCCCATTGCATTAAGTTCCTCCCTGAGATGAGGAAGCTTTTGCTGATCTGGGTCACTGGTGAGTTGTTCTGCAATCTCTGATGTGTCCAGAAATGGTGGGAAGCATGGTCGACGACAGTCCACAGTGAACAATCGGTGCCAATGAAGGAATGGACAAACGCTGTGCTTCAAAGCATTTTTTCTCGTAGCCTTGGTACTAGTGTAAGGACCATGTCAGAGTGGTCTGAGTTTCTGATGGGTTCTGGTAAGGTGTTCTCTCTGTAGATGTAACCAAACTTTGTCGCTCACCTGAAACTTGTGTGGTCCCCCTCTGGGTGAGGAGAAGTTGTTCCTGTGTTCTGTCATGACCGTATTCCTTTGCTGCTGCTGCTGCGTGGACGAACCCTTTGCGGGGGTCATGGATGTAGCAACGATCTTCCCCTTACTTTGGGAGTGAACCAGACAGATGAATTTCCTGGTCTGGGAGATGAGCTTGCTGCCTTTCTTAGCAGTGATCAAAGAGGTGGCGGTAGGTGGGGCTACCTCCGATACCCTGTACAATGAATCACACAAAGAAATAATGACAGCGCGAGGCCTTGACTCATACACAGCATGTCGCCTCCACAAGTATGGCTGGACTAATAATACATCACAAACATCCAGAGGTGTAACATCACACAATACCTCGTTGGTGAAGGGCTTGATGTTGTAGGGAAGGCAGCACTGCTGGCGAACTTTGAGATCTCGTCCTTCATGAAGCCACCCGATACTGTACGGCTACGGGTGTGGTGTAGTCGGTAGGCCTAACCGCTTCACGACCTCTGCTGAAATGAGGTTCTTTTCGTTGCCACTGTCGACAATGAATTGCAGCGGCAAACCCTTCACCCACATCTGTGAGTGGAAAAGACGCTCCCCTTCCTCTGGATTTTCGGGCTCATTTTTCTGGATTTTAGCGGTGGCAACAGTGGCGCTGGGATCCGCATCAATGATCTGCTTCCCTTTGCCATTCCCCTTGTCGGGTTCTGGCTCAGGGTCGGAACATGCATCTGATTCGGATGCCTTCAACTCGGCCACCAGTGACTGCTTGGTCCGACACTCACTTGTGTTATGAGTGGGACTCTTGTGGAACTCACACCACTTTCCTGTGTCCTTCTTCGGCTTTGTGGTGTTGTTCTTTTCTTGCGGCTTCAATGGGTTGTCTTGGGTCACCCCGCCTTAGCTTTGTCCTTTGGGCTTCGGATTTGTAGATCCAAAGTCTCACTTCTTCTGTTTGAACTTTTGCTTGATTTTGATAGCATATTGGTATGTTGTGCCGAGTGAGGAGATGTTCAAGAACTCCATCTCTTCCGGGATGTATTTGTGTAGGCAGCCACGGTATTTGAGTACCAGATGCAACTCAGAATCTTTGATACCCAACTGTGTGCGAAGGGTATGAAAAATGTTTGTGAACTCTGGCACATCTTGGTCTCGTCCCTGCCGCAGTGTGGTCCATTTGATGTATTTGTCCTCATAGCTTTAGACAGGGTAGTACTGCTCCTTGATGGCATCCCGAAAGTCATTCCAAGTGGGTGCGGCTGAAAATAGTGAGCCTGTACTTTCATCCTTCTGCTCGCAGTAGGTTTCCCACCAGTCCTTGACGTGGGGGGCTGCTTTGAGAAGAGCGAAAACAATCTTTTCCCGACTTGAAAATTCATGAACAGAAAAATACCCATCTAGCATATTTAACCATTTATCTACGGCATCTGCGTCCATTTGACCCTCGAAGATAGGGATGTCAAAATTAACTTGTACCTTAAACAGTGTGGCGTTTCCAGAGTAGCTGTTGGAAGTCGATGTGTCACCTCTGGGTAGCCACTGAAGGATCTGCACAAAGCTGTCCATCATCGCGTTCCGTTGTCGCTCGAGGGCTTCTTCGAGCAAGATTTTGATAGGATCTCCTGCCCCCTCATCTTTCTTCTCATCTGCCATTGGAGGCCGTCGAGATTTGCGAGGCTGGTCTTGCAAAGGTTCGACCAGTTCAAGCCCTAACTCCTTATATCCCGACCTCGTTGGGGACATGCAAAGAAAAACAGAGAAAAAGCAGACCGCTCTGATACCACTGATCCGGATTTAAATGGGAACGCAATAGATTACAGAGATAACCATAAATACAGAGATGCAATAACCATAAACACAGAGATGCAGCGGAAATAATGCTTCATTTCATTAATGGAAAATACTGAAATATGCTTACAACTAGAAATGGAAATAAACCAGCTAGGGCGATGGTAGCTTATCTCTGAGAAGAGATGTGGCGGCTACATGCCTATGAACTGTTCTAAACTATGTTACAAGGAGGCTCGAAGGCCTATTTAATGTTGAGAAACAATGGAAAACCATTCACATCCCAAAACCTAACCCTAGAAGATGAAACGCCAAATTATGGGCCCCGTTTGGGTAAATTGGTACATCAATTTCCCAGGGTCGTAACTTTGGCATACGATCTCCGTTTGACGTGTACAATAGCTCGTTAGAAAGATCTATCCGAGCACTACCACTTTGGTAGGTAACATGGGTCCCCCAGATTTCCCAAAAAATGTTGTTTAGGGCCTCAAAACGGCTCCGGAAGTTCAGGACCCAAAAAACTGCTAAAAATAGTAAACTGTGCTACAATTTAGGAAACTGAAAACGCTGAAAGAGACAGTTGTGGGGGTCCTAATGGGATAGGTGGGTGGCCACCAACATCCACCTGGATCATTCCTCCCCCCTAGGAAGCAATGGTTCCCATTGCGTTGAGTTCCTCCCTGAGATGAGGAAGCTTTTGCTGATCCGGGTCACTGGTGAGTTGTTCTGCAATCTCTGATGTGTCCAGAAATGGTGGGAAGCATGGTCGACGACAGTCCACATTGAACAATCGGTGCCATCGAAGGAATGGACAAACGCTGTGCTTCAAAGCATTGTTTCCCATAGCCTTGGTACTAGTGTAAGGACCATGTCAGAGTGGTCTGAGTTTCTGATGGGTTCTAGTAAGGGGTTCTCTCTGCAAATGTAACCAAACTTTGTCGCCCACTTGAAACTTGCGTGGTCCCCCTGTGGGTGAGGAGAAGTTGTTCCTGTGTTCTGTCATGACCGTATTCCTTTACTGCTGCTGCTGCGTGGACGAACCCTTTGCGGGGGTCATGGATGTAGCAACGATCTTCCCCTTACTTTGGGAGTGAACCAGACAGATTAATTTCCTGGTCTGGGAGATGAGCTTGCTGCCTTTCTTAGCAGTGATCAAAGAGGTGGTGGTAGGTGGGGCTACCTCCGGTACCCTGTATAATGAATCATCCAAAGAAATAATGACAGCGCGAGGCCTTGACTAATACACAACATGTCGCCTCCACAAGTATGGCTGGCCTAATAATACATCACAAACATCCAGAGGTGTAACATCACATAATACCTCGTCGGTGAAGGGCTTGATGTTGTAGGGATGGCGGCACTGCTGGCGAACTTTGAGATCTCTTCCTTCATGAAGCCACCCGATACTGTACGGTTGCGGGTGTGGTGTAGTCGGTAGGCCCAACCGCTTCACGACCTCTGCTGAAATGAGGTTCTTTTGGCTGCCACTATCGACAATGAATTGCAGCGACGAACCCTTCACCCACATCTGTGAGTGGAAAAGACGCTCCCCTTCCTCTGGATTGTCGGGCTCATTTTTCTGGATTTTAGCGGTGGCAACAATGGCGCTGGGATCCGCATAAATGATCTGCTTCCCTTTGCCATTCCCCTTGTCAAGTTTTGGCTCAGGGTCGGAACATGCATCTGATTCGGACGCCTTCAACTCGGCCACCAGTGACTGCTTGGTCTAACACTCACTTGTGTTATGAGTGGGACTCTTGTGGAACTCACACCACTTTCCTGTGTCCTTCTTCGGCTTCGTGGTGTTGTTCTTTTCTTGCGGCTTCGACAGGTTGTCTTGGGTCACCCCACCTTGGCTTTGTCCTTTGGGCTTCGGATTTGTAGATCCAAAGTCTCGCTTCTTCTGTTTGAACTTTTGCTCGATTTTGACATCATATCGGTATGGTGTGCCGAGTGAGGAGATGTTCAAGAACTCCATCTCTTCCTGGATGTATTTGTGTAGGCAGCCATGGTATTTGAGTACCAGATGCAACTCAGAATCTTTGATACCCAACTGTGTGCGAAGGGTATGAAAAATGTTTGTGAACTCTGGCACATCTTGGTCTCGTCCCTGCCGCAGTGTGGTCCATTTGATGTATTTGTCCTCATAGTTTTTGACAGGGTAGTACTGCTCCTTGATGGCATCCCGAAAGTCATTCCAAGTGGGTGTGGCTGAAAATAGTGAGCCTGTACTTTCATCCTACTGCTCGCAGTAGGTTTCCCACCAGTCCTTGACGTGGGGGGCTGCTTTGAGAAGAGCGAAAACAATCTTTTCCCGACTTGAAAATTCATGAATAGAAAAATACCCATCTAGCAGATTTGACCATTTATCTATGGCATCTGCATCTATTTGACCCTCGAAGATGGGGATTTCAAAATTATCTTGTACCTTAAACGGTGTGGCATTTCCAGAGTAGCTGTTGGAAGTCGATGCGTTGCCTCTGGGTAGCCGCTGAAGGATCTGCACAAAGTTGTCCATCATCGCATTCCGTTGTCGCTCGAGGGCTTCTTCGAGCAAGATTTTGATAGGATCTCCTACCGCCTTGTCTTTCTTCTCATCCGCCATTGGAGGCCGTTGGGATTTGCGAGGCTGGTCTTGCAAATGTTTGACCAGTTCAAGCCCTAACTCCTTATATCCCGACCTCGTTGGGGACATGCAAAGAAAAACAGAGAAAAAGCAGACCGCTCTGATACCACTGATCCAGATTTAAATGGGAACGCAATAGATTACATAGATAACCATAAATACAGAGATGCAATAACCATAAACACAGAGATGCAGCAGAAATAATGCTTCATTTCATTAATGGAAAATACTGAAATATGCTTACAACCAGAAATGGAAATAAACCAGCTAGGGCGATGGTAGCTTATCTCTGAGAAGAGATGTGGCGGTTACATGCCTCTGAACTGTTCTAAACTGTGTTACAAGGAGGCTCAAAGGCCTTTTTATTGTTGAGAAACAATGGAAAACCCTTCACATCCCAAAACCTAACCCTAGAAGATGAAATGCCAAATTGTGGGCCCCGTTTGGGTAAATTGGTACATCAATTTCTCAGGGTCGTAACTTTTGCATACGATCTCCGTTTGACGTGTACAATAGCTCGTTAGAAAGATCTATCCGAGAACTACCACTTTGGGAGACAAATTGCTCCAGATTTCCCAAAAAATGTTGTTTAGGGCCTCAAAACGGCTCCGGAAGTTCAGGACCCAAAAAACTGCTAAAAATAGTAAACTGTGCTACAATTTAGGAAACTGAAAAAGCTGAAAGAGACAATTGTGGGGGTCCAAATGGGATAGGTGGGTGGCCACCAACATCCACCTGGATCATTCCTCCCCCCTTAGGAAGCAATGGTCCCCATTGCATTGAGTTCCTCCCTGAGATGAGGAAGCTTTTGTTGATCTGGGTCTCTGGTGAGTTGTTCTGCAATCTCTAATGTGTTCAGAAATGGTGGGAAGCATGGTCGACCACAGTCCACATTGAACAATCGGTGCCAGCGAAGGAATGGACAAACGCTGTGCTTCAAAGCATTGTTTCCCGTAGCCTTGGTACTGGTGTAAGGACCATGTCCGAGTGGTCTGAGTTTCTGATGGGTTCTGGTAAGGTGTTCTCTCTACAGATGTAACCAAACTTTGTCGCCCACCTGAAACTTGTGTGGTCCCCCTGTGGGTGAGGAGAAGTTGTTCCTGTGTTCTGTCATGACCGTATTCCTTTGCTGCTGCTACTGCGTGGACGAACCCTTTGCGGGGGTCATGGATGTAGCAACGATCTTCCCCTTACTTTGGGAGTGAACCAGACAGATGAATTTCTTGGTCTGGGAGATGAGCTTGTTGCCTTTCTTAGCAGTGATCAAAGAGGTGGCGGTAGGTGGGGCTACCTCCGGTACCTTGTATAATGAATCACCCAAAGAAATAATGACAGCGCGAGGCCTTGACTCATACACAGCATGTCGCCTCCACAAGTATGGCTGGCCTAATAATACATCACAAACATCCAGAGGTGTAACATCACATAATACCTCGTCGGTGAAGGGCTTGATGTTGTAGGGAAGGCGGCACTGCTGGCGAACTTTGAGATCTCGTCCTTCATGAAGCCACCGATACTATATGGCTGCGGGTGTGGTGTAGTCGGTAGGCCCAACCGCTTCACGACCTTTGCTGAAATGAGGTTCTTTTGGTTGCCACTGTCGACAATGAATTGCAGCGGCGAACCCTTCACCCACATCTGTGAGTGGAAAAGACGCTCCCCTTCCTCTGGATTTTCGGGCTCATTTTTCTGGATTTTAGCGGTGGCAACAGTGGTGCTGGGATCCGCATCAATGATCTGCTTCCCTTTGCCATTCCCCTTGTCGGGTTCTGGCTCAGGGTCGGAACATGCATCTGATTCGAATGCCTTCAACTCGGCCACCAGTGACTGCTTGGTCCTGTTATCACCCCAAGAAACTCACCTAGGTTGTAAATCAGTGATGCTCAGGAACATTAAAAATTCAACAATTATGTTGGATAAGATGATGGATAAATGAAGATACGCTGCACATTTAAGCCAGATAACCACTCCTACTATGACTATCCCCAGACATGGGTGAAGACCCCCAAACTACAAGGCTTTCAACCACCAACTACTCACAGTTTAAGGTAAAGATGATGATGGAGAAAACTAATTGCACCAGTAGATGCACAGGACCCTGTGATGGCCAGCTGCAACCAGTCAAAAGATCTGTAGAACTATCATTTAATATACAGACAGGATGACAGCTCCCTGATATTAAACAACAACAATCTGCAAGCAATTTCAATGAGCCACTAAATTATAATACAGAGGTGGGATGAGAGCCCCTCTGATATCAAAAATTCACAGCACATCAAATAAATGCAAGCAGGCACAGCCTAGAACAAAAAAAAGAAGTGGAAAGTGAGCAGGTGACAGCAAAAGAAGCTTGTATTAGTTGAAAATCAAGACCAGAAGCTACAGGCCTCATAGTATTTACAGTCTCCAGAAGTTAAAGGAAACAACAAAGCTTTCATTCATCAAACACTCATCAAATCCGATTACATTTGAGTTCTGAGTATATATAGTGTTACAATACAAAATATCTCTATCAAACAATGCGTGGAGGAGCCCGTAAATGGCCACCAACCACATTTACATTCAGAAATGGGCTGCTGATGTAAATCTGTCTGAGTTTTAAATAGATTTGACCCTCTCTGGCTCTCTGCGGTCCTCCTTGGGCAAGTGGAGTAAAATATGGGTGAATCCCACAACCATTGAATGCTTTGATTGGATCTGTGGTGTCCTGCTTCCTCCTCGGCCATACTGTTAATTGAAGGCAGCTGCCTACTGCGCTGTACTACTGCATGCTTGTTTTAATCTTCTTCGCGCCACTGAGAAATACCGCCCTCCTTGCCATTTTTAAATATCAAAGGCCCACACACATATATCTTTTCTATCGGGTTTTTCGGGTTGCAATGCATATCTTAACCAGCCAATCCTCTGTTTCATTGTATTTGAAAATACATGTAAAAATGCCCCAAAATCAATAAAAATAGCTTTGGCAGACCTCAAATATTATGCCATTCTGCTATGGAAACATATCGGGTCCGGCCCATCGGGTTGGAGGCATGCATATGATTAAAGCCCCGCCCCCTTCCATTGCCGATAGCGATATTGTTGCGGACCCGCGTATTTATCAAAAGGGGTTAATACTGCCATTGGGTCCGGCCCATCGACGATCACTCATATATGCAAAGGCCATGCTCCATTGAAACGCCGATAGCGACACGCCGATGCGATATCGGCAATCGCCCATCGGCGATACCACATCGCTGCCGCTGCCACTGCCATCCCCCGATCTGCGATATGCCGACGCGATCTGGACCGTTGATCGGCCAGATCCGACGGCTGAGATTGATGCGGATTCATAAGCCTGCGCTTTTGAATTTTATATGGTTCTTTGGGTATTTTCTCCTCCCGATAGTGTAATTCTGCCCTCCAAAGGGTTTCCCTCTTGCAATTTTTTCCATCGGTGGAAGGCCTTTATGCACCATTTGAGGATTTCAACAGCAAACATGGATTTTGGGCATGATTATAAGCATATTTGCAGCCTTTGAGAGCTTTTTTGAATCTATTTTTAATCCATTTGCATAGCAAAGCTAACACTGGCTCCTTCTGGGGATGAGATCCTCCCTGTGAGGTCTCAAGAACCTGCAGATCAATGCCTTTCCAGCAGCAAACAGATTAGCCAAAATTCCTAGTGTTCCATTGGGCATGGAGTCTACTATAGCTATACTAAAAACTGATAAAAGCACACTATTTACAGCTTTTAAGGCCAAAAGACCTTAAATCACATAGTTTTTCAAAAACCGCCCATTAACTGGGCCATCAAAGACTGGTTCCCCTCCCATACTTTTCAGTATGAAGGTGTTGTTTC
This sequence comes from Pinus tabuliformis, assembly GCA_031772625.1. Taxonomy (NCBI): domain Eukaryota; kingdom Viridiplantae; phylum Streptophyta; class Pinopsida; order Pinales; family Pinaceae; genus Pinus; species Pinus tabuliformis. The sequence continues at coordinate 824,029,628 of CM062813.1, forward strand.
CTTGAATCTGTGAAATGATGAAAGGGCCTGTCCAGAGAGCATCGAATTTCCCATGATTGCCTTTCTTTTCTTTAAAAGCATCCCATTTCATGACCAAATCCCCAACCTGGAAATTGTTTCTTTTTGTCTTCTTGTCAAAGGCTTCCTTGACCTTTTGTTGATGTGCTGTAGCTTTTTCAATCAGCTGCTCCCTGATCTGATATAATTCTGTTAGATCAGTGATTCTATTTGCCATATCATCTTCTTCATTCTGCGCTGTCTGGAGCCACTTTGCCACAAGAAGGGTAAGCTGAATGGGAAAAATAGCATCAGTACCATATACCAGCTTGAATGGAGAGCAGCCTGTAGATCTCTTAATGGTCACTCTGTCTGCCCAAAGTGCGTACTTCAGCTTGGCATCCCAATTCTTCTTATTATCCTCTAACAGCTTTTTAATAATCCTGATCAGACTTTTATTAGAGGATTCTGCTAGACCATTCCCTTGGGGGTAATATGAGGTGGAATGAACAAGTTTAATGCCCATTGAATCACACATTTCCACCAACTCCTTTGCCTTGAAGGCTGCTGCATTATCTGTTATAAGCTTATGCGGGCAACCAAATCTGCTGAAAATGTTTTCTGATAAAAATTTCATTACCACATTATGATCAGCCTTCCTTGTTGGGATTGCTTCAATCCATTTTGTAAAATAATCAGTGGAAACTAATATCCACCTGTGCTGGCCCCTGGAATGTGAGTTGATTTCACCAATGAAATCCAAGCCCCACTGCTGAAAAGGTCCTTTTGCAATTATTGTCTTTAGGGGCAGGGATTTCAACTGCTACTTACCTTCAAATCTCTGGCACCTGTCACAAGATTTAACAAAAGCAAATACATCAGAAAATAAAGAAGGCCAATAGTACCCGGCTCTGAGAATCTTTTGGGCTGTAGTTCTCCAATAATGATGTCCTCCACACATGCTGTCATGGAACTGCTGCATAACTTCTATTGACTGCTGTTTATCTAGGCATCTTAAAAGCACTCTAGATGGATCCCTCCAATAAAGCAAGCTACCATTGATGCAATATTTCGTTGCCTTGAGCTTTAACGTTCTTGCTTGACTTTGAGAAAATTCTGAAGGAACTTCTAGCTTTAGCAGGAAATTAATTATTGCAGCATACCAGCTACATGAAGCTAGGTTCTCGGCCACTGACTGTCCTCTCTGCGTTTCAGCTGTTTCATGCTCTTCTATCTGACCATTTTCTGCTACATTGAACAAGAAATCAATGTCCAAAGACCTGCAATTTTCTTCAGCCAACAGTTTAGCAAGCCCCTGACCTCTTACCAGCTTGGTGGGCTTCAGCTCTATGTTGAATTCTATCATTTTTGCAATCCATTTCGCTCTTTTTCCATCAGCATCAGGCTGCGTTAAGACATCCTTTATTGTAGCAGAGGGCACATATGCAACTATTTTGGAATGCAAGATGTATACTCTGAAAGCTTTCAAAGATTTGATAAGAGCATAAGCCTGCTTTTCAATAATATCATACCTTAGTTCAACATCCCTCAAATTCTTGCTGAAAAAGGCCACTGGATGCTCTTGATCTGCTTCGTCTTGCTGTAACAGGACAGCTGCAATGGTATCCTTAGAGGCAAATGAGAATAGATGAAACTCCTTGCTATAATCAGGGCTTATTAAAGTAGGAGCTTCCACAATAGCCATCTTAATGGACTCAAAAGATTTTCTGGCCACATTAGTCCATTTTACCTCTGCTCCCTTTTTTAACATGGAGGTTACGTGCTTGACCAGCTCAGTAAAATTAGGAATGAACCTCCTTACAAAGTTAATTTTGCCAAGAAAAGACTGTATATCTTTCTTTGATCTTGGAAGAGTCAAGGCCTGAATCGCTTTGAATCTTTCTGGGTCAATCTGAGCACCTGCAGCAGACACTACATGCCCCAACAGTTTCCCTTCTTCCAAAGCAAATTGGGACTTTTTGGGATTGAGTGAAATTTCAAATTTCCTGCATTTTAAAAACACCATTTTTAAATGCTGTAGATGATCATGATGGCTGCCAGAATAGACCGTTATGTCATCAAGATATATCAGAACGAATTTATCCTTTTCTCCCACAAAAGCAATATCCATAGCGCGCTGAAAGGTGGCTCCAGCATTCATCAGCCCAAATGGCATTTTGGCATACATGAACGTGCCCCAAGGAATGGTAAATGCTGTCTTTTCTTGATCATCTGGATGCACAACGATTTTATTAAAGCCTGAAAATCCATCTATAAAAGACATTACTTTGGCACCTGAGACTTGCTGCAACAAATGCTCCATTTTTGGTAGGGGATAATTATCTTTTTTAGAGCATTTATTTAGATTCCTGAAATCAACGCACAGTCTGATTTCTCCATTCTTCTTCCTCACAACAACTAGATTGGCTACCCATTTAGAATATCTGAGAGGCACTATAATCTTTTTTTTTCTAGTTAAGACTAATCTAAGTACCCACGGGGGATTTGAACCGGTGACCTATCGCAAGGAGTGCCTTAACAGCGCACCCATTCACCATCAATCCAAAGCCCTGTGGGCCTGAGAGGCACTATAATCTTAGCAGCCAACAACTTTTTAATTTCTTTCTCAACCAGAGGAAGGAGCATAGGATTCATTGGTCTCAGCTTCTGTTTGAAAGGAATAGTGTCTTTCTCAAGAGGAATTTTGTGCTGAATTACATTTTTGTCAAATGTTTTCAGATCGTTGTACTCCCAAGCGAACACATCAACAAATTGCCTCATTAATTTGCAATATTCAACACTCTGATCAGCAGATAGATTAGTGGACAGATTTATGAATTTGGGCTGACCTGGACCTCCTATATCATAATTGCAAACTTCAGACTGATCTTCTTTTTGGGCAGCTTTGTAAGGCACATCATTGTGGTCAAACAATCTTTCAAGAGGAATTAGACCCTTAGGGATATGGTTACTAGAAAGCTGGACTATGCTATTCTTGCCAATCTTATTTTTAAGCTGGGAGTTGGGATCTTCTAACAAAGCATCATTATTTTGGTCAATTTGCATTTCAGAGAACTCATCAATGACTTGAAGGAACCTATTTAACTCATCATCATCATGAAAAACCTTCCAATGGTGGACATTATCAGGCACAGAGGGTCTATACTTCATCTGTACTTCATAAACTAGTTTGGGAGGCGATGGAGGGATGAACAAACTAGCAGAGACAGCAAAGGAATCAACAAGCTGATTTTGGGCTCTAGGAATGTATGAAATGCAGAAAAAATCAAAGAACTCTTTGACTCTCCATACCTCATCTCTATAAGCTCTCAGCCTTGGATGCTTTACTTGGAATGTTTTATTTACTTGCTGAATTATCAGATTAGCATCTCCAAACACCTTCAAATTTTTTATTCCCCTATCTTTGGCTTCATGAAGGCCCAACAACAGTGCTTCATATTCTGTTATGTTGTTTGTCACTTGAAAAACCAGCTTTAGAGACAATTGAACTGTTTCTTGCTGTGGAGACACCAGCACCACCCCTGCTCCTGCAGTCTCCTTGGTACATGCTCCATCAAAGAACATCTCCCAAATCTGACCATCTGTATCATGCTCAGCCTGAGCTGTTGGTTTCCTGATCTGCAACGCAGCCTTTTGAGATTCTTCTATTTGGAGAATGCAAGCTCCAAAGTCAGTGTCCAATGCATATATGGGATGGTTTGTAGGATTCTTCTCATCACTAATGATATATGCCAGCTGTGCTTCTCTATACAACCTCCTGCTTTCTCCTCCAAACACTGGAACAGTTGCATAAGATAAATCATTCTGCAATGTCCCTCCTAGCCTCTTAATCCACCCTCTAGACAACAACATACCAAACTTAGGAGGAACATCAGCCACCACTATATCCATCATCATACTTTTCATGGGCAGCTGGGTTAAGGTAATGGCCAGATCCTTAATTAATCCAAGGCATTTTACCTTCCTTGAATCAAAAGAGAACAAATCATGATAAGGTCTAGTGATATCAAGGCCTAACTCTTCCATGACAGTTTTAGGCATTAGATTGTGGCTGGCCCCTGTGTCTAGCAGGCAATTGTGGAGGATTTTATCATGGATAGTTAATGAAACATAGAAAGATGGAGAACTATTATCAGCAGGTTCAATCATGGGACTAAACACAATAGCAGGCTTGTCATCTTGCAAATTGACAGAGTCAATGGAGGTTTGTTTAGGCTCTAGTTCAAGGGCCTCAAGGACGGGTTTTCTAAATAATTCACTCTTCACCAACTCAGCCAGAGGTATGGATATTTTCAATTTCTAAATTTCTGACTCAAAACTAAAAGAAGAGAATACTTTATCAGCAGTTTTTACCTCTTGAACTGGAGCTTTGAGGGTGACAGGATCAGCCGCTGGTCTTCTTTGCCTGCTATTCTGTGGCATTGTTTGAGCAGCTGCTTCTTGTGCAACATTTTCTTTGACATTCTTTGCATTGGATATTAGATTATATCTTTGTTGCTGCTCACCAGATTGCAGAACAGCACCACTGTCCCACCTCTGACTGTTTTGCTCTTGCAGCAATGACTCTTCATATTCGGCCAATGTTAAAAATGCAACGTTGCCTTTATCCTCCAAGCAGTGAATTTCATCCTCATCTTCTTCAAATTGTTCCCCCTCTATGACTGCATTCTGAAAGGGAGCCTTTACTTTATGATCTTCTTTTGATTCTTCACCCCTTTGCATAATTTGTAGCTGCTCATTTGCTTTTCTAAATGGGCTTGGATTTCTTGGAGCAAATGTGTTTTGCTGCCTTGTTTTTCCTGAAGTCTGCTCCACTTTTAGCTTAGAAATTTCAGCAGCCAATGACTCAATCATCTTAGTCATTTTGTCTAATTTAGGCTCTGAAGTTGATGCAGGAGAAGAGGAAGCCTCACCTCTCGGCTTTCTTCTATCAACTTGACTCTTTAACTTCTGTGCTGCCAAAATATTGGATTCGACCTCCAGGGCTGCCTCTTGCATATCACCCAGAGTAGCACATCGTCTTTCTCTCAACAATAAGCAGAAATCAGAGTCAAAAGCATTGGCATATGTGAGTTTAGCAGCAGTGGGGTTAGGCTTTACCTCAGCTGGTATTTTACTATACATTCTATTAAATCTTTTATTGAAGTCAGGCAAAGACTCACCCTTTTCTCTTTTCAAGTTTCCAAACTCTGTATGATAATACAGCAAGTCCTTCTTATCTCCCCATTGCTTCAAAAATGCATCATCTAATGCTTCAATATCTATTATAGATCTTTGGGGTAATTCTCTGAACCACTTCCTAGCCTCACCATCAGGGCTTTGGACAAAAACTCTCATCCATACATCATTGTCACTAATATCTAAATTATTAGCATAACTGTAAAAGGCTTCAAGATGTTCTTCTGTTGTCACTCCCTCTGTTCCAGTAAACTTAGGCATATATTTTTGATATTCTCCCACAGGCATAGGATTAAGAGGTACAGGCAATACCAAAGGTCCATATCTAGCAGCAACAATCCTCTCAATCCTAGTAGGTGCTTGCTGTCTTGCCATGTTTGGAATATGTGGAAGAACACTAGCAGATGGAGCAGTAGGAAATAATGTAATGGATGGCAGAGATATTGGGATGTTTTGGACAGTATGGGAAGCTTTCTTTGGACTGAGATTCAAAGGGGAACTAAATGGGCAAGGAGCTTTATGAATCTCTGCAGGTATTTCTTCATTAGCAATACTAGGCTTTAAATCTTCAAACTGTGTATCCTCAACTAAAAACTTCTCATGCAGAGACAAATAAGATTTCTTGGGCTTACCTGATCCAGATGCTCCTTTCTGTGATGTTTTCTTCGGGTTAACAATCTTCTCAGGGTCAGGCATTGGAACAGCTGGAGACTTCTGTGGATTTCTTCTAGTATGCCTCACAAACTGAGCCAGAACTTCAAAGTGGAGTCTCCTAGGGAAGCTGAGCTTCAATCTCCTCTCCCCGGCAACGCCAACAATTAATGTTATCACCCCAAGAAACTCACCTAGGTTGTAAATGAATGATGCTCAGGAACATTAAAAATTCAACAATTATGTTGGATAAGATGATGGATAAATGAAGATACGCTGCACATTTAAGCCAGATAACCACTCCTACTATGACAATCCCCAGACATGGGTGAAAACCCCCAAACTACAAGGCTTTCAACCACCAACTACTCACAGTTTAAGGTAAAGGTGATGATGGAGAAAACTAATTGCACCAGCAGATGCCCAGGACCCTGTGATGGCCAGCTGCAACCAGTCAGAAGATCTGTAGAACTATCGTTTAATATACAGACAGGATGACAGCTCCCTGATATTAAACAATAACAATCTGCAAGCAATCAATGAGCCACTAAATTATAATACAGAGGTGGGATGACAGGCCCTCTGATATCAAACATTCACATCACATCAAATAAATGCAAGCAGGCACAGCCTAGAACAAAAAAAAGAAGTGGAAAGTGAGCAGGTGACAACAAAAGAAGCTTGTATTAGTTGAAAGTCAAGACCAGAAGCTGCAGGCCTCATAGTATTAAAGTCTCCAGAAGTTAAAGGCAACAACAAAGCTTTCATTCATCAAACACTCATCAAATCTGATTACATTTGAGTTCTGAGTATATATAGTGTTACAATACAAAATATCTCTGTCAAACAATGTGTGGAGGAGCCCGTAAATGGCCACCAACCACATTTACATTCAGAAATGGGCTGCTGATGCAAATCTGTCTGAGTTTTAAATAGATTTGACCCTCTCTGGCTCTCTGCGGTCCTCCTTGGGCAAGTGGAGTAAAATATGGGTGAAACCCACAACCATTGAATGCTTTGATTGGATCTGTGGTGTCCTGCTTCCTCCTCGGCCATACTGTTAATTGAAGGCAGCTGCCTACTGCGCTGTACTGCTGCATGCTTGCTTTAATCATCTTCGCGCCACTGAGAAATACCGCCCTCCTTGCCATTTTTAAATATCAAAGGCCCACACACATATATCTTTTCTATCGGGTCCGCCCTTTCGGGTCGCAATGCATATCTTAACCAGCCAATCCTCTGTTTCATTGTATTTGAAAATACATGTAAAAATGCCCCAAAATCAATAAAAATAGCTTTGGCGGACCTCAAATATTATGCCATTCTGCTATGGAAACATATCGGGTCCGGCCCATCGGGTCGGAGGCATGCATATGATTAAAGCCCCGCCCCCTTCCATTGCCGATAGCGATATTGTTGCGGACCCGCGTATTTATCAAAAGGGGTTAATACTGCCGTCGGGTCCGGCCCATCGACGATCACTCATATATGCAAAGGCCATGCTCCATTGAAACGCCGATAGCGACACGCCGATGCGATATCGGCGATCGCCCATCAGCGATACCACATCGCTGCCGCTGCCACTGCCATCCCCCGATCTGCTATATGTCGACGAGATCTGGACCATTGATCGGCTAGATTTGATGGCTGAGATTGATGCGGATTCATAAGCCCGCGCTTTTGAATTTTATATGGTTCTTTGGGTATTTTCTCCTCCCGATAGTGTAATTCTGCCCTCCAAAGGGTTTCCCTCTTGCAATTTTTTCCATCGGTGGAAGGCCTTTATGCACCATTTGAGGATTTCAACAGCAAACATGGATTTTGGGCATGATTATAAGCATATTTATAGCCTTTGAGAGCTTTTTTGAATCTATTTTTAATGCATTTGCATAGCAAAGCTAACAGGTTCGACACTCACTTGTGTTATGAGTGGGACTCTTGTGGAACTCACACCACTTTCCTGTGTCCTTCTTCGGCTTCGTGGTGTTGTTCTTTTCTTGCGGCTTCAACGGGTTGTCTTGGGTCACCCCGCCTTGGCTTTGTCCTTTGGGCTTCGGATTTGTAGATCCAAAGTCTCGCTTCTTCTGTTTGAACTTTTGCTCAATTTTGATAGCATATCAGTATGCTATGCCAAGTGAGGAGATGTTCAAGAACTCCATCTCTTCCTGGATGTATTTGTGTAGGTAGCCACGGTATTTGAGTACCAGATGCAACTCAGAATCTTTGATACTCAACTGTGTGCGAAGGGTATGAAAAATGTTTGTGAACTCTGGCACATCTTGATCTCGTCCCTGCCGCAGTGTGGTCCATTTGATGTATTTGTCCTCATAGCTTTTGACAGGGTAGTACTGCTCCTTGATGGCATCCCGAAAGTCATTCCAAGTGGGTGCGGCAGAAAATACTGAGCCTGTACTTTCATCCTTCTGCTCGCAGTAGGTTTCCCACCAGTCCTTGACGTGGGGGGCTGCTTTGAGAAGAGCGAAAACAATCTTTTCCTGACTTGAAAATTCATGAACAGAAAAATACCCATCTAGCAGATTTAACGATTTATCTACGAAATCTGCGTCTATTTGACCCTCGAAGATGGGGATTTCAAAATTAACTTGTACCTTAAACGGTGTGGCGTTTCCAGAGTAGCTGTTGGAAGTCGATGCGTCGCCTCTGGGTAGCCGCTGAAGGATCTGCGCAAAGCTGTCCATCATCGCGTTTCGTTGTCGCTCGAGGGCTTCTTCGAGCAAGATTTTGATAGGATCTCCTGCCCCCTCATCCTTCTTCTCATCCGCCATTGGAGGCCGTCGGGATTTGCGAGGCTGGTCTTCCAAAGGTTCGACCAGTTCAAGCCCTAACTCCTTATATCCCGACCTCGTTGGGGACATGCAAAGAAAAACAGAGAAAAAGCAGACCGCTCTGATACCACTGATCCAGATTTAAATGGGAACGCAATAGATTACAGAGATAACCGTAAATACAGAGATGCAATAACCATAAACACAGAGATGCAGCGGAAATAATGCTTCATTTCATTAATGGAAAATACTGAAATATGCTTACAACCAGAAATGGAAATAAACCAGCTAGGGCGATGGTAGCTTATCTCTCAAAAGAGATGTGGCGGCTACATGCCTCTGAACCGTTCTAAACTGTGTTACAAGGAAGCTCGAAGGCCTATTTATTGTTGAGAAACAATGGAAAACCTGTCACATCCCAAAACCTAACCCTAGAAGATGAAACGCCAAATTGTGGGCCCCGTTTGGGTAAATTGGTACATCAATTTCCCGGGGTCGTAACTTTGGCATACGATCTCCGTTTGACGTGTACAATAGCTCGTTAGAAAGATCTATCCGAGAACTACCACTTTGGGAGGGGACCCATGTTGCCCCAGATTTCCCAAAAAATGTTGTTTAGGGCCTCAAAATGTCTCCGGAAGTTCAGGACCCGAAAAACTGCTAAAAATAGTAAACTGTGCTACAATTTAGGAAACTGAAAAAGATGAAAGAGACAGTTGTGGGGGTCCAAATGGGATAGGTAGGTGGCCACCAACATCCACCTGGATCATTCCTACCCCCTTAGGAAGCAATGGTCCCCATTGCGTTGAGTTCCTCCCTGAGATAAGGAAGCTTTTGCTGATCTGGGTCTCTGGTGAGTTGTTCTACAATCTCTGATGTGTCCAGAAATGGTGGGAAGCATGGTCGACGACAGTCCACATTGAACAATCGGTGCCAGCGAAGGAATGGACAAACGTTGTGCTTCAAAGCATTGTTTCCCGTAGCCTTGGTTCTGGTGTAAGGACCATGTCGGAGTAGTCTGAGTTTCTGATGGGTTCTGGTAAGGCGTTCTCTCTGCAGATGTAACCAAACTTTGTCGCCCACCTGAAACTTGTGTGGTCCCCCTGTGGGTGAGGAGAAGTTGTTCCTGTGTTCTGTCATGACCGTATTCCTTTGCTGTTGCTGCTGCGTGGATGAAGCCTTTGCGGGGGTCATGGATGTAGCAACGATCTTCCCCTTACTTTGGGAGTGAACCAGACAGATGAATTTCCTGGTCTAGGAGATGAGCTTGCTGCCTTTCTTAGCAGTGATCAAAGAGGTGGCGGTAGGTGGGGCTACCTCCAGTACCCTGTATAATGAATCACCCAAAGAAATAATGACAGCGCGAGGCCTTGACTCATACACAGCATGTCGCCTCCACAAGTATGGCTGGCCTAATAATACATCACAAACATCCAGAGGTGTAACATCACATAATACCTCATTGGTGAAGGGCTTGATGTTGTAGGGAAGGCGGCACTACTGGCGAACTTTGAGATCTCGTCCTTCATGAAGCCACCCGATACTGTACGGTTGCGGGTGTGGTGTAGTCGGTAGGCCCAACTGCTTCACGACCTCTGCTGAAATGAGGTTCTTTTGGCTGCCACTGTCGACAATGAATTGCAGCGGCGAACCCTTCACCCACATCTGTGAGTGGAAAAGACACACCCCTTCCACTGGATTTTGGGGCTCATTTTTCTGGATTTTAGCGGTGGCAACAGTGGCGCTGGGATTCGCATCAATGATCTCCTTCCCTTTGCCATTCCCCTTGTCGGGTTCTGGCTCAGGGTTGGAACATGCATCTGATTCGGACGCCTTCAACTCGGCCACCAATGACTGCTTGGTCCGACACTCACTTGTGTTATGAGTGGGACTCTTGTGGAACTCACACCACTTTCCTGTGTCCTTCTTCGGCTTCGTGGTGTTGTTCTTTTCTTGCGGCTTCGACGGGTTGTCTTGGGTCACCCTGCCTTGGCTTTGTCCTTTGGGCTTCGGATTTGTAGATCCAAAGTCTCGCTTCTTCTGTTTGAACTTCTGCTCGATTTTGACAGCATATCTGTATGCTGTGCCGAGCAAGGAGATGTTCAAGAACTCCATCTCTTCCTGAATGTATTTGTGTAGGCAGCCACGGTATTTGAGTACCAGATGCAACTCAGAATCTTTGATACCCAACTGTGTGCAAAGGGCATGAAAAATGTTTGTGAACTCTGGCACATCTTGGTCTCGTCCCTGCCGCAGTGTGGTCCATTTGATGTATTTGTCCTCATAGCTTTTGACAGGATAGTACTGCTCCTTGATGGCATCCCGAAAGTCATTCCAAGTGGGTGTGGCTGAAAATAGTGAGCCTGTACTTTCATCCTTTTGCTCACAGTAGGTTTCCCACCAGTCCTTGACGTGGGGGGCTGCTTTGAGAAGAGTGAAAACAATCTTTTCCCGACTTGAAAATTCATGAACAGAAAAATACCCATCTAGCAGATTTAACCATTTATCTACGGCATCTGCGTCTATTTGACCCTCGAAGATGGGGATTTCAAAATTAACTTGTACCTTAAATGGTGTGGCGTTTCCAGAGTAGCTGTTGGAAGTCAATGCGTCACCTCTGGGTAGCCGCTGAAGAATCTGCGCAAAGCTGTCCATCATCGCGTTCCGTTGTCGCTCGAGGGCTTTTTCGAGCAAGATTTTGATAGGATCTCCTGCCCCCTCGTCTTTCTTCTCATCTGCCATTGGAGGCCGTCGGGATTTGCGAGGCTGGTCTTGCAAAGGTTCGACCAGTTCAAGCCCTAACTCCTTATATCCCGACCTCGTTGGGGACATGCAAAGAAAAACAGAGAAAAAGCAGACCGCTCTGATACCACTGATCCGGATTTAAATGGGAACGCAATAGATTATAGAGATGCAATAACCATAAACACAGAGATGCAGCGGAAATAATGCTTCATTTCATTAATGGAAAATACTGAAATATGCTTACAACCAGAAATGGAAATAAACCAGCTAGGGCGATGGTAACTTATCTCTGAGAAGAGATGTGGTGGCTACATGCCTCTGAACTGTTCTAAACTGTGTTACAAGGAGGCTCGAAGGCCTATTTATTGTTGAGAAACAATGGAAAACCCTTCACATCCCAAAACCTAACCCTAGAAGATGAAATGCCAAATTGTGGGCCCCGTTTGGGTAAATTGGTACATCAATTTCCCGGGGTCGTAACTTTGGCATACGATCTTCGTTTGACGTGTACAATAACTCGTTAGAAAGATCTGTCCGAGCACTACCACTTTGGGAGGCAACATGGGTGCCCCAGATTTCCCAAAAAATGTCGTTTAGGGCCTCAAAACGGCTCCGGAAGTTCAGGACCCAAAAAAATGCTAAAAATAGTAAACTGTGCTACAATTTAGGAAACTGAAAAAGCTGAAAGAGACAGTTTTGGGGGTTCAAATGGGATAGGTGGGTGGCCACCAACATCCACCTGGATCATTCCTCCCCCCTTAGCAAGCAATGGTCCCCATTGCGTTGAGTTCCTCCCTGAGATGAGGAATCTTTTGCTGATCTGGGTCTCTGGTGAGTTGTTCTGCAATCTCTGATGTGTCCAGAAATGGTGGGAAGCATGGTCGACGACAGTCCACATTAAACAATTGAGTGCCAGTGAAGGAATGGACAAACGCTGTGCTTCAAAGCATTGTTTCCTATAGCCTTGGTACTGCTGTAAGGACCATGTCGGAGTGGTCTGAGTTTCTGATGGGTTCTGGTAAGGCGTTCTCTCTACAGATGTATCCAAACTTTGTCGCCCACCTGAAACTTGTGTGGTCCCCCTATGGGTGAGGAGAAGTTGTTCCTGTGTTCTGTCATGATCGTATCCCTTTGCTGCTGCTGCTGCGTGGACGAACCCTTTGCGGGGGTCATGGATGTAGCAACGATCTTCCCCTTACTTTGGGAGTGAACCAGAAAGATGAATTTCCTGGTCTGGGAGATGAGCTTGTTGCCTTTCTTAGCAGTGATCAAAGAGGTGGCGGTAGGTGGGGCTACCTCCGGTATCCTGTATAATGAATCACCCAAAGAAATAATGACAGCGCGAGGCCTTGACTCATACATAGCATGTCGCCTCCACAAGTATGGCTGGCCTAATAATACATCACAAACATCCAGAGGTGTAACATCACATAATACCTCATCGGTGAAGGGCTTGATGTTGTAGGGAAGGCGGCACTGCTGGCGAACTTTGAGATCTCGTCCTTCATGAAGCCACCCGATACTGTACGGCTGCAGGTGTGGTGTAGTCGGTAGGCCCAACCGCTTCATGACCTCTGCTGAAATGAGGTTCTTTTGGCTGCCACTGTCGACAATGAATTGCAGCAGCGAACCCTTCACCCACATCTGTGAGTGGAAAAGACGCTCCCCTTCCTCTGGATTTTCGGGCTAATTTTTCTGGATTTTAGCAATGGCAACAGTGGTGCTGGGATCCGCATCAATGATCTGCTGCCCTTTGCCATTCCCCTTCTCAGGTTCTGGCTGAGGGTCAGAACATACATCTGATTCGAATGCCTTCAACTCGGCCACCAGTGACTGCTTGGTCCGACACTCACTTGTGTTATGAGTGGGACTCTTGTGGAACTCACACCACTTTCCTGTGTCCTTCTTCGGCTTCGTGGTGTTGTTCTTTTCTTGCGGCTTCGACGGGTTGTCTTGGGTCACCCCGCCTTGGCTTTGTCCTTTGGGCTTCGGATTTGTAGATCCAAAGTCTCGCTTCTTCTGTTTGAACTTCTGCTCGATTTTCACAGCATATCGGTATTCTGTGCCGAGCGAGGAGATGTTCAAGAACTCCATCTCTTCCTGGATGTATTTGTGTAGGCAGCCACGGTATTTGAGTACCAGATGCAACTCAGAATCTTTGATACCCAACTGTGTGCGAAGGGCATGAAAAATGTTTGTAAACTTTGGCACATCTTGGTCTCGTCCCTGCCGCAGTGTGGTCCATTTGATGTATTTGTCCTCATAGCTTTTGACAGGGTAGTACTGCTCCTTGATGGCATCCCGAAAGTCATTCCAAGTGGGTGCGGCTGAAAATAGTGAGCCTGTACTTTCATCCTTCTGCTCGCAGTAGGTTTCCCACCAGTCCTTGATGTGGGGGGCTGCTTTGAGAAGAGCGAAAACAATCGTTTCCCCACTTGAAAATTCATGAACAGAAAAATACCCATCTAGCAGATTTAACCATTTATCTACGGCATCTGTGTCTATTTGACCCTCGAAGATGGGGATTTCGAAATTAACTTGTAGCTTAAACGGTGTGGTGTTTCCAGAGTAGCTGTTGGAAGTCGATGCGTCGCCTCTGGGTAGCCGCTGAAGGATCTGCGCAAAGCTGTCCATCATCGCGTTCCGTTGTCGCTCGAGGGCTTCTTCGAGCAAGATTTTGATAGGATCTCTTGCCCCCTCATCTTTCTTCTCATCCGCCATTGGAGGCCGTCGGGATTTGCGAGGCTGGTCTTGCAAAGGTTCGACCAGTTCAAGCCCTAACTCCTTATATCCCGACCTCGTTGGGGACATGCAAAGAAAAACAGAGAAAAAATAGACCGCTCCGATACCACTGATCCGGATTTAAATGGGAACGCAATAGATTACAGAGATAACCATAAATATAGAGATGCAATAACCATAAACACAGAGATGTAGCGGAAATAATGCTTCATTTCATTAATGGAAAATACTGAAATTTGCTTACAACCAGAAATGGAAATAAACCAGCTAGAGTGATGGTAGCTTATCTCTGAGAAGAGATGTGGCGGTTACATGCCTCTGAACTGTTCTAAACTGTGTTACAAGGAGGCTCGAAGGCCTATTTATTGTTGAGAAACAATGGAAAACCATTCACTTCCCAAAACCTAACCCTAGAAGATGAAACGCCAAATTGTGGGCCCCGTTTGGGTAAATTGGTACATCAATTTCCCAGTGTCGTAACTTTGGCATACGATCTCCGTTTGACGTGTACAATAGCTCGTTAGAAAGATCTATCCGAGCACTACCACTTTGGGAGGCAACATGGGTACATGTTGCCCCAGATTTCCCAAAAAATGTTGTTTAGGGCCTCAAAACGGCTCCGAAGGTTCAGGACCCAAAAAACTGCTAAAAATAGTAAACTGTGCTACAATTTAGGAAACTGAAAAAGCTGAAAGAGACAGTTGTGGGGATCCAAATGAGATAGGTGGGTGGCCACCAACATCCACCTGGATCATTCCTCCCCCCTTAGGATGCAATGGTCCCCATTGTGTTGAGTTCCTCCCTTAGATGAGGAAGCTTTTGCTGATCTGGGTCTCTGGTGAGTTGTTCTGCAATTTTTGATGTGTCCAGAAATGGTGGGAAGCATGGTCGACGACAGTCCACATTGACCAATCGGTGCCAGCGAAGGAATGGAAAAATGCTGTGCTTCAAAGCATTGTTTCTCGCAGCCTTGGTACTGGTGTAAGGACCATGTCGGAGTGGTCTGAGTTTCTGATGGCTTCTGGTAAGGCGTTCTCTCTGCAGATGTAACCAAACTTTGTCGCCCACATGAAACTTGTGTGGTTCCCTTGTGGGTGAAGAGAAGTTGTTCCTGTGTTCTGTCATGACCGTATCCCTTTGCTGTTGCTGCTGCGTGGACGAACCCTTTGCGGGGGTCATGGATGTAGCAACGATCTTCCCCTTACTTTGGGAGTGAACCAGACAGATGAATTTCCTGGTCTGCGAGATGAGCTTGCTGTCTTTCTTAGCAGTGATCAAAGAGGTGGCGGTAGGTGGGGCTACCTCCGGTACCCTGTATAATGAATCACCCAAAGAAATAATGACAGCGCGAGGCCTTGACTCATACACAGCATGTCGCCTCCACAAGTATGGCTGGCCTAATAATACATCACAAACATCCAGAGGTGTAACATCACATAATACCTCGTCGGTGAAGGGCTTGATGTTGTAGGGAAGGCGGCACTGCTGGCGAACTTTGAGATCTCGTCCTTCATGAAGCCACCCCATACTATATGGCTGCGGGTGTGGTGTAGTCGATAGGCCCAACCGCTTCACGACCTCTGCTGAAATGAGGTTCTTTTGGCTGCCACTGTCGACAATGAATTGCAGCGGCGAACCCTTCACCCACATCTGTGAGTGGAAAAGACGCACCCCTTCCACTGGATTTTGGGGCTCATTTTTCTGGATTTTAGTGGTGGCAACAGTGGCGCTGGGATCCGCATCAATGATCTCCTTCCCTTTGCCATTCCCCTTGTCGGGTTCTGGCTCAGGGTTGGAACATGCATCTGATTCGGACGCCTTCAACTCGGCCACCAATGACTGCTTGGTCCGACACTCACTTGTGTTATGAGTGGGACTCTTGTGGAACTCACACCACTTTCCTGTGTCCTTCTTCGGCTTCGTGGTGTTGTTCTTTTCTTGCGGCTTCGACGGGTTGTCTTGGGTCACCCTGCCTTGGCTTTGTCCTTTGGGCTTCGGATTTGTAGATCCAAAGTCTCGCTTCTTCTGTTTGAACTTCTGCTCGATTTTGACAGCATATCTGTATGCTGTGCTGAGCGAGGAGATGTTCAAGAACTCCATCTCTTCCTGAATGTATTTGTGTAGGCAGCCACGGTATTTGAGTACCAGATGCAACTCAGAATCTTTGATACCCAACTGTGTGCAAAGGGCATGAAAAATGTTTGTGAACTCTGGCACATCTTGGTCTCGTCCCTGCCGCAGTGTGGTCCATTTGATGTATTTGTCCTCATAGCTTTTGACAGGGTAGTACTGCTCCTTGATGGCATCCCGAAAGTCATTCCAAGTGGGTGTGGCTGAAAATAGTGAGCCTGTACTTTCATCCTTCTGCTCACAGTAGGTTTCCCACCAGTCCTTGACGTGGGGGGCTGCTTTGAGAAGAGTGAAAACAATCTTTTCCCGACTTGAAAATTCATGAACAGAAAAATACCCATCTAGCAGATTTAACCATTTATCTACGGCATCTGCGTCTATTTGACCCTCGAAGATGGGGATTTCAAAATTAACTTGTACCTTAAATGGTGTGGCGTTTCCAGAGTAGCTGTTGGAAGTCAATGCGTCACCTCTGGGTAGCCGCTGAAGAATCTGCGCAAAGCTGTCCATCATCGCGTTCCGTTGTCGCTCGAGGGCTTTTTCGAGCAAGATTTTGATAGGATCTCCTGCCCCCTCGTCTTTCTTCTCATCTGCCATTGGAGGCCATCGGGATTTGCGAGGCTGGTCTTGCAAAGGTTCGACCAGTTCAAGCCCTAACTCCTTATATCCCGACCTCGTTGGGGACATGCAAAGAAAAACAGAGAAAAAGTAGACCGCTCTGATACCACTGATCCGGATTTAAATGGGAACGCAATAGATTATAGGCAGCCACGGTATTTGAGTACCAGATGCAACTCAGAATCTTTGATACCCAACTGTGTGCGAAGGGTATGAAAAATGTTTGTGAACTCTGGCACATCTTGGTCTCGTCCCTACCGCAGTGTGGTCCATTTGATGTATTTGTCCTCATAGCTTTTGACAGGGTAGTACTGCTCCTTGATGGCATCCCGAAAGTCATTCCAAGTGGGTGCGGCAGAAAATAGTGAGCCTGTACTTTCATCCTTCTGCTCGCAGTAGGTTTCCCACCAGTCCTTGACGTGGGGCACTGCTTTGAGAAGAGCGAAAACAATCTTTTCCCGACATGAAAATTCATGAACAGAAAAATACCCATCTAGTAGATTTAACCATTTATCTATGGCATCTGCGTCTATTTGACCCTCGAAGATGGGGATTTCAAAATTAACTTGTACCTTAAACGGTGTGGCGTTTCCAGAGTAGCTGTTGGAAGTCGATGCGTTGCCTCTGGGTAGCCTTTGAAGGATCTGCGCAAAGCTGTCCATCATCGCGTTCCGTTGTCGCTCGAGGGCTTCTTCGAGCAAGATTTTGATAGGATCTCCTGCCCCCTCGTCTTTCTTCTCATCCGCCATTGGAGGCCATCGGGATTTGCGAGGCTGGTCTTGCAAAGGTTCGACCAGTTCAAGCCCTAACTCCTTATATCCCGACCTCGTTGGGGACATGCAAAGAAAAACAGAGAAAAAGCAGACCGCTCTGATACCACTGATCCAGATTTAAATGGGAATGCAATATATTACAGAGATAACCATAAATACAGAGATGCAATAACCATAAACACAGAGATGCAGTGGAAATAATGCTTTATTTCATTAATGGAAAATACTGAAATATGCTTACAACTAGAAATGGAAATAAACCAGCTAGGGCGATGGTAGCTTATCTCTGAGAAGAGATGTGGTGGCTACATGCCTCTGAACTATTCTAAACTGTGTTACAAGGAGGCTTAAAGGCCTAATTATTATTGAGAAACAATGGAAAACCCTTCACATCCCAAAACCTAACCCTAGAAGATGAAACGCCAAATTGTGGGCCCCGTTTGGGTAAATTGGTACATCAATTTCCCGGGGTTGTAACTTTGGCATACGATCTCCGTTTGACGTGTACAATAGCTCGTTAGAAAGATCTATCCGAGCACTACCACTTTGGGAGGCAACATGGGTCCATACATGGGTCCATGGACCCATGTTGCCTCGGATTTCCCAAAAAATGTCATTTAGGGCCTCAAAACGGCTCCAGAAGCTCAGGACTCGAAAAACTTCTAAAAATAGTAAACTGTGCTACAATTTAGGAAACTGAAAAAGCTGAAAGAGACAATTGTGGGGGTCCAAATGGGATAGGTGGGTGGCCACCAACATCCACATGGATCATTCCTCCCCCCTTAGGAAGCAATGGTCCCCATTGCGTTGAGTTCCTCCCTGAGATGAGGAAGCTTTCGCTGATCTGGGTCTCTTGTGAGTTGTTCCGCTATCTCTGATGTGTCTAGAAATGGTGGGAAGCATGGTCGACAACATTCCACATTGAACAATCGGTGCCAGCGAAGGAATGGACAAACGCTGTGCTTCAAAGCATTGTTTCCCGTAGCCTTGGTACTGGTGTAAGGACCATGTCGGAGTGGTCTGAGTTTTTGATGGGTTCTGGTAAGGCGTTCTCTCTGCAGATGTAACCAGACTTTGTCACCCACCTGAAACTTGTGTGGTCCCCCTGTGGGTGAGGAGAAGTTGTTCCTGTCTTCTGTCATGACCGTATTCCTTTGCTGCTGCTGCTGCGTGGACGAACCCTTTGCGTGGGTCATGGATGTAGCAACGATCTTCCCCTTACTTTGGGAGTGAACCAGACAGATGAATTTCCTGGTCTGGGAGATGAGCTTGTTGCCTTTCTTAGCAGTGATCAAAGATGTGGCGGTAGGTGGGGCTACCTCCAGTACCCTGTATAATGAATCACCCAAAGAAATAATGACAGCGCGAGGCCTTGACTCATACACAACATGTCGTCTCCACAAGTATGGCTGGCCTAATAATACATCACAAACATCCAGAGGTGTAACATCACATAATACCTCGTCGATGAAGGGCTTGATGTTGTAGGGAAGGCGGCACTGTTGGCGAACTTTGAGATCTCGTCCTTCATGAAGCCACCCGATACTGTACGGCTGCGGGTGTGGTGTAGTCGGTAGGCCCAACCGCTTCACGACCTCTACTGAAATGAGGTTCTTTTGGCTGCCACTGTCGATAATGAATTGTAGCGGTGAACCCTTCACCCACATCTGTGAGTGGAAAAGATGCTCCCCTTCCTATGGATTTTCAGGCTCATTTTTCTGGATTTTAGCGGTGGCAACAGTGGCGCTGGGATCCGCATCAATGATCTACTTCCCTTTGCCATTCCCCTTGTTGGGTTCTGGCTCAGGGTCGGAACATGCATCTGATTCGGACGCCTTCAACTCGGCCACCAGTGACTGCTTGGTCTGACACTCACTTGTGTTATGAGTGGGACTCTTGTGGAACTCACACCACTTTCCAGTGTCCTTCTTCGGCTTCGTGGTGTTGTTCTTTTCTTGTGGCTTCAACGGGTTGTCTTGGGTCACCCTGCCTTGGCTTTGTCCTTTGGGCTTCAGATTTGTAGATCCAAAGTCTCGCTTTTTCTGTTTGAACTTTTGCTCGATTTTGACAGCATATCGGTATGCTGTGCCTAGTGAGGAGATGTTTAAGAACTCCATCTCTTCCTGGATGTATTTGTGTAGGCAGCCACGGTATTTTAGTACCAGATGCAACTCAGAATCTTTGATACCCAACTGTGTGCGAAGGGTATGAAAAATGTTTGTGAACTCTGGCACATCTTGGTCTCGTCCCTGCCGCAGTGTGGTCCATTTGATGTATTTGTCCTCATAGCTTTTGACAGGGTAGTACTGCTCCTTGATGGCATCCCGAAAGTCATTCCAAGTGGGTGCGACTGAAAATAGTGAGCCTGTACTTTCATCCTTCTGCTCGCAGTAGGTTTCCCACCTGTCCTTGACGTGGGGGGCTGCTTTGAGAAGAGCGAAAACATTCTTTCCCCGACTTGAAAATTCATGAACAGAAAAATACCCATCTACCAGATTTAACCATTTATCTACGGCATCTGCGTCTATTTGACCCTCGAAGATGGGGATTTCAAAATTAACTTGTACCTTAAACGGTGTGGCGTTTCCAGAGTAGCTGTTGGAAGTCGATGCGTCGCCTCTGGGTAGCTGCTGAAGGATCTGCGCAAAGCTGTCCATCATCGCGTTCTGTTGTCGCTCGAGGGCTTCTTTGAGCAAGATTTTGATAGGATCTCCTGCCCCCTTGTCTTTCTTCTCATCCACCATTGGAGGCCATCGGGATTTGCGAGGCTGGTCTTGCAAAGGTTCGACCAGTTCAAGCCCTAACTCCTTATATCCCGACCTCGTTGGGGACATGCAAAGAAAAACAGAAAAAAAGCAGACCGCTCTGATACCACTGATCCAGATTTAAATGGGAATGCAATAGATTACAGAGATAACCATAAATACAGAGATGCAATAACCATAAACACAGAGATGCAGCGGAAATAATGCTTCATTTCATTAATGGAAAATACTGAAATATGCTTACAACCAGAAATGGAAATAAACCAGCTAGGGCGATGGTAGCTTATCTCTGAGAAGAGATGTGGCGGCTACATGCCTCCGAACTGTTCTAAACTGTGTTACAAGGAGGCTCGAAGGCCTATTTATTGTTGAGAAACAATGGAAAACCCTTCACATCCCAAAACCTAACCCTAGAAGATGAAACGCCAAATTGTGGGCCCCGTTTGGGTAAATTGGTACATCAATTTCTCGGGGTCGTAACTTTGGCATATGATCTCCATTTGACGTGTACAATAGTTCGTTAGAAAGATCTATCTGAGCACTACCACTTTGGGAGGCAACATGGGTCCGTGGACCCATGTTACCCTAGATTTCCCAAAAAATGTCGTTTAGGGCCTCAAAACGGCTCCGGAAGTTCAGGTCCCGAAAAACTGCTAAAAATAGTAAACTGTGCTACAATTTAGGAAACTGAAAAAGCTGAAAGAGACAGTTGTGGGGGTCCAAATGGGATAGGTGGGTGGCCACCAACATCCACCTGGATCATTGCATCCCTTATTAATATTGTTGTGCCCCTATTATCCCCATATTGTTATTATTGTGCCCCATAGAATCCCTCTATTGTTATTTTTGTTGCTTTATATTATTAGTGTTAGGTCGGCTGGGTTATATTGTGACTCCTTAGACTCCTATATATAGAAAGGAGGTTTTGTCATTTGAATCATCCAAGAATTGTTCATTTATGTAATGTAAAGGAGGTTCCCCCTCGAAGAGGCTGAATTTTAAGGCGTTGATCTATCTTTTCTATCTTTTCTTGAGCTAGTTTCATAACATTTGGTGTCAGAGCTTTGGATTCTAGGGTTTCGCTGCTCCAAATAGGTCATCGTGGCATTTTCACTATAACCTTTTTTCTGCGACGTTTCAGAAGCTAAAAAAAAACCCATTTGAGAAGAATTCGAGCTGAACCTTAGGTTTGAATTTCAGAGCATTTCGCGCTATATTTGCGGAGATATGATCTAAGGAAGTTGGTCTTTTTGTAGACTCCTGAATTACATTCCAAACAGGTGACCTGGGGAAAATCTTCATAACTTTCTCTCTGAGCATCAGATTGGGTATTCCTACGGCTATAACCATATAAGAAAATGTCCCTCAAGCAAGCTAAGAAGGATAATAAATTATCACCAAAGTATTATGGTCCGTACAAGGTGTTGCAAAAGATTGGTACTATGGCATACAAATTGGAGCTTATTGCAGTTTCTCTATTGCACCCAGTTTTCCATGTTTCATGTTTAAAGAAGGTTATAGGTGACAAGCTCCCAATTCAAACAATATTTCCAGAACTTGACGAGGAAGGAAAAATTATATTGGTGCCGGAAGCAGTCACAGAAACAAGAACTCGACAGCTACGAAATCGATCAGTTTCAGAGTATCTTATCAAGTGGAAAAACTTATTCGCTGAAGATTCCACATGGGCGGATGAGAATTTTATACACAAGTATCCAGAACTACTCAAGCGTTGAGGACAAAACTTTTTTTGAAGGAGAGGGGCATGTTGGGTCCCTATAATACTAGTGATTACCCCATTACTATGGTAGTTGCATCCCTTATTAATATTGTTGTGCCACTATTATCCCCATATTGTTATTATTGTGCCCCATAGAATCCCTCTATTGTTATTTTGTGGCTTTATATTATTAGTGTTAGGTCGGCTGGGTTATATTGTGACTCCTTAGACTCCTATATATAGAAAGGAGGTTTTGTCATTTGAATCATCCAAGAATTGTTCATTTATGTAATGTAAAGGAGGTTGCCCCCTCGAAGAGGCTGAATTCTAAGGCGTTGATCTATCTTTTCTATCTTTTCTTGAGGTGGTTTCATAACAGTCGATAACTTGGCAGTAGCCTGGATGGTATCTAGGTCAGTGAAATAATGTGTTGGTTTAATGCCTTGGCAATCACCTAGATGGTACCCAGACCTATAGATCAACATGTCTTTTGGATTTGTGTCTCAATAATAGCCTAGATAGCACCTAGAGTCTTGGAGAAGCATGTCTGTTGGGTTAGAATCATGGGGTGAAGAAAGATTAATCATCATTGTGAACTTGGTTGAAGAATTTTTTGGAGGCAACTCTAATGAGCAGGTTCCTCCCAGTATCATGCTCAAATCTTTCTAGAGTGAGCTTGTTTGGTATTAGGCCTAAGACGAGGCCTTTGGAGTTTCACCTAGACTATGTATGGAGACTAGTTGTTTGATGGTGAATCGTGATCATAATTATGTTATAGTACCATAGGATAATGGTACTATGAAGTGTGTAACCTTATTCTTAAAGAAAGATTTTAACAGAGAAAATTTGGATAATCATTATGAATACCTCCCTAGCTAAGAGGGAGTGTTGATGTAGTACAACCATTCATAGTCCCGAAGATTACTACTCTCATAAGGTATGGGATGACCACTCTGCATCAACACTGCCCCAATGCCCTCACCTGATGTGTCACACTCCAGTACAAAGGGTTGGGAAAAATTTGGTAATGCAAAGACTGAGAAAGTACTCATGACCATCTTGAGGTGCTCAAAGGCCTCTTGCACTGTGTCTAACCAATTGAGTGCCCCCTTCTTCATGAAGTCTATAAGGGGTGCGACCAACTGAGAAAACCCCCTCACGAAGCGCTTGTAATATGTGCATATGCCCAGTAATCCCCTCAGCTCCGTCACATTACTCGGTGTGGGCCAATCAAGGATGGCGAGAATCTTCTCCTAGTGGACTCTAACTCCATCCTCTCATATCACATACCCTAGGTACAACATCTCGGTTAGCCCAAATTCGCACTTGCATGTCTTGGCATAAAATTGTTGCTCCTCCAGGATGCTTACGACCTATTCCAAGTGTTGTAGGTGCTCCTCCCATGTCATGTTGTAGATAAGCATGTCATTGAAGAACACCAAAACAAAACTGCACAAGTTCTTGCAGAACACATGGTTCATGCAATACTAAAATGTGGTTGGGGTGTTGGTGAGTTTGAAGGGCATCACCAGGAACTCAAAGTGCCTCTTGTGGCACCTGAATGCTATTTTCAGAATGTCCTGCTAACACACCCGAATTTGATGGTACCTTGCACGCAAGTCTACCTTAGAGAAGTACTTGGCTCCTCTAAGCTCATACATCAGTTGATCTATACGGGGCATGGGGTACTGGTTCTTCAAAGTCTTCTATTCAGTGCCTAGTAGTTGAAGCACATGCGAAGGGTCCCATCCTTTTTCTTTACTAGCACCGCCGATGAAGCAAAAGGGCTAGTACTAGGCTTGATATGCCCCAACACCAATAGCTTCTAGATGGACCTCTCAATCTCGTCCTTGTAGGCCTCAAGGCGTTGATACAGAGTAGTGATAATTGCATGTACACCCTCTCACAACTCAATGGTGTGCTCAAACCCTCGATCAGGAGGCCTTCCTGGAGGGATCTCCCAAAAAATTGTTTGATGTCTCCCCAACAACACAAAGATGTCTGGATGAACCAGTCATGCCTAAGTTCCTGTCTCTGAAATCATGAGCACCACCGCTCGCTCTATACCACCACGCCACATGTCTGCTTCCATCCGATGGACGTATATTGACTATGGTGGGTAGGAGTGCATACCCCTCAACACTACCAACTTCCCATCTGGGTCCATGAACTCCATCTCCAGTTTCCTCCAATCGGTAGTGACCCACCCCAATGAATACAACCATTGGACACCCATCACCACATTAGTGTTTGGAACATCAACCACAAAGAAATGGTCAGTCATGGAATAGTTCCCCATAATCAAAGTTAGACTAGGGACATATCTCGTGCACCGCATAGTTCAGTCTCCTGGTACCAATATCAAAAACCCCTCAAATGTCTCCGTATGTATGCCTCTCTGGTCCACCATCTAGGAACCAATAAAGTTATGGGTAGCCCCACTATCCACTAATACTGACGCACACTACCCCTGCACTGTGCCCCTGATCTGTAGTGTCAAGTACTTTGGAAGTTCCTGAAGTGAAGCAATAATTCCCTTGGTGGGAACAATTAACCCTCCTCACCGAGGTGGTGGTGGTGGAAGTGGTCCTCCTCTTGCAAACTATGGTCCTCCGTTGCCACTGTCTATCTCCTGCTCAGCCTCATCCTCTTGCTCGCTATCTGAGTACACCTCGATGTAATGGGCCTTGCCCTTGGTGCACTTGTGCCATGGTGCCCACAGATCTTCGAACACGAAACATAACTTCCTCCTCCATAGGTTCCTCCAAGTCTCATCATCCAACTGACCACACCGAATCTCCCATTAAGGATGATGAGTATATTTGCTCCCCTAAGGAGCCACGTGAATGGTGGGTATAGGGGCATTGGTATTGGGAATTGCATCAATCATGTCTCGGGTCTTGGAAATGATGTCCATCAATGTCGTGGGCTTATAGCCCCTCATCCATCCACACAAGGGATCTGATAACCCCTCTACAAACAACTTAATCAACTAAGCTTGAGAGATGTATGACACCATCACAGCCAGACTCTGGAACTACGATATGTAAGCCTCTATGCTGCACATCTGTCTCAAGTGTTCCAACTCCATGAAATGCAGCTTCGGATCCTAATAGAACTTTTTTGTAAAATTAGATTGTCCATTATTGAGAAAAACCATAGTTTTTGGAGATAGTAAGATAAAACATTCTTTAGCCAATGGAATCAAATGAGAGGGTGCTCATAGATGAAATTCGATGTTAACAATCCAATGAAATCGATGATTTTTCGATGAGACTCATGGTTACAATTTAATGGCGAGATGCAAATCCCTTCCTAAAGCTCTTCAGGGGGACAATGGAAATTTGTTGCTTGGGCATAAAATATAAATCGAGCAACATAATTGAGTTTTGTAAGTTTTTTCTAGTGTGTTCAACCAGGGACCAAGTGGGAAAGCTACCCAAAATCACCAGATTTATTGTCTTGAATAATAGAATCTTAATGCATATACTACATTGTCCTTTACTAAGCAAAACCCTAGTTTTGGAGATTTGCAAATAAAACCTTTTTTAGGTGGTGGAATTAGATGAGAAGGTTGGCACTAGTTGTAATTTGATGTCAGGATTTCAACATAATAGACAATTGTTTTGTGAAGTTCCATTTAGAGTTTAAACTTTATTGCAAGTTGCAACTCACTTCCTGAAATCATTCAAGGATATAATGAGAATTATAAAATCCAAACCAAGTAGCATAATTGAGTTCTGTAAGCTCCTACAAGTGTGTTTGCCTAGAGACCATGTGGGCACACTATCAACAATGTCGTGACATATTGTCTTGATAAATAGAACCTTAGTGAAAGAATTACATTGTCCATTACTAACCAAAACCATAGTTTTGGATATTGTCAGATAAAACATTGCTTAGCTAGTGGAATCATATGAGATGGGTGCGCCAAAATGTAGTTTTATTTTAGGAGTTCAAGGTAATCGATAGGTTTTTTATTGGTATCTTGTATAGGGTTTTCTGGCATGTTGCAACTTGCTTCTTGAAGCCTTATAGGGATAGAATGAAAATTTTGTTTACGGATATATAATCCAAACTAAGAAACATGATTGAGTTTTGTAAGCTCTTACAAGTGTGTTTAGCCAAGTACCATGTGAGCACACTACCTAGAATCGCCCAAGTTATTGTCTTGAAAAATAGAATATTAATTCAAAAATTGCATTGTCTCTTATTGAGCAAAACCCTAGTTTTGCGGATTGTCAAATAATACCTCCTTTAGCCAGGGGAATCAGATGAGAGGAGTTTCCCTAGCTATAATTTGATGTTATTATTCCATTGCAATCAAGGGATTTTCAACTGGATTTTTAGTTGGATTTTTATGGCAAGTTGCAACTCCCTTCCTAAAACCATTCGAGGACACAATGAGATTTTGGTCAATGGGCATAAAATATAAATTGGGAAGAAAATGTAGATTTTCTTGTAGATTCACAAGCTCAAGTTATCTACTAAAACAAGAGACAAGAATCTACTTCTACTTTCAACTAGTGGAAGCTAATAGATCGATGAATACAATAACACAAGAAGAAGATAAATCAATGGCACATAACACAAAAAGTTTTTCTAGGGAAAGCCACTGTTCAAAACCCCGCTTATCTATATTGCATTAATCAGAAATATGAGTGAAGATACAAAGCTTGTTCTCACAAGAACAATTCTGCACAAGTATGCTCAACTCTCTCGCTCACAAGCCTTCTCTTAGCCAACACTTAGCCAATTTCCAATGCCTGCCAAGCCCCTATTTCCTTGCGCAATTCCTAGGATGAATAGCCCATATTAATGGGAATCCAGTGCACCAAAACTGCGCAATCCAATCTAGGTCCTCTTCTTGAGTGCATGCATGATCTATACAACTCAAAAAATTATACAACAAATAGTACATTGTCCCTGCACTCTAGTCTCAACTGGGTCTTTCTCAAAACTAACATGCATGAGTTTCCGATGAGAGAATCTTCAGTTAACTGGAGTAGCACCCGTGGATACACTAGTGCATTAACTGACTACTAATCCTCTACTAGTTCAACAAACAGTTAGAAACTAGTTTAATTGTCTATAACTCAGTAAATTGAGTTATCTAGTTCCACTCAATCTAAATTCATACTGGACCCTTAAAACTTAGGGAGAACACTTACATGACTTTCAAAAGACTTCCTACTCGAAATTCCTAAGTTAATTAAGCCAATTAAACTTAATTAACTATTTACAAGTTGCTATGAGAATAGAATTCTATTTTAATTCTCAGATTAAATTCAAGGACAAATTTAATATGGAATTTCTTGTTGCCATTTCTCAACAGAAAAATTGAATTTTCTATGCTCTTGCAAGTGTGATCAACCATGGACGACATGAACACACTGCCCATAATCACCTGGGCTATTTCCCTGAGAAATACAACCTTAGTGCAAAATTTACATTGCCCAATATTAAGCAAAACCCTAGTTCAGGAGATTGTCAAATAAAATAGTTTTTGATAGTTGAAACAAATGAAATGTGTGCCACTAGCTGTAATTTGATGTCAAGAACCCAACACAATCAACAATTTTTAAATTGTCATCCTGATTAGAGTTTTATGGCGAGTTACAACTCGCTCCCTGAAGTCATTTAGGGACTCAATAAGAGTTTGTTCTTGGACAAGACCTCTGGAATTACTGGTCTGGACATTGGGATAGGTTGCATAAGCTTGGGGGTGTTAGTTGCATTGTTGGTTGCCAAAGGTTGAAAGGAGAATCATAAACCTTGCCCCAATGCCCACACAGTGCCGAGTGTTTAATTAACTGAGATGCCCAAATATGTCCATGCATGGTTACAAGGTTACATTTCTGTGTGTGTAGGTTCTAATTTGTAGAAAAGACTAATGGATATAAATTTGTAAACATGAGTGTGATTGGTAAAATTAAAACACTGTGTTGTTTTAACCTTAGCATAAATCTACAGATCTCATGGATAGTATTACCCTTAAGTAATATTGATATAAGGTAAGATTTGTGGTTGAGGGTACCTTGAAGAAGGGAAGCCTCAGGTTGTCTGAAGACTAGGCCATTAGGTGTTCTGATCCTTTAAAAGTCTCATACATAGCATCTGCATGGTGTCCACTTATTGCATTAAAAGGCTCATTGGCATGATATCTGGAGGTTTGATGGAATCCTGATGAAAGTTGTCTGTTTATGACACAAACTTGTCCCAACTGACATATCGATTGTAGGTACACTAGACCTATACACCTTTATTCCCAGTATTCCCTGCAGTATCCCCTGCTCCTGATAACAGCCGCATTGTTATTGGTGTCTCTGATATAAATATGCAGTTGTGAAGGTAACTTCTGTACAAATATTTGAGCTCCTTACACATATAGTAAAGAGGTATTCCTCTGAGCACATGGAAAATGACAAGTATTACTCGTCATAGTGTGTTCAAAGGTCTTTGACATTCAATGTTAGATGCAGACACCACTTTCTAGCCTCAATCCTACAATGCATTCTACAGTAAAAGACAAACATCACTTCCCAGCCCTCAAGACTGTCATTGGTAAACTTTTGAGTTCAAATTTAGCAGCAATTACAGTGGGTATGCACAGAAATGAGATGATTCCCTTAGCTCAGAAATGATGACTTGCATGTGTATCGTTGATATTTAATTGCAATGACAGTGTGTGCATGAATAGAAGGATTTCCATTGTTTTTCAACTATGTCTTGTACTTAGATTGTTGATATTTAATTGCAGTGACAGTGTGTGTGTGTGAATGGAAGGATTTCCATTGCTTGTCAACAATTTCTTGTACTTAGATTGCTGATATTTAATTGTAGTAACAATGTGTGTGTGAATGGAAAGATATCCATTGCTTGTCAATCATGTCTTGTACCCACATTGCTGATATTTAATTACAATGACAATGCGCGTGTGAATGGAAGGAATTCCACATCTTATCAATGGTGTCTTGCATTTGTATTGTTGATCTTTAGGTGTAACAGTAGCGTGTGAGTGAATGGAGAGTTTCCATAGCTTACCGATGATGCCTTGCATTTATATTGCCAATATTTAACTGCATTAACAATGTGTGTGTGTGAATGGAAGGATTTCCAAAGCTTATCAACGTGCTTGGCATTTGTACTACCGATATTTATACAATGGTATATGCAGGGAAGTAATTTTCCAAAACATGAATGATGCCTTGTGCTTGTAGTGAGGGTATTCAAATTTTTCAGGTATACTCTCCACAACACATGCCAAATTTCATAAATGAACTAACACTACCACAAGCATAACCAAGTAGCCATGGTCAGATTGCTACAAGACGACTTTGCCATATGAAGCAAGGCCATCACATTATGTTAAAAGCCTATCCATAAGTCAGAACCTAAGGATAAGATAGTGACCATTCCTTAGGCAAGTTGACTCTCTACGTTTGAAAAGTTCTAGGGCTTTCATTAGAAACTCCATTGCCAGACATAAAGGATATCACGAAGGATGCTCCAACAAGCACCATAAATCCATGCACATGGAGGTACATGCACAATCAGCTGCCAAGAGGTGTAAAATAAGGAGTCAATGGTAGGAATAAGGAGATCATAAAACTCCTTGAGTAAGGAATGGCAGTGAAACTCAAATAGGACGGTTTCACTGCCATTCACATGATCACCAAACACATCCCCTAATGAGTCTTGAAAGAACACGCCACCAGTCCCATGAGACCCATCACTTTAATAGATGTAAAATTGACTGTCATGGATATGTCTACCAGAAAATATGCAAGTCCTAACATTTTCACCACAAATTTCTTCCACCACATTTGGTTCACCATTAAAAATGAGGTCTAGGCATTGAAAGAAAAGTTACACCAAATATCAGGTGCCTTTCCAACCATAAAGGCTACCTTCATCACTCTAATTCCAAAAGAGGACAAAGCACTCAATCCCTCCAAATTCCAAGCTATAGGTCTCTTCTATGTTATTTACAAAATGAGATGAGAGGGGTGCACAAGCTGTTGCCGTAATACAATGATTGCAGCCTGTAGATCTAGTCACCTCTTAAGGTTTCCATCTCACACCTCTACTAGTTCTAACACTGCTGGGTTTTTACAATCAAGGGCTCTATACCTTGGCTCATTGAAGTTTTTTACTTTTCAACTTCCACTAGATCTACTCCCTTCAACCACCAAAAAATTGTGACGTGCATATTTTTTCACTAGTGTGCCTGATTACAATCAAACTGCAAGATGCAGAATTTTGGCTCCATTTCCACATTGGGGTCATAATAGTGATTTTGTGTAGTATTGTAGGTGTTATGCCCTCAAGAGGTTTTCCCTCCATACATATCAAAGCCCTATCTTGCAATGTAATTTTTTCCTTGCCTAGGAACTAGATTGAAGTCTGCCATCAAAGGCCAAATTTATATGCCACTTCTGAATTGGTATCATAATAGTGATTTTGAAAAGTATTGAGGAAGTTATGACTATTTTATGTTACGATTTTGTTCAAACTCACTTGGAGTCCCAATCCTCGTGGAAAAGGGAGATCCATTGGATGTAAAATTTTCTTATTTTTTTTACAAACTCTAGATCTATTTATGTTGCTTCATGGAATACTGACAGTCACAGAATCAGATTTTCTGTGCAAGATCTAGCATACCAGAAAGATGCATTTGCACAACCACCACATTTGGGAAACCATGATGGTCATGTTCAAGACCATGTCGCATGTCCTCCAACCATCATTGATCTCTAATCAAGAGATCTTACTTCTATGACTTTTTTTGTAATGTCAATGATTTTTATTTTGCTCCAACATCTTCTCTCTCACCTAATTCTCTTCTTGCTGACCCCTGCATGCTCAGTAGCAGCATAACACTATGAGCGTTATTATTCATTAAGTTCTGTACCTCTTGAATTGGAATTGGGTTGGGTAGCTACATAGCAACTTTGAGTTTTCTTCCAAGTCTGGGTACTTGTCTACGATTTCAAGCACATATGCAAGCCTTGAAAGCATGAGAATGTGCAAGAATAAACTCTTGGGATAAATACCCATTTCATTGTAAGGGCTTCTCTTACATTGATGTCACAATGTCGGCAAGGACATTTGTAGATAGCTTGACACAAAGATAGTGTCAGCAAGGACATTTGTAGATAGCTTGACACAAAGACAATGTCAGCAAGGACATTTGTAGATAGCTTGACACAAAGACAGTGTCAGCAAGGACATTTGTTAGCTTGCATTTTGATGTATATTTGTGGCTTCTTCAGCACAAGCGTACACCACAGCGATGATTCGGTTCTGTGCTTGTGCTGAGGTGAGACACAGCATTTTATGAATAATGCTGGTCAATGTTCCTAGAATAGAGTTTAGATTGTTATCATCCTTGCTGGCATGCGAAGGTTTGTTAGACCTTGTATATTCTCATGTTGTAGATGTATTGATTATGTTAGTGAAACTGGCACCTCCCCAGTGACATATTTTCATCACCAAATTGCCAAATGCTATTAAACGATTGAGCAAGGTTGCAGTGAGTGAACTCTAGTGTTTTTACTGAGGCAAACACCATGCTTCTTTCAAGTAAAATTTCTAATGCTGCAATTCTCAGGGTACTTCAGGACTTGAGCTCTCTTGCTTCCTCACTTAACAAGGAAAAGGATGATTAGGTACTACCTTATCGAGATCATGATGAAAGTGTTATTATAATCAAGAGTCTAAATTTAGCTGTTGAACTTCTATGGCAACAATTGGGTCTCTGCATCAGTAAGACAGGAAAAACTGGTCATCTTCATTGTCTATTGTACCTGTGTCTTCTGGTGCTAATGGAGTTTTACTCCCTCTACCACCAGGCACACAGAAGATCTTTCCATATATTGACGTATTTTTGTAATATGTGAAAAGTTGCAACCTCATCAAATGACACTTACATAGCTAGAATACACCAGTGCTACAGCTAGTGAGATAAAATCAACTACAAGTTCATCTCATTCCTTAGTGCTCAAGATCCCGGCCCATTGATTACACATAATCCAAGGGAATATCCTTCACTTGACAAGTCAAACAACCAGTAAACTCAAGGAAACAATCTCAAGATGAGTCCATATGTGCTACATTATTAGATTGACTGGGTAAACTGATATCCTATTGCTTGTTCAGATTACTGGGTGTTTTTTTATTGTACAGACTTTAAACACATGCCCAACCCATTTCCTTGTAAGCACTACTAAGCATAGGATGATAATATGGGCATTTTCATGCATCAGATTCTAGCTAGCTATTGCCTCTGCTTTTAGGCATATGGAAAGTTAAGTTCATTATAGGGGAATGCAATTGCTTGTTTCTTTGTGTCAAATTATCTACAAATGTCCTTGCTGACACTGTGACATCAACGTAAGAGAAGTCCTTATAATGAAATGAGTATTCATCCCAATAGTTTATTCTTGCGTATTCTCATGCTTTCAAGACTTGCATATGTGCCAGAAATCATAGACAAGTACCCAAACTTGGAATAAAACTCAAAGTTGCTATGTAGCTACCTAACCCAATTCCAATTCAAGAGGTGCAAAAATTAATGAATAATAACACTCAAAGTGTTATGCGGCTGCTGAGCTCCATTCTGTAGAAACATAGATCTCAATGAGTTAAAACTCAATTCATGGACAATTGAAGAGTTAGATTCAACATTTAGTATTGCAATGAGAATATATGAAGTACACCAATCTTATCTATGCATTCATAAGTAACATCTGACAAACACCTTTGGCATCTAGCTTTTAGTTTTTACTGGAGATGCATGAACCATTATATAAACAGAATGCAATCTTTTGGGAAGTCCATTCAAATGTGGAACATTACTATGGAAGCCAAGTTAAGCATTAATATAGCATCCATTAAATTTTTTTGCATTGAATTGTTGTTGTTTACAATTTGCTTGTGTTTTCTCTAGAAGTAAATCCACCACGCGCTAGATTTCCTTTACCCTACAATGTTATTTCATGCTTGTGTCCTTCTAGTTGTTGGAAGAATTGTCATTGAGGTCAAAGGGTGAATGAGCCATATGCCTTGAGAGGCTTGATCAACATATCAGTGGGATTCTCAACATATATATTTTATTGGTGTTTTTGTTGGATGAGGACGGTATATTTGACATCACACCAGACCTGTTCAAAACATTGATCATTGATGTGATCCAATTTCTAGCATGATTTTTGTTAATGCAGTTGATGATGACCAACTTGAAATTTAACTTGCCATAAACAAAGAGTATGATGAAGTGATTCCAGCAATTACATTCACCTCCAGGTGGTGCGTATAACTGGAGGACGTGGTGAAGAGGAGGCCGAGTTTTCTTGTGGTGTCTTGCAACAGAGTTTGGTTGGGAGATTTTCTGGATAGGAAGCATAGGAATTTGCTGTCACTTTGGAGAGTTTGGGAGCTGGAGGAGTGTACTTTTAAGTGTGACTTTCGCACTTCCTGGGCCAGCGCAGAGGCAACACTTGGTGCACACGTGGGAGGTAGAGTATCAATATTTGAGGCTGAACTTTGTCGGGGAGGTTAAGGGAAGTATTTGAGGAGGAGATTGCTTCATTTGTGGAGCTTGGGAGGAGGATTTCGTTGGGGTTCTTTGTAGGTTGTTTTCTGGAGCAACTTGGAGGGCGTAGGGCATATTGGAGGCCAAATTTGGGAGTTTGGATTCAGCCCAAACCCTTTCTGGGTTTTTGACAAGGATCCCAGATATAAAGTTTTAGCATTTTCTAAGCACCAGAGACTAGATTTCTTGCAGTTCCTTTCCAGCAAGCAGTGCCGTTTCTGGGGACAACGCAGAGCATTAGAGGAGCAATATTTTCCAGCTTCGAGATTATTGTTTTATCACCTGGGTCATGTCAAGCTTGCCCTTGAGGTAAGCTTAGGTTCATTTCGCATATTATTGTACTTGCTCTATTTCATTAATAAAATGGCTTAGCTGGTTCTCACTTTTGGAGTTTTAATAAGCATTTGTTGATTGTTTTAATTTCCTGTGTCACAAATTGATTTTGTTTTGCATATCCCTATTTATTTAAGTTTGTAACATTACACTACCCCTTTCAACAATTACCTTTATTAGCATTACTTAATGGAGTTTCATGGATAAATTATAAAAAATTTCCCATTTGGAAAATTCTCTTCATATCATCAATGAGTAACACATGCAAAACTTCCAAACATCACAATTTCACACCATATCAAGTAGATTAGGGCATAAATCTTCACTATGAGAAGGAATTCCATGCATTAAACATTTACATAAAGATATTTGACAATAAAAAAGCACTTACTAGACAATATGAAGTATAGCCATCCATCAACAATGCATCTAGAAGCACCAAAAAGATAGCAATAAATCCATATATCAAAGAGCATCCCAAAAACATCCAAATCTTCTAAAAAATTGCAGGTCCAAATCCTCTAATGAGACTACTGAAAATCCCAAGTGTGATGGTTTGTAATGATACTATGTGTCATGTATTTATACAAACTCTAGCAATTCAAATTTCTAATTATGAAGCCCCTAAAACATAACAAATGATGTGAAGACCGTTGGTTACAATACAACCAAGATAACTTAACAATTAATCAATATTTAATCTCATTTAGCTCACGTAGGGATGATGTCATCCATGCGAAGTGCTCTCCAAGGCTAGTGTTGAGGCCTCTTGTGCTCAAAGTGTGGGAGAGGGCCTCCAAATCAATAAAGAAAGGGGACATGGCCTCGAAATGTTGCAAAACATCTCCAAATCCCTATTTAGGCTATGTGGACTCCAAATGGGTCTCATGTGTCTCCAAATGGCTCAATATCAAGTCAATGGTCCATTAATGAGGGCATGAAGATGACACAAGCCCTCCCATGTCTCTCCAGATGAGACAAAACCTCTTTTAGGCCATGAATAAGTTGCCATGTGTCGGGTGTCAATGTGTGGCCAGCTGGGAAACATGGTCCAAGCACATCATCTCTATGTTGTTGGGGCATGTACAAACAATTTGTGGTGTTGAAGAAGCCCATAGTGGGACAATCAATGCTTTGCAATGGTGGAGGCCCATGGCTCTCAATGCTCACCCTTCAAGTGCCATTATGACCCACTGGAGGGCTTGGATCCCGTATAGGGAGACCAAGTTCAAGATGGAGACCCACCTGTAATCCCATATAAGATCCAATGTGTCCTCCTCACCCTCCAATATGACAATCCATCAATGTAATTACGTAAATAAGCTTACTAACCAGGGGAAAAAGTGGACCCTTCATAGTGGAATGCCCTTCCAAATGGGATTTAAAATGTATAGGTGTTACCAAGCTCAACAAGAGAGGTTCATAAAGGACCCTATTAGGTGGTTTTAACCTATAAGAGGGTGACAAGTCCATGATACATCCATCAAATCACATGTGTGATGTGAAATGATGATGGAACAAAATGGGGGTAAAGGGAATGCTCTGAGCCACATGCCATGGCACTAGGGTAGCTATGATGAAGGAAACCCACACCAGTATATGGATGTAATATGCAGATTTATACAACCAATTTTAAGTCTATTTTAGACATCTAAACAAAGACAATACTAGACTCTCTAGGACATATTTGAAGTGTGATAGACTCTTGAAGTTTTGAGACTCGTAGAGAAAAAAACAAAATAGTTTCCTATTAGAATTTTATGGTGGCTGTAAGGTGGCATCAATGCCTCTAAAAGAAAAGGGGCATTTGGGGTCAAAAAAGACTCTCGAGAGGACAAAGTCAATGAGACAATGATGGTGGTAAAACTCCAACTTGTAGGTTTACTCAAACCTTTTCCTTATGTCCTATACTTTAGAAATTCATCAAATGGGAGATCACAAGTGAAGACAATCTCCAAGATGATGGGTTTTTATTGGTCATGGACAATTTACTCATGCATTAAACCAAATGTAAAGAGACATACAGTCATGTAAAATAATCAATGGAAAATACAAATAAAGAGAAATTTTGTTAGCTGATTTACCATCCTATAATCACCATCAAAGGCAATGGAAAAGCCCAAAGGCAATGACAAATAAATATAAGAAAGTCTACCATTCCTCTACAAGGTATTCAAAGTTATGATGTGAAATGATAAGTAGTTCCCTGAATAGGTTCATCGAACTTTAATGATCTCAAACAAGTATGATGGAAAACAATGAAAAACTATAAACAAGAACCTGATCATAGATACAAATGACAAGGTTATGGTAATGGAACATATGTGGTTTTCAAAGACAAAGGAAGTTTGAGACCGTGCCCTGACAATAGAAAACACAGGGGATGCACTCAAGGAGATATTAATAAGGAAAGCATGAAAATGGTTATGCTAACCTACACGTCAGCTTTATTGGTGGTCAGATGAGAAAGTGTCATGATAGGCATGACATTTGCAAATTATATTCCATTTGTTTTATTTCTATTTTTGGTCCTTAAGATCTTTCGATGAATCTCATAATGTGGGAGGTTTCCCCATTTAGAGAATTCACATTGTTCGCTTTATTTGGTTGTAAACTAATTGTTGAAAGCAAACATGCATGTGGTTGACATTTCCTAGAAGATTATGGTATGTAAGCAGTTATAGGATATGCCTTGAAAGCAACTATAAGAGGAGTGGACACCAAGGAAAATGGACTAAATAACTCCCCAAATTAGCAATGAGTTGACTTATTCTTATCAGTAAGGTTAAAAGGCAGGATTTTGCAACAAGATTCCACCGAAATAGCCTAATCATAATACACTTGGCAAGCATGAAGACTTTGTCAAGCTAAGCATGTTTTCTTTCCTCTTCCATAAGAAGTTAAGGTGAATTGCTCTTCATGATTTGGGGCCTCTGTATAGGCAGAGTTGAGGGGATGTACAAGGGTTGAAGAATATTCTTTAAGTAATTTTATAGCAATGTAACTCATCATTCTCTCACCTACCAATTCCAACGATCCACTCCACCAGTGCATGCTACTAGGATTATTGTAGCCTGTCATGTGTTGCCACTATGATGTAATTCAATCCCTTAAGTAATAGATTGATTTGGGTCAACTAGGCCTTGACTTTAGCTCTTCAAATATTTTAGTTGAAGAGTTGTTAGTTGTATTCAAGTGATTGGTTAGATTTAATGCACTTACAATATATCAATAAGCGACAAACTTTTTCCATAATAGAAAATATTGTACCCTCTAACCAAATGGCCAACTTCATATTTGACCATGACCATATTCATTATATGAGTATAAAATTGAGGGCATAGATTTTTTACCATGCATATTTTATACAATACCCATAGGGGCATTTTACCAATTGTGAAATATGACACTTAATCGGATAGGACTTTAGATTTTGCATTGAATTTTCCAAACTAACATTGCCAACAAAATTTAAAATATAGGCAAACAGATTTAGATTCAAAGGATTAAATCATACTCAACTCCTTTTTTTCCTCGTAGTGTGGCTCTTCCACTAGATTTTCCGCAGTCCTCTAGATGGTGTCTACCGTGTTCTCGCCTTCCCCTACTCTTCATACCACTAGACCAAATAACCCCCCTCCTTGTTGTCTATTACCCCTTGAAAGAAAAATCCAATGCATGCACCTAACCGATGGAGGCCCACTCCATTTTTTTCCACACCCCTTGCCGACCACCAAGAAGGCTTCATCCTTCGATATTCTTTTTCCATCCCTGCATCGTGCTTCCTTGACCATTTTCCTATCAAACAAAAGGTCCCTCCATCTTGTAGGAGTATGCCAACTACACGCAACCTCCCAAATTTTATTATTGTATTTTTTTTTGATGTGGCCAGGAAACCTCCATGCACTCAGGTACGAGATCTCTTCTATGTGGCCCAATGCAGTTACAAAGAAGCATGTCCAGTTGATACACACACACACACACACACACACATGTATGTATATATGTATATGTATACGTATGTATGTGTTTTTTCTTCTTCTTTCAACTTGTCCCTTGTGCACACTTGTCGGTTGCCATGGCTACTACCAAACAAGTCAACATCCCAAGCAATATTTCCCTTCCTCCGCTTTGGAATAAGTTTCCTCAAAATCGACCTTTTTTATTTAGTTAATTTTACGATGTTTATGATAAAAAAGTAAGGTGACTGGGACTATTATAAATACAAGAGTTATACCTCCTGCAATTTAGGAGATCAGTTTGGTGAGAGGAAGTAACCTAGTGACTCAGTGAATAAATAAAGAACCAAGGTAGATTTGAGGTAAGATAGTCTGAGGTCCAAAAAGAAAGGAGAGAGATATATGAAGAATTTAGAAAAGGAACTCGCCAAGGAAAAAAATCTATACGGACTTGTGGAGTGCAAGGCATATTCCAAGAGGATTAACGAGGTTTGAGATAAGTAAACAAATATAAGTATAAGAAAGAAAGTGAAGACAAGCTAAGGAACCTGGTCAAGGTAGTGTAGACAAAATTCAAAAGGGACTACCACAAAAGTATATATCTGAGTAGATTTATGAAATATATATTTGAGCAAAGTTTTGAAGTGTATATGTGTTAGAGCAAAGGTCTGAAGGAGCGAATATATGAAACATATTTCTGTGATATATTCTTTGTGGAAAGAGGGAGAGGTTCTTAGTAATAGGGTTCATGTTTTCTTGTGGAGAAAGGATATGATCAAGTTTGTCAAGTCCGAGTTGACTATAATCTAATTGCTATGAAGTAATTATTTTCATAAAATCCAATTTGACCATATTTCTCAAACTAGTTTTTGAAGAGTTTTTTTTTAATAGATTATCTGGAGTGCCTTTGAAGAAATCCTTTGAAGCATTCTTGAATAGACTTTATGTTAGATCTGAAACAAAAGTAAAGTAATCCTTGCAGACCAAAGGACATTCTTTAAAGCACACATGAAGAGCCCAGGAGACACCTTCATCAAATGATAAAATGATAACATACATTGAGCATCTTTTGAGTTGAAAGTAGAGTGCATTCATGATGACATTAATTGAACATTCTTCAAGCCTTTGTTGAAACAATAATCACTCTTGAAGCATAGTTGAAGACCAACACTTGAAGACTTGTTTTGTTGAAGAAACCATCGTTGCAGTATAGTTGAAGACCAACACTTAAAGACTTGTTTTGTTTGTTGGAGTAGTCATCCTTGGAGCATAGTTGAAGATCAACACTTGAAGACATGTTTTGTTGGCGCAATCATAAAAGTTTCGTTGAAGCAGACTTGAAGTTTTTGTAGAGGTATATTTGAGAGTACTTTGTAGACCTATCTTGGATACATTTTTTAGAAGTATTTGAAGTTTTTGATGGAGGCTTGAACCAGTATTTAAGCCACCTTAAGGGATTGAAGCAAACTGAGAGGGTTGGATCCCTAGAGGATTGGAGTGGTCATATAAGGTCGGAGCCTTGTGAGAAACTAGGTTGGAGCCTGGATTAATATGTGAGGATTGGAGTTCTCATACAAGGTTGGACTCTTGTGAGAGACTAGGTTGGAGCTTGGATTTGTAGTTGAATATTAGAGTCCTCGCTTGGAGCCTTGAAGTAGTTAAAGATTTTGTTGTACTAGTTTGAGCTTGGGTTTTTAGAGTCCTCATCATTTTCATTAATGCAATTATTTTCTTGTTGCACATTTTGTGTTTTGGTTTACTTGGCAATTTTAACTGACATAATATAACAATTGTAAAGAAATATTGATTCAACCCCCTCTCAATATTTCCAACACTAGCACACCTTACATTTTTTTCACCTTGCAATATTTTTTTTGACATGCTAAAAGGAACTTTCACAATGTAATGTTATTGTTGGTAATCTGGTTGTTTATGATAGAAGGAAATCTAATACGTCTTAGAGTTCCTTCATCTTGGAATGTTCTTATTAGCAATGTGTTTGTGTTTGTTTTAAAAGGAAATACAACATGCATGCAATGTTATTGTTTGTAGTATGCTTGTATTTGTGCTATAATTAAAGCTAAC
Organism: Pinus tabuliformis; assembly: GCA_031772625.1. Lineage (NCBI taxonomy): Eukaryota > Viridiplantae > Streptophyta > Pinopsida > Pinales > Pinaceae > Pinus > Pinus tabuliformis. The sequence goes on from CM062813.1 coordinate 824,069,727, forward strand.
ATGCGTTAAATTTCTTTCAGCTTGCAATGTTGTTATTGGAAATGTTCTTGTGTTTGGGCTAGAAACTATGCTAGATTTTTTTTGCTTTGCAATGTTGTTGTTTTCAATTTGGTTGTTTATGATAGAAGTAAATCTAGCACGTGTTAGATTTCCTTCACCTTGGCAATGTTATTGGAACTGTGCTTGTGTTTGGGCTAGAAGTTGTGCTAGATTTCTTTTGCTCTACAATATTGTTGTTTTCAATTTGGTTGTTTATTATATAAGGAAATCTAACACGTGTTACATTTCCTTCACCTTGGCAATGTGCTTGTGTTTGTGTTAGAAGGAAATATAGCATGCACTAGATTTCTTTTGGCATGAAATGTTGTTGTTGGTAGTATGCTTGTATTTGTGCTACATGTAAAGCTAACATGCGTTAAATTTCTTTTACCTTGTGATGTTTTTATTGGAAATGTGCTTGTGTTTGGGATAGAAGTTGTTCTAGATTTCTTTTTCCATGCAATGTTGTTGTTGGCAACATGCTTTTGTTTATGCTGGAAGCAAATCTAACACGCTCGATTCCTTTCACCCTATAATGTTGTTGTGTGCTTGTGTTTGTGCTATGCGTAAATCTAGCACATGTTAGATTTTCTTCACCTTGCAATGTTGTTATTGACAACATGCTTCTATTTTGGCTCGAAATAAATCTAGCATGGACTAGATTTCTTTTTCACTACAATGTGGTTGTTGGCAATACGCTTTTGTTTGTGCTAGAAGTAAATCTACTATGTGTTAGATTTCTTTTATCTAGAAATGTTGTAATGTGTTTGTGTTTGTGCTAGAAGGAAATCTAGCATACATTAGATTTATTTCACCCTTCTATGAGTTTATTGACAATGTGGTTGTATATGCATTAGAAGGAAATCTAGTATGCACTAGTTTTCTTTCGCATTGCAATGTTGTTGGCAATTCAATTGTTTGTGCTAGAAGGAAATCTAGTATGCGTAATATTTCCTTCACCTTACAATGATGTTATTGGCAATGTGCTTGTGATTGTGCTAAAAGGAAATCTAACATGTGTTAGATTTCTTTTTCCCTATAATGTTTTTGGTAATATGTTTGTGTTCATACTATAACAAAATCTAGCATGCGCTAGATTCTTTAACCCTACAATGTTATGTGTTTGTGTTTGTGCTAGAAGGAAATATACCACACATCAGATTTCTCGTCTTGCAATGGTGTTTTTTACAATATGTTTGTTTGCGCTAGAAGTCAATCTAATATGTGATATGTTTCTTTCACCCTACAATATTGTTATGTGCTTGTGTTTGCGAGAGAAGGAAATCTAGCATGCATTTGATTTCATTCACCTTGCAATGTTGTTATTGATGACATGTTTGTGTTTGAGATATAAGTACAAATAGCATGTTAGATCTAATTCACCTTGCAATATTGTTATTGGAAATATGCTTATGTATGTGATAGAAGAAAATCTAGCATGAGATAGATTTTTTTTACCCTACAATATTGATGTTGGCAATATGTTTGTGTATGGTGGAAGGAATTCTAGCATGCACTAAATTTATTTTACAATGCAATATTGGTGTTAGCAACGTGCTTGTGTTTGTACTAGAATAAAATCTAGTATGCAATAGATTTCTTTCACAATACAATATTGTGGTTGGCAATGTGCTTGTACTTGTGCTAGAATGAAATATAACCCGCATTGGATTTCTTTTGCAATGCAATATTGTTGGAAATATACTTGTTTGTGCTAGAAGGAAATCTATCATGCATTGGATTCTGTTTGCCCTACAATGTTATTGTTGACAATGTGCTTGTGTTTGTGCTAGAAGTAAATCAAGCGTAGGCTAGATATCTTCCACCTTGCAATGTTGTTTTTGGCAATGTGATTATGTTTGTGCTAGAAGAAACTCTAGAATGTGTAAGATTTCTTTTACTTTGCAATGTTTTTGTGAGTAATATGATTCTATTTACGCTAGAAGTAAATTTAGCATGTGGTGGATTTCGCTCGCCTTAGAGTATTGTTGTTGGCAATGTGCTTGTGTTTGTGCTAGAAGGAAATCTAGCATGCGCTAAATTTATTTGACCATGTAATGTTGCTTCTTGCAATATGCTTATGTTTGTAGTAGAAGGAATGATATTGATTGTTAGCTTTCATTTGAGGTGCAATGTTATTGTTCGAAATGGGCTTGTACTTGTGATATAAGGAAAGCTAGCACACATTATCTTTCCTTCATAATGCAATATTGTTATTAGAAATACGTTTGTCGTTATGCTAGAAGGAATGTTAGAATGTGTTAAATTTCCTTCATCTTGCAATGTTATTGTTGAAAATGTGTTAGTGTTTGTGATAGAAGTAAAACTTGCATGCGTTAGATTTTTTTGCAATGCAACATTATTGTTGGAAATGTGCTTGTATTTTTGTTAGAAGGAATTATAGAATGCACTAGATTTATTTTTTCTTGTTCTGAAAGGAAAACTATCAAGATTTCACCCTCACCAAGGTTAGTGCTCTGATATTGTTGTTGGCAGTGCATTTCTGATTATGCAAGAAGGAAAGCTAGTAATTACTAGCTTTCTTCTAGACACCATTACACTTATGCAACCAATACTCTAGGGGTGACATTGTCTCAATAATCACAATGGCTAGAGTTATAGCTTTTGATGTGCTCTTTTATTGAATTTGGAGCAATTTATGAAGATCAATAATAGTGCAAAAAAAGTGTATATAAATATATGTTGTTGTTGGCACTACATTTGTGCTAGAGTTAGAAGGAAAGATAATGGTATAGCTTTCCTTTTGGCACAAACACAATAATCCAATCATAATTATTTGATCCATGGAGAATAATGTGATCTCTGTATAATTTTGAAGTTTATAAATAAATGTATTATAGAGGTATACTATACTTTTCTTCCAATGCACATGTACGCAACTTTAAAGTATCAAGCACAATTTTTTAACATGTATTGTTTTTCTCTCCATTTTGTTGTATAGTTATGAACTTCCAAAAACAATTTCACTAATGTTTGGATGCATAAGATAAGACTCTTCCTCATCAACATAACAATCTAGGAAAACTTAAATCTACACTTTTCGAGGACCTAAAGTTAACATCCCTTTGTATCCATCCTAAATAGTATGTCCTTAGATGTGTATAGGTAGGAAGTGCTAACATTGGAACTAAAGATTTGTAAAATGATTTTTCTTTGCTTTTAGAATAAAAATGAGAATTATCTAGTATTTACAGTACCAAAACTTTTGTTTGGAAGAAAACCTCTAGTTTGGCTTTCAATTATCAAGTTCAAACATCAAACATCCTCACTAAGTGAAATATAAATATAATTTCTCCTTCTCATGGGGCTTTTAGACATCTTATGTAGCATCAATCTAATCTTGGAATTTCTTAGATTTTCCAAAGGACCATGTTTTGGTTCTTCAACTTCTAGAAATTTCTTATGATCATTATTCATACACATGTGTCAAGACTACAAGTGTCATTTCTTAAGTTAAATAGGAACTTGGTGGTTTGATATGAGTTGATATTTGTCATTCTATGAAACTATCTACATCTCTAATTTCCTGGTCTTCAGATATACTTTGTGTATTTTGTATGTAAAGTACTTTTTGGTAGTAGGCACTAGATGGTGGGGAACAATGTTTCATTACATAAAAATGACTACCATACTATTTAAATTATTACATCTATATTACTTTTTTGAAAGTTATGTGTTTTTGTGAAAATATAAAATCACACTTTACATGGTTCAACCTTTTAATTACAAATTATGATTTAATTGTTGTTATAGAATTGGTACAAGCTACAGTGGAAAATATAATTTTGGCAAAAGGGGACTATGTTGATCTCCTTATTAATGATCAAGTCATTGGGCTAGGAAGGGTTGAATCTACAGAGTTTGGAACTTATTATGTTAGAGAAAGGGTTAATGCAGGTTATGTTACAATTTTAATAATTGATGTCACTCAACCACATTTGATTGAGGAGGATGTTAGTGAAGGGGACATACATCCATGGAAGATCATGGATTTGAGCCACAACATAGGTAAATCAAAATATTGATGCATGTGTTAAATATTCTTGATGATATAATAAATGTTTTTTTTGAGTAAATATTAATCTTATTTACATTCTTTATAGGTGAAAATGTTTCTTGTACATTTTCTATTGGAGACAAGGCAAATCTTCTACAACATGGAGTGAAGGTGGGTGAGGGCTCCATATTCAATACAGAGCTTGGGCATAAAATGCATGGAAAGATGGTAAAGAAATGATGCATAGTGGTTAAAATTGAGAAGGTGTTAAAACATGATGCTCCTCTACCACATACAACAAGAGCATATACTAGGGGGTGCATTGGAATCTTATGAGATTTGGCTAGAATCAGATTTGGAACCTCACTGTCATGATCATGCCATAAATATTCCCCAAGATAGGGTTAGATTCATATGTACAAATGTTTCTCTTACACATGAATGCATGGGAACAAGCATGTGTATTGCCAAAGGAATGCTAGTTAATGTTCGTGGGGATGACATGCCATGAGGGTGAAACACTAAGTGAAATGGAATTTGGTGTTTTTTCGAAGAGATAGATGGAAATTGTGAAATATGCAGAATTGGGGATAAGTCTGTACATTGTTTGGTTAGATGGCCAATAAACAAGTTGGTAGACAACAAAGGTGTGATATTAAGGGTCAAGGAAAAGTTCAAGGAGCCACCCATGGAAATGGTGATATGGGATGTTATAGAGGACACACATCCCTTAAACAAATGGGATGGGTATATTTGTAATGGAAAAGATAGAAACTCAATTGATATGCATGTAGCAAGGCCATATAAAATGATTAAATGAGTTATGGCTACATTTTTTTTGCAAAATGTCAAACAAAAATAGATGAAGAGAAAGAAATTTGACTTTTGGCAGCAATTGCATGTTGTAGAAAATATTGTCTTCAACATGTGGATAGGAAGGCCATTGCAGGTACTAGAAGGGGTACAAGACAAATAAATAAAAATGATATTAGGGAATTTGTCTTGAATTCACTAATGTCAAACATAGTCATGTCAAAGAGCCATGACCTACCACCTATTGTTAGAAATGTAAAGGACATGAGATTTAATGGGAATATTATTTGTAAGAAAGCATGGTATAAGCTACATAAGATTCCTCAATGCACATTATATAACTACCAACATTATTTCCAACATGGACAAATCAAATCTATTCATGGTAACACCAACACATGCAAATCACGGTCACATGCTGTGGTAGCCATAGAAATATTGCACATAATTGTAATGGATAATTTAGATTTTTCACCAAACCAAACATGTCAAGTTGAAGAAGATGGAACATCTACTCCTTTAAGATTGCTTCCTTCGACTTACAAAACTCTTTGTTAAAAGAGATCATTGAGGCTCTTCAAAAGCTCAATTACCCATCAATATCACAATCAACAATGAGCAATATTTGGAAGAGATGTGGCATTTTCAAAGAACACCAACTTCAGTAAATGCAGTGAATGTATTGTGTTGAAAGCATAGATGAAATCAACAACTACAAAAGAGTTGGAGGAAAATACACGATGTAGGCTGAACAAACATAACAAGGTTGTTATGTGTGGAAGATATTGCAACTATGCCCATAGAATTATGCCAGAGAGGTTTCCAAAGGAGTATTTGAGCTTTATCCATGATAAAATGGATAAAACAAAGACATCAATCCCAAGGCTACATGTCAAATCAAAATTTATTGTAGGAACAAATTTAGGTTTGTCATTGATAGGTATGTCATTTCTCTCTACCATTTGTACATATGGGATTGCAATTTACTATTACATCCCTTGCAAAGTGCTTAAGGGCCTTGAAGACCCACAAATTGATATGTATGGTGATCTACTTTATGAGAGTGGAACTTCAAGAAACCCACTAACAAATGCATTACTTGACACCTCTATTTACTCAAAATGTAAAGTGTAAAAGGATGATTTTATATCTCATGGAAGATCAAAAAGTCAAAATGTTGATTTTAGACCTCTTCCTCCACATTTGTTGTTACAGTTGGACAATGCATCAAGTGATAATAAGAATCACTATCTTTTCATGTTTCTATCACTTTTAACTGCACTTGGTGTCTTCATCACTATTGAGGTTGGGTTCTTGCATGTGGGGCACACCCATGAAGACATAAATGGAACCTATGGAAGAATGTCTTCCAACCTAAAAAGTAAAGATATATATTCTTTACTTGAAATGATGGATACATATCGCATAATTGAAGAAAATTGAGTATTTCCACCTACCTTATTGAAAAGGTCTATGACTTCAAAAGTTTCCTTAATGGATACATCAAGGAGGGTAAAAATGCACTTGTTGGACATCTTAATGTATAATACTTTCAATTTCTTGTACTCAATGATGTTCCAATACTAAGGTACACATAATCCGTTAGAGGTATTGAGTGGTTAGAACCAATTGAGTTATGGAATATAGATGATAAAGGTAGACCTATAATTCCCATAGGGAAGCCATCTTTCTTAGCTTCCAAAAAGAATGATGCCCATTTAAAAGAACTAAAGGAAGGGATAACATCATACATAAAAATGTGGAAAGACACTATCAAGAATGAGGATTCACCAATTGTTACAAAGGAATGGAAAAATAAATTAGTGTATTGGGAAAGAGTTCTTAATACATTAGATGGAATATATAATGATCATAGAATAATAGATGGATGTGATTCATCTTTTGAGGATTTCTGGCCAAGACAAGGCACAATGTTGATGTTGATTGTAATCCACTGCATGTAATCTCAAGTATTATGGATGGAGATTTTGATAATGTGATAGATGAACCAATATATGTTGGACCCAAATGCTGTAGGAATTTACAGGGTAAGTTCCTCAGACAGAACACCAAAGGACACCGCTCACAAACAGATCACAGATCAATACACCAGTATTTTGACGTGGTTAAAACCCTCAAAGAGGGAAACAGTCCACGGCCTGAGCCAACGCGGCCACTTCAGGCAATTCATTAATAAAAGAATGAAAATTTACATATGCTTCTCTCATAGATGGATTACCCTACAAATGACCCTCCATGCTCTTTAAATAGAGATCATGGACCAATCGGGTGTTAAGCCACGGATCAAGTGTCGGTAATACCGAGGAGAGAATGAACCGTCGGATCACTACATATCATGACCGTCGGATTGCAAGTTACAAAATGTACATAGTAAAGAAACACACTTTACCTAACTCTATACCTAACTCTATACTAGACCAAGTTGTACTTAACTATTTCCTATGTGTCGGAATATCCTAACATCCCCCCTTAAGAACAACTTGGGATAGGATTGAAGGATTTACAAATATGACACAATAGGAGAAGGAAGGAAGCACTAGAGCCTATCCCCCCTTAGTGAAAACTTCCTGAACTCCAACCATAAATCGAAGTTTAGTGAACTTCGCCTCTGTGAGAGCCTTTGTAAAGATGTCTGCAACTTGATCATCTGTTGAACAATATTGCACTTCAAGAACATGGTCGTGAATGAGCTTTCTGATGAAGTGCATGTGCAGTTCAATGTGTTTGCTGCGCTGATGTTGGACTGGATCTTTGCATAGCTGAATGGCACTTTGATTATCACATCAAAGTGTAGTCGGATGCTGCTGCTAAAAGCCAAACTCTGACAGGATCTGACGAAGCCACAAGGCTTCCTTACTAGCTTCTACGGCACCACGATACTCTGCTTCTGCTGAAGAAAGAGAAATGGCACCTTGTTTCTTGCAAGCCCATGTAATAGGTCCTGAACCAAGAGTGAACACATAACCTGCAGTAGACTTCCGATCATCAGGGTCACCAGCCCAATCGGAATCAGTGAAACCAACCAATAGAGGAGCTGCTTCAGCACTGTAATGAATCCCAAACTGAACTATACCTCGAACATAACGAAGTATTCTTTTAGCTGCTTTCCAATGACTTTCATGTGGGTTTTGCATAAACCGAGCAACAAGGCCAACGGAAAAGGAAAGGTCAGGATGAGTATGGGTTAGATACAAAAGTTTTCCTACAAGTTGACGGTATAAGGTAGCATCAACTTCAGGAGAAGTACAAGTGACTGAAAGTTTGACTCCAGACTAAAAGGGAGAAGGGGCTGGCTTACAGTCTTCCATGTCAAAATGGTGTAGAATATCACAGGCATACTTGGACTGAGAAAGGGAAATACCTTCCTTGGATTGCAAGACTTGAAGACCGAGAAAATAATGTAAGTGTCCTAAGTCTATCATCTCAAACTTCCTTTTAAGGCTAGACTTCACATGGTTTATAAGGTTGGGATCACTACCAGCCAAGATAAGATCATCAACATAAAGAACAAGAATGATAAGAGACTTGCCCACTTTCTTGGTGTAGACAGTATTGTCAGAATGACACCTAGAGAAGCCAGATTCTAAAATAAAGTTATCCATTTTGGCATACCAAGCTCGAGGAGCTTGCTTGAGACCATAAAGGGATTTGTTAAGCCGACATACAAGGCTGGAGTCTGTTTGTATAAAGCCAATAGGTTGTTCCATATAGATTTCTTCATGCAAGTCCCCATGCAAGAAGGTGGATTTAACATCCATCTGATGGAATTCCCATTTGAAAGAAGCAGCAAGGGAAAGAACAAGGCAGATAGAGTTCATTTTGGCAACATGGGAGAAGGTTTCAGTGTAGTCAATGCCTTCAACTTGTGAAAAACCCTTAGCAACAAGACGAGCTTTATGTTTATCAACTTTCCCATCTGGTCCATACTTGGTTCTGTAAACCCGTTTGCATCTAACAAGTTTTCATCCCTTTGGTAGAGGAACAAGATCCCATGTATCATTTGCCAATAATGAATGATATTCTTCATTCATAGCTACTTCCTAATCTGGATGGCCTGAAGCTTCTGCAAAGGCGTCAGGATCATAATTCACTGAAGCTTGAGCTAGTAAAGAAGAGGCTCTCTCGAACTGAGAACGTGTACGTCGCTGATCTGTAGGATCACCAGCAAGATCACCTGCTGCATCCCGAGTAGCACGGACCCATTTTGGAAGCTAAGGAGCTGAAGGAGGATCCTGAGAAGGTGGGGGAGGATTTTCATCCTCGCTTTCATCATCTGAAGAAGAAATATTTTCAAAAGTAGAAGAGATAGGGAGAGGTGGCACATCCGCCGAACTAGGCTCGCAGGCCGATATATTTTCAGCAAACTTTACATCTGTTCTAATGATAACATTTTTGGACTTAAGTGGAATAAGTCTATATCCTTTGACATCTTCAGAATATCCAACAAAAATACATTTTTCACTCTTAGGTTCTAAAGCTTCATGTTTCTCATCTGGAATATGGGCCCATGCTTCACTTCCAAAAACACGAAAGTGACTTACATCTGGTTTGATTGAGCTCCATGCTTCTTCTGGAGTGATATTCTTTAAAACCTTAGTAGGAGTGCGATTTAATATGTAATTTGCACAGTTAATTGCTTCTGCCCAATAATTAAGACTAAGTCCTTTAGATTGAAGCATACAATTAGCCATTTCCTTTAAGGTGCGATTCTTCCTTTCAGCTACACCATTTTGTTGTGGAGTATATGGAACAATATGTTGCATTTGAATTCCATTCTCAGTGCAAAAGTTGATGAATGTGTTTTTAACATATTCTCCGCCATTATCAGATCTTATCTTAAGAATTTGATGTCCAGATTGTTTTTCAACAAAGGCCTTAAAGGCCAAGAACATGTTAAATACTTCACTCTTGAGTTTTAAGAAGTATACCCAAGTGCGTCTGGAGAAATCATCAATGAAAGTTAAGAAATACTTGTAGCCAAAGAATGAAGCAACTGGAAGTGGACCACATAAATCACTATGCACGAGCTGTAAAGGGGCTGAGGCGTGCCAAGAGGCACGTTTTTCAAAACTGTCCCGATGATGTTTTCCGAGTACACATCCAGAACAAACACCATCTCTGCAAGATACCATTGGAAGACCTGTCACCATATTTTCTTTACATAGATTCTGAAGAGAGCGATAGTTTAAGTGACCAAATCGCTCATGCCAAAGTTTACTCACTTCATCATTATGAGCAACAAATACTGAGGGAAGATTTGATGACCCAAAGTTGTGAAACTTATACAACCTTGTAGAATCATCAGCAATGCCAGTAGCTAAAATCTGTCTAGGATCTCTTAGGTCCTTAATTACAACATCGTGAGGTGAAAATTCAACGATTTTACCTTCACCTGAATGGGTTATCTGATATACAGATAGAAGGTTGCAGGATAAGGTTGGAACACATAATACATCATTAAACTGACCATTGTCTAGATGAACAGTTCCAGTCCCTACAACACTAAGAGATTTATCATCACCAACATATATATTTTTGGTGTTACAATCATTTAAAGAAGAAAACATGGCTTTGTTTTTGGCCATGTGATAAGAAGCTCCAGAATCAATGAGCCACTCATGAGAATGAGAAGAAGAAGATACATTTAGTGCATAGCCAGACTGAGATACTTGACAACCACATGCAGAAAGTGCCATTCCTGAAGATGAAGTTGAAGTTGAAGATTGCTCCAAATGGATGTTATGCTTCTTCATTTCTGCTTCCAAGGCTTCCATCTTCTTAAAGCATTTGGATTCTAAGTGGCCATCTCGATTACAAAAGTTGCAATGTCTATCAGTCTTCTTCCCTTTGTTTTTATTTGTCTTATCATTTTGTTGAAATGATTTTTCATTTGAGGCTGAAATTGCATAGGACCCTTGTTTGGTTTAGGACCATTCTTTTTAGGATACAACTTCCTAGGATTCTTTGGATTTGGTTGCTGCTAGGCCGCTAACGCTTTCTTAGAAGAGTTTCTAAGATGAAGAAGACCAAGGTGTAAGAGTTTTTCTTGTTCTCTTATTAAAGAATCACAAAAGGAATCAAAGGAAGGGGACTTGTAGGTTTGTCCTTGAGAAATGAAGGCTTCTCTTGTAAAATGTAAGGTGGAAACAAACATAGAATAGACTGGTCCCAACTTAGTAAGAATGGAGTAGATAAGGCTACTATCTTCTTTCTTAACCTTAACACCTTCCAACAGAAGTCTAAGGGTCTTGAACTTGGACAAAAAATCTTCAATGCAAGAAAAATTATTGGGGTCCAATGTAAGCAATTCGTTTTCAAGTTGATGGGCTTTAAGTTCATTTTTAATTCCAAAGACTTTAGTAATCTGTTTCATTGCTTCATCAGGAGTATCAAGTTCTGCAATATGGAATCTAAGATCTGGAGAAATAGACATCCCTATCAACCCACATGCTTGGTATTGCCTATTTTCCCATTTAGCTGCTTTGTCTTCATCTTTCGGTTCGGTCTCTTGGCCTGTGGCTATTCTGTAAAGACCTTTACTTCTAAGTAAATCCACAATGTAGGACCACCATTGGAAGTAGTTGGTGCTGTCAAGAATAACTTGGCATGGACTTTCCATTTAACAAAAAAACTGAAGCTATAGATGTTGAAACTAAGTGTTTCAATGGAAAGATCTTGAAAAATTAGGCTGTTTCAAAAAAACGGTTCTGAAAACGACTTCCGGATGAAGAAGTTATGGCTTTTTGAAGAAAATTTTGATGAAGTCGCCGACGAAGTGCGGGAATGTGCGGAAATGAAAAATCCGCCCCCACAAAATGGAGACTTGAACCCAAGACCTATACTCTCATAAATTAGCTTTTCACCAAGTGAGCTATACAAAAAGTTTGAGAGAGAGAGAGGGGGGGGGGGGGGTTGATGCTTTGGGTTGCGTGCTTGCTTTGAGAAAGCTCTTTTTCCCTACAAAACAAAAAAACACAAAACCCAACACGGACATACAAAAAAAAAAGAACCTTGCGGCTCGAAGTTAGCTTTAGCCGGAAACTAAATATTTTCAAAAAACGAACCTTGCGGCTCGAAGTTAGCTTTAGCTGGAAACTAAATATTTTCCTCAATGTTTCTGATTTTCCAAGATCACACTAAGGCGCAGCGGAAAAGAGCATACGCATGAGAAAAATCCTTCCTTTCTGTTTCTGATTTGCCCAGATCGCACAGAGTTGCAGGGCAAAGAGCATACACAGAAATGAAAGGTATAGATCCGGTAATAAAAAAGGCTAAATAAACCGAAACCGAAATAAACAGAGAGAAAATGACTGTAAACTGCAAATAAATAATGTATACCTCCAGATCTTAAAAATGACGCAGCTAGGGCTACTGGAAACCTTTTCGCGTGAAACGAAAGGGGTTCCTCACTGGAACAGATGCTCCCAACACAACAGAGCAGTCCTCTCGGCCCGAAAGCAGTCAGAAACAGTAGATCTAGGAAACGGTTATCGGATGCAGTTCTACCAGCTTCAGATTTGGATCACCAACGGACGCGGCCCTCAAATAGCTCTGATACCATGTAGGAATTTATAGGGTAAGTTCCTCAGACAGAACACCAAAGGACACCGCTCACAAACAGATCACAGATCAATACACCAGTATTTTGACGTGGTTAAAACCCTCAAAGAGGGAAACAGTCCACGGCCCGAGCCAACGCAGCCACTTCAGGCAATTTATTAATAAAAGAATGAAAATTTACATATGCTTCTCTCATAGACGGATTACCCTACAAATGACCCTCCATGCTCTTTAAATAGAGATCATGGACCAATCGGGTGTTAAGCCACGGATCAAGTGTCGGTAATACCGAGGAGAGAATGAACCGTCGGATCATTACATATCGTGACCGTCGGATTGTAAGTTACAAAATGTACATAGTAAAGAAACACACTTTACCTAACTCTATACCTAACTCTATACTAGACCAAGTTGTACTTAACTATTTCCTATGTGTCGGAATATCCTAACAAATGCAACAAGCCAAAGCCAACATTCAATCCAATGATTGATGTTGAGAAAGGGAAGATGTTGCTAGTTAGATCAGTAAATGAGGATGTAGGAGAGATGATTTGGATGGAAAAATCCATCTCAGATATCTTTAGGGATAATGAAAGTGAGAATCTTCATGTAAAGGTCGATTGGTGGAAGCCTATATCAGGGAAATACAATGGAAATATTTTAGAGCAATATTGGCTAGAAAATCCTGATGAGATAAAACTTGGCTCTATTCTAATTAATACCATAGTGTGAGCATGGATGCCAAAGAGAGAACATTGTAAGAAGACCAACATAAATAAATATGGTGTATAAGTCGTTCTTGATCTACTTGAGCAAATATCTTAAGATTAGATTGATATGATTCATGAATGTAATTTTCTTTTTTGAAGCATCTATTAATATACATTCAAACACATTTTTCAATATTTGTTGTATATCAAATATTCTCTTCATATTATTTTTGGAGGAGTTTTATATTATTTAGTATTTCAATGCAATCATGTGGTGATACAAATTACATGATAGTGCCATAAAATATTTAAGTTTTCAAATCTGTGTTTGACCAACATGACTTCTCACAATATCAAATATGCATAATCAAATTCAATTTTGCACTTAAAACAACATCTTCTAAACATGGTCTATTAAAACAATAGCGGAGTAGCTAATTAGTATTCTATTTAATATAAACCATTTAAAAACTTAATGAATAAATTCTAGACACTTGTAATAATGTTTGAAGTGAGTTTTCCTTAATATTCCTTATTATAAGTGATAGAAATCAAATTTTCTATTTTGTTGCACTCTAATTTATAAAAAAAAATGGTCATTGAACAACACAACTAGACTTATAAAATATTTCCTCTTATAAATTTTGAAGTGGTGCCAACATTGCACTAGTATAATAAATCTGTACTCAACATAGGAAAAATAGTTAATGTCAATTTAAAATGGTCAATAATAGTAAGAAACACAATATTAATATATTGTTAAATAACTTTATAGGTAAGAATTGTTTTACAAATTCTATTATTCATGAGTCAAATTTAATACATTAATATAAATATTAATGACTATAGGAATATTGTAAGGAATCTAAGTTTTAGATGAATGTTAATATATTCTTTTCAATATAATATCCTTAAACACTCTAGGAATAAAGACTAAACACTTGTAATAAATAGTTTAGTGAATTTTCTCTCTCTCTTGTATTTGAAAATAATCAAATTGTACTACTTTGTTACTATTCTAATTCATGATTGATTTTGAGTATTAAAATGATTAGTAATATATTTTGGACACATTACTATGATCATTTGTCATTAAATAACTTTATGCTTAATACATATCTTGCATATTAATCTATTATTCATTAAGTAAGCCTCAATCAACTTAGTTTTTAATACAAAAGTACAAATAATAAATAAAAATAAATTATGATACTACCCTCATTCAACATTTAATTTGATCGTAAAAAATTATTTTCTCTTGTCAACTCTAAAATGATGCAAATTTCCTACAATATTATGTAATGATGGTGGTGATAATGATGATTATCATCCATTAAGACTAAATATGGTATATAAGAAGCCATAAAGATATTACTCAAAATTCTTTAGAATTTTATTGTTATGCTAAAAAAACATTAAAATAAGTGTTTTAAGATATCAAAATTTTGTTTAGTTGAAAGATCAAGAAGGTTGGTAGTGTCACAAATGTTTTGAAATTTAAATCCAATATGAGTATAAACTTGATGATCTAAGAGAGTTTTTTCATCTTCAACTATATTACTAGTGTTGCAAAGGTGATAGACTTTTAAATTGTGCCAACCTTGTCTTAGTAATAATCATAACTTAACACATACATGATATCTACTATATCAGATTATAATTAAATGGGTTAATACTAGTAACATACACAACATTCTTTTCATAAACTAACCTTAACAAACTTAGCTTTTAATACAAACCATAAAAAATATTAAAAGAGATAATGTAAGGAATCCAAAATTAAGATGTGAAAGATTTGCTTTTGCAAGTTTATATAAATGTGCTTTATATAGTTTATCATGATATTTTTTTCACAAAAAATGGTGAATATCTGCATTAAAATTAGTGAACTAAGTGATTTTTTAATTCCTCATTTTCAAACAACTTAATCTAGTTAAAGATCTAAATTCTAGATCCACTGACTACTTCCAAATTTAATGAAATATGTGTTGTAGTCAATAGGACAATGATCCAGTTGCTCAGGGGTTATTGCAGAAAGCATCCCAAGCTTTGGGATGAACATTTATGTTATGTGCAACATGCTTACAACTATGCTAAACATTCTTCTACATAGATATATCCTTTTGAAACCTGTTTTTGGTTTTATGCCAAGGTCTCCCTTGGATTTTGTCTTTGAAAAAGACATAGCGGTTGATGGACACATCGATGTGGACAAAGCAACCAGGTTGATTGAACAGATCCAAGAAATTCACCAGGTAGTGCAGGAACAACTGGAAAAGAGCCAAGCCAAGTACAAGGCAAGGCATGATAAACATTGGGTGGAGCACAGCTTCCAAGTTGGTGATCAAGTATGGCTGTATATCAGCAAGGACAGAATGCAAGGTGGGGGAAAGAAGCTGAAGCCAATAAGGTATGGGCCTTTTAAGGTACTTGAGAAAATTGGTGAGAATTCTTTCTGCCTTGATCTGCCAGCATACATGTACATCTATTCAGTGCTAAATGCAGAAAACTTAAGATTGTTTGAACCTTCATTAATTTAAGACCCCGAAGAGCAAAGTCAATTGCCTTCCATTGATGATATGTTGCCTGAATATCTCAATAAGCTGTAGGAAGATACAGTTCTGGACAGGAAGGTGAGAACCACAGGCAGAGGGGATATTTAGTACATTAGGATCGGGCTCAAAGGTTCAAAACCCAACAGTGCAAAATGGATAGAGATTGGGCAAGTGAGGCAGTTGTATCCTCACTTGAGCGATGCTTGAAAACCAAATTTTGGTGGTCCAAAATCCTTTTTCAGTGGAAGGCATGATCCAAATGGATCCTAGAATGCTCTCTAAGTCTTCAAAACCTCTAAAAAATCATGCCAAAGGTCAAAATTATTGCACAATCGAACCTTCACAAATAGCAGAAAACATAATCGGGAGCCAAAAACACATGAAAACAGAGTATCAGAGGTTCGAACAAGGTAATGCACAGTAGCCGTCAGATCTAGCTGATCAACAGTCTAGATCTGATTGGTGCATCGCAATCGGTGGTGGAAATCAACGAGATCGGTGTAGACTACATAACACTTGTGACGGCGACCGGCAGAGTCAAATAGGACCATCGATCAAGCATGCAGATCAATGACCCGTGTTGATCGCAAGATCACTATTGGAGATTACAAGAGCACTTACAACTGCTCGGGGTTTCTGCGATGTGAGATTGCGATTAATTGCATCGTAATATCACAATCGGGGCTACACAGAGGAGTGGGCATGTACACATACACATCTACAACCTGATGAACCAAACCCGATGGTTATATAAATAATATTTCATAAGATTTGAGATCCACAGAATAGGCATTCTTAATGTATTTTGTGTATTTCATTTATTAAACAAAATACAAGGGGTGAAGCGCTGATGCGATAAGCCGAACCCGAAAGGGTTCCTTAAGGCTATTATATATTATTTTAGATCCGCCATAAGCCATTTTAATGCATTTTTCACAGTTTTAACATATTTTTAAAAAATACATAGGAGCAAGGCCATTGCGATATGCGACAACGACTTGTGGGCGGACCCGATAGGAGTATAGACTAGATGTGAGGACTTTTGAAGTCTGACCCATAGTGTTTTGCCAAAATTTTGCAGTTTGAATACGTTTTCTTGTGTTAACAGAAAACAACCGCGTTTTGGGATTTCGAAGGATTTCAAAGGTCGACGACCAATCTCGTTACATTATAGGTGGCCACCATCCCTAGGAGCATTTAGCAATGATTGCTAATGCTTTGAATGGGATTTGAATGGACAGAGGTCGGGGAGACTGAAAGCCGAGAAGCTGAAACAAACAGGCATTGCAGTTTTGGCTTTAAAGCCATAGCAAATAGAAGACAGAGCAGGTAGTTCCGAGACAGAGCTAAGACAGAGACAAAGAGTGATTCAAAGAGTCTGTGTACTCAAAGAAAGCTTGAGAGGTTCAAGCAAACTCTTATTGTTACATCTGTTGTGTATTGAGTCTCAAATTTAGCTCATACTGTTGTAAAAACTCTGCTTGAAGACATAATAGAGAGGCCACCATTGAAGGCTGGACCAAGAGATGTAGCCCAAGAGTATTGGGTGAAATCCTTATTAAACTTGCTGTGTTTTTATGTGTTTTTCTGTTATAGTCTTTTAATGCTTCATAGTCTATGTATTTCGCAATCTGATCGATCCATTGCATAAAATAACGTAGGCCATCCAAGCACGAGTCTAGAATACCTTATTAATTGTCTTAGATCCCATTATCAGATCAGTACCCATGTAAGACAAAATAAGTTAGAAACAACCTAACAAGAAAAAACACTATGATTTTGAATTCTGGATAAATACCAACTCGGCAACCTCCACTTGGTGCTTCTCAGTCACATATTGATGTCAAGCTTGGTACTGCATGATGATGTCCTCAAGCTACTTGATGGTGTCTTTCTGATAGTGGACTCTTTCCTTCATAGCATACGGGTATATGGTCTTTGAACCTATGTTGAACTCATTCTGAAGCATGTGCAACATGGTGTTGACCATGAGGGGACCATCAATGTACTTCTGCATGTTATGTGCACTAAAATCCAAGTCTTCCCTGGTGACCTCTTGTCTTAGCTTCTCCATGTACTCATTGATCTCTAGATGGACTTGGTTATTGTGTTTAGCATTGGTGAGGGAACCGTCATCTGTTCACTTTCTTCCTCAACTACATTGGCATTGTTTGCTCTATCATGGCAGCTTTCCTTTATTCTTCTTGCTGTTATTGCTTCTCTTCCTATTCTTTCCTCATCGACTCTCATTCTTCCTTTGGTTCTTCTTCTGCTTGTTGTGATCTTAGTTCTGCTACCTGTAGGCTCTGCTTTTCTCTCTTCCTCTGCTTTGTTTTTTGTGTCCTCTACTTCCTTTTTCTTTTGCTACCAAAGCTGTTTGCATGAAGATTGAATCCGCTTTCACTTAGCAAATTCATTCTCCCTGTATTATGTCAGCAACTTCCTCTTTCCCTCATCTTGTACTGGATTGTTGCCTTCTACTACTACTGCTGGACTTGCTTCCATGTTAGTGTTGAATCCTTTTATATGAACAATTGAGTGTCCACATATATTGGAATGTTAACTGACACTTGCTCAACCGATTCCCCAGTACTTCTTTCAGTGGTATCTCTTGAAGCAGCTCTCTTTGGTGCCATGGTACAATGACTCCTGGAGACAAGTGCTTTACGAGTGTGGTACCTATGGGACAAAATGGACACTCATGGAAAGCAAACATTAGCTCTTACAAATCTAACTTCATAGAATGATCAAGTAGCAATCAAGGCATCTAATTAGAGGGATTACAAAATTTTGACTGACAGGGGTGACTGACTGACTATGGCACTGCGCACTGTGCAGTTCCAGTAGTTAGTGTGGAAGCTTGATGAATGGAACTACACAATGTGCAATTCAGTTTTTGCCAGGGCCTGGCAGAGACTACGCATTGTGTAGTCTCAATGGCCAAGCTGGGAGATCGGCTCCTCAAACTGTGCAGTTGGAGCTAGCCTAGGACAGGTTTTGTGAAATTTTAAAATCCAAGGTAGAAGCCTTGAGGTCCTAGATTGCATTGTGCATGGAGTGAGGTGTGAGATACAGGTAAGGGGAGCCCATATCTACCCATGGGGAGTGTGAAAATCAAGCAAATCTAAAGGATGATGTGATGCTATGTGCAAATATGACTAAGTGTTGATGCATGCATGTGAAACAAGTGCAAAAATTGATTGAACTAAGGGAAAAGAAAGCATGTGAAGAGAGTGGCCACAACAACGACCATTGGTGCAAAAATGGGAAAACTCATGTGACACTTGGAAAAGGAAATGTATAACTTGAAACAACACTTCTAGAAGCCAAAACAAGTTAAAATGCTAGAAGTCATTCAAAGAAACAAGTGAAACAACACTCGCACAAGCTAAGCAACAAAAAGTGACAAAAAAGAGGCAAAAGATGATAAAAGAAAAAATCACATCGAAAAGTGATGACAATGTTATGAAGGCTCCTTGATCTCCCCAAGAATGCTAGAGTTTGATGAACAAATGTACAAATAAGCTCTAGAGGCATCCATTACATAGAATAAATAAAATTGGAATATATGATGTGCATGTCTGAGATCAAGGACAAAAGCGGCACTTGGCAGAAACTTCTAGGAGTATCAATGTGCCACCTTCGTGAAACTAATAATAGATCCTTACCTCTAGGGATTCTTCTTGCCATTTTCCTTTTAGAGAAAACTGCCATGCATAGCCCAGAGGGATTGCGCAGTTCTGGGAAGGATTGAGAAACTCGGTGGCTCATGCACTGAGCAACTTCCGAGGAATAAGCTTCTGTGCAATTTCTAGGTTGAGAGGCTGTGGGCTTCCTCTCATGCTATGCACAGTTTCTCAGATGAGGATAGGTTGTCAGCTGGATCTGCACAATTCTGGAGCTGAAGGATCACTGTTAGCTTGGACTGCACCATTCTTGAGAGCAAGGCTAGTTTCCCTCAAGGATTGTGTAGTTCACTAAGGAAAGCCTAAAACTGGGTTGAAACCAAGTCAATAGATCGACTTGTGGGTTAGATAGTAAAACAAGTAAGAAAACACAAGCCATAACACAAAATATAAAGCTCCATCAAAGCACAAATAAATAGGTAAGTACGAGATGAGTTGTTGTGATTTAGGAGGGAGGCTCCAAAATGAAGCATAGGAAAAATTTTGGAGGGTGGTTGTAACCACTACAACATTGGAGACACACTAGTAGAACTCTAGCTCTCTGTATGGACCTTGTCTCATGTAAAGCGAGTCTAACTCTTCCAAAAGTATTGTTTGATTCTTTGATCGTCATAGCTTCTTCACTAGCTTGAGTTAAATATGTAGTCCCTACCATTCTCTTTATCGAAAACACACATACCAAGCCAAGTCAACTGAGTTGTTTCGATTGGGGATGAGGGGTATATTGATGCACAAGTAATATAGATGTTAGATTTTTAGTTTCATCTCTAGTGTTTCTCCACTTCCAGCAGGCATGGACAGTACCTCTGCAGAGTCACTTCAGGAACACAAGAATTGCTCCACTATCAACAAGACTTGAAAGTACCCTGGTGGAGTTACTTTCTCAACCTCTTTACTCAGGAAACCTTTCTCTTCTTTCACTTTTATTTTATTTTTTTCATTTCATTTTTCATTTTTCAAAGAACTGTGCATAGGCACTTATTTGTTTCATGAGGTGGAAGAGGGATCTCGACTTATTGAGAGAAAAATAGGTTGTCCCTTCAGAGAAGGATATTTATATATACCTATGACATACTTATTAAGTTTTTCCCCCTCACCTTACTCTACTTGACTGAGTTAACAAGGGTTAACGGAAAATAGAAAACCGATTAGAGTAGGCAGAACTAGTTAAGAGTACAAGTGTCATGACTTCACCAAGGCTCACTTTGAAAGGAACATATTTTCCATCATGGTATCGTTGACTGGAAGAAGTGCAAGATCTTCATAAAGAGAGGTAATAGACAAATAACCAAATGTTGAGTTGTACAAATCCTCTTGTATTTTACCCAACTTGTCTCAAGAAGCCAAACACAATTTCACGCGAAAACTAATCCTATGGGTGCACAAGCAAAGAAGCAAAGGAAATAAGTAAGACAAAACAAATTAGAGTAAGTAAAACAAAAGATAAAAGAAAACACTATCCTTAATCCTAAGCTAAGTAGAGCATGGGCCAACTCACATGAAGTGATATTTCCAATGCAGCCACCGACGCATTGGTTGACCCATGTAGGTGATGGCATGGTTGATGAGAAAGATATTCAAGCATACCAACAGAAAAGAAATATAAAGAAATGCAAACCAAAACGTTCGAAGTTTGAATACATCCACAAAACAAAAAATTGAAAGCACATGAAAGTAACTCTACAGATGTATCATGGTGTTGTGTCACATTGCGTGTGGATGAGAATCATGTACACAACTTCGAACTAGGAAAATGAGAAAACATGAAGAAAGAAAAAAAAATTATTTCACAATAGTGCTTGCCACATATGAATCCTCCAATGCATGAGAAATAGGATCGTGTGATTCTGGAGGAGGATGCGAAGTCTGTGAATTGGATTGATTTTCAATGTGAACATGAGAGTGATAAGGAGCCTGGGGAGATTCAACAGATTTCTGATCAGAAGTGGAACTTAACTCAAGGCTACGAGGACCTGACATAATCGTCAGCGCAGGCTAAAGTGTCTCGACAACCTGAGGAGTTTCTACTTCATCAGAAAATGGATCATCAAAAACCAGTGGCTTAGAAATATCAACAACAAGAGAATCAAAATCATGATTAGATGAATGAATGATAATATCACAACAACCATGATCATAAAATTCAAGATGATGAACAACTACATCCTCATGATCTGACGAATCACAAAGAGGGGACGATGAAAAGAGAGAAATTTCACCCTTTGTGTTTTTAGAAAGGTAAGATGAGAGATTGGGTGGATCTAGGGAGATAGATTTGTCCTCTTCATAATCAAATGAAAGACTAGCATCCCACGCATTTTGTGAATGATCGGAAATGGAAACATCTGGAAGTGGATTTTGACAAGATGGAACAAAAATAGCAGAATTGTGACAAAGGTTAGGATTAAGTAGACAAGGTGCGGATATAAGGAGGGCATCCTTCACCGTAGATTCTTGTTTAGATTACCACACATGCTCATAAAAAATGATAATGCAGGTTGGTTGTTCCACACCAACTCCATCCTAAATTTGATCCTCGTGAACATCACATGTGAGATCCGAAAAGGATGAACATAACATACCAAAATCCATAGGATCAAAGGAACCAAAGGGTAGAGGCTAAGGAGATAAGACCACATGACAACCATCAAGCTTGTAGTCCAAATCTGCATATAAATCTTGAGAAGGTGGGGTAGGAGGAGATCATGATAGATCAACAGGTGGATTCTCAATTTCTCCCACCTTAACCTGTAGAGATGGAGCTCTTTTATGAGAAGAAGAAAAAGGGTCACTTGGGACAACAACCTTGTCCATCTCAGATTTAGAAACTCTAACACCAAGGTATGTAGGGAGAGGTTAAAAAGATTCTAACTCATGTAGATTCCTAGAAATGTGAACAAGACACTGAAATATTTCCTCCAAAAATTTCCAGTCAACTTCATCTTCGGGAAATTCATAACAGTGATGAAGAAAATGATCGTGAAAATACTCAATTCATTTGTCAGGTGCTTTTCGCAATTTTAAAATCCTTCGATTGAGTGATTTACGGTCATAAAAGACAAAATCACGACCTAATTTTATGATCATGTGGTTGAAAGAGTGTATAGAGGCTACGAGAAATGTGTGACACCATTGCATAATGTGCCCTTAGAACGTGTAAGCGAACAACCCATAGGCAATGTCATCCGAGGGGACTTCATTCCTATCACAGAAACCTAGAGAGGAAATTGCATGGATTAACAAGGATTCTCCACTTTCGCCATCAAATTTGAGTCATGAAAAGTCATCTATAACATCCACTGGCGCATCGAAATCATGAGTGTAAGAAAAACATGTCAGGGTTGAAATTGGGATATAATTCATGAATGATGTGAAAAAATTCAAAACAAACTTCAAAGGCTAAGCTTGTCATCTGGCCCTCCTTCTAGCGCCATAGATGTTGATGGTGCTTGAACTACCAACATTTAGGGGATATTCCTGGTAAGAAGTCCCAACTAGACCTTAGATGATTTGGAGTAGGAGTCCCAGTAGTGGGTGGTAGTGTAATGCCTTGATCGCGGTAGCACACAGAGATAAGTATGATTACTTTGGGTTGAAACAAGCATGTGACCTTGCAGTGAGTCAATTGAGATGCATGGGGGTTCTAACACATGGAGGGGAAAAGTAAGTGTGCCCCTTAGGAGCCTATAATAGTACGTAGCCCAAAAGGAACACACGAACGGAATGACATCACAAGCTAAAATGTGGAATAGTCCACAAAACAAAGTGATGGGTTAATCCAACATCACGCATTCAACAAGATTCATACAATTTCATAAAAAGTAGTTCATAAGCAAATGCGTAAGTTAAACAACATACATTGCTAAAGAAACCAGAATAGTCCAACTACAATAACAATATATGCATGAAAGCGTGCTATTTTTTTATTATTATTATAAGTGAAAGTTCCATCCATACATACACCATTGATAGCCACTAGCCCCAATAGTAGAACATTACAGTCAATAACACCTACTTCTCTAAATAATTATACTCGCTCTACGTTGTGGAGAAGCCAAGGCTCATCACAATACTCCCAAGCCTTCTCTAAGCCTAAACCTAGCCAAAATCTTGGTTCCCACAAGCCTGTTCTATGAGTTATGATGTTCTATTTATAAAAAAGGGTGGGGTGACCCTTGACATTCTCCTTTGTGACTCTTTGACTACCATCATGACTCTTCAACTTCCTTACAAGAAACTCATTACATACGTGATGACCTTTTACATTCCACTAATGATGCTTGGAATTTCATTTTACAACATATTTACAAATAATATTATATTTTCCACATGTACCCATGTAAGACAAAATAGGCTAGAGAAAACCTAACAAGACAAAACACTATGATTTCGAATTTTGGGGAAAGACCAACTCGTCAACCTCCACTTGGTGCTTCTCGGTCACATAATGATGCCAAGCTTGGTACTGTATGATGATGTCCCCAAACTACTTGATGGTGTCTTTCTAATAGCGGAATTTTGCCTTCATAGCATATGAGTATACGGTCTTGGAACATGTGTCCAACTTATTATGAAGCATGTGCAATATGGTGTTTACCATGATGAGACCATCAATGTACTTCCGCATGTTATGTGCGCTCAACTCTAAGTCTTCCCCAGTGACCTCTCGTCTTAGCTCCATGTACTCATTGATGTCTAGTTGGACTTGGTTCTTTTGTTTCAGATCGGTGAGGGACCTACATCTAAACACTTTCTTCCTTAGATGCTGGTTGTTATGACTCATCAACCTATATTGGCGTTGTTTGCTCTATCATGGCTCCTTGCCTTTGTTCTTCTTCCTATTTTTGCTTATCTTCCTGTTCTTTCCTCCTCGAGTCTTGTTCTTCCTTTGGTTCTTGTTCTGCTTGCTGTGATATCAATTCTGCTACCTGCAAGCTCTGCATTTCTCTCATCCTCTCATCCTCTTCTCTGATGTCTATGTCCTCTGCTTCATTTTTCTTCTGCTTCCAAAGCTGTCTGCATAAAGATTGAATCTGCTTTCACTCTACAGCTTCATTCTCCCTATATTATGTCAACAATTTCCTCTTTTCTTGATCTCGTATTGGATTGTTGTCTTCGGCTACTGCTGTTGGACTTGCTACCATGTTAGTGTTGACTCCTTTTCTATGAAAAATTGGGTGTCCCCATATATTGGAAAGTTTTTGACGCTTGCTCAACTGCTTCCCCAATACTTCTTGCAATGGTATCTCTTGAAGCAACTCTCTTTGGTGCCATGGTATAATGACTGCTGGAGAGAAGTGGTTCATGAGTATAGTACCATTGGGATAGAAATGACACTCATGGCAAGAAAACATTAGCTCTTACAAATCTAACTTCACAGCATGACCAAGAAGCAATCAGGACATCTATTGAGAGGGATTGTGAAATTTTGACTGACAGGGGTGATTGACTAACTGTGGAACTATGCATTATGCAGTCCCAATAGTTAGTTTGGAAGCTTGATGATTGGAACTACGAATGCACAGTTCAGTCTGGGCTAGGGCTTGGGTGAGGCTATGCATTGCATAGTCAATCTGGGAGACTGGGAGAGGCTATGCATTGCATAGTCCCAGTGGCCAATCTAGGAGACTGGCTCCTAGAACTGCGTAGAGTGCAGTTGGAGCCAGGCCAAGATAGGCTCTACATAATTCCAAAAGCTAAGACAGAGGCCTTGAGCTCCCAGATTGTGTAGTACATATAGTGAGGTGTGAGATCTAGGCAAGGGGAGCCCACATATGCCCATGGGGAGTGTGAAAATCAAGCAGATCTGAAGGATGATGTGATGCTAGGTGAATATTTGACTAAGTGTTGATGCATGCATTTGAAACAAGTGCATAAATTGATTGAAGTAAAGGAAAATGAAGCATGTGAAGAGAGTCACCACAACGATGACCGTTGGGGAAAAATGGGAAATCTCATGCGACACTTGGAAATTCAATCTATAACTTGAAACAACACTTCTACAAGCTAAAACAAATTAAAATGCCAACAGTCATTCAAAGAAAAAAGTAAAACAACACTCACACAAGCTAAGCAACAAAAAGCGATAGAAAAGTGGCAAAAGACAATAAAATAAAAACTCACCCCAAAAAGCAATGGCAATGTTCTAAAGTCTCCTTGATCTCCTTAGGAATGCTAGATATTGATGACTGAATGTACAAATGAGATCTAGAGGCATCCATTACATAGAATTGAGAAAATTGGAATCTATGATGTGCATGTCAGAGATAAAGGACAAAAGTGATATTTGGCAAAAACTTCTAAGGGTAGCAATGTGCCACCTTTGGGAAACTAATAATAGATCCCTACTTATAGGGATTCTTATTTCCTTTTTCCTTTTCAGGAAAACTACCATGCATAGCCCAAAGATACTATGCAGTTCCTGGAAGGACTAGGCAACTCACTCGCTCATGCACGGAGCAGTGTCTAAAGAAGAAGCTTTGACACAATTTATGGATTGATTGGCTCTGTGTTGCCTCTCTTGCTCTGTGCAGCTTCCCAGTTGAAAATGGGATTTTAGATGGTTCTATGCAATTCTAGAGTTGAAGGCTCACTGTTAGCTTGGACTATGCAATTCCCGACGGCAAGGTTGGTTGCCCTCAAGTTTTGCGCAGTTCACTAAGGTAAGCCTGGAACAGGGTTGAAACCAAGCCAAGAGATCGAATTGTGGGTTAGATAGTAAAACAAGTAAGAAAACACAACCCATGATTTAAAAGATAAATCTCCACCAAAGCACAAGTACCTAGGTCCGTGCAAGATGAGCTATTGTGATTTAGGAGGGAGGCTCCAAAACGAAGCATAGGAAAATTTTTCTAACTGGTCTAATCCTCTATAGGATCTCAAAAGGCCCACAATACCGAGGTGCCATCTTGGCACATGATCCAATCCTCAAGGATATCCTCTTGGGCTTGATGTGCAAGTACACATGCTCCCCAACCTTAAATTGCTTGAATGCTCTATGTTGATTTTCATAACTATTCTAATTTTCCTACGTTTCCTTTAAATTCTTCTTCATAACCTCCATCTCTTTCTCCATATCAACCAACATATTCAGTCCAATGAACACTTTGTTCACTGGATCCCTCCAACTAATAAGAGTATTACAACTCTTCCCATAAAGAACCTCAAATGGACTCCTCCTTAAGGATTCCCAATACCCATTATTATATGAAAACTTCACTAGTGGAAGATACTCTTCCCACTTCTATTGCTAATGCATGACATGCATCCTCAATATATCCTCAAGAATCTTGTTAACCTCTTTATCTGTCCATCTATATGTAGATGATAATTTTTACTGAAAGATAACTCTGTCCCCAAGCCTACAAACAACTCCTTCCAAAACCTAGAAGTGATCTTTGTATCTTTGTCTAATATGATCTTCTTGGAAACACCATGCTTCTCACTATATCCCTGATGAGGATCTGAGCTACCTCACTTGATGAATCAGTATAATTCACTGTAATGAAGTGACCTACCTTGCTTAACCTATCAACCACAACCATGATGGAATCATGCTGCTTCAATGTCCTCGAAAATCATGTAATGAAGTCCATGGAAATGACCTCCCATTTCCACTCTGGAATCAAAATAGGCTGCAACAAACTAGGTTGGTGATTACACCCCGCTTTCACCTACTAACAATACAAACATTTTGTGACAAAATCAACCACTTCTTTCTTCCACTTTGGCCATTAATAGAACTTATTAACAATTGTCAAAGACTTCTGGTATCTCGAGTGGCCTGAATATGGCTTGACATGAAACACCCTCAAGATAGGCTTCTTGATCTCACTGCTATCTGGCACATAAATCTTGTTCCTGAATCTGACCAAGCCATCTTTATTGAGGTGTTACTCCTGTTAGTGTCAGTCTTTGCAGCCTTCCTTCAGTGATCAAACATGCTCTTACAATGTGATTTTAAGGTGTCAAGGTCACATTTTGTCATTTCAGTGAGTCTTCAAGAAAAATTTGGTCACTAGGTATTAGGTCTAGGGTTTGTTTTCACTCCTTTCAATGTTGTCCAAATGTTGGTCCATGTCACCATTCCGATGATTTTACCATCATACATAGGGTTGTCATCATCATGTCAGGTTCCAATGGGTCATTTTACACCTTGTTCATGCTTCAGTTGTGCCTAGGTAAGGTTCATTTCTCTCTCCTAGGGTTTTGAAGGTAATGTCTCTTGGATGGTCAAATCATCAACAAAACATGTATCCTGACATTCATACACCTTCCCCTATCCTTAATCTACTTTATTAAACACTTTCCATCACTGATATCCCTCAAATTCCTCATTTTCGCACAAACCCTAGTTTCTTGCTACAATTTGACAATTTTCTAGGCTAGGCATGTGTTTTGTCCTTTTGGACCCCTTATCTTTGAAATTCCACTTTCCCTTGCTTCCTAACATCCCTCCCTACTTCCCAAAATTTTCTGAAGAATTTAGAAGCCCCTTATCCCCTTCATTTCACTTCATTTCGACAAATCCCCTATTCCACACATCGGGATAGGTTTTACTCCAATGATGTTTCTGAGCAAGAAAAGATGAATTTGGGAGAACTGAGAGACATTTTTGTCCAAAATAGGCCAAGGAAGAAAAACCTCCTTCACTTTTTACACAGGTGTCATGGTTTTTGCGAAATGTCAAAAAATACAGTTGCCTTAGGAGAATTGATGCACCTCTGAAGTGATCTTGGGAAAATCAAGATTTCACCTCGCTTGGTTGGCCAAATGTCTTTCTTGATGAGTTAAATGATAACTAGACAAAAGGATCTTTCCAATGAGCTATCATGTGCTCAATTTGGAGTTGAGGAAGACCTTTAAAAGTTGATTGCAATAGCACTCTGCCTTTAGGAAACCTCATTTTGCACATTTTGACCAGTCTTGGAGATGTGACTTTTGACAGGGCAAATGAACTCCAAATTGAAAAATTAAAGTTGTGCTGGGAAGTAGACTCAATAAGATTTCCAATGAGCTATCTCACACCCAATGCAGATACCGGGAAGGCCTCCAAAAGTGTCATGCAAAAAGCACTATGCACCTGTCAGCTGGCGTGGTGCACCTGTTGAGCGCTGTGCGCCTGGTGCAGGTTTTACACTGCAATTTGAACGTGCACGACGCACTTGTTGAGCGTGGTGCACCTGGGTAGTGGCGTGATGCACTGGCTTGCTTAGCCCAAATTTCACTCAAATCATTTTGTTAAGCTCCAAATTTGTGCAATCTTCATTCAACAAGTAAGTGAAGCATTCCATAGTGCCATTGCAAAAGTTTTGATCATCATTCATGGTGTGTAAATAGGTGAAAAGGAAAACCCTAGTTTGTTGCATAGTCACATTCAAAAAAATGTCTAGTGTTCAAAGTTGTCATTGTTGTTGTTTGCTCCCCTTGCATCAGTTACATTCCCCTTCACTACATTTCACTCATCTCATTTCCCCCTTCCCTCTTTCATTCACATTGATCTATTCCCCTATCCCCAAAACTAAAAACCCTAATACCTAATCCCACTACTCCTAAACCATAATTGGCATCTCTAAACCTTGTTCATACATACATTTCCACATTCCCTTCCCCATACACTCTGCCCATTCCATTCCTCCATCCTATTCCATACTATTATCCACAAACCGTTCATATATAATCACATTTTTCAAAACCAAGGGAAAACAATGGAAAGAGACAGTGAATATGAATATGATAAGTAGCAAAGCAAAGGTAAAGAGAAGATGCACAAGGATGATATAGATGACAAACAAGAAAGAAAACAAACAGTTGGAGGATAAGCAAAGCCTAATGGAGCTTGAAATGTTGAAACTAAAGAAACAAAATGACGAAGAGGACCAAGTCAAGTTGACACCACTTGAACAAGAAATTGAAGTTGATCGTGAATCTTGGCTTGAGAGGGCAAACATGCATTTGGAAAAGATGCTGGAGAAGACCAACAAATAGAAAAAGATGTTGAGGCATATGGCCTATCACTATTTGGCGAGAAATAAAGTTTGCAAAGCAAGAATTAGGACTTTGAAGGCCAAGTTGAGGAAAGCTTTGAGGAAGAGGAAAGAGCAAGACAAGCTCAAGATTTTGGCTGAGGCTTCCTTAACCAAATATAGCACTTGATGCAAGATATTCAGCCCCAATTTCAAGAAATTTAGGATTCTTTTTGTCAATTTTGAATTTTTGGAGCAAAACACAAGTTTTTCTACTTGGTGCGTTGCGCCACCTGGTGCGCGCTTTTGCTAGGGACCTCCTTTGGAGGAAAAATCAGAATTTTTGGATTCGTCATGCAAAAATATGAATGCCCACAAATGGCCAAGGAATTTTGTCAAGTTTTGAGCTTCCAAAAGGGTCAAAAACACCTCAAAAACGCCCTTTCTGCCCCTGTTTGGCCACACAGGAAGCAGTGTTGGGAGAACTCATTTTTGGAGGAGAAAATGGATACCAAATTCAGAAATTTGACCTGTTATGGAAAGTAGACAGATATAAATTTCAAACAAGCCCACTTGGAGCAAAATTGGTGCACGGGAAGGCCTCCAAAATCAGCTGCAAAAAGGCGCTACGCACTAGGACAAAGGCGCAGCGCACAGGATGGAAAATTGACTTTTTTGCTAAAAAACTCTGTTTTTTCGCCTAGTTTTTTCTCAGTTTGACTTTTTTCTCTCTCATAGTCAAACTCATGATGTAATTTGATGTAACTTAATGGAATTTGATGTAAAAATGTTAAACTTTCACTCATGGAGGTAGATACATCATGAAAAGGTAGTTTTGAAATGAATGAATCAGTTTTCTATGTTTTAGAGGCAAGCTGTTCCATTGCCTACTTTTTCAGTTCTTAGTTTAGATCTTGTTGAAATAGCTCCTAAACTCATGCATTTGACCCCTAAAGCCTAGCATGAGTTATTTGTGGCCTATATCTAGTATTTTTTCAGTCATTTGTAAAGGTTGGACTCTTGTGAAAGCTTTGAAGCAGCATTATACATTCATCTCTGCAGTTTGGCAAAGGAATAGACCAGGGTTTGCAACATTTTGTGGGATTCCTGTGGCAAGTTGATTTTGTATTGTTTTTCCTTCTATAATTCGGAGTTTACATGTGTTTATGTATGCCATCATCTCTCTCTTTTCAATTGAACTAAATGAATCAAGGATAAAGGTAGAATTCATTGATGTTGCAGTGCTCTACCTAGGGTTTGTTTAGTTTTATATGTTTTTAGTAGTTTGAAGAGGATCCCTGAGACTTTCATGCCCTCTCCAACTCCTCACCAGTCCTAAGACTCTCTATCTCATTCATTTTTAAAGTACTAAAGCATTTGCCTACCTCGGCCCACAGAAACCTCTGCAAAACTGAGTCCATTCCCCAAACCCAAATCTGCCTTTCCATTTTGATCCAGCAAACCAACATGAAACTCAATCAAAATCCTCTGAGCATATACCTAGCCTAAAATTAGTTTTTGCATCAGTCATCTCAAGCCTCATTTGCTATATTTTTCTGAGATTGATAAGCAGAGAGCCCTCTCCCGACCTGGTAGGGCTAGCTACCAGGTTAAGCATGGTTTGATGTTACCCTAGACCTGCCTTTCTTAGCCTAAGCTAGATTTAGGCCCTAACAACTCCTAATCCCTATCACCTTCACCCCGTTTCTACAATATCTACTTCAGCTGATGGTACCTCTCATCATGTTTCCCTTTATGCAAGATCCGCCCTTGTAAATCTAACCATAAGAGATCACGACTGAAATATGATTCACCTGAAATATTCCACTGAGAACGTCCTCAACCTTGTTCTCCTTGCCCATAATGTACCTAATCTCAAAGTCAAACTCACTAAGGGTAGCCAACCATCTAACTTTCCCAAAATTCAGATTGAGTTGGTGAAACAAATAACTTAGTCCACTATGATCACTCATCAATATGAACCTCCTACCAAGAAGATAATGTCTCCACATCTTTGATGCATGAATAATAACTGCCAACTCAAGATCATGAGTCACATAGCTCATTCATCTTCCTTGTCTCATAACATACCACTTGCCCTTCTAGATGAGGAATCCACAAATTCCTTCCTTGCAAGCATTTTCACATAACACAAACTCCTTATCAAGATATGAAATATTCAAGATTAGAGCATTTGTAAGAAAAATATTCAACTGCTCAAAACTAGATGCTTACTCCTCAGTCCATTCAAACTTCTTCCCTTTTCTATGAAAAGATGTAATATGATAACCAATCCGTGAGAAGTTCCTAATGAACCTCTTGTAATAACATACTAGTCCTATGAATGATCTTACCTCATCCACATTCCTAGGAGTTGGCCATTCCATGATAGCTTTAATATTTTCTAGGTCCACTGTTATCCCTTCCTTGGAAACAACATGTTCCAAATAATGAATCTAAGAATGAAAAAAATTACACTTGTTGAGCTTGGCATACAAATGATGCTCTCTCAATAATCTCAACGTTGTTTCTAGGTTCTCTACATGCTCTTCCTCATTCTTGGAGTATATCAATATATCATCAACAAAAATTAGCACAAAATTATCCAGGTAAGGACGCAACACATTATTCATCAAGAAAATAAAAGTGGCTGGAGCATTAGTAAGACCAAACAGAACCACCACAAACTCATAATGCCCATACCTAGTATAGAATACAGTTTTGTAGATGTCTTATTCTTTGATGCACACCCAACGATATCCTAATCTCAAATCAATCTTTTAGAATATGGTTTCTCCCTTCAGCTGATTAAATAAGTCATTAATATGCGTCAATGTATATTTGTTCTTGATAGTCACCTTGTTCAACTACCTATAATCAATGCACAATATGAGATTATCATCCTTCTTCTTTACAAACAATATTGTTGCACCCCTAGGCAACACACTTGGCCTTATGTATCATTTATCAAGCATCTCCTTAAGCTCCAACTTCAATTCCACCAACTTTGGAGTACTCATCTTTTACGGTGCCTTAGATGTTGGTGTTACTCCCGACATCAACTCAATGGAAAATTCCACTTCCCTATGAGGAGGAAACTCTAGAATTTCTGTGAGAAAGACATCATGAAATGGTTGTAAAACATGATATTTCTTCAGAACTTCATCATCCTCAACATCCTTCCCTTTGTCATTAGAAATATGAACTGCAAAAAAAACACATCCTTTTTGACAACTACACTTTGCCTGCATAGTTATAATCATTCTCAATGATATAGGCTTCTTCTTTCTCTACAAGACTCTCTTTCCCCCTCATCATCCAGGCACTCAAGAACCTTATCATAGCAGTCCAATTTAGTCCTATGAATAAACAACCAATTCATGCCTAAAAACATACTATATTATCCCAAAGGAAACACATTTAGTTGTGATGATGTAAGCATACCATTCAACTCAAATGCACAATATCTCACCTAATGATGAACTCTTCTCTTGGTCCCTGTAACCAACTGCACCAACCAAGATTCTACATGCACTTATTTGTTCAAGAAGACTTATCCACCAGGTCAAGACTTCTATAAATATACTAGATATAGGATCAATCAAAATGGAAACAACTTGATCACAAAGCTTACCTTTCATCTCAATAATGGATGCCTAAAGATCAACCTGCTTGCTATCCACTGTTGCATAAATCTAAGGAATACTCTGACCAACATCCCCAATTGTCTGTGCCTCCTAAGCACTATAAATCTAATGCCTGCCACCCTAGTGCGATGGAAACTCACACCTGCGATGCTATCCACCACAAGTCCAACATCTCAAAATCTTCCTACTATTTCCCTTATTATGCTCCTCAAGCTAAAATCCATGTCCTCTGCCAACTGCATTGAACTTCTTATAAGGTGCCACATTCTCCATTTCACCTACATCTTGAGGTCTTCCTTGCTTAAGAGCCCATGTTCCTTTAGTATTCTCATTACCTTTCCAATCCTGCTTAAGCTCAGACTCGCAATTAGACTACTCATAACAATGCTTCATCTTCCCAATGACTTCCTCCAGTGATTGAGGTTCATCATACTCAATCCGATATTTAAATCCATTGATGAACCTTTGGACCTTTGTCTTCACATCCTTGAGGTAGGGTACATGCCTCTACATCTCTAGAAACTTTGTAATATACTCTTCATCTGTCATGGAACCCATCTTCAACTCATAAAACTCCTTGGCCTTTCCATCATAATATCTTTCTGACAAGTACTTCTTCCTAAAGAGTCTTATAAACTCATGCCAACTCAACTCCTTTACCCTAATGCCTCTAACACACTTCACATATTCCCACCAAATATATGCTTTTCCCTTGAGACTGAAGATGATTATCTTGGCTTTCATATTCTCTAAATAATCATCCAATCTAAAGAACTTCTTTATGGAAGGTAGCCATGCTTTTATATGCTCTAGTTTCTTCACATCACCATCAAAAGTAGGAGGCTCTTCTTTCTTGAAATCCTCTGGAAAATACTGCTTCTCACTCCTCCTATAAGAATGTTGGTAGTAATGACAATGATGTCTCTCAGAACTAGAGCTAGAATAAAGTCCATGAGTGCTAGTTCGCATGTCAGGTGTATCTAAATATCTTCCACCTCTAGCTGTGTCATCCCTATCCAACCTATATCTTGATCGAGACCTACTACCACATGCCCCAATTAGTCTTTTCCTCCTATCCATGATTGATCCATAGCTGTCCCTGATTTTACAAATCTGAAAGACTCTGAAGGATGAACACATTAACCTTTGATTACTTTTCTTAAGCTCTAGAAATCCTTTCATGTGCCTCATTCAACCTACTATTATTTTCCTTACAACTTTTGAATTTTTCCTTCAAACTTCTCTGTGTATCTACTATATCAGGAGAATACTCTTCTCCTTGATGCTCAAATGACCTATCCCATTATGTAGAATTTACATTAGGCCTATAAGGGGAGTCACATGAACTGTAATAAGTGTTTTCTCACTTCATCTATGATCTTCTATTTCCTTCAAACATGTCATGTTAGATAAACCAAATAGAGACATAATCAAAATCATACATCAGTGTATTTCAGGGGAAGCTATCTCATCTGCACAATCAATCCAGATTAGTACGATATAAGATTCACAAGCATATCAACTCATACATAAATAAGGTCATGATATCCATCACAATAATTAGCTAACATGCATACAAGATAAACTCATAAACAACTGACTTGCATTCATAAAAATAACATCTACCTTGAGGTCTAGTGCTGCAACCTCACTCTGATACCACACTATAACAACTCTTCCCACATTTACACACGTTTACAAACTCTACAAGGTAAAAATGAGCTAAGTGTCACTATGATATGACCCAGCCTCCAAGTTCTGGTTATGGAAGTGGGGCCTACTAACCAACAACTTACAACCATCCCTCAGGGACTACATACCACCCATGAGCCTACAAACCACTCCAAGTGATCAATCCTTAAGCTAGAACTATTTTTCACAAGAGAAACTCCCCAAACGCACCCTTGAAACACTATGCATGTAGTTGGGAGGCTATAACCACAACCATAGGCCTGCATGCATACGATTATGACCCAAATTCTTTAGTTCAGTGCGTGTGGTCACAAGATCTATGCCACTTTTTCAGGAAATCCTCTAAACCACTGCCCATAAATGATGATAAATTTTCAGAATAATAAATAAGATGATGACAAGGCTAACTATACAAAACTTGAACTAGATATTTACCAGAATATCCCTAGTACATGATAAACATTTCCTCAAACACATGATAAACACATAAGCTATAGGTCATGAATGCATATTTGATCATAAATTTCTGAACTTCACCTGAAAATCACCAAGAAGGCTCAATGTCCTCTCAAGCTATAACACTTTTTAGCCTATACATTCATCAACCAACTAGTAACTTATTGAATCATGAACAAGAGTCATAGTTAGATAATATCATAAAACTAGGCATATAACCAACATATATCTAGAATAGAAACTATAACAAATTAGCCATAAGATCGCCATAATAGCTAGTACAAGTGCTCATAGATCACAATAGAAAAATAACTCGTATTAAAATATGAAAATGCCAACTAAATCATGGATTTCCATGTACCACCCGACCATATATTGGGTTGAACTAAATCTCTCTTTCAGCTAATCACCCTTGTTCCATATTCCAAGCATGAATGTGGGATCATATGGGTTAAACCAAAATAAAATCAACTAGGTCTTCCAGAGGCCACACCATCTCAACCCTCAACTACAATGATTTCACCTAACCAGTCTAGAGATCACTAATACCAAACCAGATTGGTCTCTATCCAAGTTGTCTAGGGCTCTAAGAATTAGCAAATCAACCCACAACCTCTAGGGAACCCAAGATGTTCAAGGCTCTAGAGCATTTGTCCTAACCCATAGGCTCCAAGGACTAGTAACTCAACCCACAACCTCTAGGAAGCCCAAGCCACTTCATGGCTCCAGAGAATGTGTTCCAACAACTCATAACCATAAGAAACTTAGAACCAATCAGAAAACCAAATGGGGAACCCATTACACCATGGATATCCAAGAAATGGCAAGGTAGGGATGAAACCATTGTCAATCCAGACAAATCTCCATGCCAATAACAACGTATAACCAAGGAACCACATGCATATACCATGCATCCAAAAACTAGCAAGGAGATCACACATGCAACCTGTTACCTGCAAAGTAAGCATGTTGTAGCTGATGATCCAACTGTCTCCTTGTGCTTCCTTGCTTTACTTTTCTTTCTTTCTCCAATCAAAGTGAATGCTAGAATCCTCCAAGAATTATCTAAGTGTGTAAGAGTATGAGAGAATGAACAAGAGCTCAACTCAAGACTATCAAAAGGCTAGCCACTGATTCTATGATGTCTTTTTATCATTGATGTCTCATTTTTCTTCATTTTTCCTTTTATTTCCCTTGCATGAAAATTTGTCTCTTCACTTTCATTTTCTCCTATTTTCCTTTATTTTCATAATTAAATGTCATGTATTGTCTCTTTTCCTTTGCCAATTCCATGGCCATTATTAATCCACAAGTGATGCCCACTAAAAGTTTTTCCCACCATTCAACTTGGAATATGTGTCCCATGACTTTGATCTTATTTTATTTACATGGAAAATCAACCAGGGGTTCTTACAAACCCCTACCCCTCCCCCTTGGGGAAACACTGTCCTCAATGTTCAATGACGCTTATAAGTAGTAAAATATGCTACCCATGGAGCTTTATAACATAGCTCAATGCAGTGTTTACAATATACATATGCCTATATATATATATATATATATATATATATATATATCAAACACATATTCTCAACCAACAAATAAAGAAGGATGCAAGCCCACATTTGATCAACCATCTCCCATGTAGCTTCATCAGGCCCAAAGTGCTTCTATTGCACTTTAACCTGCTTGATTGCTCTATTCTGGAGCATGAGATGTTTCCACTTCAAAATGCACTGTAGCTCGGATAGAACTCTCCCTCTGGTTCCACTTGCAATACATAGTAATCAATCACATGATCAATATATTGCACATATCTCTTAAGTAATGAAACATGGAAAACATCATGCACTTTCACTATTAGCGACAGTGCAAGTTGGCAGGCCATTGTTTCAATCCTCTCCACGTGATCCAAGCAGCGCTGGAAAGGCTAAAAAATCAAAGTCTACAAATATTAACAAAACACAATTCGTAGATCTCGTTTTTATGAATCCAGTGCTGTAAACATCACTCAAATCTGAGTGAGTATGACCAACTTATTGCAGTTTGAAGTGTACATGACAAGGAGGGAAAGAGGGGCCTACATCATGATACATGGTACTCCGATTAGCAGATGGGATCCACGTCTTACATGGAAGCCATCTATAGACCTACTAATCTTTTACACATGGCATCCAGTTATTAAGTCCTTTGGTCCTACGAAAAAACCAATAATAATAATAATATTAAAAATCCATTAAAAAAAATATTATATTAAAAATACTCCATATAAAAACCAATAAATATATATATATATATATTTGTGTTTTGGTTTGTTATGAAAAAACCATATATGGGGTCATGGTATATTGTCAAAACAAAATGGCAAGAGCTATATGAAATTAGCATAGCTTCCCATGCCACTAAAAGACAATAAAAACGTGGTCAAATGCCACAAAGCATATAAAATATGGGTATCCAACGAATATTTCAAAGGATTTATGGTGTTTATATATCAAAATTCCATTGGGTTAAAAATAAAAGTGGATGAAATTAGCATAGCTTCCCATGCCACTAAAAGACAATAAAAACGTGGTCAAATGCCACAAAGCATATAAAATATGGGTATCCAACGAATATTTCAAAGGATTTATGGTGTTTATATATCAAAATTCCATTGGGTTAAAAATAAAAGTGGTTACCAACCATATATATTATATGGTTTCAACGATTGTTTAAAAATAACATAGCGCATATGACATCCACCCAAATTTAAAATTAAAGAACACAAGAAATAACAAATGTCAGTTGTAAATAGCAATTGGGGTGGTTTGAACTTGCACCCAATGGAGAACTAGTGTTTTACAACGAGAGCCAAATAACGAGCTAAGGGGTCAGACTTTGGTATGTCCATCCGCCCAGTTTTATATAAACCTATCCTTTTGCCATACGAACCATTGCGAGGTTGATGAGAGAGAAGGAGCGTCGGTGTCGAGCATATGGAACATTGGCGATGTTGGAACCAGTTAGCTCAAGCAAAATTTTGAGATAGATTCCAAGAGAATCTTTGCAGGAATATTCCATAGAAAATTTTATAGAGGAATTTTTAGATTCTTTTGGCGCTGATGAAATTTTGCCAAGTTTATATTCAGATTAACCAGAATTTTTCCAGAAGTCTAATGGTGTAAATGGTTTTCTGATTTGAGTAGCAAATTTTCTAGAGGTAGAATGATGAAGGTGGAACCATGTCATAGGGCTTTGCATGAAGTCTAAAAGATTCCCCGGAGGCCAATTTTTGAAAGTGACATAAGTATGTTGAATTTATACTCATTTTTCTCGAGGAATCTAAAAGATTCCCTAGAGGCCCGAAATTGACAATTTCATAACTAGGCCGACTTTATACTCATTTTTCTTAGCTTTTTGCTAGGAACACGATGATGTGATCAGATTCTTCATTTGAGTATTTGAATTCTAGTCAACCCATGAGAATGAATCTTTGAGATTTCTGAGGGTCCAAATTTTGACTGAAGCAGAAAGGGGTTGAGTTTACAATTAATTTTCATGATTTTTCACCAAGAATTCAACGTTGCTGTCCATTTATTTAGCAGAGGTGTGCATTTTCAGGGCATCCCATAAGTGGTGGTATAAGGTGTCTTTTGTACATGCATGTAATTTGATTTCACTGAAGATTAATGAAAGAGGCCTCTCCACATTCAGTAGGGTCCGGACACGTAAACCACACTGGGTGAACTCCCTTATCAACTTGTTTGTGTCTTCGCTTCTCATGGATGTCATTTATTTCCATTTCTTTTATGTGTATGCATCTTATGGTTACACACACTTGTAAAATCAATTATGTATGCATCTTGGAAGTGAAAATATCTAAATCAAGTTGGGTATCAGAGTGAGTCTTTTGTTGATGTGAATTGCAAGTGTATGCTAACCAGGAAAAATCTCCAAAGAGGTGAAGGAAAACTTAAGTCCTTTGATCCAGGTGTGGGGAATGTAGCACAAAGAAGGAAACTGGAAAATGAAGATGTTCAGTTGAAGGAAGAGTGGAATTATCGGAAGACCTTCTACACCATGGCAGAAAAAGTGGACAAATTGTTTGCAGAGTACAATAGAAAAACTAGAGAAGAAGGAATGCCAAGATGATCATGCCTCAGTGAATCATGAAGAGGGAGGAGAAGAGCCATCTGAACCTCCCTCTCCATCTTCTAGTGAAAATTCTTCTTATTTCTCTTCTCGTCATACTAGAGGTAAGAAAACTCATAAAAAGCCCTTTTTCAAGCTAGATGTCAAGTTTGATCTGCCTATGTCTAGCCAAGAATCTAATGCAGAAAAGATAGTAACTAGATCAGGCAAGTTGAAATATATTGTCGCATCCAACGAATCAAAGAGGATGAAGCCAAGATCCAACTAGCATCCCTTCAATTAAGTGGCTCTGCTCTCATATCATGGGAAGGAAAGTTGTAGAAAGATGGTAAGAGTAGTTGTAAACTTCTTTCATCTTGGTCTAAGTTTGTTTACTATTTAAGAGGACAATTTTACCCATTGGGTTATAGACAGAAGGCCATGATGGAATAGCAACATTTGAAACAAATTAAAGGTAAAAATGTTCAAAATTTTACAGAGGAGTTTAGGAAACAAGCATTAGCATTGAATGTTCCATTAGACTCTCCTGAAACGTTGATGAAATACATTAGCTCATTGCATGGTTATTTGCATCATTCATTGTTATTATTTGAACCTAAAACTCTTGATGAAGCTAGTGTGAAGGTTGTACATCTTGAAAGCATGGGGAAGCATGAGCAAGATGACCGCCCAAAGAGGGCAATAAAAATAAGAGAAAAGAAGAAAAATCCTCTTGTACTCATTGTGAGAAAGAAGGGCATGATGAGGAGCATTGCTGGAAATTGCATCCAGAATTGAGGCCAAAGAGGAATGACAAAAAAGAGAAGTAGAAGATAGTTACAACTATGCAACAAGACCAAGAATATGAATCAGAGGATGATGAGAAGATCACAACTACAGGATTTGCAGGTGTTGGACCAATTGACTTGGGATCAGACTCAGGTGATGAAATGAATATTGCAGCTCTTGGGATTGCAGAAGATGGACCTATCAACTTGGGTTCCAATTTAGGCGATGAGACAAAGATTTCAGCAGATGTTGTGCCAAAAATAAGTAGCACACCAAATATTGCATGGCTCCAAGAATTCGAAGAGATCAACCAAGTATTTAGGCAAAGAATGTTGAACTAAGAAGACTCCTACAAGAATAAGAGAAGGAGAAACAAAGGTTGCAACATTAATTACAAGCCAAGGACGATCCCTTGGAAAAGTTGCATCATAACAAGCTTGAGGTCGAAAGTGATTCTTCAATTTCATGTTATTTTTATGATGATGATTTTGTTGCTTTTGAGAAACATAATATAGGAATTGGATCAAAATTATTGAAAAAAATGGGGTATCAAGGAAGGGTCTCAACATTAATGGCTAGGGCATTGTGAATCCCATCATAATGAAGGAATTGCCTCATTATACAGGACTTGGATATGTCAGAAAGGAGGTTGGAGAATGATCCAAGGAAACCAATGACCAACCAACAACAGCTGATGGGAGCACCTCATCATATTATAGTGATAGTGAGGATTCCAAGGGCATTTATCAGAGGCACACCAAGAATAAGCATTCCAACAAGGTCTAGAAAGTTTGGAGGAGAAACAATCATTTCAGTCACTGAACAATGATGGACATCAAAGAGCTACATGTCAAATACTCCATAACCAGAAAGCACCTATGAAAGAACCAACTAGTTGTCGAAATATGGCAACAAGGATATTCCAATTTAATTTTTCCTTGAATTAAATTGTAAATTAAAATCGAATTTAGTCTTAACATCTACTTGGAAATAATTAATTAATTTATTTTAAATTAATTAGTTGGAGAAATTTAAGTTAGAAGTCTTTCTGAAGTCATGCAAGAATTATCACTTAAATTAAGGAGATAATATTGAGTTATATTTGAGTTGTGATTAGTTAACTCAGTTTATTGAGTTAAGTCCAGTTAAATTAGTTCCAAACTGTTTGAGGAACTAATAATGAGTTAACAGTCAGTTGATGCATTGATGCACTCAACTAGTGCTACTCTAGTTAACTGAAGATTCCCTCATTAGAAACTCATGCATGTCTATTCTAAGAAAGACCCAGTTGAGATTAAAGTTCAAGGACAATGTACTATCAATTGCATATTTTTTTCTCATGGAGAAAACTCATTCATGTAGTCAAGGATTTATCCTTGAGGATTGCGCAGTTTTGAAATTGTTTTTTCACTTGGTAATAGGAGAATCATCCACAAGGAACAATGCAAGGAAATAGGATCTTGGAGGGAAGAGATGAAGGCTGGAGAGAAGCCAAGATTGCCTGTGAGCATCTGTGAGGATTGTACTGAGAGCTGGCTAGCTGTGAGAGCTAAGGCTTTGTATAATTCCTATGTATTTCCACCATGTATGATAATACAATAGTGTGGGGTTTTTAGCTGAGGCTTTCCCTAAAGTATTTTCATGTGTATTGTGCCATTGATTCTTCTTCTGGTTATATTGTTTAGCTTGATCTTTAAGCTTCCGCTTTTTGATAGTAGAAGTAGGTTATAGTATTCTACTTTGATTTATATTGCATTATCGGGTTA
Source organism: Pinus tabuliformis (assembly GCA_031772625.1). Taxonomy (NCBI): domain Eukaryota; kingdom Viridiplantae; phylum Streptophyta; class Pinopsida; order Pinales; family Pinaceae; genus Pinus; species Pinus tabuliformis. The sequence goes on from CM062813.1 coordinate 824,111,557, forward strand.
ACCTACACAGATTTTCTACACTAGTGAAGATGTTCAACAAGAGAATCAACCACAGGGAGATGACCAATTCACTTTATTGAGTGAGACATGGTTTTATTAGATATAGTAGCTTGTCATGGTCATCTTATTGTAAATCATATGTTGTGAAATGATTGTAAAAGTGATTATGTGTTTTCAATCACTTATGAAAGAAGCATGATGATGTTCTTTTTGTTGATAGTTGCGATATTAGTTTTTATTATGATGTAAACTTGACCAAAGATTGTGTGTTATAAACTCTTGGGAAGTATGGGGATTCTGGGGTCATAATTGGTCATGTAATTGAACATGTAGTTTGAAAAGATTGTACTACATATTTGCTGAGGATGTAGGTGTTAGTTCATCACTTATGGCTCCAAAGTACAATGGCGAAGGAGAAGAAAGTGTGGCCTATTAGGGCGCTTGTTGTGCAGATAAGCAAGTACAATAGATTGCAGATTGTGTTCATGCTTTTGGAGGACCAAAATCTCCTCAATGTGGGGGAATGATCTAGGTAGCTCCAAAAAGACTCAAAAATAAAAGTCTACAAATCTCAACAAAACCAAGTTCAAGTCATAGATCTATTCAGTCTGAATTGAGTGGCACAAACATCATTCAAATCCAAGTTAGTATGACCAACTTATTGCAGTTTGAAGTTGACAGGACATGCAAGGAAATAGGAGTCCACATCATGCCACATAGTACCCCGATTAGTAGATGGGACCCACGGATTACATGCTATCCAACTATAGGCCTACTAATCGTTTACACATGACATCCACATTGGTTCCTTTGGTCCTACAAAAGACAAAAAAATAATAACATTAAAGTGCATAAAAGAAAAAAAAGTATTATATTAAAAATACCCCATATAAAACCAAAAAATAAATGAAATATATATATATATATGGGTTTTGGTTTTTTATGAAACAAACCATATATGGGGTCATGGTATATGGTCAAAACAAAATGGTAAGAGCCATATGAAACCAGGGAGCTTCCCATGCCACTGAAAGACAAAAACACGTGGTCAAATGCCATAAACATATAAAATATGGGCATCCAATGAATATTTCAAAGGATTTATGGTGTTTATATATCAAAATTCCATTGGGTTAAAAATAAAGGTTGTTACCAACCATATATATAATATGGTTTCAATGATTGTTTAAAAATAACATAGTGCATATGACATCCACCCAAATTTAAATTAAAAAACACAACAAATAACAAATGTGCATCGTTAATAATAGTTGGGTGGTTTGAACCTGCACAAAGTGTAGAACTAGTGTTTTGATAGCAAGAGCCAACCAACGAGCCAAGGGGTCATACTTTGGTATGTTTGCATGCCCAATTTTATATGAACCTATCATTTTTGCCATACAAACCATCGCGGGGCGGAGGAGAGAGAAGGAGCGTCAGTGCCGAGCCTGTGGAACTTTTCCAATGCTGGAATTGCACCAGCTCATGCATGAATTTTGAGATAGATTCCAAGAGAATCTTTGTAGGAATATTCCACAAGGAATCTTATAGAGAAATCTTTGGATTCCCTTGGAGCTGAATTTTGATAGTGACATAATTATGCCAAGCTTATACTTAGATTAACCAAAATTTTGCCAGGATTATGATGGTGCAGATGATTTTCTGATTAGAGTAGTAGATTTTCCAGAGACAAAATTATAAGGAGGAACCATGAAGGTGGAACCATGACGCAAGAATCTGAATGGAATCTAAAAGATTCCTTAGATGCTAATTTTTGAAGGTGAAAGAAGTGTGCGATTTTATACTCATTTTTCTCATTTTTTTTGCATGGAATCTAATGGTGTAATCAGTTTCCTCATCTAAGCAATACATTTTCATTCAATCTGTAGAATAGAATCGTTGTGGAATCTAAAAGATTCCTTAGAGGCCCAAAATTGATAGTTTCATAAGCAGGCCGATTTATACTCATTTTTCTTAGTTTTTCACGAGGACCATGATGATTTGATCAGATTCTTCATTTGACCATATGAATTCCAATCAACCCATGAGAAGGAATCTTTGGGGAATCTTTGAGATTCTTGGGGGTCCATATTTTGACCCAAGTAGAAAGGGGTCGAGTTTACAATATTTTTCATGATTTTTCGCTAGGAATTCAACGGTGCAGTCCATTTCTTTTGCAGAGTTGTGCATTTTAGGCCATCGCCAGAAGTGGAGGTATAAGTTGTCTTTTATACATGCATGTAATTTGATTTCACTGAAGATTAATAAAAGAGGCCTCCCCACATTGAGAAAGGCTAGGAGACGTAACCCACAATGGATGAACTCCGTTATCAACTTGTTTGTGTCTTCTCTTCTCATGGTTTTAGTTCATTTCCGCTTCTTTTATGTGTATGCATCTTATGGTTACATTCCCTTTTAAAAGCAATTTTGTATACGTCTTTGAAGTGAAAAGATCTGAATCAACAGGATCTCAAAAGACTCACAATATCGAGGTGCAATCTTGGCACATGATCCAATCCTCAAGGAGCTCCTCTTGGGTTTGATATGAAAATACACGTGCTCCTCAACTTGAAACTCCTTGAATGCTCTATATTGATTTGCATAAATATTCTACATGTCTTATGATGCCTTTAAATTCATCTTAATAACCTTCATCTCCTGCTCCATCCCATCCAACATATTTGGTCTAATGAACACTTTATTCACTACATCAATCCAGCTTATAAGAGTATTACAACTCCGCCCATAAAGAGCCTCAAATGGACTCATCCTCAAGGATTCCTAATACCCATTATTATATTCAAACTCCACCATTTGAGGATACTCCTCCCCCTTCCTCTATTGATGGATGACATGCATCTTCAATATATCTTTAAGAATCTTGTTAACTCTCTTTGTTTGTCCATCTGTCTGTGGATGATAAGTTGTACTGAAAGCTAACTCTATCCCCAAGCCTGCAAACAAATCCAACCAAAACCTAGAAGTGAACTTGACATCTTTGTATGATATGATATTCTTGGGAACACCATGCATCTCACTCTCTCCTTGATGAAGATCTAAGCTACCTTACTAGTTGAATTAGCATAATTCACTGCAATGATGTGAGCTACCTTGCTCAATCTGTCAACCACAACCATGATGGAATCATATTACTTCAATGCCAATGGAAATATTCCAATGAATGCCATGGAAATGACCTCCCATTTCCATTCTATAATCATAATAGGCTGCAACAAACCAAATGGGCGCTTACACTCTATTTTCACCTGTTGACAATATAAACATCTTGTGACAAACTCAACCACTTATTTCTTCATATTCAACCAATAATAGAACTTCTTAACCACTGTCAAAGTTTTTTGGAATCCCGGGTTGATCCAAGTGGATACCTGCCTATTCCTCTTCGACCCTCACCATTGTTTCTTTAAGTGTTTCAGTTTCCTTAATTGTAGCACAATTTACTATTTTTGGCAATTTTTCGGGTCCTGAACTTCTAGAGCCATTTTGCGGCCCTAAACAACGTTTTTTTGGAAAAATTCATCAAGTGATTAGGTAGGTAGTCATGTCAACAGTTGTAGTCCTCAGAGAGATATTTCCAACGAGGTATCATACGCATCAAATATAGATAATATGACCAAGTTATGACCCCAGGAATTTGGCTTTCCAACTAACCCCAACAGGGCCCATAAGCTCTTGGTCCTACATCTCCTCGGGTTATGGATTTGGTTGTTTAGGGTTTTATCTTATTGTTCAATAATAAAAAGGCCCTTGAGCCTCATTGTAACTCATTTTAGAGGTATGTAGCCACCACATCTCTTCTTAGAGATAAGCTACCATTGCTCGAGCTATCTTATTTCCATTCTATTTGTAAGCATAGTTCAATATTTTTTTGTTAATGAAATGAAGTGTTTTTCCACTGCGTCTCTATGTTTATGAGTATATCTGTAAGTTGTTGCATTCTTGTTTAAGTTCAAGTCAGTGGTATTGGAACGAGTATGCTCTTTCTCTATTTTTCTTTGCATGTCCCCAACGAGGTTAGGGTATAAGGAGTTAAGGCTCGATCTGGTTGAATCATTACAGGATCAGCCTCGCAAAACCCAACGACCTTCCATGGCGGAAGAAAATAAAGATGAGGGGGCAAGAGATCCTTTCAAAATGTTTCTTGAAGAAGCCCTTGTTGTGACAGAGGGATGTGATGATGGATAAATTTTCTGAGATCCTTTGAAGGCTACCCACAAGCGATGCATATTCATGCAATAGCCACTGTGGAGGTGCCACTCCTTTTAAGGTACAAGTTAACTTCAATATTCTGTATTCAAAGGCATGATAGATGCAAACACTGTAGATAAATGGTTAAATCTATTGGAAGGATATTTTTTAGTTCATGACTTTTCCAATCGAGAAAAGATTACGTTTTCACTTCTCAAAGCCACCCCACATGTCAAGGACTGGAGGGAAACCTACTGTGAAAAAAGGATGAGAGTGAATCCTCATTGTTTTCAGTTGCACCCACTTGGAATTCTTTCCGAGACGCCATCAAGGAATAGTATTACTCGGTTGGGAGCTATGAAGATAAATACATAAAGTGGACCACGCTATGGTAGGGAAGGGACCAAGATGTGTCGGAGTTCACAAATACTATCCATACCCTTCGCACGAAGGTGAGTATCAAGGATACTTAGCGGCATTTGGTGCTCGAGTACCGTGACTGTCTACACAAGTACATCCAAGATGAGATGGAGTTCTTGGACATTTCCTTGCTCGACGCGGTGTATCATTATGCTGTAAAGATTAAGTAGAAGTTTAAACAGAAGAAGTGAGACTTTGGATCTGCGAATCCAAAGCAAGGAATAGGTGCCCCCACACCAAATAACAAGGGACCAAGCCAAGGTAGAGCTAACCATGACAACCCGCCGAAGCCGCAAGCAAAGAATAACACCACAAAGATGAAGAAGGCCACAGGAAAATGGTGTGAGTTCCATAAGCGCTCCACTCACAATACACGTGAGTGTTAAGGCAAGCAGTCACTGGTGGCTAAGCTGAAGGGTTGCGAATTAGATGAAGGTTCTGACTTTGAATCCGAACCCGATAAGGGGACTAACAAAGGGAAGCAGATCATTGATGCGGAACCCAGTGCCATCATGGCTACCACAAAGATCCATAAAATTGAGCCTGAAGATCCAGAGGAGGGGGAACACCTCTTCCACTCATAGATGTGGGTGAAGGGTTCTTTGCTGCAGTTCATTATCGACAACGGGAGGCAAAAGAACCTCATTTTAGCAGAAGTCATGAAGCGGCTGGGCCTAAAAACTACAACACATCCACAGTCATACACCATTGGGTGGGTTCACCAAGGACGAGATCTTCACATCAGCTAGTAGTGTCACCTTCCCTATAGCATCAAGCCCTTCATGGATGAGGTATTGTGTGACATTGATCCTCTTGAAGTTTCTGATGTATTTTTAAGACAACCATACTTGTGGAAGCAACATGCTGTGTATGAGTCTAGACCTCGCTCTGTGATTATTATTTTGGCTAATAAATTGTATAGGATATGGAGGTAGCCCTGCCTATTGCCATCTCTTTGATCACGGCAAAGCAATGCAGTAAGATCATTTCCTAGACCAGGAAATTTATTTTCCTTATGATTCGCCCCTAAGGCAGGAAGAATGTTGTGGCCACGGCTTCCAGGCAAGCTCGTCTACACAACAACAATAGATGGACAAGGTCATGGAGGAGTATAGGGATATTTTTGCCTCACCCATAGGAGTACCTCTACACTGTCAGGTCAAGCACTCCATCGACATGACCCCAGGCACGCCGTTTCCCAATGGACCGATCTATCGATGCTCTGTTCTGAAGAACGATGAGATCAAGAGGCAGATTCAGGAACTACTACAGAAAGGGCACATTAGGCCAAGCTCATCACCCTATGGGAGCCTGATTGTATTGGTACAGAAGAAGGATGGGACCTGGAGGCTCTGTATTAACTATTAGGTGTTGAAAAAAGATCACTGTCTGGAATAGGTACCTAATCCCATGGATTGATGACATTTTGGACTAGCTCAAGGGGGCCAAATATTTCAGCAAGATTGACTTGAAGTCAGGTTATCACTAGGTGCTTATCAAACCCTCTGATTTGTGGAAGACTGCCTTCAAATCTAATGAGGGCCTTTTTGAATGGTTGGTCATGTTATTCTGATTGACAAACGCCCCTGCAACCTTCATGGGACTGATGGAAGACATCTTGCAGCCCTTCACCAATGCATTCATGGTGGTGTATTTAGATGACATCTTTATCTTCAGCCAAATTTGGGAAGAGCACCTCCACCATATTCGACAGGTCCTTCAAATCCTTCAACAACACAAGTTGTGTGCTAACTTGGAGAAATGTACCTTTGGCCTGACTGAAGTTAAATATTTGGGGTACATCATTGATGAGAAAGGCATACATGTGAACACATCCAAGATACAAGCCATTTGAGATTGGCTAGCCCCAACCACTCTAATAGAGCTCCTCAAATTTTTGGGTCTTACCAATTTCTACCTTAGGTTCGTGTTGGGGTTCTCTCATATCACTTGGCCTTTAAGTCAAGTACCAAGGGTGGAGCAAAAGAAAATTTATTTTGGTCAGAATCCCAGTAGTGAGCATTCTCCGAGTTGAAGAATCACTTATTTTTTGCACCAGTGCTCACACTACCAGACCTTGAGATTGAGACAGATGCCTCCGACTATGCTATTGGTACAGTTCTTACTCAACATGGGCATCCACAGTGAGACACTTTCAAACACAGTTCGAAAGCACCCCACTTATGACAAAGAAATGTATTCCATTGTGAAGGCCTACCGTCAATGGAAGCATTACATTTTGGGGAAGGAAATGGTCATCCACATAGACCACCAGCCTCTACAGTTCATACAAACACAAGGGAAGTTGCAGAACTATTTCCATCAGAGATGGTCCAGCTATCTGCAACAGTTCCATTTGAACATTAAGTATAAGAAGGTAAGCACGAATAATGTCACTAATTCCCTCAGTCGACCACCGGTCATGGTGCTAATCACTGGGCTCGACTCCCATGAGCACGAGACATCAGGATGGTCGCATCTTTACAAGAGCAATCTAGAATTCAACAGCATATACCAGACACTCCTGGAAGGGAAGAAAGTTCCAAATTTTCACCTTTAGGATGCACTATTATGCCACGTAGGACACATATGTGTTCCTTCAAGTGAGGGTGCCAAGATAATTTGGGAGGTGTGCTACAGTCGGGTCGCTTAACATTTTGGAGTAGAGAAAACAATGGTGCTATTGCAGAAGTATTTTTATTGGTTGAAAATTCATCAGGATGTTGAGAAGTACATTAGATCTTGCACCGCCTGTGCCATTTCCAAACCAACCATCAAGAAACAAGGCTTGTATACTACTCTACCTACTCCTAGTCGACCTTGGGAATATGTCTCCATGGATTATATTTCAGGCCTTCCTTCTACTAAGCACATGAATGATTTCATTTTCGTGGTCATCGATAGATTCTCTAAGATGGCCATCATGGCAACCTCTAAGAAGAATATCACAGCAGAAGCCACTACTAAGCTCTTCTTTGAGCAAGTGTGGGTACACTTTGGGATCCCACAGTCCATTATCTCAGATCGGGACAACAGATTTCTAAGTACATTTTGGTCAAGTCTCTGGTCGATGCTGGATACAAAACTCACTAAGTCCATAGCTTTCCATCCCTAAACTGATGGCCAAACAGAGGTTGTCAATAGGATGATCGTACACATTCTGTGCATGTACAACTTGAAGCATCCATGCACATGGGATGAAAGTCTCCCCTATGTCCAACCCAAATACAAAAGAGCTCTCCACATTTCAATAGGCCACAACACATTTCAGGTAGGGTTGTGATTTCAACCATTATGCCCCATTGATGTGGCCATACCATTTGCAACCACTTAGGTAGATTTGATTCACGTGCAGTCTGAAGCTGAAAGGGTTAAAAACTTCATTGAGCGCATTCACCACATCCACCAATAGGTCCATGATATATTGGACAGATCCAATGCTAAGTACAAACAACGCCATGATTAACATCGAGTGTCGCACAAGTTCCAGGTGGGCGACAAATTTTGGCTACATTTGCAGAAGGAGCGACTTGTTGGACCCCACTACAAGCTTTGCCCACTCTGATATGGGCCATACACCATCACCAAGGTCATCAGGGACAATGCATTCGAGCTCAACATATCACTGTTCCTTGTTCTGCACCTAGTGTTCAATGTAGATCATCTTCGACCATACTTTCCACCATTGTTGGACACATTTGACATTGCAGAACAACTCACACCAACAGAGCTCAACCTGCATTGCATGGAACATTCCACAACTAATCATATCATGGACACACAAATTCAGAACACTCGGCAACAGAGGATACAACTATATCGAGTTTTCATGAAGCCCACTATTGTTATTATTGTGCCCTTACATTATTATTGTTAAGTCTACTCTCATTATATTACGACCCCTTACACTCCTATATATAGAAAAGAGGTCTTGTCATTTGTATCATCCAAGAATTGTTCATTTGTGTAATGTAAAGGAGGTTGCTCCCTCGAAGAGGCTAAATTCTAAGGCAATGATCTATCTTTTCTATCTTTTTGTGAGCTGGTTCCATAACATTTGGTATCAGAGCTTTGGATTATAGGGTTTTGCTGCTTCAAACAGGTCATCGTGGCATTTGTGCTAGAACTTTTCTTCTGCGACGTTTCAAATGCTACAGAAAAAACCCATTTGGGTTGAAATCGTTCTGAACCTCGGATCTAAATTTAAGAGATTTTTGCACTATATTTGCGGAGATATGATCTGAGGAATTTGGCCTTTTTGCAGACTCCCGAATTACATTCCAAACAGGTGACCTAGGGAAAATAGTCATAACTTTTGTTTTGAGCATTATATTTAAATTTCATAAGAATTTACAGAAAGAGGATGAACTGTAGTTTCTTGTGTATATTTTTCAGATCCTAAGGTCAAAACAGTGACACGTGGCACTTCATACAAGTTCGCTGTTTTGAAAAGGTATATAATCAGGTCATCTTGGGAGATTGTGCATAACTCTTTCTTGGAGAATATAAATTCGATCAGACTGGTGGCATTAGAAAGAGGACGCAGAGGGCTACTGCAGGTTGCAATTTCAGAACTTAAAGATCTGAAAGTATAGAGTTACAATTGTTTCAAGATCGAGCTCCTAAAATCAAGAAAAAGCGAGATGAGGAAGTTTGATGGCAAGGATCCGGTAAATTGGATGCTACAGATGGAGAAATATTTTTATCTACATGGTGTACCACTATTACAAAAGTATGTATTGCATCTTTGTATTTAGAACAAGATCAATTTTTATGGTATAAAGGGCTTTGTTCTCATAAACAACTTGCTACGTGGTCAATTTTCATGGAGGAAATTATAACACATTATGACAATACAAAGAGCAACATCTTCTTCAAAGCAACATCGCAACAATTGGAAGAAAAAAGAGAAAAAGGGCTTTGTTACAAAGTGGAAAGAAAAATTATGGCAACAAGCAATTCTATCCCTCACAACTATAAAGATGGAAGTGTTGTTTCTCCTAGCCTTCCACAACCTACAAGGGTTACACTACAACAATTGGAAGAAAAAAGAGAAAAAGGGCTTTGTCACAATTGTGATAGAAAATGCACTAAAGGTCATAAGTGTGATGAGAAGAAATTATTTTACATAGAGTATGAAGAGAAGGAAGAAAAGGATCAAGAAACATCAAAAGAAGAGGATATATGCCAGGACCGAACCCCAGAGAAAGAAGAAATGATTCCGACCATATTTTGTAAACCATTGGCAAGAATTACCACTCCTCAAACTATCAAGATAGAAGGACATATCAAGAAGAAAAAGGTTCAAGAAGTGAAAGATCACATCAGGAAAGAAGAAATGAATTCAACCATGATGCATTGGCCAGAATTACCACTCCTCAAACTATCTAGATAGAAGGACACATCAAGAAAAAAATGTTCAAGAAGTGAAAGATCACATCAAGCATCAAGAAATAAATCCAACTATATCTTCTAAAGCATTGGAAGAAATTACCACTTCTCAAACTCTCAATATAGAAGGGCATATCAAGAAGAAAAAGGTTGAAGCAGTGAAAGATCACATCGAGCATCAACAACAAGTTCTCCAACTTTTAAAGGATAATGCCACTTTGGTGCAAAATTGAATGAAACAACAGGTAGATCAACATCGTAGTGAAAAATGTTTTGATGTAGGTGATTGGGTATTTTTACTGCTACATCTCAAGCAAGCTATTTATGAGAAGGAAATGTTAGAAATACTACATGCACTTAAGAAATGGCAACCTTACCCAATGGGAAGACACTTCAAGGTAAAAATGGATCATGATAGTTTTAAATACTTTTTAGAACAAATATTATCTTTAGAAGAACAGAAAAAATGGGTCACAAATATGTTGGGTTATGACTTTGACATCATCTATAGAAAAGGGAAGCAAAATTTTGTTGCAAATGCACTCTTAAGAAAGGATGAGGATGTGGAAGCATTGTTTTGTGTTATTTCTATTATCCAACTAGATTGGATAAACAAAGCAAGGGATGAATGGAAGAAGGACGAAGAAATGTGGCCACTCATTCAAAAGTTGCAGAAGATCCCAATTCAAACAATATTGCCACAACTTGAAGAGGAAGGAAAAATCATATTGGAACCTGGCGCAGTCATAGAAACAGGAACCCGACATCTACAAAATAGATCAATTTCAGAGTATCCCATCAAATGGAATAAATTACCCGCTGAAGATTCCACATGGGAGGACAAGAATTTATACAAAAGCATAAAGAACTACTCAAGCGTTGAGGACAACACTTTTTGAAGGAGAGGGGCATGTTAGGTCCCTATACTACTAGTGTAACCCCTTACTGTTATTAGTACAACCCCCTTATTATATTGTTGTGCCCATGTAGTCCCTATATTGTTATTATTGTGCCCCATAGAAGCCCACTATTGTCATTATTGTGCCCTTACATTATTATTGTTATGTCGGCTCTGATTATATTATGACCCCTTAGACTCCTATATATAGAAATGAGGTCTTTTCATTTGTCTCATCTAAGAATTGTTCATTTGTGTAATGTAAAGGAGGTTGCCCCCTCGAAGAGGCTTATTTCTAAGGCGTTCATCTATATTTTCTATCTTTTTGTGAGTTGTTTTCATAACATGTAGCCACCACATATCTTCTCAGAGATAAGCTACCATCACCCAAGCTATCTTATTTCCATTATGTTTATAAGCATAGTTCAATATTTTTCTGTTAATGAAATGAAGTGCTTTTTCTACTGCATCGCTGTGTTTATGAGCATATTTGTAAGTTGTTGCATTCCTATTTAAGTTCGAATCACGGGTGGCTTGAATATGAATTGACATGAAACTCCCTCAAGATAAGCTTGCTGAGCTTACTGCTATCTGGCACATAAATATTGTTCCTAAATTTGACCATGCCATCTATTGTGATGTGATACTCCTCATCTCTATCACCTTCACCCTGCTACTACAATCTCTGCTTCAGTTGTTGGTACCTCTCATCATGTTTCTCTACATGCAAGATCCACTCTTGTAAATCTGACCCATATGAGCTCAGAGCTAAAATACAATTCTCCTACAATCTCCTACTAAAAGAATATGCAACCTTGTTCTCCTTGCCCTTAATGTACCTGATCTCAAATTCAAACTCACTAAGGGTAAACAACAAACTAGATTTCTTGGCATTCATATTGGTTTAGTCAAACAAACACCTCAGCCTATTATGGTCACTCATCAAGAGGAACCTATTTCCAAGAAGATAATGTCTCCACATATTCAATGCATGAATAATAGTTGCTAACGCAGGATCATGAGTCATATAGTTCTTCTCATGCTCATTCAGATTCCTTGACCTATAACATACTACCTGCCATTCCTGCATCAATACTCCACTAAGTCCTTCCTTGCAAGAATTTGTATGTACTATGAACTCCTTATCAAGATCTGCAATCTTCAAGATTGGAGCATTTGTAAGAAAATGCTTCAACTGCTCAAAACTAGTTGTGCACTCCTCAGTCCATTCAAGATTCTTCCCTTTCCTCCATAAAGATGTAATAAGATAGCTAATATGTGAGAATATCCTTATGAAACTCCATAATAACCTACTAGTCCCATGAATTATTTGACCTCATCAACATTCCTAGGAGTCAACCTCTCCATCATAGATTTAATCTTTTCTGGCTCTAATGTTATCCCTTCCTTGGAAACGACATGTCCCAAGTAATGTATCTAAGACTGAAAGAAATTTCACTTTCCGAGCTTGGCATACAACTAATGCTCTCTCAACAATCTCAACATCGATTCTAGGTGATCTACATGCTCTTCCTCATTCTTCGAGTATATCAATATATCATCAAATAAACACTATCACAAACTTGTCGAGGTAAGGACACAACACGTTGTTCATCAAGCATATATAAGTGGTTGGAAAATTAGTAAGACCAAATGGAACCACCACAAACTCATAATGCCCATACCTGGTATGGAATACATTATTGTAGATGTCTTCTTCTTTGATGTGCACTGGATGATATCCTGATCTCAAATAAATCTTTGAGAACTTTACTTCTCCCTTCAGTTGTTCAAAAAAACCATCAATCTGCATCAATGGATACCTGCTCTTGATAGTCACCTTGTTTAACTAGCTGTAATCAATGCACAATCTGAGAGTACCGCCCTTTTTCTGTACAAACAATATAGGTGTAGCCCAAGGCGACACACTTGGCCTTATGTATCCTTTATTAAGCATCTCCTTAAGCTGCAACATCAATTCCACCAACTCTAGAGTAATGACCCTGTATGGTTTCTTAGATGCTATTGTTGCTCCTGAAATCAACTCAATATAAAATTCCACTTCCCTATGAGGAGGAAACTATGAAATTTCTACTAGAATCACATCCTGAAACTACTACAAAAAAAGATACCTCTTCAGGGCTTCATCATCTTCAACATCCTTCCCTTTGTCACTAGAAATATGAATTGCAAATAATACACATCCTTTCCAAAAATTGCACTTTGCCTGCATAGCTATAATCATTCTCACTGATATAGGCTTCTTCTTTCCCTGTAAGATTCTCTTTTCCCCATCATCATCCAAATACTCAATAGCCTTATCATAGCAGTTCACTTTAGTGTTGTGAATGAATAACTAATCCATGCCCAAAAGCATTCTATATAATCCCAAAGGAAGAACATTTAAATGTGTTGATGTAGGCAAACCATTCAGCTCAAATGCACAAGATCTCACCCAATAATGACCTCTTTTCTTGGTCCCTGTAACCAACTACACCAACCAAGATTCTTCATGCATTTCTTTATTCAAGCAACACTTATCCACAAGGTCAAGACTGATATAATTATAATTAGATCTAGTTTCGCTCAGAATGGATCCCTAATGATCATCCTTATTGTTATCCACTGTTGCATAAATCAGAGGAATACTCTAATCAACATCTCCAACTGTCCATGCCTCTTGAGCAGTATAAATTTGAGGCCTGCCACCCTGGTGCGATGGGAACCCACTCCTGTGATTCTCTCCACCATAAATCCAACATATCAACGGCTTCCAACCATTGCCCTTATTTTGATCCTTGTGCTGAAATCCATGTCCTCTATCAATGGCATTGAACTTCTTATAAGGTGCCACATTCTCCTTGTCACCTACATATTGAGGTATTCCTCGCTTCTTAGCCCACTTTCCTTTAGTATTCTCATTACCTTTCCAATCTTTCTTAGGCTCAAATTTGTCCTTATACTACTCATAATAATGCTTTAGCTTCCCGATGACTTCCTCCAATGACTGAGGCTCATCATACTCTATCCAAGATTTAAATGCTAAAGGAAATCCATTGATGAACCTTTGGAAATTTTCCTTCTCATCCTTGATGTAGGGAAGATACCTCAAGAACTCTAGAAAATTGGTCATATATTCTTCATCTATCATGGAACCCATCTTCAACTCATACAAATCCTTGGCCTTTCCATCATAATATCTCTCTGGCAAGTACTTCTTCCTAAATGGTCTTTTAAATTCATCCCAACTAAGCTCCTATACCTTGATGCCTCTGACACGCTTCACATCTTCCCACTAGATATTTTCTTTTCCATGAGACTAAATATCATTATCTTGGCTTTCATATTCTCTGAATAATTGTGCAATCTAAAGAACTTCTACATCCCAAGCAATCATGTTTCTACATCCTATGGTTTCTTCACATCCCCATCAAAATTAGGAGGCTTGGATTTCTTGAACTCCTTTGATAAATGCTACTTCTCACTCCTCCTAGAAGGATGTTGGTGGTAATGATGATGTTGTCTATTAGAACTAGAGCTTGAATAAAATTCATGAGCACTAGCCCACCTCTTAGGTGTATCTAAAGATCTGCCACCTCTGGCTATATCATCCATGTCCAACATGTATCTTGATCAAGAATTGCTACCATATGCCCCATTAGTATTTTCCTCCTGTCCATGACTGATCCTTAGTTATCCCTATTTATGAAAATATGAAAGACTCTAAAGAATGATTGCATTAACCTTTTCTTCCTTTTCTTGAGCCTTGGAAAGCATTTCCCATGCCTTAATCAACCTATTATTATCTTCCTTACAAATTTTATTTTTTGTCTTCAAACTTCTTAGTGTATTTTATATATCAGGAGAACACTCTTCTCCTTGTTGTTCAACTGGCCTATCCCATTCCATATAATTTACATCAGGCCTGTAATGGGAGTTAAGTGAACTGTAATCCACCATTCTGCTCTTCATCATTGATCTTGTCTTTCATGCAAACATGTCATGTTATATAAACCAAATAAAGACATAATCAAAATCATACCTCAGTGTATGTTAGGGGAGGCTATCACTTTTGTACAATCAATCTATATTAGCACGATATAATCTTCACAAGAATTTCAACTCATACATAAATAAGGTATTAATATGTTGCGAAATCTAGGGCAGCTAAATTAGGGTGATTTCTCTTACTTTGATAACTGCTTATGATGTTCTTTTACTTAAATTGATGTTCTCGTAATTAGATTCTTTTTTCACTTGATTATTTTTGTGTTCTTATCTTCAAACAACTACTAAACTATGAATATCAATGAGATAAGAGGATATAGAATATAGGTTGCTAGCCAGGGCCAAAACCTCTCACTTTGAGAGGAAAATCCACAAGAATTCTTCTCTTCTTATAGAATCATCAAATGATAAATTACAAGACCTAAGACCCAAGACAAAGACTCCTCCAAGACCAAGTCAACCTTCCTTCTTGATGAGATTTCCTTACACAACTTCCAACAACAAACATTGACCTTCAAGTAACTTCTCTAGCAATTTTGACCCCTGGCAACGATTTCTCCAACTTTGACCTAACAACTTCAACAACTTCGACCTAACAGCTTCACATCTTCGACCTTGATGCAGTGTCACAACTTCGTCCTTGATGCAAATTCATAACTTTGAACTTGATGCAACTTCACAACTTCGACCTTGATTTTCTTGTGAATTTGTTTCCTCTCCTTACATAAACTGATCAACCACCATTGTTGCTCTAGTGAAAAATTTGGACATTAAATATTTTGTAAACAAAGTGATGTTCATTGTCATAAGAAGATTCAATTAATAACAGGGAATAATTATTTTGACTATTGATGGCGTCTGCCAATAGTAGATCTTGAGCAAATAATCTAGGAGAAGATATTATGCAACTAGCTCATAGAATAGAAGAAAATATAGATCAATGAGTTCAAAATCAACCTCTTCGAGCGGGAAACCTCCTTTACATTACACAAATGAACAATTCTTGGATGATACAAATTACAAGACCTCCTTTTTATATATAGGAGTCTAAGGGGTCCCAATACAATTCGAGTCTACATAACAATAATATTGTAGGGACACAACAATAATAATAGTGGGCTTCTATGAGGCACAATAGTAACAATATGGGGACTATATGGGAAAAATAATACAATAAGGGGGTTGCACTAATAACAATAAGGCGTTACACTAGTAGTATAGGGACCTAACATGCCCATCTCCTTCAAAAAGTGTTGTCCTCAATGCTTGAGTAGTTCTAGATGCTTCTATATAAAATTGTCATCCTTTCTTGAGAGTGCATCTGCAACAACATTTTTCTTCCATTTTTTGTAGATGATTTCAAAGCCATAACCCAACATCTTTGTGACCCACTTTTGTTGTTCTTTTGAAGATAATCTTTGTTCTAAAAAGTATTTAAAATTATCATGATCCATTTTTATCTTGAAGTGTCTTCCCATTAGGTAAAGTTGCCATTTCTTCAGAGCATATAGTATTGCCAACATTTCCTTTTCATAAATAACTTTGTGTAAATACTTTCCTTTGATTGGACGACTTTCCAAAGAAATGGTTCTTTCTTCTTGCATTAA
This sequence comes from Pinus tabuliformis, assembly GCA_031772625.1. Classification (NCBI taxonomy): domain Eukaryota; kingdom Viridiplantae; phylum Streptophyta; class Pinopsida; order Pinales; family Pinaceae; genus Pinus; species Pinus tabuliformis. The sequence goes on from CM062813.1 coordinate 824,128,090, forward strand.
AACATCACCAATTCCATTTCTCGAGGCATCACATTCCACAATAAAGGTTTTTGTGAAGTTTGGTGTAGCTAAGACCATTGCTTGACACATTACCTCTTTAAGATGTTCAAAGGCCTTCGTTGCTTCTGAAGTCCAAGAAAATGCATCTTTATTTAGTAATGTTGTTAGAGGTGCTGCTATTCTCCCATAATTCTTAACAAACTTGCGATAATACCCTGTCAACCTGAGAAATTCTCGTAGATGCTTTGTGGATGTGGGGATTTTCCATTCCTTAATGGCTTTAATTTTGCTAAGGTCTATAGGCTTAACACCTTCATGAGATACAATATGACCCAAATATTCCACCTCTTGTACTACAAAGAAACATTTGGAGTTTTTTGAATATAATTGTTCTCCTCCAATAGTTTGAGCACCCTGTCAACATGATCCTTCCAAGACTTGTTGTAGAGTAGTATATCGTCAAAAAATATTAACACAAATTTTCTAAGGTAGAGTTTGAAAATGGAATTCATCAAACCTTGAAATGTAGAAGGTGCATTGGTAAGGCCAAAAGGCATAACCAAAAATTAATAATGACCCTCATGAGTTCTAAATGTTGTTTTTGGAATGTTTTCAATATTCATTCTGATTTGATGATATCCTAAACGAAGATCCAACTTGGTGAAGTAAATTTCTCAATGTAATTCATCCAATAATTCACCAATCACAGGAATGGGAAATTTATTTTTAATAGTAAGCTTATTGAGCTCCCTATAATCTGGACACATGCACCATGATCCATCCTTCTTTTGTACCAATACCACTACAGCAGAGAAAGAACTTTGACTAGGTTGAATTATACCAACCTCTAGCATTTCTACAACCATATGCTCAATTTCACTCTTTTGGGCATATGGATATCTGTAAGGCCTAATGTTTGGGGGAACAATTCCTAGAATCAAATGAATAGCATGATCACGGTCACAAAGAGGTGGGAGGCCTTTAGGAGTCTCAAATACCTTGGAATGATTGTCCAAAATATTTTGGAGATCTGAAGAAATAGATGATTTCGATGTGGAAACCTCTAGTGAACATAATTGTGCAATTATGCCCCATTATTCTTACTTTAGAAGCTTTGTCATGCTGATAGAGCTGATTATCTTTCCCGGTTTCCCTGCGGTACCCTTTAATTCAACTTCCTTTCCTTCCCAAAAAAATTTCAAGAAAAGTTCTCGAAAATTAAAAGCTATCATACCCAAACATTGTAGCCATTGGACTCCTAGTACAACATCAACACCACCCATTGGAATGGAACGCATTGAATTATTCATTACATATTTCTCCCATGGATAGCTTGATATTATGGTACTTTCCAGAGCTATTTATGGTTCCTCCATTTGCAACCATCACTTGACACTTTAATGCTGGATATAGGAAGAAATTCAATTCCTTGTCGTGTCAACCTTGTAGGCTGTGGAAGGCTAGGGGAAGAGACACTTCCATCTTTATAGTTGTGAGTGGTAGGCTTCCTTGTTGCCATAACTTTGGTTTCAATTTCTCTTGCCAACCTGAATGCCTTCTCCAATGAATTAGGTTCCCAAAGGCGAACCTCATGTTGGATGTTATCTCTTAAAGTTCCTATGAACACATCAATTCTATGCTCCTCTGGAATATATTTTACCCTTATATTCATTTTTGGAATTCCTTAATGTGCTCCACCATTGAACCCTTTTGTTTGAGATTTATCAATTGGCTAAAGAAGGTGTTTCTTTTTGTATCCTCATAATGTGTTATCATTTCCTCATACAAACTGACCAGGTGACAATTTGTTTATGAGAGAAAAGTCATCGATACCATACAAACTGATTGGGTTCTAAATATAAAGTTGCAACGTGTACCTTTTGTGTGTTTTTCACATTATGGAGTTCAAAATATTGCTCCATTTGTAGTATCCATGTTACGGGATCCTTGCCATCAAACTTCCTCATATCGATCTTTGGAACATGGTGGGTCTTTAATTCAACATTAGATTCTATGGAATTATGATTAACGTTTCTTTTTTTTCTGGTCAAGAGTTTCCTCTATTACCTTTTCACCATTAGGAAGCATTTCTTGAAGCAACTTTGCCAAACCTCATTTCAAACCTTCCATGTCTTTCTTCAAATCTTCAATGTTTAATTCTAAACCATCCATATTAGATTCCACACCATCAATCTTAGCTTCCATGCCATTCATCTTAGTTTCCATGGCTTTATTTAAACCATCCATATTAGCTTCCTTTACTTTTTGTGAGAGTGAAATTTGTTGGACTTGGCCTCGTAATTTTGATATATCATGTTGCATTTCTTCCTCTTCTTCATGAGTCATAGTAGAGAATTCAGGTTTCTTACTAAGTGCTTCCATTTTCTTTCTTCGGGGCATCAATTAATGATAATTATGCTTCACCATGCCCTTTGAATTACTTCAAACTAATTTTTCAAACCAAACTTATGCAAAATTTTAAAAAGACTAAACAATTTTTTTCTCTTCATAGGAGCTCGATATTGCATCTGTTGTATCTATGTAATTTTAGATCTCCAAGGTTTGAAATTTCGTTCTGTTGTAGCCCTATGAGTCCTATTTTCAACTCCACAAGTATAATCAAGATTGGATTCTGCAAGAAAGAGTTATTCCAAATATCCCATAATAACCTGACTTGATTATAAACTGATTTAGTAGAGTGAACTTGTACAAAGTGCCACGTGTCACTATTTCAACCTTCGGACCTAGAAACAATACACAAAAGACTAAAGTCCGTCCTCTTTCTGTAACTTTATGAAATTTCAATCTAATGTTCAGAGTGAAAGTTATGACGATTTTCCCCAGGGCACCTGTTTGAGATCATATATCCGAAAATATAGCGAGAAAAGATCTGAAATTCGGACCCGAAGTTCATCAATATTTTGGCTTAAATGAGTTTTAATTTTATATTCTAAAACTTCGTAAAAAAATTATAGCGAACATTCCACGATGACCTATTTGAAGCAGTGAAACCCTAGAATCCAAAGCCTTGATACCAAATGTTATGCAACCAACTCACAAAATAGAAGAAAATATAGATCAACGACTTCAAAATCAGTCTCTTCGAGGGGGAAAACTCCTTTAAATTACACAAATAAACAATTCTTGGATGATACAAATGACAAGACCTCCTTTCTATGTATAGGAGTCTAAGGGGTCCCAATACAATCCGAGCCTACATAACAATAATATTATAGGGGCACAACAATAACAATAGTGGGTTTCTATGGGGCACAAAAATAACAAAATGGGGATTATATGAGCACAATAATACAATAAGGGGGTTGCTCTAATAACAATAAGGGGTTACACTAATAGTATAGAGACCTAACATTAAATTTCCTGATAACATGATTGTAAAATTTAGATTCATTCTCTTTCACTTCTAAAATAGTTGTTGCATCTTGGAGGGAATGATGACTATATTTATTTTAATTTTCTTCCTCATTATATGGAGGCACCAATGAAAAAGAATTACCATGAGAAATAATTATATCTTTTAGAGTATCATGTTGCTTCTTGTCTAACAAAATTAAAGAACTCAACAAAGACTATGGTGTTTCCACAACTTTTAAATCTTCAAGTTTATCAAAAAAATTCAAACCAACCTGTGCATGGGTATCAATGTCTAATTCAGATTGGTTAGAAATTAATTGATCTTGTTCATCTGAAATAGAAATGAGATACCAAAACCATTTATCGATAAGAGACATTTCTTCCAAAGGAAATCTAATACAACAATGTATGATCCTAATTGCGAAATATTCTAATGATTCATCATTTTATTTCCTTAAACATTTTAATTCTTGAAATAATTCATCATAATCAAATTTCTTAAAATCAAATAAAAACTCAATTACAAACTCATACTATGAATGAATGGAATTCACTGGAAAAAAATTCAAACCAATACTTGACCCGACCTCGAAATGTGAGACTGAATGATATGCAAAGAATATTAACATCAATAGTATTATGTATTAAACACTTAGCATAAAATTTATAAAGACGATCTTTTGTAGATGCACTCCCTTCACCATCAAAGTTGAATCTTGATAAGAGGGAAATTGTTTTATTGGGAATCTCGGGTAAATGAAAATTAAATGTATTTTCTAACACAATGATGTGGGAAGGAGCTATTATTTAGATGTAACAATAAATAACTTGACTCCGGATAGGCCAATTTGTCTTCTAACCTGTGTTATAACACGCGGTGAGACTACACAAAGAAGAAGAAATAAATATAAGGCTGAGAGATTAATGGTTTAATAATTTGGGGCCATGTGTCAACAAGGGGATGTGACACAGACCGAAGTTCTTCACATAACTTAAGCTATTGGATCATCGCTCCTAACAAGTTTAAAGTCTTTATTAGCCTGACGTTTCTTCCTCTTATAAGAAAGAAATTGTCAAGTGCAAATGGGTTCTAACTTCTAAAACATAAACACAATGTGGATCTAAATGATTGAAAATTTGATCTAAATGCAACAAATGCCAAGAGATGATTTTAATGATTGAATTCAATAAAGCTAAAGAAATCTAAACTTATCTATTATATTGAAACTAATCAAATCTAATCCGATGGGAATGAATTAAAAATGAATATAATGCTTAAAAAATAATGATATCATTCATAATTTAAAATGGTTCAAACTATAACAATATCTAACCACATCCATGTTTAAGGAAAGCTAGACAAATCCTAGAATATTAATTTGATTAAATATCCAAACTGCATAAATATAGAAACATCCTATTGCAATAGGAATAAAAAGATAGCTCAAATCACACGTGAAGCCTCCCTTTCTTCTCCTTTGAGAAGCACAATTTACAAAGAAAAAGAAACAAATGAAAGATGTTGACCCTGTTGGAGTCAAGATTGCCATTACACCAAAACCCACAAGTGTTAGTAAACAAACACCTCGATAGATTTAAGCACATGGGAGTGTTGGATTATCCTTCTACACCGCCATTAACAGGGAGCACAACAATCTCCCCCTGCAACGCGAGCCAGGTGTGTTTTGAACTCGAAACCTTTGGCTATGATACCACTTGTTGGAATTACGATTGCTGTTACACCAAAACCCGCAGGTGTTAGTAAATAGAGATATCGCTAGATTTAAGCACATGCCACGAAACACACGGGGAGCGTTGGATTATCCTTCTACACCCCCATTAACAGGGAACACAACAGAACCCTTGGTTTTTGAGATTTCTAACTACATTAACAACATACTAAGCTCTAATACTAAGCTCTGTGTCATTCTTCATAATTGTCAACCTGCTTACATTTACAATCTTTCTTTTTATAATGATACAAAAGAAATCCAACCAAATATCTGTTCAACGGTTTTTCTTCAAAAAGGAATTTCAATCCTCTTCAAAATCTGTTGGGTAAAATTAAGCAATGTTCGCTTGGTCATATTAACCACTTCAAAGACTAATTTTAGAGGTGAATTTGTTAATTCTTTGCGTAAAAGGTTTGTCATCTTAAGTTCTGAGCTCTCCTAATCAATTATGTTCAGTGAAGATCTGGTTGGTGCGTCCATGATTGGCTAATCCATAACGCGTTTGACCTCTTGGAATCCCCGCAACATATATTTTTCTATTATCCTCTTCCATTGAGCATTGTTCCATTCACCCTTTGAATTCAGATCAATCCTTTCCGAAATTTTGCAGGTGAAAGCAACGCTCCAAATCTTCATATCGATCTCATCCAACAGTCCCAACCCTCAAATCAAAACTTCCAAGCTTATGATCTTCAACAATGGACCCTGTCTCTTAATCATGCTATTAAACCAATTTGATAATGGGAATTCTTTTTGTTCCCATTCTGATTTTTTTTTAGCATACCTACTATTCTTTACATTACTTAGTTACAATTGTTCCTCTGTCTGGTCAACTCTGCGTGTATTTTTCAAGTGCAAATTTAAATTAGTTTGAAAATTAAGTTAATAATCTGCCAAACTCAGTTGTGGGAATTTCTTCTCAGTTTTGGAAAATTCTCAGAAAAAATGGAATGTTGATTTTTCCTGTGAAATCGTATTCTCATTTGAATGTTGAGAATTTATGTCATAAAAATTTTGTTTTGAAAAGTTTTGCTTCATCTTATAACCAATCAAACTATTATTCAAATCACTGATTAAACAAAAGTGGTAATTAACTTTGAGAAAGTTTAACAATGACGGTGAGAACATTTGCTGCAGAATGAAAGATGTCCAAGGCCTGCAAAAAGTTAAGATGTACAAGACATACCATATTCAAAACTATACCTAGTAACTTTAAGTATTGATAATGGATGAAAAAAATTGATGAATATTTTTTATAAGTAATGTTTTAATATTTTAACACTGAAATATTCTTGCTGTATGAAAATATTAAGAAGCAATGAATAAAACTTTATAAATTCTTTTTATTTAAAGATCTTTATTTTTACAGATTACATTTAAAAAGAAGGATTGACAATTTTTTTTATATAATCTTCAATTAGTTAATAAAGAAAATATGCTTAAAACATTATGAGTTGTATCAATTCACAATTTTAGTGATTATTTACTATTGATTATTTGTAGGTTTTACCATGTTTATGTAGGTTGTTGTTGTTGTTGTTGTTTTTTTTTTTCATTAAAATGAAAACAACTTGAAAGAAAATATGTAATAATTATGGTTAATTCATATTTTTGGTGCCCCCAACATCTTTACAAGGAGAGAGGGAGGGATAGAGAAATGGAGTTGGAAGGAAAGAGAGGGAGGTAAAGAGAGAAAAGTGGACAGTGGGAGAGGGAGTGACAAGGGAGAGATGGAGAGTGAGTGTATATGTTTGGGGTGAGATAAAGAGATAAAGAAGGATAGATAAAGAGAAGAGGGGGAGAGAAGGAGATATACTCACAAAGTTGGAGGGAAGAAAGAGAGAGAGAGAGACAAAGAGATGAGTGGGAGAGACAGAGGGAGGAAGGAGAGAAAGAGGGAAGTGAGAAGAAGAAATACAAAGAGAGAGAAAGGTGGATAGAGAGAGAGGGAGTGATAAGGGAGATGAAGAGAGAGGGAGAGAGGAGAGCAAGAGGGAAGAGAGATAGAAGGCGGGAGATGGGGAGAGAAGGGGAAGAGAGAGAGAGGGAGAGGAAGAGGGATACATATGGAGAAAGAGTGTGTATGTTTTGGGGTGATAAAGACAGACAAAAGAGAGAGACATATATATATATATATATATATATATATATATATATATATATATATATGAAGAGAGGGAACAAGGGAGAGGTATATATGTAGGGAGAAAGAATGTGGGTTTAGGGAGGGGGTTTGAGATAGAGAGACAAAGAAGGAGAGATGGAGGGGGGATAGAGGGAAGAATAATTTTGATTTGATCACATGCATTAGATGCATTGATTTCAGTGTAGATGATGATTTCTGATTTGATGTAACTCAATGTATAATGGTACATTAACTTAAAGTGCTTGGATTAACAATTGTGCATTGATTTTAGTGTAAACACAAAAAATGATTGACAATGTGCATTGTTTTTTGTGTTATAGTAATTCAACCTATTAATATTGGAGAGTAAGAGAGACAAGGTATGATGTTTACTACAATAGTTCAAGTTAAAGAATTGAATAGTTTACGATCTCAACTATCATTTTCATATAATCGATATGAAAATATGGAAAACTAACAAATAATGTAAATATTTTGTAAATCTGATCACTCAAAAAAATTCAAAATTACATGAATTTTACAAAACAAACTATAGATAAAAAAATAATCAAAATATTTTGAAGGAAATAAATTATTTCAAACATAGCAATGAAACAAATGATTTCAAGAGTAACCTTGATGCAACAAGTTATTAAAACTACTTTTCAAGATATATTTAGTAATACCTGGAGGGACACTATTAAGAATGATTAATTGTCAAAAGTTGTGATACCTAAAATTAAATGAAGTAAATGTGCTGTATAAATCCTCTAAAAGAAATAATTAGAGGGGGGGGTATGGAGGGGAGGGGGGGGTATGGAGGGGAGGGGGGGGGGTGTGAATCAGTATTATCAGATCAATAATTTTATTTCTCAAATAGATTTATATATGCTACTTCAGTGAAGTGAACTAGCATATACACACAACTGTGATTAGAGAAACCAACGTATATCTAAAAAACTTGTAATTTAGAAAATTTATCATGTGTTGATCTTAAACCAGTACATCAGTAACTTATTAGACAGTGCAGTAATAACGAAATAAAACATCACACATAAGCAACACACATGAACACCAAGATTTAAGGTGGAAACCCAATGTGGGTGAAAACCACCTATTGCTGTCATATCTGCCTTCTTTTAATAAGAAAATCTATTTATAATCTTGTACTAGTACAAACTCATACCAGTATGCAAGCTTCTACTTGCAGAAAGTCACAACCTTCTCTCATTCTCCAACTTCTATTGGAAGGGAGCTACAACCCTCTAGCTCTTGTACTAGCCAATATCTTTACTAGTACATAGATGCCAGCCTACAAAAAACTTCACTCTTTCATGAGGGACCATGTTTCATGAATTTTCAGAATGGATGCTCCTGGAACATATCAAGACATATGAAGACCTTGACTCATCAATAACCCATCAGAAATTTAGAAACTCAAACTTCATCTACAAACATGCGGTTAATCTGAAACAGTCAGATCACGGTCACCAGAACACTGTGCTGAACCCAGAAACCTGCATCATCATTGAGAACCAGCTGTAACATTAAAAACCATGCATTAGAGTGTATACACTACTTGGCTGAACCCAAGCTGCATGTATATGCTACTTCTGTTAATCAAACCTGCGTATTCCTTCAAAACTACTACAAACATAAACTTTTGAATCAAGGCTATACCAACCAAATATGTATTGAATATCTACTGTCAACTTATAGAGCTTTACACAGGTAGTGACAGAGATCACTTCTTCTCACTTATATAATCAATCAATCAAATACCAGCCTCCTTATTCATTTAGTTTTACATTCAGATCTAAGAAGACTTCATTGGCAAACAACAATAAAATAGTAGCAGCAATAAATCAGTAATACTGATTTGATAGATCAATCATCTCTGAACATTAAGCCTTTCTTTTGTATACGCTACTTGAAAGAACAAAACCTGCGTGTATATGCTCTTTGGCCGAGACGAACTTGTGTACAGATCTCCAAATATTGACTTAGAACTTTGCTGTAATTTTAGACTTCAAACAAACCCAGATCATGATAGATAACGAATAAAACAGGCACAAAACATCAGATCTAGCCTCAACCAATATCAGATCATTCAAGAATAAGTCATTTCATGTCTCATGATCTTGATCCAATATTGAACTCAAGGTGTACATAAATATTTCAGATCTAGTCCCAAACATAACCCTACAACATAAAATATACTTCAGATAGAAGTATTCCTTAGAATCTTATTGCACTTGCACACATTGGCCTAATGATCTTCTCCTCTTTATATAGTTTTAGGCCTTTCTCAGTACCTTGGACCAAAACCACTTAGGACCAATACCTTGGACCAAATACCTAGGGTCAATACCTCGGACCAAATACCTTGGATCAATACCTTGGACCAAAATAACTTGGACTAAATTTCTTGAACCAAAACCTTGGTTTTTCAACATGTATGCGCTTTTCCTTCTGTGAAAGTGCGTGTATACGTATACACGCTTTTTGTTCTATGGACTAGCGTGTATATGTTGTTTTGACTAAGTGGACCTATTTATACTTCTTAAACTGCTTTACATCAACCTTTTCCTTTACCTTCCTTATTCTGATCAGTAGACCTTAGTTCCATAATCCTATTCTTCTATACCAGTGCCTTGTTACTTCTAAATAAACTTGTTACACTATAATTTTCCATATTATTTCTGAAATGATTCCTTTGAATTGCCCTGCATTTTGTCACATCTATAAACACAACTGTCATGCATTCTGTTACATCTGATATCTCTCTTGTAGATTCATCTAGTTACGTAGATTCATCTCCTTACCATATACAAGTGAGTTGTTCTGGTACAAGTAGGTTGCCATCGAGTACAACACATACATCATAATGCCAAAAATCTCCCTCTTTGGACTTGATGGCAACCATGTTGGTGTTGATTATTGCAAGCTGTAGAAACTATTAGAAATAACAACCAACACCAAAATACTCTCCCCTTTTGACATCAAGGGCAAAGGGCAGACCAAGATATTCTCCCCCTTTGATATCAATGGAAAAGGGGTGACCAAAGTGAAGGCTTTCATATCTGAACAACTAAATATAAACCATGATCATGCTCCCCCTAGGCACATGCTGAATTCGTTGATGTTGTGATGCACTAAACTGTCCATGCTCCTCCTAAGCACATGCAGAGTTTGAAAAAATATTTTCCAAAAGAATAACATGACTCTATAACTCACCTATGTGAGTTTGACCTTCCTATCACCAATGACTCCTACATACATCAATCTCCCAACCAAGTGGGGATATACCAAATTTGACTCATCCACCCAACCAAGTGGAGATATACCAATTGTTTATACATGACAGAAATACAATAAATATTACATCATCCATGCCATGCAAAATGGGGATACAAATTATATCATTTGTCCAATAGGACTCATTCAAATGTATGAGAAGTCATATCACACCCTAGACTTAAGCAACAAATGGTATAAATATCTGAAGCCACAGCTGGACTCAACAACCATAATGCCAACAATGCAGAATGCGTGAGAAGGCTAATGCTCCCCCTAAACCTATGCTACCTGTGCATTGTTAACAAGTCATTAATCAAGGCATATTTGTTAATCTGATAAAAATTAATGAACAAAACATATCGTTAGACTGTAATCATCAACATCAGACAGAGCATCCATATTAGGGTTTGACCCACTATTTTTCTTGTTAGAAAAACATGTACGCTTCTTTAGTCATAGAAACCCACGTGTATATGCGACTATACTTCATGAAACCCGCGTATAATAACCTTCCTCTGAAAAACTGGATTTAACAGCAGGATGATGCAATAACTACTCCCAGCTTTTGTCTGAGATATTCAAATGTTTCTCTGGGCAGTGGTTTAGTGAATATATCAACAACCTGTTCTTTGGAGGGGACATACTCCAATTTGACCTTTTGTTCAAGCACTTGTTCTCGTAGAAAATGGTACTTGATGGGTATGTTCTTGGTCTTGGAGTGCATGACTGGATTCTTTGAAATACTGTTGGAACTTGTATTGTCACATAGAACGAAGATGGGTGGAGTACATGTGATTTGAATGTCTTGCAAAGTTTGCATCATCCAAAGTAGTTGTCTGCAGCAAGATGCAGCAACCACATATTCTGCTTCAGTTGTAGATAAAACAATTGAATTTCGTTTCTTGCTGAACCAAGATACTAACCTAGAATCCATATAGAATACACCACCACTAGTGCTTTTTCTATCATCAACACTTCCTGCCCAATCTGCATCTGTATATGCATGAAGAGAAAGATATGCATCTCTAGGATACCATAGTCCAAAGTCCTGAGTTCCTTGATGATATTTGAAAATTCTTTTCACTGCCTGAAGGTGTGATTCCTTTTGATTTGCTTGGAATCTTCCAACTATTCCTACTGCATGCATGATGTTAGGTCATGTACCTATAAGATAAAGCAGACTTCCAATCATGGATCTCTAAGTTGGTTGATGTATTGCTGCTGATTCATCATTTGAGTTGAGACTGCATCCTATTACCATTGGAGTACATACAGGTTTAGAATCTTCCATTCTGTACTTTTCAAGATCTACTTGAGATATTTGGTTCGTAAAAGAAAAATACCATCTTTAGTTTTTTGACCCTGTAGACCAAGAAAATAGGTAAGTTCACCAAGCAAGGACATTCCGAATTCTTGCTATGTTATTGAAGCAAAATTCTGACTCATGGATTCTTCATTGCTACCAAAAATGATATCATCAATATAAACAATAATAATTAGCAATTTATCATTTTCAATCTTTGTATATAAATTGCTATCTACAGAACCTTTTGTAAAACCTTATTGGTGTAGATATTTGTCAAGGTGGTAATACCAAGCCCTTGGAGCCTGTTTCAGACCATAGAGAGTCTTTTTGAGTCTGCATATAAGTTTTGTATCATTTCCAAGAATGAATCCTTCTAGCTATTTAATATAAACTTATTCTTCTAAATCTCCATTAAGGAAGGCTGATTTTACATCCATTTGGTATACTTTGAATTTCTGAAAACTGGAAAGAGCAAGAAACATTCTTATGGCTTCAAGTCTGGCAACAGGTGCAAAAATTTCTTCAATACCTTCTTGTTGAGCATACCCTTTACAAACAAGTTTGGCCTTCTTTCTAATGAATTCTCCATTTTCATTCAGCTTGTTCTTGAATATCCATTTAGGTCCTATAATTTTTATCATGAGGTCTAAGAACTAATTCCCAAGTGTCATTTTTTTCAATTTTCTCAAGTTCTTCATCCATGGCCTTGACTCAACATTCATCATTGCATGATTCATTTACATTTTGAGGTTCGGTGGAGGATAGTAATGTTAGATAGTTTGAGGTCCCTGTAATAGTTCTTCTTGTTTGTACACCAACCTCCTTTTCTCCTAAAATTTGAGTTTCTGGATGATTTTTCTGAACATACCTGGACGAAGTCTTTTCTTCTACCATTATATCTTCTTCTGGTGCTTCATTGGTTTCTTCTTCAATATAATTTTGTTTTGATGTGGGAAAGTAATCCCCATCTTCCTCATTGTCATAATCTTCTATTGATTTTATCTGTTTTGGATTTCTGCATGCTTCATCAACTACACATCAATGCTTTCAACAATTTTCCCAAGTCTTTTATTATAGCATTTATATCCTTTACTTCTGGAAGAATAACCAAGAAGAATCCTTTCATCTACTCTAGGTTCAAGCTTACCAACTTTTTCATTAGTCCTTTTGATAAAACATTTGCTTCCAAAAACTTTAAAATATTTTACAGTAGGAGTCTTACTATACCAAAGTTCATGTGGAGTTTGAATGCTATTTACCCGAACATTTGTTTTGTTGAGAATAGTCATGGCAGCAAATGCAGCTTCACCACAGAAGGTTGTAAGAGTTCTAGATTCATCTAGCATAGCTCAAGACATTTGTTGAATTGTGTTGTTCATCCTTTCTACCACACCATTTTGCTGAGGAGTTCTTGCGGTGGAGAATTTCCTTTTTATTCCATGTTGCTCAAAAAAGTCAAAGAATTCATGTGATATAAATTCCCCTCCTCGATCAGATCTGAGGCATTTGATTTTTTGATCTGATTCATTTTCAACCAAAGCTTTGAAGGCTTGGAACTTTTCAAATGCTTCATCTTTATGCTTTAGAAGACCTATCCAACACATTCTGGAAAAATCATCAATGAACAAAATAAATTATTCTTCCCCACAAGGTGATTTTTTCCTTGTTGGTCCACATAAATCAGTATGGATAAGTTCAAGAGGCTTACTAGCTGACCCTTCTTTTTCCATGAAGTGAACTCTGATTTTCTTACCAATTTGACATGGTTTGCATATTGTATTTTCTGGGATAATGATATCTAGAAGATCATGAACAACCTTGACGCTGCATGCTTTTCTTATTTGAGAAAATCTTAGATGTCCCAATCTTTTATGCCACAGCCAGTTTTCATCATTTTTGCTTAGATAACACTGTTGTTGTCCTCCTTTGAGTATGTACATTTGTTTGGAGTTCTTGTACCTTTGATCACGGTCTCTCCTGTATCAATCTCATGAACAACACATCCGTTTGATTGAAACACCACTTCATTTCCTTGATCACACATTTGACTGACACTCAACAGGTTATGCTTTAAACCATCTACATACATAACATTTCCAGCTTTAACCTTTTCTTTCAAGAAAATAGAACCTTTACCTTTTATGACAGCTGGAGTGTCATTTCCAAATGAGACATTCTTTTCCTTTTCTAAGGCATTATATGAGTGAAGTTTCTCTTTGTCACCTATCATATGTTTGGAGCATCCACTGTCAATGTAGCACTGATTTTCTTGTCCTTCTGTATACGAGGATATACCACATATTTCTATTTGAGATTCTTTCTTTCTCCATATCTTTGGATTTAATGGCATTTTCTCCTTTTGAGGTGTTTGCTGAAATTTTCTCCTGCATTCAGATTCTTCATGACCAAAGTTGTTACAAATTGGGCATTCTATTTCATTTTCAAGAGGAGAAAATTTATTATAGGAACTTATCTTGATCCCTGTTACATTCCTTTGATTTCGTGCTTCTCTAGTCATGATGGTTTTGTAAGCAACGCATTGAGAAGCTTTGTGCCCAAAGTTATGACATGAAAAACATTGCCCATTAAAGAAGTTTCTGCAACTATCGAATCTATTTACATGTTGATTGTAGTTTCTATTTATATTCATCTTTGGAGCAAATTGAGTATGATTTGCCTGAGGTTGGTTTTGGCTTCTATTAATATTCATCCTTGGAGCAAATTGAGTATGATTTACCTGGTGATCAACTTTATGCCTTCGCTGATGATTGTCATACTATTTACTGGTCTTTGCTGCATCAAGATAGCTTTTGGTGGAGGTTGACGACTTCTGTGATTGAGATGCTTCTTTAGTATATCCAAGACCTGTCTTTATCAGAGGAGAACGTTGAACTTTGATAATTTCATTTAAAGTTTCTGATACTTTAGCAAATCTAAGATTGAGAGATTTTGTTTTCTCAAGATATTTTCTTAGACCCACAATTTCACATTCTAGTTTTTCATTGTGTTTTTCTTTTTCAGCAAGTTGGTATGTCAAGGTATCTATGATCATACTCTTTTATTCTAAATAGTTTTTGAGTTTAGATATTTCTTCATGAAAGTTTTTCTCTTTTAAAGAATCCAAAAAATCATCATTGTCATAAGCCATGAGAAGTCTATAATCATCACTATCCTCTTCTAAACTATCCCAAAAATCATCGCTATCATAAGCCATGAGAAGTCTGTAATATTGACCAGTTTCATCTTCATCACTATTAGATAAACCATTGCTATCTTCATGAATATAGTAGCTCCTTCTATTCACAGCTTCTTTCCTATTCCCTTTTGCATATTCCTTTCCTTTTTCATATTTATCTTTATGAGGACATCTAGTAGCATAATGACTGACTCTACCACAAGCAAATCATTTGAAAGGTAGCTTACCTTTGAATCTTCCAGAACCCCATTGAAGCTTCTTGACAAAATTTACCTCATCTTCTTCATCTGAAATGTGTCCTGATTCATTGTGTTCTTCCTTTTATTTTCCTTTTGTTGAAGCTTTAAATGTGGCTTCTCTCATATTTGATGGACCTCCTTTTCTCATCTCAAAAGCAGTTAAGATTCCGTGAAGGTGTGTCATAGTGATATTCTACAGATCCTGTTTTTCGTCTATGGTAGACACTTTTGATTCAAATTTAGCAGACAAGGATCTCAAAATTTTCTCAACTAAGGTAACTTCCTTTATTTCTTCACCCAGATTCTTCATACAATTAACAACCTCATCTATATGTAAGAAGTAACTAGCTATACTCTCATCACTATGCATCTTAGGAGTTTTATACTGAATTCTGAGAGTTTGAAGCTTAACACATTTTACCTGAGAGTCTCCTTCGTAACTCTGAACGATTTTGTCCCATATCTCTTTGGTTGATTTGAGCTACATGACTTTGAAAAACTTTGATTGTGACAAACTCTCCAGTAAAGTATTGACAACTTTGGCATTGGTTTCATATTGCTTTTTACTAGTCATGTCTGTTGGAGTTGTTGTTGGAAATTTATATCCTCCTTCCACAATTTTCCAGACATCTATTCCAAGAGATTGTAGATAGGCTGTGGTTCTTATTTTACAATAAAAAAGTTGTTCCCATCGAAGATTGGCGGTTTGATGGATCCCATATTCATCTTGATGGATCTTCCTTCAAGCAATCAAGCTTCTTTTGAAGGACCTACTTTGATTCTAATTGTTGAAAATAATACTGAGAGGGGGGTGAATCAATATTATCAGATCAATAATTTTATTTCTCAAACAGATTTATATACGCTACTTCAGTGAAATGAACTAGCGTGTACACGCAACTATGATTAGAAAAACCAACGTATATCCATAGAACTTGTAATTTAGATAATTTATCATGTGTTGATCTTAAAAAAGTACATCAATAACTTATTAGACAGTGCAATAAAAGCAGAATAAAGCATCACACATAAGAAACACACATGAACACCAAGATTTAAGGTGTAAACTCAATGTGGGTGAAAACTACCCATTGTTGTCCTCTCTGTATTCTTTTAATAATAAGAAAATCTATTTACAATCTTGTACTGGTGCAGACTCATACTAGTACGCAGGCTTCTACCTACAGAAGGTCACAACCTTCTCTCGTTCTCCAGCTTCTACTGGAAGGGAGCTACAACCCCCTAGCTCTTGTACTAGCCAATATGTTTACTAGTACATAGGTGTTAGCCTACAGAAAACTCCACTCTTCCACCAGGGACCACGTTTGATGAATTTTCAGACTGGATGCTCCTGGCACATATCAAGACATATGAAGACCTTGACTCATCAATAACCCATTAGAAATTTAGAAACCCAAAATTTAGCAACCAACATGTAGTTAATCTGAAACAATCAGATCACTATCACCAGAACACTGTGCTAAACCCAGAAACCTGCATTATCATTCAAAACCAACTGTAACCTCAAAAACCATGCATCAGAGTGTATATGCTACTTGGATGAACCCAAGCTGTGTGTATACGCTACTTCCGTTAATTAAACCTGCGTATACCTTCAAAACTACTGCAAACATAAACTTTTGAATCAAGTCTGTACCAACTAGCAATATACTGAATATCTACTGTCAAATTATAGAGCTTTACATAGGAAGTGACATAGATCACTTCTTCTCACTTATATAATCAATCAATCAAATACCAACCTCCTTATTCATTCAATTTTACATTCAGATCTAAGAAGACTTCATTGATAGACAACAGTAAAATAGTAGCAAAAATAAATCAATAATATTGATCTGATAGATCAATCATCTCTAAACATTAAGCCTTTATTTTGTATACGCTACTTGAAATAATAGAACCTGCGTGTATACGCTCTTTGGCTGAGACGAACCTACATACAGATCTGAAAATATTCACTTAGAACTTTGCTGTAATTTTAGACTTCGGACAAACAAGATCATGATAGATAATGCATAAAATAGGCGCAAAACATTAGATCTAGCTTCAACCAATATCGGATCATTCAAGAATAAGTCATTTTAGGTCTCATGATCTTGATCCAATATTGAACTAAAGGTGCACATAAATATTTCAGATTGAGTCCCAAACATATCCTACAACAAAAAATATACTTCAGATAGAAGTATTCCTTAAAATCTTATTGCACTTGCACACATTGGCCTAATGATCTTCTCCTCTTTATATAGTTTTGGGCCTTTCTCAATACCTTGGACCAAAACCACTTAGGACCAATACCTTGGACCAAATACCTAGGGTCAATACCTTGGACCAAATACCTTGGATCAATACCTTGGACCAAATACCTTGGGCTAAATAGCTCGAACCAAAACCTTGGTTTTTCAACATGTACGCGTTTTTCCTTTCGTGAAAGTGCGTGTATACTTATACGCGCTTTTTGTTCTGTGGACCAGCGTGTATATGCTATTTTGACTATGTGGACCTGTGTATACTTCTTAAACTGCTTTACATCAACCTTTCCCTTTACCTTCTTTATTCTGATCAGTAGACCTTAGTTCCATCATCCTGTTCTTCTATACCAGTGCCATGTTACCTCTGAATAGACCTGTTACACTATAATTTTCCATATTACTTCTGAAATGATTCCTTTGAACTGCCCTGCATTTTGTCAGATCTGTAAACACAACTTTCATGCATTATGTTACATATGATGTCTCTCCTGTAGATTCATCTAGTTAAGTAGATTCATCTCGTTACCATATACAAGTGAGTTGTTCTGCAACAAGTGGGTTGCCATCAAGTACAACACATACATCATAATGCCAACATCCTCTTGCAAATTATTGACAAGATTGTATCCGTTCTTCAGCACCAAGTAATTACTAATAGAAAATTACATACACATAGAAATATAATACAACAATTGTTGTATTATATTTCTATATATGTAGAGGCTTTACCAGAGATAATATTAGATGATGAGTCGATTATGTGCCATGGTTTAGTTCATATTTATGGTGAATATTCTTCAAATGAAGGTGTTGGTGAATTACAATTCTAATTGAGAGAGTCAATCCTTTGAGAAGACAAGTGGACATTTTTTTAGGCTCTCCATCTTCCTCTGCTTCACAATATCCTCTAGTTTCAACACAGACAACATACTTGGCTCATGACAATGCTGAGCCTAATATTTTTGCAAAATACAGCGAAATAAAGCAAAGGAATGAGATGCTGAAAGCTACAACCTACACACAATTTTGGAAGCATACAACTACATCACAACATAGGCTCCTTTCAGATTTGACACAGAAAAGGGAAAAATGCAAATTGCATTCCTTGAAGCTAAAGTGCCAGCCCCAAGGACACCAAAAAATTATAAAGAATCTGTGTTTATTTTTTATAAACAACAAATTCATCCAATAGATCAAATGGGCATGCACAAACAAATCAGTGAAATGATGTATTCTACACTAACTAATGTTGCCATGCCCGCTTCTAGGTTTTAGATATTATTAAATAACACACAATCACAACTAAAGTTGGAAAGGATTTCATCCTTAGCCAAGGATACCAGGATCAAGTCACTAGAAGTCTTAGTGATCAACTGGGATATAATCCCAAAGATGTAAAGGCAATAAAATAGATTGTGAAAAGAAAGGATGCTGATATAGAAGCATTAAGGAAGCAACTAAAATTATCCACCACAGAAGATCCACAGACTAAGGAATTCAGAGAGATGGAAAATCAGAAAGAGGATATATTACGAATAGTGATTGAACAAAACAACCAGATCCAGGACATGGAAGTAGAGCTAGAGAAACCACTCAAAGAAAAAGAGCAGGAAGCATAGTTGGCCATAGTTCCACTTGTAACAATCTCAATTTCAGTGACCACAACCCTAGGAGAATCTACATCAACTTCAGCACTAGCACAGACATCAGATTCTACAAGTGAACTTGTTAAAGCCACGGATGATATGTCCATTCAGGAACTAGAAATTGCTAAGTTAAAGCTCAACACAAGGCACTGCTAGAACATTAATTAAAGATTGATAATTCTTATGTGGCAGAGTTGCAGAAAACCCATCAGCTTAATCTAAAAATTGAACAATTGAAGAGTGAATTAGTTACGACTCAAACTCTGGCCCAACCTAGAGAAAACATATGGACAGAAATCAGTGAAACCATCACAGAAATATGGCCTTCCATACAGATTATTTTTGAGCAACAAGAATTAATACAGAGGCACAAAGAGGTAATAAGTAAAATCAAAATAGACTTAGGATAAAAACCTGGGTAAGCAACAACAATTATCAAAATATTGAATTCCAAAAACATAGAAGAATTAGAGCAGCCGAGAATTCAAGACATGACAAAGACTATTCTAGAAATGAAGAGGATGCACACCAAAAAAAAACTTATGCTATTGTTGGACAATAAATATCAAAATATAGAACCAACATACAAAGATTTTGTAAGAAGATGCAAGTACTGAACATGAAAGGTCTACCAAGACTGATTGGTATGGGAGTTAAACTCATGAGCGTGACAAAGTACTAGGAGAAACTATGCACTATTGCCCAAGACAAGTTAAGATTTGTAGGTATAAATGGGCATATAATAGGGAAAGCATTCCCGAAGGCCTTAGATTTGGACTTGTTCATCAGTCATGAGCTCAGAAATTTGTTCATCATCAAACCAAATTTCCAGTAGTACACAAATGTGGATGAGACCTACAGAAAATTACTTAAATTTTCTAACCCAAGTGAAGACAAATGGGACAAGCTGTGTGAATTACTTGATTAATTTTTATCTTCGAAAATGAGGCAAACAACGCAGCAAATTTGGAGGCTGATTCATCAAAAATCATCCTCAACAATAGGGCCAACAGTTCCAATAGTTCGAAAATTCCTAAATTTTTGTACTACTTTTGTAATCAGTTTTTAGATATTATTAGGATCCTATCTTGATCTTTTTTTTTGTTTTGACTTTAACGATTATTTGTATTGAAGGGCGGCAAAACAACTGCCGCGTACTTGATACACAAAGTTCCTTTGTTCCCCCAAAATACTTATCTCTCAGACTTTTTTTTATTACACTTTGCTCTTTGATTCAGCAGGTTCATAGAAGAGACTAGATCGCCCTTTGTAATAGATGATTCGCAGAGTCCCTGCTTGCAGGTTCTTTGAACTGGCCTGGACCGCCTTTTTATGAACTTCAATTTGCCCGGCCGGAGATTGCTCTGTCCATTTTGCTGTTCTGTCGATTAGGTCCTTCCATTTATCCACCATCAGAAGAGCCAACCGTCGTCTGAATGATCTAAAGCAGGGATGTTCTTAATAATCTGCGCCTCTGATTGGAGTTACGGTATTGAGTTAATTCAGAACGATTCCTCCTTTACTTGTGTTGACTCCAGAACAGAGCACAGCTGCTCATTATCAGGACCTAACCAGAAATTAGTTCATCAAACTCCATTGCTGCTATTGGGAAGAACTGATACATACTTTCCTTCAAGCTCACAGTATCCAAGTCGATGCAGAAGATCTTTCTGTTTGGAGGTTCCTGTTGAACCCTTCCTTTGAATAGACCCGCTTGGTTTTTGTCTACTTATCTTCAGTAATTCATCCTCTGGTGAATGTTTCTGAGGACAGAGCTTACCGTGCACTGTTTTGGACTTAGATTCCGGAGCATTAAACTTTTCTGAGCTGATTGCCTATCCATGGATCCTGGGGCTAGTTAGGACAAAAAGCCAGTAACAGTTCAGGAATAGCCTATTGCATAGCCTATGTTACTAGATCATGAGCAGTTCCTCATTGCATCATGGTGAACAGGTTTCCTGATAGAGAAGCTGTTGAGAAGATTAAGGGATGATGCAGAGATATTCTTCAGAGTTGACTGAAAGGGTTCTTTGGCTGCGTGCTGAGCCAAGATTGGCTTCCAAATCGGCTTGTGAATTCAGTTGTCTCAGTATATGATAGAAGGAAATTTTCCGGAACTTGGCCAGCATGGATCTAATTTTCTTAAGGATGAGGACTAAATGAATCTGCAACGGGTTCGAGTGAGAGTTCATCGCTTGAATGATAAGCCTGGAGTCTCCGAATACCGCCAGAGACTGGATGTTTTGCTTCAGAGCTAGAGACAGCCCCTGCCACAAAGCCAGAGCCTCAGCTCTATTGTTTGATTCGAATCCCAGACCCCAATGATACCTAAACAATGTACTGCCATCAGGATTTAACAGAATTCCACCCCCTCCCGCCGCTCCAGGGTTGCCTTTAGAGGCCCCGTCGAAGAATAGACAGTGGTCATCCAGGGCAGAGCGCCACTTTAGAAACTCTTGTTCTTCCAGGCGTATTTCCCACATAGCGTGGCAAGAGGCCTGAGAGATTGGACTGGTTTGATTTTTTGAAACTATATCTTTCAGCCAGATTTCCTCCTCACTGTCTAGATTCACTTCGTTCCTTAAGGCCGGCATAGCATCCAACGTCTCTCCTAGAATAGCTTTAATTTTGGATATTACATTATTTGTATTGTAGGTTTCTCCTCTGAATAATCTGTTATTCCTTTCCAACCATAACTTCCAGCTAATGAATTTAGGGATCCACATCCATGCGGTCTTAAGCAGGTTTTTTTTTATTGAGGCAGAACGCTGATAGCTTGGCCCACTCGTGAAACATGTTTGGTATATTTCTTGCCAGCTCTACCTTGTCAGCCCTTGATCTCAGGACTCCTTTCCAAACTACTTTGGCAAAAGGACACAGCAACAATAGATGATCAGCTGTTTCTTCCTCTGACATACATAATGGGCATCTGGATGGCCCTTCCATTCCTCTTTTCCTCAGGTTATCTCCTGTGAGAATACTGTTGTGAGAAAGCGTCCAATAGAAAAAGTCTATTTTTGGAAGCGAGGGGAAGCCCCAAATGAATTTCCATTGCATTGGGTCAGGAGGGACATTAGGAACTACAGTCAAATTTTTGTAACCTTCAGCAACCGTGAAAAATCCAGCATGGGAGCCCCATCCTCTTTTGTCTTTGGCTGTTGCTGACATGGGAGATTTTCCTTGGAACTTGTCTAATAGTAATGAAGCTTCAGCTTGCAGACGATGTGGAACCTCTCCCAGATTCCAGCTGTCCCACCGTCTACCAGCGTCCTCCGTCCAGGTGGAAATGTCCCAAAGGGTTTCCATATTGTTGGATTGTAGCCATGATTTAATATTTGCGAGGCCTTCTATATGTTGCAAAGGCTGGTCTCCTAGAATCTGATCTTCCCAGATTCTGATTTTTTTTCCATTACCTGGGATCCAGTAGAGATTGGACCTGAAATGCTCCAGTGCAGCGGTACACAGCTTGAAAATTGGTGAACCTTTGGAGGTTTTTGGTGGGTGGTCCAAGCATCTCAAACGCTGGCCTTGAAAATATTTCTTCCACAGAACTTTTTTGCTCCGGCTTATTTTCCCTGCCACAATATTCCACAGAATTTTAGATCCTAGAGCAAGATTTTGTGTCGCCAAATCTCTCATTTGCAGTCCTCCTTCCAGAATTGGCCTCTTAATGGTTTCCTAGTTGACCAAATGAAGTCTTGTTTCGTTATTTTTCCCTCCTTCCCAAAGAAATCTTCTCAGCATACCATCCATTTTACTGAGAAAGGTTTTGGGGGCAAGGAGAATGGAATGCTGAAAGAGAGGCATGCTTATTAGGACAAATTTTATAAGGATTATTTTCCCAGCAGTGTTCAGCCAGGAGGTTCCCTAGGCTTGAATTCTTAGCTTAAGCTTGTCTAATAGGGGCATCCAGTGGATAACTTTAGGGGTGGATTTGAAGATTGGGATCCCAAGGTATTTGAAAGACTCCCAGGTTTGACAGACTTTCATCTCAAGGAGCCTTGCTATGTCAGCCAGATCTTTGACCGAGCAGTTCCAGCCATAGATTGTGCTTTTTGAATAGTTTATCTTGCTGCCTGAGGCTTCCTTATAAATGTCCAGTTCCTTTTTAAAAGATCTGGCCGAATTAATGCTCGCTCCACCTAGGAGCAGAGTATCATCGGCAAATTGGGCATGATTTATGTCTTTGACTCTGTGCACCATTCTAAGACCTGGCAGAGTTTGGACTTGCTGACAATAGTCCAGCTGGAAACTGAGCACTGAGGCTTGTATAGCATAGAGAAGAGGGGACAGCGGACAACCTTGTCTTAATCCCCTGGAGGCTTTAAAAAATTCAGTAGAGCGTCCATTTACCAACGGTGCTATCCAAGGAGAGGCAACGCAGGCTTTTACCCAATTTATGAAGGTTAGTAAGAAGCCCATTTTCGTCATAACAACAAACAGGAAGTCATGCCTCACCCTGTCAAAGGCGTTTGCCAAATCGAGTTTTATTACCATTCCTTTCTCTTTTCTCTGGCCACTTGAATGAACTGCCTCTTGAACCAGCACAATATTATCCAGTATCTTTCTCCCTTTGATGAAGCCTCCCTGATTCTCCGATATGACGTCCGACAGAATATTCTTGAGATGAATGGATATTATTTTGGTAATCAGCTTATAGCTAGTATTGCACAGTGAAATGGGACGAAATCTACTAAAATCGGATGCTCCTTTCTCTTTCGGTATCAGTGCAAGGAAAGCTGAATTGGTACTGCCTCCTAACTTTGCGCAATTTTGGGACTTCCTAACCATTCTTAGGAGATCTTTATTGATAGTTGACCAACATGTCTGAAGGAACCTAGCTGTGAACCCGTCTGGCCCTGGCGCCTTATCCGGTTCCATGCAATCCAAGGCTTTCTTGAGCTCATCCATGCTGATCGGAGCAGTCAGCATATTATTGACAGAGTCTTGCACACAGGAGGGGATTAAATTATACGGATAGGCTTGAGGATCTATAGGAGGGTCCTCCGGCTCTGAATAAAGATCTTTGAAAAACGAGAAGGCTGCTCTCTTGATGCCTTCAAAATCTTTAACCACTGCATCTTGGGAGCGGATTTCAGAAACATTTTTGAATTGCTTGCGAGCTTCGGCATGCTTGTGGAAAAAACTAGTGTTTTTGTCGCCGGCCTGTAACCATAAATTTCTGGATTTTTGTCTCCAATACTCCTCTTCTTCCCTGCTAGCTTTATGGAGGGATTTTTGCAACTCAACTTCTTTTTGGAGCAGACTTTGGGTAATAGCAGACACCTCCATTGATGATTGGAGGGCAGCAAGGTTGTCTAAAGACTCTTTTCTCTTGGCAGCTGGCGTTTTCAGGGTTTTAGCCCACTCCTTGAGCCTTCTCTTGAGAGCCCTCAACTTTTCTTCCCACACAAAGAAAGGGGATCCCAGTATTTTTCGATTCCAAACTTCAGAAACCACCTCATTGAAACCCTCTTACTGAATCCACAAAGGGATAAATCTAAAGGGAATGGGGCCAAGAAAACCATCCATGGAGAGCTCGAGACTAATGGGTTTATGATCGAAGGTACAGTTAGGAAGGATTTTGGATGAGGCCATTAGTCCACTAGTAAGAAAGGAGGCTTGGACGAGAAATCTGTCCAGGCGAGCAGCTATATGGCTGGGACCTAATCTTTTGTTAGACCAAGTGTATTTCCCAGCTGAGGGTTTAATGTCCTCAAGATCGCAGCCAACCATTATATCTTCTACCCATTCTCTAGCTGGATCTCTTACAGGAGATCCACCTTTTTTCTCTTCAGCTGCCAGAGTAACGTTCAAATCCCCTGCAATAATGATGTTTTTTGGATTGTGTAATATAAGAAAAGACTGGAGCGAGTCCCAACACATTTTTTTCTCCGTTGGAGAGACCGGAGCATAAAGGTTGAATACACTTACTTGTTGACCAGATTCTTTGTGAAGGAGCTGAGTGAAAATCCAGTGCTGGCAACTTTCTTCTTGATTCAGGTCATATTTGGAGCTATCCCAGAATGAGGCAATCCCACCAGAGGCGCCTCTAGCACTGACAGCTCTACCAGGGCCTTTGCGCCAGAATGTTTTGCTGGAATGGAGGAGGAGAGTGTCCTCCAGCTTTGTCTCCTGGATGAGAAGGATTTCAGGTACATGCAACCTCACAATGTCTTTCAGGGCATCTTCTTTCAGCCTGCTACCTAATCCTCTGCAATTCCAGGAGACGTATTTCATTATTTACTGGGTTGGGAGGGGGTGGCTCCTTTTGAAGCCTTGTTGTGCTTGCACCCGGATTTGGTGTTCATCATTCCTTTGAGAGTTTTATGGGAGCCTTGGAGAACCTCCATATAAGTTTTCTCCTCTCTCTGTTTCTTCTTGGATTTTCGGCCCTTGGTCGATTTGATTGGGGAAATTTGTGAGCTGTCTGATTCAGAGTCTCTTTCTTCTGATTCTTCCCCTGAGTCAGTTGCAAGACTAATGTGCTCGTCGTTGCCTGCATTTCCCCCTTGATCTGCCTCTGTTTGGGGGCCATTTGTTTCTTCTTCGGCTTCTTTCCCTTTCTTCGGCTGATCTGCAGTTTCTTCATGGTTCTCTGAGGCATCCCCCTTTTCCCCTGAGGAGGGGCCTTCATTTGAGACTGGTTTGGTCTTATCATTGGTCTGGGGGTTTCCCTTTGGTTCTGTTTTCTTCTGCTCGTTTGGCTTTGAGACTACCTTCCCCTTTCTTATTTCCTTCCATCCTTCTTCTTCGACTTTGTCCCCTGATGGTGCTTTGGGGCAGTTTCGTTGAAAGTGACCGTGTTGATGGCAGATTCTGCACTTAAAGGGCAGTTGCTCGTAGTCCAGCTTCTGGAAATGGTGCCAATCTCCAACTGTAAGTTTGATGGCTTCCGGCAGCCCAGCTTCTAAGTCTACTTCCACGCAGATTCTGGCGCAGGTGTATTGGCCCTTGTTATCAGCTTTGTCGATGAATCTGCCCAGTCCATTTCCTATCTTTTGCAGGGATTGATAGCTCCAGCAGTGTATTGGCAAGTTGGGTAGCCGAACCCAAACAGGGACCTCCTTTGGGACATCGACTGAAGGATCGAAGTCGAGGGTCCATTTATTCAGAAAGAGTCCTTGGTTTCCCATGAAATATGGACCGTTTCTAAACACCAGATCTCGATCTTCCTTGGTGGTGAATTCAAAGATGAAAAAACCTCTTCCGACCGCGTAGCAGATCACATTGTTGGCCAGCAGCGGCCTCCAGTTTCGTTGAACCCATTCATGAGTCGATTTTGTTGTTGGCCAGCGACCCATAAATTGCCCCACTAAACCTCTGTCAGCCAAGGCAAGGGCGATTTTGATCGGCTGTTCTTCTGGCAAAGCGATTTCTGGGATTTCATCAAGCTTTTTGATAAATTTCGGTACTTCTGGATGGGTTCGTTTTTTCCCCCTCTGCGATAGCAGACTTCGGAATGCTTCTGCTGTTGATGGTGGAGGGGTGGGAGAGGGCTCCGCACCCCCTGGTGCAGCCATGGCGGCGGATAGTCTCGGCAGCGAACGTTGACCTAGCCGGGCAGATCAGAACGCGCGCGCAACCTCTTTTCTCGAGAGGTGTTACTTTTTCTATCTTGATCTTTAAAATCAAGATATTTTTTAATATTTTATATTAAGTACTTCATAATTTAAAGTATGAAGGGTTGGGAATTGTTTCAAGAAAAGGACATGTATTGTAAAGTAGCTCACAGAGCCACCATTTCTCAGATTTCAAGTAATACAGTGCAATCATTACAAGATTTTTGTTTCATTTTTATTAGTGAAGTGAATCTCTCTTTGTCAATTTGTTTTCTTTTTATTCTCATATGTGGTTCTAAAATTTGAATTATTCTAAGAAGATAAAGAATAGAAGTTGTTTAAATGTACACTGTCTCTATCTTAAGAATATTTTTTATGTTTTCCACTGAAGATTAAAATCACAATTCTTAACTGCTATGTTTTTTGAATTGGATCTCTAAATATTTTCCTCTCCTTCACACCATAGATCTTAAAGGATCCAGTGAATTTTCCTAACCTACCTTGTAATTTTAGCCAATAAACTATGTATTTGATCACCTCAAACTTGTGACTCCATTTTCCCAATGGCCTTTATTCCCAGTTTCAACCCAACAACACAAAAAACCCAAACCTAAACTTAATAGCTAGATTAATACCTTCAGTTAAACAAAGCTAAATCATAAAGAGAGACCCCTATCTAAAACTGGAAGGGCTAGATTCCTAGTTTCAAAGTGGTTCTGTGGTTACCTCTATGATTTTTTCTGCAACCTCAAAAGTTACGGAGTAATAACAGAAAGAATGGAGGACTAGGTAATCATCTGGCATCTGGTACTCTTTGAGGATGTGTAGGGCCTCTAAGATAATAGTAGGCAAGAGGATCAATATTCTTTGAGGGCTAGGAACCCAAGACAAGAATAGTCCTAGAAGGTCATACTCACTGAACACTCGGGTGGTTATGTACCTTGAGAGACAATAATGAGTTTGTCTATAGTCATTGATATCACCAACATTGTGCGCTAATCTAATGAGAGATAGAGTTGTCAGTCAAGGCCTTGTTATGGAAACAATGTTGGTTACTATGATGCTAGAAAAATTGCATTTCCAATCCAATTTCTCTTATGTGAATTGTTCATATTGAAAATGTCCAAACACCTTGTAAAGTAATTTATGAATACCTCCCTAGTTAAGAGGGAGTGTTGAAGAAAGTGTAACTAGGTTCGATCTTCATAAATATAATTTTGATCTTTGTGTTTGTAAAAGAAAGGAATTATTATTTTTGTCATTATCAAGAATGGGTTTCTTTCCTATTTGATAGGTCAAGCACATGTTGAAGTGCTTCTAGGAAAGTCAAAGAATCAATGTAATTGTTGAAGACCCATGTGGGCATATTACACTATGTTAATATATGTATTAGAGTCAAAGAAATATGTCAAAAGAGATTATCCAAAGAAAATACAAGTCTCCTCTTCATGTCGGCTCAAAGAAATTAATTTTTGGTGCAACTAAAGTTAAGTCGGCCTCACTAGCTCAAGTCATCCCAATAGGAGGGACAAACTCCTCTATACAAGGCCATTCTACCTCACAACAAGACCATCAATCATATTTGAAATTGGCAAGGAAGTTAGGTCGAAAAAGAAGTGTGAAAAGGGAGCATAAAGGTGATTTTATGCAGTGAAGAAGATGGAAGAGAAACCAAGTTTGGGAGGGTTTTTTTGGGGCTAATCTATGCCACACATGTGTAGGAAGAAGGGTCATTCTGCTGTCATAACAAAACCATAAGTGAAACAACATAAGAAGAGGTGTTTTTGGTCAAAAATAGGCTCCAAATAGCCCTCCATCTCAAGTGAAGTAAGCCTCACCTAAAGCTAAGGAAAGAAGCAAGAAAAGGGGCCAAGTACAAGTCTATATCAGCCACACGTGTGAAGAAATCAGACTCGCAGTAGGGTAAAGAAGATCAACCTCTCAAATAAGAAATATCTCTCAAGGAAGGTCTCATTCTCTTGCCTAAGTATCAAGGAAAAAGAATATTCCCAAGCGAAGTAGAGAAGGAAAGGAAGACACCAAAGAAGAGGTCTCTAAGGATACCTAGGGTTTATATAGTTGCCAGAAAAGGAGCAAAGGAAAGTACAATCAGTTTCCCAAAGAAGTGCAAGGGAAGAGATCAAGGCTTTGTTTGAAGAAGGCTTTGATTGAAGAACATAAGGGAAGGTAAAAAGGAGATATCATGTCTTGTGCTTGGGGGATCTACTGCTCAAGGGTCTAGGGTTTGGCATTTGTCAATTGAAGCTTCAATAAGAGAAATCTGAAGAACAAGTTTTCCTCTCTAGGAGAGAGAGGTTTTGTCATGGATGAGAGCCAACATCTTGTGTTCTTGTCTCTTTTATTTTTGGTAATTATTTGATGAAGTAAGAAAACACACACTAAATATAATAAGAGAATATTGTGCCAATAAGAAAAAGAAAAATGTACCTCACAAATAGTTATCATCATCAGAAGAATCTCACTCTCACCTAGATTCCCTAGATTCTTCAACACATAGAACACTGAGGATGGTGTTCCCCCAAGGGAGAGGGATTTGTAACAACCCATGGTTGATTTTCCATGTAAATAAAATAAGACCAAGGTCACGAGACACGTATTCCAAGTTGAATGGTGGGTAAAAATTATAGTGGGTACAAGTTAATTTTGAAATCCCCATCTTCGAGGGTCAAATAGACGCAGATGCCATAGATAAATGGTTAAATATGCTAGATGGGTATTTTTCTGTTCATGAATTTTCAATTCGGGAAAAGATTGCTTTCGCTCTTCTCAAAGCAGCCCCCCACGTCAAGGACTAGTGGGAAACATACTGCGAGCAGAAGGATGAAAGTATAAGCTCACTGTTTTCAGCCGCCCCCACTTGGAATGACTTCCGGGATGCCATCAAGGAGCAGTACTACCCTGTCAAAAGCTATGAGGACAAATACATCAAATGGACCACACTGCGGCAGGGACGAGACCAAGATGTACCAGAGTTCACAAATATTTTTCATACCCTTCGCACATAGTTGGGTATCAAAGATTCTGAGTTGCATCTGGTACTTAAATACCGCGGCTGCCTACACAGATACATCTAGGAAGAGATGGAGTTCTTGAACATCTCCTCACTCGGCACAGCATACCGATACGTTGTCAAAATCGAGCAAAAGTTCAGACAGAAGAAGCGAGACTTTGGATCTGCAAATCCGAAGCCCAAAGGACAAATCCAAGGCGGGGTGACCCAAGACAACCCCTCTAAGCTGCAAGAAAAAAACAACACCACAAAGCCGAAGAAGGACACAGGAAAGTGGTGTGAGTTCCATAAGAGTCCCACTCATAACACAAGTGAGTGTCGGACCAAGCAGTCGCTGGTGGCCGAGTTGAAGGCTTCCGAATCAGATGCATGTTCTGACTCCGAGCCGAAACCCGACAAGGGGGATGGCAAAGGGAAGCAAATCATTGATGCGGATCCTAGTGCCACTGTTGCCACTGCCAAGATCCAGAAGAATGAGCCCGAAGAGCCAGAGGAGGGGGAACGTCTTTTCCACTCACAGATGTGGGTGAAGGGTTTGCCGCTGCAATTCATTGTCGATAGTGGCAGCCAAAAGAACCTCGTTTCAGCAGAGGTCGTGAAGCGGTTGGGCCTACCAACTACACCACACCCACAACCGTATAGTATCGGGTGGCTTCACGAAGGACGAGATCTCAAAGTTCACCAGCAATGCCGCCTTCCCTACAGCATCAAGCCCTTCACAGATGAGGTATTGTGTGATGTACTATTAGGCCAGCCATACTTGTGGAGGTGACATGCTGTGTATGAGTCAAGGCCTCGCGCTGTCATTATTCCTTTGGATAATTCATTATACAGGATACCAGAGGTAGCTCCACCTACCACCACCTCTTTGATAACTGCTAAGAAAGGCAGCAAGCTCATCTCACAGACTAGGAAATTTATTTTCTGTTTGGTTCGCTCCCAAAGTAAGGGGAAGATCGTTGCTACATCCATGACCCCTGCAAAGGGTTCCTCCACGTAGCAACAACAACATAGGGATACAGTCATGACAGAACACAGGAAAAACCTCTCCTTACCCAGAGGGGTACCACACAAGTTTCAGGTGGGCGAAAAAGTTTGGTTACATCTGCAGAGAGAACGCCTTACCAAAACCCATTAGAAACTCAGACTGCTTCGACATGGTCCTTACACCAGTAACAAGGTTGTGGGCAACAATGCTTTGAAGAACAACATTCCTCCATTCCTTTGCTTGCACCGATTGTTCAATGTGGACCATCGCCGACCATGCTTCCTACCATTTCTGGACACATCAGAGATTGCAGAACAGCTCACTAGAGACCCAGCTCAGCAGAAGCTTCCTCATCTCAGGGAGGAACTCAACGCAATGGGGACCATTGCTTCCTAAGGGGGGAGGAATGATCCACATGGATGTTGGTGGCCACCCACCTATCCCATTTAGACCCCCACAACTGTCTCTTTCAGTTTTTCAGTTTCCTTAATTATAGCACAGTTTACTATTTTTAGCAGTTTTTCGGGTCCTAAACTTCCGGAGCCGTTTTGAGGCCCTAAACGACGTTTCTGATAAAAATCGTCTTTTCCGTCGTAGTCCTCGGAGAGATATTTCCAACGGGCTATCATGCGCGTCAAACGGAGATAATACGACCAATTCGCGACCCCGGGAAGTTGGCTGTCCAACTCACCCCAAAACGGGGCCCACAATTTGGCGTTTCATCTTCTAGGGTTAGGTTTTGGAATGTGAAGGGTTTTCCATTGTTTCTCAATAATAAATAGGCCTTCGAGCCTCATTGTAAAGACAGTTGGAAACAGTTCAGAGGCATGTAGCCGACACATCTCTTCTCAGAGATAAGCTACCATCGCCCTAGCTGGGTTATTTCTATTTGTAAGCATATTTCAGTATTCTCCATTAATTAAATGAAGTATTATTTCCGTTGCATCTCTGTTTTTATGGCTATCGCATCTCTGTATTTATGGTTATCTCTGTAATCTATTGCGTTCCTGTTTAAATCCGGATCATGGGTATCACTTGTGCTTTATTAATGGATATGGAAATTGGCAAAGGCAAAGAGGAAATAATTGGCATTTAATTATGAGAAATAAAGGAAAATAGGAGAAAAGGAAAATGAAGAGACAAAAATGTGCGTTCAAGGGAAATTAGAGAGAAAATGAAGGAAAATGAAAGAAAAAGTAAAAAGGAAAGGAAGAGACTAGACATCAATGACAAAAATACATCAGAGAAATAGTCCAAAACTTTTTACAATTCTTCTTACACAGTCTTCCAAACTCTTGCACACTTAGAGAATTCTTGGAGCATTCTAGCATTCACTTGGACTTGGAGAAAGAAAGCAAGCAAGCAACGAATTGGTGGGAATAGGATAAGAAGGTTGGATCAACAATTATAGTGGGATCACATTGCAGCTAACAAGTTGCATGTGTGATTTCCTTGCTGAGATTTGGGTGCATGATACATGCATGTGGCTATATGTCTATGTTGTTTTCATTGGCATGGGATTTACTTGGATTGACAGTGGTTTCAACCTTGCCTTTCCACTTACTGGATAGCCTGATGTAATGGGTCCCCATTTGGATTTTATGATTGGTTCTTAGGTTCCCTATGACTATGGGTTGGGATAGAATCTCTTGAGCCCTGGAATAGGTTGGGTTCCCTAAAGGTTGTGGGTTGAGATGGTAGTTCTATGAGCCCTGTAACAACTTAGGCCCCTAGAGGTTGTAGGTTGAGATAGGAGTCTTAAGAGCCTTGGATAACTTTAGAAGGGATGAATCTAGTTTGGTATTAGTGATTTCTGGACCGTTTGAGTGAAATCATTGTGGTTGAGGTTTGAGGTGGTTTGGCCTAGGAAACCCTGGTTAGTTCTATTTTGGTTTAACCCATATGATCCCACATCTATGTTTGGAATGTGACACGAGGGTAATTGGATGAAAGAGAGATTTGGTTCAACCCGTTCTATGGTTGGGCAGTACATAGAAGTCCTTGACTTGGTTGGCGTTTGCATATGTCAATATGATCTATTTTCCTATTGTGATTAATGAGCATATGTACTGGTTATTATGTTGATCTTATCGGTAATTTGTATTGGTTTCTATTATGGTTATATGCATGGTTTTATGATGTTCTCTTGCTTTGGATCTCATTCATGATTTGATAATTTATTGAATGTTTGATGAATGCATGGGCTTACAAGTGTTGTTGAAACTACCTTGAGAGGGAATTGGGCCTTCTTGGTGATTCTCTATTGAGGCTGGGAAGATCATGATCATATATTCCTTTATGACTTGTAGCTACTATGTTTCCTATATGTTTGATGAAATGTCTATCATGTATTAGGCATGTCTTGGTCAAGATATTGCTTGAGTAATGGTTGTTTAGATTTTTTTATCATCTTAGAAATGTTAAAAGAAAGTTCTAGGAACTTTTGGGCAGTGGCCTAAAGGCCATCCCTAAAAATGTTGCACAAAACAAAGAAATTTAAGTCATAACCACATGGAAATAGGCTCATGCCTGTAGTTCAAGCCCTTCAACCGCATGCACAGTGTGAAGGGTGTGGTTGGAAGGTAAAGCTTGTGAAGAGTAAGTTCCAACTTAGGGTCTAATCACCAAAGTTTGTAGGCTGATTTATGGGTGATCAAGTGTTCCTAAGAGGTATCAATAAGCTTCTGGATTTTAGACCCCACTTCCATAACTGGAACTTGGACATCAAGTCATATCATAGTGACACTCAACTCATGTTTACCCTAGAGGGCTTGTAAGAGTGAGTAAATGTGGGAAGTGGTGTTACAACAATAAGAATATAAGGGAACAAGAATAACATTAATGGGATTTTATGGGGCACAACAATAACGATAGTGGGTTTCCATAGGGCACACAAATAACATTATAGGGGATACACTAGTAGTATAGGGACCTAAAAGTGCTGATGAACCGTCAATGAGTGAAGATCCTCCTCAATAAACAACTGGACAATATAATTTGAAGAGAAAGGACCTATTTCTGAGAAAGAACTTAAAATACAATTGTTGAGAAGGATTTTACCACCTACCAATTCTGCTCAAATCTTGCAAGATAAGTCTGGAAGTGCTCCTCCTCCTAAGAACACTTCCAAAAACAATAACAATAAGTCCATCACTCCTGAAGCTTCTAACAAATTTACATCATCCGACACTTCATCGTATAGTGTTAAGAATGAAAGCACCGATTATAATATTATTGAGGATATGAAAAGGGAACATGATAATATTTCAATCTTTGAGTTCACAAATATATTAGGACAACGTGAATTGGTAATCTAATTATTTTCATCACAAACTCCGTCAGGGAATGGTGTTTCTTCTTCTCAAGTTATTTATGGTAAGTCTTGTGATATTATTGAGTCTATATTCAAGGTTGTTGATATAAATGTTAACACTCTCTAACCCCCATTCATTTTAAGATGTTGGCTTATTGGGGCCTGACCCAGGTTCGAAAGTGTTTTAGCCAAACAAATCCTGCACTACCGGCTCTTTTGGCAACAATCCGCGGAGCGCAAACTGAAGTTTCACCTGAGGTAGTATGGGAGGGTGTTGGAACCAGGTTTCCGCACCCTAGGGATGTTTTGATGAGGTCTGGAAGGGTCGTGAACTGATCCTGCAAGCTCACGCTGCTCTGTGCGGCTGTCTGGCCTTCGCGTAGTTCTGTAAGGAGGCACTTTCTAGATCCCTTACCCTTAGTATGTTATTATTATAGATCTGACTTTATTCAATGGTCTTAATCAAGATTCAATATTTATAACCAATGCGTGCAAACATAAATATTAAGGAAATGCATAAAACCAGAATAGATGAACAACGCACAGATCGGTGATCAGATATACAAAATTTCAGAAACACTTATCTTTTATTAATCTTCTGTTCCAGTACAATCCAATTCCACCCTACACACTTAGCTGCAGGGGTCCGCGCACACAGCTGTGGACTCTACCAGGCCTCTACGCACACAGCTGCAGAGCCTACTCTAACTACTACCAACCACGACTCAGACTTACAGACTCAGAGCCAATATCGTCGTTAACAACCCATAACACTTCAGATTTGACATAAGCTACCTTCTACACTTAGAGCCTTGCTCTATTTATACATTCCCATGGTCTGTGGACCATGGGTAGGCTGACCTACTCTATATTAATTTGTAATATTTTAGATGGACAACCCTTTGACTTGACTTATTACAATTCGCGCTCTGCGCACTTCGCGGAACCTTTATACTACTATTACAAAAAATTGTGGACTTTACGCCCCAAAACCATTATGGGGGGGATCCACTGCCCAACAGGCCCCCAACACAATCATCATGACTTGTCCTGAGTCACTCAGCTAGTGTGGTGATCTTTGCTTGGAGTCCATCCAGCAACCTCTGTGCTACGTTGACATCGGCCACACATTCTTCCGCTGTCTGCTGTATCAATTGTGCACGAATTTCTGATGCATTGTTGGAGGCACCTTATTGTCTTAGCGCATATGTTTCTTGTAGATGGGTCAGCTTCCCCTCAATCGTGCCGGTGATCGTGAATGCTTCCTCAAGCCAAGGATGGATGCGTGCTTTAAGCCGGGTTTCTTTCTGGCATGCGACATCCACCTGTTCCTTCAGAGCCTGGGCCTCCATCATCTTGGCCAAGTGCTGAGTGAGGGCAAACATTTGCGTAGTCCCTCGGACATTGTCATAAGCCTGCTGCAACTCCCGTGCTTCTGTCTCTATCTGCTGCAACATTGGGTCTTCTTGTAGTGATGTGAGTGTAAGAATGGACTGATCCAACAATCTCGTGTAGTCCTGTATAGCGCGCTCTATCACTTCCAACCCTGCTTGAATTGCGTGGTGGTGCTACTCTTTGACTTCTGAGGGTGTAGGAGGCCATGCCTTCAGCCTTAGCTCCACAATCTACAAGTTCAACTCTAACTGGGCTTTCACGGCCTCCTCTTGGGCCCTACGTAATCTTTCCGCCATGTGATGAATCTTTTCGGTTGCTGGGAGTTTTGCTGGCACAACCAGTTTTGGTACGTTGCTACAGACCTCCTCCATGGCCTGTTTTGATCCTTGGTTGTGTGCAACCAAGTCATCATGCTGTAGACTGATATGCTCCAAATTTCCCTTTTGCTCCATTAAGACCTGGAGGGTGCGACCTTACCTGGCGCAGAGCTCAGCAGTTACCCCATCCTGCAGCTAGTATAGGGTCTCTCTAGGAAGGGTGGCTAAATTTGACCCCCAACTCCTCATGTCACCTTCAGCCTCTACTAGGACGGTCCCTGCTGGTAACACTAAAGTGTTCATTGTGCAGGTGTGCACCATATGCTTAGCTGTAGATGTAACTTCTGCAAGGTTAGGTATCATCCCTCCTGGGGGTCGCATCTGTAATGCCTACAACTATTCTCTGAGCGCCCCCAACACATTTGTCTGCTCCATCATAAACTCCTCCAGAGCACCCTTAGTGACATCACGAACTGGTTCACTGTTGGCAAGAAGATCTCCCTCCAAGGTCTTTGTTGTCTTTGTCTTTTTGTGTGCAGGTGGCTGCCCCTGGACGTGCGGCCTCTTGAGTTGGGTTGATTTTGTGGTAAGGTCTGTGCATTCCTGTGTCCCTACTTCCCCCAGTATGTCCTGCTCTATGGAAATTTCTTGATCTTCCACGATCTCTTCAGTGGGTGTAGTTGTGGTTTCTGCTGCTGCCTCGGTTGCCTCCCGCTGCATGGCTTCTTTCTATTCCTGGCGCGTCCTTTCCACCAAATTTGTGATGTGCAACTTGATTTCCTTTTTCCGCTTCTGTGCGGCAATCTTTTCTAATTCAGCCAAGTCTGGGGCATGCCACTCTGGAGGCCATGCCGCCATTACCTGGAAAATTGTATCGTTCATTGCAATGAACGGAAGCTTTACCCATGTTCGGGTTGGATCCTTTCGCGCCCGGATATACAAATTATGCATATCCACCTTGAACTCAGCTGCACTTTGCAAATTGTTGTATACTGTCGGGGATAATCGTGGCTTGCGGTCGATCCATGTTCAGATACTCGCCTCCATAAATACCCAAAACACCTTGATCTCACGAATCCTTGTGGCGTCTTTTGTTGCCCAGAGCGAGTTATACCTCACGGCTTCAAGTAGGTTCCTCTCAATGGTGGGGAACTGGCTATCCTTCGACAGCTCTCCTGCAACCAATAGGATTGATAGGAGCAACCACGCGTAGTGGAAGGTATTACCCTGCTCCTGCGCTTCCCTACAATTCGTCAAAAATTCATCACAGAGAAACTACGCCCAGTTGAAATGAACCCCATTTGCACATTGTTCTGCTAGCGCAATGATAGATGCTGGTACCTCGTCTGCACGACATTTCCTCATGTGCTTGTTGGCCAGTAATTAGGTGGCGATGTGCACCCCTAGGTATTTGATACTTTCTATTACATATCCTCATTTCTGCTTCTCTAGCTTATTTTGGCCTTGTTAGCTTCTGCGATGCCCCCGTCGCTGCTCATTCTTGCTATGGCTGCTGGATTGTTTCCTTTGGTAGGTAGTTAGGAATATGGTGTATTAGATCAACCATGATGGGGATCGGCTCCTCCAGCCAGAGATACCCATCATGTACTAGACATAGTAACTATCAGATAACAAAAATTGTGATGGGTGTGCAATGGTAGTGGGGTATCCACCTCCGATGGAGTAATCTCGCCTTCTCCACTCCCCGTAACCACTTCTAATGTAGTAATTTCTCCGCGGCTAATTGGGGGAACTTCTCGTTGTTCGTGAGGTCCCAGTCTTTGAACTTGATATTAGGTACCTGGCCCAGCGGTAGACTGTCAAATCTAATTTCATTAAGAAGAAGTGGGGTCTAGAACTGTTATAGCTCCAAATATCATCCTTGGTATTTGTGATGCTTGGTTTATGGCCTAGGGAAACCCATCCTTCCAGAATTGGTCCAAATATTTTAAAAATAATGTTTTACTCCCTGTACGCTACTTTGCCATGTGTTAAAAGCATGTGCATGCGGGTCAGTCTATACCCAACCCGTGTATATGTGTTAAAACACTTACAAAAATTAAATTTCCTTAACTATGGGCGGAGATCACAGGTTTTACCTATTGATTACCTATTAGTGCCCGTGGCCTAACTATTCCCAACTATTTCCCAACTAAAAAACTAATTTGGGAGAAGTATAAAAAGACTTCAATGGGAAGGTCTTAAGGAGGAGAGAAGATATATAATTACTATACTAAGATTATCCCTCGATCAAGTCTGAAGAATCCTTGTGCTTCAAGCACTTCCCCAAGTTCAAGAAACCCTTGTTTCCTTGAGTGTTGATGTTCTCTCATATGCTTGGAGATATCATGGTATTGGTTATGGAAGGAGGCTATTGAAGGCTGGGACCAGACGGACCTAGAGGACGGTTCTACTTGGAGCTAGAAGAGGAAGACTCAGGTGAACTCTTTCCATGTTGTTATTATAGTTTTCTACAATAAAAGAAATGATGTCTTGTTCCTGATATCGACTTTGTTCATGCATTTGATGTTATTGTTATGGTTTATATATGAAGGACTATTTCAATGTATAACTAAGCATCTATTTATATGATATAAAGTTCATTTCACTATAATTTTTTATCTATATGCTGCTATGTGTATTTGAATTGGTTGATTTGCAGGTTCGAAGATCATTAGGAGTTGCAGAGGGTTTGAACCCTCGCTGGAACTACCCAAACGAAGGACATCTGGGTATGTTCATCCTCGTATAATTAGTTTGTTTAAGCATGTTGCCTGAGTTGAATGCTTGTTTCTTATTGTAGAATACTCCTGCTCTACTAGGGTTTTGACCCAAAGCCCTAGGGGGATTATTCCCTTAACAGAATTGGCGACTCCACTGGGGATAACAATCTTGTTATACCTAGTTTGGGTTATTTAGTGCTAATCAGGGCTTAGTTCTTAGTTTGCTTACTGTCACTGTACTGCCTACTCGTGTAGGAACTCAGACTTCAAGTTTGATCTTTTTCATCAGGCCTCATTTTTTATTTTTCTTGTAAAACTTCATATACGCACCTTTGTCTGTTTACAGAAGCATACACACGCTTTTTTCTGTGAATTGAAACCACGTATACGTGAGTTTATTTAGGCATAAGTGCGTGTACACACAGCTGTGTAGGGACACAGTCGTGTATACAATTTTTTGCATGATTTTTTCAAATCTTTCTGCCTAGAAAGATTTGTTTCCTGGTCTGTGTGGTTTCTGAATGGTCAGTTTTTATTTTCAGAATTCAATTTTTCAGTGAGCTTACTATTACGAATTCTCTCCTGCTTTGAAAAGTTTGCGGCCTCGGGTTGCTTTACAGTGAGTTTTATGATTTGTGTTTGAACACACAAGGCTTCTTATAGAGGTTCTTGATTGTTCCGGTCTTCTGGAACAGAAGATTGCTTGCAATCTTTGTGTCAAACTTCATTTTTATGGTTGGCTTGCTTTGCTTCTCGTCATTTTTGTGGCCATTCACTTTTTTTTGCTTTTCGAAAGTTTCTTGTTGATGAATTTGAAAGTTTGTCTTTTCTGATTTCTTGATTAGTTTTATCAAAGCTCTTCTTGCTACTTTTGGATCATTTCGTGCAAGATTGAAACACCTATTTTTTTCAAGTTTTCATTCGTGTTGAATTGATATCTTGTAGAGTTTCCTTGTGATTTTCTTTCGGTCTTTGAGTCTTTGGTAGCATTTTGAGTTCTTTAGAAAAGTTGTTTTTATTGTTTCTTGAAAAAGAAAAGTCCTTCAAAAACATTGTTTTTGCTTTCTTTGCCGAATTTGAGTTTGGTTTCTTTTGGTTTTTTGAGAGTAATTTGGGATTTTTTTGATTAGTCCTTCTTGTCTTGGAAAGATTTTGTGTTCAAAATTCGTATTCTTTTCAAGCATTTAAGTTGGCTTATAAACAAATTGCTTTCATTTTCGTTTTAGAGTAATCTAGAATTTTGCATTATCATGTACACCATGCATTAGGGTAGTTTTGCATCATTAGAGCATCAATAGTCTTTTAGTTTTTGTGTGTGAAGTTTGCTATAAGAAAAGAAAAGGAATTTTTTTTTTTCTTTATAGAAGTTTCTTAGAACCCAAGTATAAGTTGCTTTTTATCGAAGAACAAACAAGTGCATTGCATATAAGTTAGTTTTTCATTAATTTCTTTTGCTTCATAACGAACACGATTAGTTTCATTTCCATATTGTCCCTTTGACTTAAAAAGAACAACCACTTAAAATCAAGCACTTAATAAAATAAACTAGAAGTTTTTATATTGTCAATCAGATACACCAACAAGTTTTCGGTTTATTTAGGGCCTTGGATTAGGCGAGAGGAGAGTAAACTCTCCAAGGACACTCTAAATTGTGAAAAATGGAAGTTTGAATAAAGAGTGAAATCCAATAACATTAGAGAGACTGGGAAAGCTCTGTGACTAGGAGTTAAGCATGAGGGTTTGTGAAGATAAGGACGAGAGATACCCCCTCTCTTACTTGTCAGATCTTACCTCACGACTGTTCTGCCCAACTTCTGATACGAGTTGGTGTCTTTAGTTTCCAATCCTAGGGATCTACACAGGTGGCTGCGGAGGGGAATCCCGTGGCACCTAAGGTTGACGTTGCATCATGTTCAATGGTACTTCTGGAGGGCAACCTTGCGAAGCTTGGGGGCTTGCACCTGCAAAGGTTGTTGTCTGGAGGTCAGCATAATTACCTCTAATACCTTCGCTAGTAGACCTGGGGCATAATTACCCCAGTCTATTTTTGGAAGGCCCTTTTTATTCACTTTATTTTATTTTGGTGTCCGGTCCTAATCACCCGAAGCAAAAATACTTGGAAGTTGTTTGACTGCTGAATTCTTTAGGGACATTTATAGTGTGTGTTCTGTGCTCCTAGTCGGCTTAGATTTCAATTTTTTTGAGTCTTTAAGTAGATCTTATTAAATAATTCAAAGTGGCTGACCGATCACTTAGACGATCCCGTAGACTTCGTGGGCTTTCACCTGCGAGTCCAGAGCCTTCTCCTAGAAGGCGTAGGAGCAAATCTGCTAGTGGTTTCCAACCAGTGGCAGCTGGTGCATCGAAGATTGATCCTCCGCTTGGGGCATCAATGTACAAGGTAGACCTGGTACTACAACAGAGTTAGAGAGGAACATACCAGTTCTTTCTCAAGTACTCTTCTAGTTGGAAGATAATATTGAGGTAGAAGAGATCTCAGAGTCAATTGCGGCTCCGAATTCTCCTCCCCCTTATGATCATTCAGACGTATTGTTATATGTCAGAACTATGGAACATAGGCCTTCAAGCCCAAGTCCACACACATACATCCCTTCGATGACCACTGTTGGAAGCATGGCATCCACCACGAGTGCTACGAGTATCCAGACTCCTATATCAGTGCAAGGGGGATGAACTATTTCCATCCCCCTAAATCTTTATTTGGGTCTATTGCCATCACATCCTTGTTTGGGTCTACTTCCATTCTGTCTACGAGTGGAAGTTCCCAAGCTCATGCATCCAATTTTGGATTCTTCCCTTTTGGAATGCCTTCAGTTCCATTAAGTGTACCATTAATTTCATCCTTGTCCATGATCAATGGATCAGCTTCTTTTCAGGGTTTTCCTTTTGGAAGTGGTCATATACTACATTCCAATCTGATGGTAGGGTCTATGCCTTTTCCTTTCATGAGTCAAGGCAGCAATCCTTTTTAGAGTTGGACTAACCCTGTGGTTAGTGGGATCGGAACTGGGAATCCATTTTTTGACCAACAAGGGAATGTGCCATACTCCTTGGTCAATTCATTTTGAAGTTTTCCACCCTTGGCTAATGCTTGGAACCCTTACCAGGGGCTGTCAGCTCCTTACAATAATTCGTTAGGGGGGAACTTTACCGGTTACAGAGGTTTTTCGGCTGGAGTTGGTCAAACTCCAAGTTTTTCTAGACCACAAGGTTCACCTTTTGGTTCAACAGGTTCTACCACTTACTTTGAGCAACCTGGTGCCTTTCAAAATCCAGGTCATTATTTTTAGACTTTTGGGAATCTCGCCCAATCTGGGTGGAATCCCCAAGGTCCTCCGAGACTTCCTTTTCTGGCCACACTCAATCTTCCAGACTTGACTAAGTTGATGAACGATCCAATTAGATACAATCTGGCTTGGCCTTTGGTCCCAACCAAACTTCCATAAGATATTCCAAAATTTGAAGGCAGATTGGTGAAGACCCAGGCGACCATGTAACCACGTTCCATTTATGGTGTTCATCTAACTCCCTAATCGATGATACAATTAGGTTGAGACTATTTCAGTGCACCTTAACTGGGAATGCGACTAAGTGGTATATAGAGTTTCCAGGGGGCACCTTTACGTCTTTTGCCGATTTGGCTAACATTTTCTTTAACCATTTTCAGTTGCCTATCTGTTACGAAGTTAGAACTGAACTTCTAGCCAATTTTCATTAGAACAAAACTACTCACATTTCGAATCATATACATGAATGGAGATGGAGAAAGAGGCTCATTAAAGCCTAAATTCCACCTAAATTTTGTCTCGAATGGTTTTTAAAATCATTACAACCTGAGATCTCTAAGGATGTTTATATGTCCGGAGTTTATTCCGAAGGGCAGGCTATCTTTTCCGCCCAGCAGTTAGAACTGATATATTCTCAGTCTGGGACTTTTCAGAAAATCTTGCCTAACACTCCTAGATCCACGGTTGATA
The DNA here is from genome assembly GCA_031772625.1 of Pinus tabuliformis. Taxonomy (NCBI): domain Eukaryota; kingdom Viridiplantae; phylum Streptophyta; class Pinopsida; order Pinales; family Pinaceae; genus Pinus; species Pinus tabuliformis. The sequence continues at coordinate 824,170,610 of CM062813.1, forward strand.
TAGCCAAACCGAGGCTAGGCCTGCATGTTGATGGTATTATTGGATTGATTGATGCAAATGTGGTGAACCTTCTAAACCAATTGCAGTAGTCGTCTCTACAAATTGTTTCTTCCAATCAGGTTGCATCGTCTACTACTCAACCTTCTCAACCTTCTTCTGTAAATGTCATTCAGGCTTCTAACCCCAAAGGAAATCAAATTCTGATGGGAAGAAGAGGGGACGAGGTAAAAAGAAGAATCAAGATGGGAAGGGTAATGCAAATAAGCCCGACAATAATGCTGGTGAGGGTGGAAAAGTGTCTAAGAAGAAAGTTAAATTTCCATGCAAGTTATGCAGTGGAGATCATATGACTCATCTCTGCCTAAAAATTCAAGATGCTTAGTGCTTGTTAGTACAGCAAGGGTCTTATAGCTCCCAAGCGGTCTTAACTAACCCTTTCCCCCAAGGGAAATAGTTTCTTGCTGGCGCGAACTCAAACCCTGGTACCTCTGCAGGGGGTAACCAGGAGGGGGACAATTCCTCAAATGTTTTCATGATGGGTTCTCACGTCAATGTGGCCACATGGTCACATGATTATGGTGAAGCTAAAACATCCAAGGATAAATCTTTTCCCAAAACTATGGATCCACTTCATATAGAGCGACCCTTTGTGGAGTCTATACCTCTGGTATCGAAAGGTTTCGCTAAACGTGTGACTATCAACCCTAATGCTAGGGCAGCCCAGAACTACTCCATTGTAGAAGATCTGGCTCAAATTCCATGCGCTATGTCTTCTTTAGAGGCACTCCAGTCATGTCTAGCTCAACGAAGTGCTTTGCTTTCAACGATAGCGGCAGTGGATCGAAACAATTCTTTAGTGCTCACTTTTGACATGCTCAATGTCAAAAAGAGACTTCCTCATCATATGGCTTTTCAAACAAAGTCTACTTACCAGAAAATTAACATTTTTCAAATGATTATAGATGAGGGATCTTCCACTTGCGTAATGTCTATGTCATGTTGGAAGGCCATTGGATCGGCTTTGGCTGTTCCATCACCCACACTCTTGACAACATTTGACGGACATTCTCATAGGCCACACGAGATTATCCCGACCTTTCCTATATGTGTTGGAGGAAAGGTCATTAATATTGAAGTAGAAATCGTTGATGCCAACCTAGATTACAATCTCCTCTTAGGACGGAATTGGATTTATGAAATGGATGCCATAGTTTTGACTCTGTTTCGAGTCCTTTGTTTTCCTCATGAGGGGAAAATTGTTAAGGTTGATCAATTGTATTATTCTCCAGTTGACCCTTGTGCAACTTCGAATTCTAATGTTCCATTGGTGGATAACCCCCGTCAACCTATTGAGAATCTAGGAGTTGGGATGTGTTCTTCATTTATGGGTACATTTGATCTTCCCACTCCTATAGCTAGAATCAACGCCATTTCGTCCTCCAAAGAGTCTTCATGGGAAGATTTCTTACGGACTCATTATTTTTTAGACCCTTGGACCTTGCCTTCGCCTACAACCACATTAGATGAAGGACAAGTTGGTGGAATGGCATTCCCTATGTCTACAGCAGAGCTTAGATATCAGTCTATCATTAACTCTGTAGACGACGATCCTACTTCTTTTTCAGAGGAAGAGTTAAATGGTGATGTGGCCCCAGCTTGGACCCTTGACTCTACTTCTGCCATGGATTGCTTAGATATGGTTTTACCATCTGACGAAGCAATCTTAGAAGTAATGATGGGTGTAGATCGACCTTGGGAAGACCTACACCATCATTCATATTTTCTTCCCCCATTGCAAGAAGTCAAATCCATGTTCTCCAATCTGCTTACTAGTGATGTTTGTATGGTTTCAAATCCTTTGGCTCCAGCACACATCCGTGACGAAGGTAACATGTCGGTCATTTCAAAAACTGTATCGATAAGCATCTCTAGGAACCCTAATGTGATAGAAAATGTCTTCATTGGAGATGTGTGTTCCCCTGAAGAGATTCAAATTTACACCGACCTCTTTAAAGAGTTTTGGGATGTATTCACTTGGTCTTATGAAGAAATGCTTGGTATTGATCCATCCATTATTCAACATGAGATCAAGACGTATGAAAATGCTAAGCTGATTCGTCAGAAGCTTCGGCCGGTTAATCCTAGGAAAGCAGCAGCTATTAAAGCTAAAGTAGAAAAGCTACTCAAGGCGGGTTTCATATACCTCGTTCCTCTAATAGATTGGGTTTCTAATCCAGTCCCAGTTGATAAAAACAAGGAGCAATCCGAGTGTGCATTAACTTTAGGGATTTGAACAAAGCTTGTCTAAAAGATAATTACCCCGTACCATTTATTGATCAGATAGTTGATGAATGTGTAGGTAATGAGATTTTTTCCTTCATGGATGGATTCTCCAGTTATAATCAAATATCTATCTGTCCGGAAGATCAACACAAGATAACTTTCATATGTCCCTGGGGTACCTTTGCATACAAAAAGATGCCTTTTGGTCTTAAAAATGCTGGAGCTACGTTCTAGCAGGCCATGTCATACACTTTCCATGACATCATGCATGTCATTGAAGCATACTTGGATGATTTAGCTGCTCATTCTCGAAAGAGAATCGATCATCCTAGTCACCTTCGGTTGGTTTTTGAGTGATGTCGTTTTTACAAGATCTGGTTGAATCCAAATAAATGTGTTTTCGCGGTTACATCTGGTCGGTTGTTAGGGTTCATTGTGTCAACTAAAGGGATTGGAGTCGATCCCTTTAAGGTGGAGGCAATAGTTTAGCTGCCTCCCCTGTCTTCCATCCGAGAACTTCAAAGTCTTCAGGGGAAGGCAAATTTCTTGAGACGATTTATAGCAAATTAGGCTAAGATAACTAAAGGATTTATGCATTTGCTGAGGAAAGGAGTTCCATTTTTATGGGACGAATTTGCGTAATGATCTTTTGATGCCTTGAAGCAGGCATTAATCTCTACCCCGCTTTTGAGTCCACCGGATTATGGTAGAGATTTCCTTTTATATCTTGTAGCTGCAAAACAAACCATAGGTATGGTTTTGGTTCAGGAAGATTATGCTCTCACGGAGCATGTGATTTACTACTTGAGTCGAGGCTTGGTAGGCCCTGAAATACACTATTCTCCAGTTGAGAAATTAGCCTTAGTAGCTGTTCATGTTGTCCAATGGCTCCACCATTATATTTTACTATGCAAAATGTTCGTCTTAGCAGTGGTCAATCCTTTCCAATTTTTCCTCAGTAAGCGAGCGATTGGGGGCAAATAAAATCGATGGATTGTTATTTTACAAGAATTCGATCTTGAGTTCCTGTCAGCCAAGTCTAAGAAGTCATTGGTTTTTGCAGAATTAATTTCCGAGCTGCCTTGTGGAGAAGATACTATTTATGAGGAAAGTGTCCCCAACGAACATCTATTCCTCATCTCTTCACAAGATCCATGGTATGGAGATATCATAATCTATCTACAGAATTCGAGGTTCCCTCCTGCTTCCTCCAAGGATGAACATAAAAAATTACGTCACCTGGCTAAGAACTATGTCATCATTGGTGATACATTGTATCGCTGAGGGGTTGATTCAATCCTTAGGTGTTGTTTAACCTTAGAGGAAGCAGAGTCTATGCTTAATTATTGGCACAGTGGAGCCAGTGGTGGTCATCTTTCAGGGCTTGCTACAGCCCAAAAAATATTGCATGCTGGCTACTTTTGGCCTTCACTTTTCAAAGATTGTATTGGAGCAGTCAAACATTGCCACCCTTGACAAGTCTATACTCGGAAGATGCACGTGCATCTAGCTCCTCTTTTCCTTGTTATCATTGTCGGTCCTTTTACAAAGTGGGGTATTGACTTTACTACTTGTAATCCACCTTCAGCAGCGAATCACAAGTACATTATTGTGGCCGTAGACTACTTTACGAAGTGGGCTGAGGCCATGCCAACTTATAAAAATGATAGTGAAACAAAAACATTGTTCCTCTTAAATCAGATTATTTCACAGTTTGGTATCCCAAGAGAGATTGTCACTGACCATGGCAGTCATTTCCAAAACCAACTGATATTCGAATTGGCTCTTAAGTTGAGCTTTCGGCAAGAGCATTCATCTTCGTATTATCCTCAGGCCAATGGTCAAGTCGAAGCCATGAATAAGTCCCTCAAGACGATCCTGCAAAGGACAATTGGCAAAAATCGCTCCAATTGGCATCTCATGTTGTATTCGAATCTCTGGGCTTACCGAACCTCAGTAAAGACTACCACCAGTTTTACACCTTTTTAGTTAGTTTACAGGCTGGAATCTATTTTTCCTGTTGAGTGCAAAATTCCATCCCTTAAGCTGGCTATTGAGCTCCTTCCAGAGACCTCTAGTCTTGAAGAGCACCTCCTTCATTTGGAACATATCGATGAGTAGCATCGAGATGCTGCCACAATCAATGAGGCTCATAAGAAAAGGGTTAAAACTTAGTACGATAAAGCTGTCTGTCCTCGAGTATTTTTTGAAGGCGACCTTATCTTGGTCTATGACCAAGATAAATATGCCTTGGGGGTAGGCAAATTCAAGCTTATGTGGTATGGTCCCTTTATAGTGAAACAAGTTTTAGAAAAAGGGGCTTATGAATTAGTTGATTTTTAAGGGAACAAGCTGACAGAGCCCTAAAATGGGCTCTACCTCAAGAAGTACTTTGCTTAGGTTAAGGCTGAGCAATGGCTTCTTTGTATATTTTGTATTTTTGTACATATCCTATCGGGAGTTTTTCTTGTGATATCGACACTTTTTTGATCTGCTTTGGCAGGCGTTGATGGATGACTTGGTTTATTTTGGATTAGCCGATGGTGTTAGTGGCACGCTCGAAATCTCACTTCCGCAGCTTGGGTGATTTATTATCCAACTGGTCAGTTGATGGTGTCAAGGGGAGTATGTATTGGTTCTGCATCAAATAATATTGCTGAATATACTGCTGTCATTAATTTACTATCCGAAGCTATTTCTTATGGAATTGATTCGTTGGTAGTGTATCTTGACTCACAGCTGGTGGTGTCAAAATTGAATAACATTTATCGGGTTCGAGATCCTTATTTATATCGCCAATTTTTGAGAGTGAGGGTGTTGCAAAGATAATTTGTTTTTATTACTTATTTACACATTCCACAATCTGACAATTCATTAGCGGATTCTATCACTAATCAAGCATTAGATTGGCACATCATTCATTCATCAAGATAAAAAAAAATATATCAAAAATCTGGAACTGTATATGTATATCATAAAATCGCCCGTGTGTACATAAAGTGTTTCAAAAATAATATAAAAAATTGGTACTAAATGCCCATAATCATGTCCAGTATATCTAATGACCCGGCTTAGGATGAGCAACTTAGTAGGTAACTATTGCTTTGGCCACACGCCGAAAGAGGTGAACCCAGTCGCGTGGTACTCCTACCATGCAGCGCTGCATATCCTTAGGTAGATCTTCTACGACCTCCATTGGTACCCGGTGAGTCAATCTCACCAAGTTTCATTGGACTGCGTATAAGACCCTCTCTGTCTCTGCAACCGCCTCTTCGGCACCTCTTTCACGACGCCTGTGCTACGAAAATCCGTCTGGTCATACTGGACCTACATCTGGAACATGATCATTATATCAGTATTTTAATCCCATCAAAAATATCTTTAAGTTCATTTTCATATTTAAAAAACACAAAAAAAACTTAAAATTGATAAAAACTTAAAAAATGGTTACCTATCTCTCCCCATGTGGCATTTGGTGGCAGCACTAAATCTGGATCTCCTCTGAAATCCATGCTAGCATAGGGATAGTCATCCACAGCGATGATTTGTTGTTCCCACCAGGAGAAGAACTCATCATCGAAAGCAATCCTCAGCACGTCTCCACCTCCAAGGCATTTCATCAGGTCAGCCCACCTGCCCATTCGAGGATCTCGGGGGCTACTGATAGAAACTAATACTCTAGGACGTAGCCCTGGAACCTTCTCAAAGAAGAAGGAGCACAAAATGGTCCCATATCCAAAATTCTTGGTCTGTCCTTTCTGAATGGAGGACAACTGGCTCTTCATGTTAGTAAGAAGAGGTGTACACCAATCAAAAACAGTAGTGAGACACTCCACGAACAAGCTCATGGATAGTCGTGATGCTTAGTGCAATGAGGCTGATCCGTTTATCCTGGCTATGGTGAACAATAAGATCCTTAGGGATAAACTCTCTACATGTTTTATTGGAATCTGGCTTCCAATTTTCTTAGGATGCCGTGAACAGTATATATGTACGAAGTCTTCCACTGAAAGACTACCTCGTGTTCGGCCAATTGAATGTACCACTTCTCCTCTCCAGGAGAGACCAGTGATAAAGTAAATATCTTCTACCTATATCCTCAAATGAATTTGATCAATGATAAAAGCATCATCTTTGATACTCCAGTAGTGGATCAACATTTCAAGTAAGCGGGTGTTGGCCTTCATATTTTGCATTTTGAAAATTTTTAATAAACCACATCCCCTCAATGCATCTAAGGCCTGCTGATCATTCATAACTTCATTATCAATGGTAGTATGCTCCCTCTCTCTCCAGGTGATTGTCATCCTAAAAGAAAATTGATTTCCAACTGTTAGTTTTTGTGTTTAAATTTCAAATCACATATACGTGGGTCCCTTTCATACATAGTCGCATGTAGGGCCTGCATGTACACGGGTTTATAATATCCAACCCGCGTATATGCCGTGTTCAAATTTTTTACATAAATTCTTATGGTAAAATCCCAATAAATTTTTCTAAAAACAATCATAAATTAATGCAAGCTAGAATTGGGGGTTGCCTGATGATTTTGATCCAAATTGAGCGGTCCAATTCTTTGGGGGGAAAGTTTTCTCTTTTTTCTCAACAACTTTTGCTCTCAACACAAATGGTACAAATTGTGAGCCAAAAAGTCATTTTATAGCTTTAAAAATGTCAAATTTTTTGAAAACTTGATTTTTTCTGTCTCATGAATCTTTTAACTTGTGAGCTTGGATTGTCGGGAATAGGTTGTTTTTCAGGACATTTTGGACGCTTCTTCGTAAATTTCACATCGGTTCCATGATTACTGACCCGTCATGATAGGTATCGTTTACTCACTAGCATATAGGTTAGGGAAACCATTTTTCCATTGCATTTTTCATAGTAGCCTCCATTTTTCGATACACTTGTCATAGGGTCGATCCCATCGTGTTATGGTTAGTAAACCATGTTCACTCGCCGATTTTTAAATCATGACACGATGGTAGAGCCATCCTTGAAATGGGCATCATAGTTAGCACCTCACTGACATTGGTTGCCCATGCTGTTTCATTGAGTAGGTTCGGGAGTCCTCTCTAGTCCTACCATGACTTGTGTGTTGAAGACTCATTCCTCTTTGCTTCTTTGCTTCGTTCTGGCCTTATACCCTAGAGGCTCCTTTGTGTTGAGTTGTACTACTGCATTGCATTTTGACCATTTGCACCTTTTGGCCTTGAGTTGGCTTCACTTGGACTCGTGTTTAAGCCACTTTTTGACCATGTCTTATGCAAACTCAAACTTGCAATCCCTTAGCTTCTGCAACTTGACACACCCTCAGACCCATGGAAGGAACATCCCTTTGAGTGTCTTTGACCAGCTTTGCCTCCCTGCATTGAGCATAGGAAGGTTTCCATCCTAGGAACTAGATCATCTGTTTCACTGAAACTCGTTCTTTCCATTGTATTATGGCATTCTTTTATTCTTTTTCCAGCTTAAAGAAAAATACAAACAATTTATATATTCCAAAAAAGAGCAGGAACGGGACAACATTTCCATATATTGTTGGCAACTAGAGTCAGTTGTGTCGCCCTTGAACAAATCACTCAAAAGAAAGACTTTCCTCCATTTGGGTGGGATTTAGTTTGACTTAGGTACGCCTAAACCTTATTATTGAGTCAGTTCTCCTTCGATTGGTTATCTCTTCCAATCATATGGAGAGTTATTTCGTGCCTCCTACATGACGAGCTCATATAGAGTCATCATATGTTGCCACATGGTCATCATTGAGTCCTACTTTTGTTCAAGGGAAGTAAGCCTGAGTCGGCCTCTCTGTGGTGTCCCTTGACCTATTTTTTAGTCGGCCATCCCTAGTTGTTAGTGTCTTGTCTATCATCACATCAGTTATATTGGTCCTTTACTCATGCTGGTTTGAGAAGGTATCCATAGACTTCTTGCTCGCGGGTCTTGTCCTTATCAACGACAACATATTTATCTGAGGGCAAGCCTAGAGCCGCACCCTAGCCCTATTTTCATTATTGATAGGTCACCTTGTGCTCAACATCAATTAGTGTCATGGGTCTTTGACTGAGTGGTTTCCCTTGTGTTCGACATCAACTTTCATTATCACACATTGGGATTCGTGCAGTGCCTTGGTTTCCATTTGACCCTATTGGTGGATTCCTCGCCTCTGTGTTAGCTTTCATTATTGGTTGGTTCAGAGGGTTTCTATCATGCGCTAGCTACATCTCGTGTACGGCGGAAATGTGCTTTAGTTAGGTTACTACATCTTTTTCGTCCGATTCCTTCCACATTATTGGCCTACGGGTTACACTCGCACTAGATTGATGAAGGATGCCTTAATGCCTTCCTTCTAGCCGATCTTTCCCTATCGACTATGACACATTGCTCTGGGCAAAGGTCCAGAGTCCATTTGGCAGTACCTTGGGGTTTGCAGTCATCAGTGGCAGATCCTTCACTATCGACAGTGGGAAACCATCGTTGTCTCCTAATTGATAGATTCTTCCAGTTGTTCGACTTCAGCTCATCTATTCGCACTTATTAGATTGTACTGGGTACCTTGACTCTCATTATCATTATCGGTGAGTAATCCTGCATTTGTTAATGGTATACATAAATGACTGGTAATCAAACAATTTCTCACATGGTCAAATTCTGATCATTTATTCCCCTTGTGTAGAAATGTACCACGGTGGTCGGTGAAGACCTCGGGTTGCATCAACATTTTTTGGTTCACTTGGCAGTTGCTCCTGTTGCTGCTAGTTGACACCATTCCACATTATATGCTGGCATCCGAGTTCTGATGTAGTATCATCTTATTCCATCATGTTCATTTGGTACTATTGGGATCAGTTTTCGACAGGTTTCCTTTCCATATATTTAATACATTTTGACCATTATGTACCCCTTCTGACCTCGTATATTAGGTGGCATCTGTTATAGCTCCAAATATCACCCTTGGTATTTGTGATGCTTGATTTATGGCCTAGGGCAACCCCTCCTTCTAGATTTGGTCCAAATATTTTAAAAATAGTGTTTTACTCCCTGTACGCTACTTTTCCCTGTGTTAAAACCGTGTACACGTGGGTTAGTCTATACCCAACCTATGTATATGTGTTAAAACACTTAAAAAAATTAACTTTCCTTAACTATGGGCGGAGATCATGGATTTTACCTGTTGATTACCTATTAGTGCCCGTGGCCCAACTATTCTCAACTATTTCCCAACTAAAAAACTAATTTGGGAGAAGTATAAAAAGACTTCAATGGGAAGGCCTTAAGGAGGAGAGAAGATATAGAATTACTATACTGAGATTATTCCTTGATCAAGTCTAAAGAATCCCTGTGCTTCAAGCACTTCCCCAAGTTCAGGAAACTCTTGTTTCCTTGAGTGTTGATGTTCTCTCATATGCTTGGAGATATCATGGTATTGGTTATGGAAGGAGGCTGTTGAAGGCTAGGACCTGATTGACCTGGAGGATGGTTCCACTTGGAGCCAGAAGAGGAAGACGTAGGTGAAATCTTTCCATGTTTTTATTATAGTTTTCTAAAATAAAAGAAACGTTGTCTTCTTCCTGATATCAACTTTGTTCATGCATCTAATGTTATTGTTATGGTTTATATATGAATGACTATTTCAATGTATAACTAACCATCTATTTATATGATATAAATTTGATTTCACTAAAATGCTTTATCTATATGCTGCTATGTGTATTCGAATTGGCTGACTTGCAGGTTCAAAGATCATTAGAGTTGCAGAGGGTTTGAACTCTGGCTGGAAAAACCCAACGAAGGACATCTGGGTATGTTCATCCTCACATAGTTAGTTTGTTTAAGCATGTTGCCTGAGTTGAATGCTTGTTTCTTGCTGTAGAATACTCTTGCTCTGCTAGGTTTTTGACCCAAAGCCCTAGGGGACTTATTCCCTTAACAGGAGCGTACTCTTCATGGCCTCTAGGTCCTTCGGTATCTTGGCCGTCCCTTTCCATGGGGAGATGTATGGTGGTAGCATTATCACTGAAGGTACTTGGGAAACATTTTCCGCTTCATTGTCCTGTGTTTCAATCTAAGCGATAAGGGCTTGTAAATATTCCTCTTCCTCCTCGGTTTTAGTGGTGATAGCTTTTCCATTTTCTACCATTGACAATTTACTGAATCGTGGTGATACCCGAACTGGCCCCATAGTCTGCTTGTCTTTCTAGGGTCGCGGCGTGTATGGGGACTTTGGAACCTCTGGTGTAGCTACCACCTCTCCAGGCTCCTCCTGGGTCAGATGGGGCTCTTCCATGAATCTCACTCTGGTTCTCGCAGCTGACATGGTTTCTATCATGGATTCCTTTAGGTACTTACTCATGGGTGGCAAGGTAGCTTGGTGCTCGTTGCTCTGTACTGGCTCAAATCTCAAATATCCAAGTGTTGTTTCGAGGCTACCCCAAGGGATTTTATAGTAATGCTTGAATTTGAATTCGACCATTCCCTCCACTTCTGAGTCATTAATATCTTCTTGGCAGCAGATCATCCCGAATCTAGCTCTGAATTCCTGTCTTAATGGCCCATCGCCCACTCCTTTTTGCCTTAAATTGGACTTCTTGTCATGAATAGTGACATCAACGGTCACCTCCTAGCCTACCTACACGGCAGTACAACCTTTTATGTGTGACCGCGATCCCGGTGACCTACTGGGCCTGTGTGGAACCTCCTTTCTGCGCGGCTCTTCTGTAGACTTATTTATAGTCCCGAACCTTCTTTCAACTGCTTGGAGTGCTGAGACTGTGCTTTCTACAGATAGTCAGGTGGTCGCACCCTAAGTGCGAGGCTTCAACTTTCCTGCTAGCCCAGGCTATAGGCATCCTTCACCTACCCCTATGTCCATTAGTGCATCACGTTCTTCTTTGTATGGTATACACCCCTGTTTAGTAAGGTGCGGTCATAGCCCTGATAGCAAGGTTGCAAATGTTTCTAATGTAGTAGTCGGGCTGACTAGGCCTAGTCCCATCATGCTTAGTTTCTCACGGCCCACTTGTGCAACTCCAGTTTTTAGTTTGCTAAGTTCTTTGGCCAATATCACACTTTTCCTCCTCATCCAGGCCCACTCTTCATCGAGTTCGTGAAGGTTCAAGCTCCCTCACTGAATGGCTTCCTGTAACTGTCGAATTCCTTTACCTGGGTCCTCACATCCTGTCCAAATTACGGGGGTTGTGGTCTGGGGATTTCTCTCTGCCCTCCTGGTTTCCTCTTGTCTTGTTAATGATGGGGTCATCTTCACACTCCTTTTCTTACTTTCGGTCCTATAGGCTTGTTGAACCACTGGTACACGGAGATCCCAATTGGTTTGTTTTATCTGGCAAACTCTGATTCTGCATGTCTTTTCGAGCGTTCCGTCATGAATTGCTTGTGGAATGTGTCGCCTTTCCTGCTGCCATATCAGGTTCTGATTTTTAATCCTTAGTTTGGGAAGGGGTTGCACAGCATACATCTGCACCCCTTGATCCAGGCCGCCATTCAAACTGCTTCATGCTAGCTGCCCAGATCGCTTTTGATGCTTGGGACTTACAAAGCATACATGCATCTACCTTCTACATTCACGTCAGTTCTACCTAGTCTTTTGATGTGTACTCCACCATTGTGAAGTTGTGCATAACGCCCCTTTTTGCGCACCATGCCACCTCTGTTCCGGTATTGTATTTTCACAGTGGTCTACAGATTCCTCCATGTTTGTTGTGCCATCATCTGTTGGCAATTCCCTTGCTTTGGTCGTCTCGCATTGCAATGATCTAACCATCATATTACAATTCAGCATTGTCACTTCATCCAATCGGTTCTGCCATTGCTCTATTTCCTCATCTGAATCTGAAGTGTAGGAACTGTGGCGCTCCCATGAGATTCTCCTGTCCGGTGTCGAATTCACCCGATCCTAGTCTTTCACCGTTATCTGGTAAATGTAGTCCAGTTCATTGTCGCTGTCCTCGTTGTGCACAGGTTCAATGTAGCGTGCTCCTTCAGCTGGATCTAATGGAACTACCATGCGTAGGGACTTTTTCTCGAAAATCATCTTCCGCTTCTTCAGGTTGATGACTCCATTCATATCAGTAACCCAATCTATTCCTAACAACGTGGGGTAAGGGTTACTGTCATCCACAATTTCTATTACCTTAAAATCTGTTTGTGTGCTCGCACCCTCGATATCCACTGTTACTCCTTGCAATCTCCCCATGGGCAAGATATTTTGTTAGTTCAACATCTGTAATTGAATAGGAGACCACTGTAATGTGGGCCTGCTTATGCGTTCCCATGTTTGTTTAAGTACCACATTCACATCCGAACCCAAGTCCAAGATGACCTGATCCATCTCATAGTCACCAATCCATGCCGTCAATCGCATTTCTCGCCCGGTGCACATTGGTCAAATGCTTTCCTAGTTTTTGGACCACGCATGGTTCACCTGACCCTACGCACCTAGTTATCAGCTCTTGTAATCCTTTAATTGCCTTATTTTCGCGTAGCAGCTTCATGCATGTCTCTAAAAGGGTAGTTAGCATAGAAGGATCCATTTCCAGCTTGGGTTGATCCTTACTGCCTGAAGTAGAGGCCTCCATGAAGCTCTTCTTAGCTTCCATAAATGTCTCCTTTGCGCATTCCAAGTCAAACACAAGTTGCTTTGTAGGGGCCTTGCGAACCCATGTATTTTCCTCGAGTTGCTTCCCCTTATCTTCCCTTGTGGTCGCACCACTTCTGAGCAACATCTTCACTTTGGGGTCTTCTTCGCGTGGTTCAGACCTCATCATTTGGATGTTTTGCGTTAGAGTAGATTGAAGTACCCTTTTTCACGAATCTGTGCAATCAGTGTGGGACAATCTACCGCTTCATGATAAAACTGATAACAGTACAGACAACATGTTCTGGTCGGGTTCGTACAGTGACACGTGTAGTGCCTAAGTCCTCCACAATTGTAGCAGATTAACTATCTATGCCCTCATTCGGGTCCCATTCCTCCTCGTCCTCGTCTGCGTCCCTAGAATCCACCGCACACTATTACTGTGACTGGATCCTAACCTCGCGCCTCGGTCTGCATCCTGTAGGTAGGTGTTTGATCCATCAACAATTCATAACTTCAACAGTTTCACTCATTGTGGCCTACTGATCTAAAAAAATTGCAAAACAGTTGCTGGGGGGTCTATGTAAACTTCTACAATAGATGACAGTTGTCCGTCGTGTGCTTTCCTCCCACCTAATAGATCATGCACCAGAGCGCAGGCGCCGCACTTGGCCCTGCCTGTGCCTCTGGTCTCAATGGCATTGGTCCCACCCCTGCGAAATAGTTTGTGAATATCATACTATGATCCTTATCGTGGCCCTGAACTTTACATTTTATGCACCACACTTCTTCACGCACTTCTTGCTGGGGCACCCTATCCTATTTCAAACTCTGCATCTCCAAGCATAGGTTTTGTAGTTGCGCATGGATTTGTTGGACTCCCAACCCAAGATCCTATATCAGAGTTTCATGCAACCTCATTTCCATTTCCAATGCTTCTGCTTGGGTTGAAAGCTTCTGCTGTGATAGCTCCATCCTCAGGTGCGGTGTTAAAGATGCCACAAACCACACGTGATGTTGCACATTTGTTAGCATCATATTAGCTTCGTGGATTGTGCTCTTTAGTCTCTGATCCAGATCCCAGGGGGTTTTGCCTGGAAGCATCATGATCTCTTTAAACCCAATGATTGATTGAGTCTCTGACTTCGGCCGGCTAAACTCTCTGTTTAGTGTCGTCTAGATTTCAGCTATTCTTGCATTTGGGTAATCGTTCGAGTGCTTGATATACCAAGTCAACGCATGATCCTGCAGCACGCTCACCAATGTGGCCTTCTTGATGTTGTCATCCATAACCTCGTGTGCTTCCCATACTGCTCTTACTACGAACTAGAACTGATCTGGATCCTCATTCCCTACTCCTTTGAATACAGGTAGCTTGATTGCACTCGCCATGCTGAATGGTGGGTTGGGTGGAGGTGGGGTGGTTGAAGATGGAGGTGAAGAAGGTGAAGTGGGTGATGGCGTAAGTGGAGGTGACAACTATGGAATGCGTTGCCTTATCAAAATAACTACACTCAGAGAAACCCAAGCACACTCTTCCTCGCTTTCTCGTGGAGATGAAGTTGAAGGAATGTTTCCTAACCCTTCGATACCTTGGTAGATCCTTCCGCTTTGTGTTGCTCCAAACATTAATGTAGTCGCATAATCCGCTTTTTAGACAACAGCATCTCAATTCAAGTATTTAGGGATGTAATATTCCTAACCCAAAATATTCCTCAAACCCCAGCAAAAAATCCAACCAAATATGCGCAAATGATATAATAACCCAGAAGTGATAAAATAATAGTGGAACGGCATATAATAATGTAAATCGGGAATATAAGCAGATACACAAGAAATGCAGTGAGAAATGCTAAGCCATTTTATTATACTGAGCAATAAATGAGTACAAGAGGTGATTAGAAAGATGGCACCTCGACTTGCACAAGGCAAGTGAAGAAATACTCTCAGAATGACAAGAATGGCCTCTCTGCATGGATGTCGCTGTTGTGCTTCTACTGATGCTAGAAAACAAATGATGATTTGGGGTTGATACCCTCCTCGGAAAAAGATAAAACTCTGGATTCGGGCTCTACTCAAGAAACCCAGAAAAACCCAGAAAGCTTTCCTGGAATGGACTCACACTGATCTGCGTCCCAACTTCTAGAAAACTGTCGTGCTACTGTTGCTGTTGGAAATCAAATGAGGATTTGGGGCTGCTCCCCTCCTCAGAAAAGGCTAAAACTCTGGAATCAGACTCTACTAAAAAAACCCAGAAAGCTTTTCTGAAATGGTCGACCCCCGAAAATCACCCCCTTGGGGTTCTGCGCGGTTCCTCAAAGATGATGATGAAACTGCTGCTGAAATGCTGATGAAACTGCTGCTGAAATTCTGATGAAACTAATGTTGGAATGCAAATGGAAATACCTTGCCCGAGCAGGCACTCGAAGTCCCTTGGGGCTAAGGGTGAGATCTCCAAACGGAGACACTCAATGCACTAAACAGTGCTATAGACTAGCTAAACAGCCAGCGTGCTCTAAGTGGAAATGACTATCACAAATACTCATAACCAGAATGATCCCAAATGAGGGGGTTCCTCTCTGTTTTATAGCCTCTGCCTCTCACAATCCCTAGGCTCACTTTCTCCTGCGTGATCCCCTTCTTGCCATGTGTTCCTTCCCTCCTACGCAGTCCCTCCATTTGTCTGTGTGGGCCCCATTTCTGCGTCCCCCTTTAGCCCCCTTGGTTCCCCCTTAAGTCACAATGTTGTGCTATCTAGGAAGTGACTTTTTATTCTAAAGTGAGTTATGTTCCCCCTTCCTCACTTTTTATTTACAAATAACTATAGAAGGCAAAAATCGAACAAAATCGAATATTCCAATTAGCCATAGCTAATTAGGAATATTACAGTCTCCCCCGGCAAAATGTTGCTTGTCCTCAAGAAACTAAAGTGATGGACGCTGTAAGATCTCCTCACTCTCCCAAGTGGCATCCTCATCTGGCAAATTCTTCCACCTCACCAAGAATTCCCGGACCATCTTGCTCCGTAACTGTCTCTCCCTAGAGTCAATGATAGCCTCTGGCTGCAATACCAAATGCCCCTCATCATCCATGGGTGGTAGCTCATCTGTCATGGTCACCTGCTGCCCCAATGCCTTCTTCACGCATGATACATGAAAAATGTTATGAATCTTGCTGCCTTGGGGCAGCTCCAACTCATATGCAACCTGTCCAATCCTGCGTATCACCCTGTATGGCCCTTAAAAGTGGGGCTTGAGCTTCTCAGCCCCTTTCTTCTTTAGCGATGACTGTTGGTATGGCTATAATCGTAGGTAGACCATGTCCCCCACCTCAAACTGCCTCTCCACCTGACCCCTGTTAGCATACAACTTCTGTTGGTTCTGCGTTGTAGCCATGTTATCCTTGAGAGCTCGGAGGATATTCTGACTCTCTTGGATCCAAATCTTGGCTCTAGGAGCCCTACTATCACCAAACATCACGTCGTCAAAAGATAAAGGATGATACCCATATAAGGCATATAATGGTGGCATACCAATGGACATGTGATGCGAAGTATTGTAGCAGTACTCCCCCAAATGTAGCCACTTCAGCCATGCTCGATGCTGCCCACTGACATAGTTATACAAGTAGCCCTCCAACCACTTGTTAACTATCTCCATTTGTCCGTCCGTCTGTGGGTGATAGCTGGTACTCGGTGTCAATTCCATCCCCACCAATTGGAAAAGCTCTTGCCAAAAGCCGCCCATGAAACGACTGTCCCTTTCACTAACGATGGTCTTAGGAAGACCATGTAGCCTGAAGATCTCCCTGAAGAATAGCTCGGCCACCTATGCTGATGTATAGTGTGTGGATATGGCAAAGAAATGTGTGTACTTCGTCAGTCGATCAACGACGACAAAGATACAATCCTAGCCCTGTAACATGGGCAACCCTGTGATGAAATCCATCGAAATACTCCCCCATTTCCCCTCCAAAATGGGAAGAGGCTGCAATAATCCTGTGGGATGGCTCATCTCTCCCTTGTTCCTTTGGCAAACATCGTACTCCCAGATGTGTTGGAGTACGTCCTCCTTGAGGCCCTTCCATGAGAATCTCTCCCTAATGGCCCTGTAGGTTTTGGTAAAACCCTGATGTCCTGCCAATGGAGAATCATGTGATGCCTGGAGTATCTTCTTCTTGAGCTGAGACCCCTCAATCAAGAAGATCTGGTCCCTATAGTAGATGATCTCATCGACCACCCTGTACCTATCATTTTCCACCTACCCATCCAGAACCTCACATGCAAATCTATCCTTGGAGTACTCTACTAAGAGTCGAGCCCTCTAATCTGTATCCAAGCTCATAAGAGACGACGTGGTTGGTCTACGTGAAAGGGCATCTGCTACCACATTGTTCTTACCTTTGACATACTCAATGTCAAAATCGTATGCTTGGATCTTACTGATCCACTTCTGTTGCCTCTCCTGTAGCTGCTTCTGCTCCAAAAAGAACTTGAGGCTGTTGTGATCAGTCCTCACCTTGAACCTATTGCCTACCAAATACTGTTGGTACTTAGCCAATGCTTGCATGATGGCTAGCATCTCCTTGTCATATATGGAATACAACCTCTAGTGCAGAAGGAGCTTTCGGCTCTCAAATGCTATAGGGTGACCTCCATGCATCAATACTGCACCGATCCCATCTCTCGACGCATCACACTCCAAAACAAATGGCTGCGTGAAATATGGCAATGCAAGCAACTCCTGGATAGCCCACTCAATCTCATCCTGATGGGCCTTGGGGTGCTTATAGGGGGTGGTAATCACGGCCTATATGCCTTGCTCAAGCTTGATGGTGTGCTCAAACCCTCGATCTAGTGGCTGTCCTGGTGGAATCTCCCCAAACACTATGGCATACCGATCAAGGATAGACTGTATCTCTGGGTGTAACGTTTGCCTTGTAGTTCTTGCCTCTGATGCATGCAACTCCATTGCCCACTCTATGTCTCCCTTTCCGAAGACTACCTCCATCCGATGAGCCGAGACAGTTTGAGGCGGATATGTGTGCTGTCCCCGTATCTTCTCATGCCTCCCTGTCTTCTCATCATCTCACTCCATCTCCAGGGTCTTCCAATCTGTCGTGGCCTTCCCTAGAGTGATAAGCCACTGAACACCCAATATCATGTTGGTGTCTGGAATATCGACCACGAAAAAAGTGGTCAGTCAATGTGTAGGTTCCCATCGTCACTGAAAGCTCTGGAACATAACGAGCACACGTCATGGTCTGATCTCTTGGGACCAGGACTGACAACCCATCGAAGCTCTCTGTCTGTATACCTCTTCACTCAACCATCTAGGCATCGATGAAGTTGTGGGTTGCCCCACTGTCAACCAAAATTGATATGCGTTGGCCATGTACTGTCACTTGTACGCATAGCGTCAAATACTTGGGAACTCCCCGCAATGCTGCAAGGGCCCCTTCGATGGGTGCAAAAGATGCACCACCTGTTGCTGGTGGTGGAGGTGGCAAAGTTCCCTGTATGGCATGACTATCTCCTGCCTCCACATCCTCCTCATCATCCTCTTCTCCACTGCTCTCAGAGAAGACCTTAATAAAATGTGCTTTACCAGCAGCACGTCTATGTCCTAGTGCCATGGCTCCTGATAAGTGAAGCACAACCGCTTCTTCTTCAACTCCCTCCTAGCATCATCGTCAAGTTGTACTCATCCTGGATTCCCCTTTGGAGGTGGAATCCTCACAGCCTTCCCCTTAGACTGGAAAGTCTGTCTCTGGGGGTAAGGTGTTTGGGTCCTGGGTAAGACATCCTGTAAATCCCGGGTCAAACTAGACCCCGAAGTGGCTCTGCTAACCCATCAACATACATATAGAACCTCCGTGCCATGGAGAGGTCTAGCACCATCATAGAGACCCTCAAGAAATCTGCAATGTAGGTCTCTGGGCTCCCTATCTGTTTGAGCCTCGTCAGCTCAACGAAATGATGCTCTGGATCCCTCTGATCAAATCACTCCATCAGTCTGCTGGTAAACTCAGCATATGATGTCACTGTGGCATGCCCCAATGTAACCATCCCATGAAACCAACAATCCTGGGCCTCACCATCCAAATGCAATGTTGCCACCTTGATGGCCTCTGCCTCCAACATCTGGTTAAGTTGGAAATAAATGTCTAGCTTCTCCACCCAAGACTTTGCCAAACTATTTGATGAGCCATTAAACGTAGGCAAGTGGAATCTGCTTGCTGCACGGTGGGTGTCACCATCATGGTAATGTCGGTATCCTCTATGATGATCGCGAGGTCTGCTATCCCACTGGAGCTGAACAAAATTTTTGAATGAGAAGGCTTCCCTGAACTCCTGCCCATAGGCCTGGTACTCTGCAAAATAATCGCCCATATGCCCGGGCTCTGCCTCTTGTTGGGCTGCGGCCCTCATGTCTACTCCTAAGAAGGTGGGCATGGTAGAGCATGTAGGGGCATGTGAGGCCCCTTGCTGTGCAGTATCACGCTGCTCTGGAAAGTGATGGGATGCACCTGATCCCTCATCGATCTGAAAAACTCGTGGGCTCTCCTGCTGTCTAGCCTCTACTGCCGTGAATCTCTGCCCCATCACCTCAATCTGCCTCGACAGATCCTGCACTGATTTGAGGAGCATATCCGCAAATCTCTTCCCGTCCTTGTCTGCCATCTGCTCTACGTCCACTACTGGCTCTCTCTATTCTGTGTCTACCACAAGAACACAATCTCCCTCTCCATAGGTATTCTCCAACCTATGCCCAGTGTCTCTGTATCTCTGACCTCTATAACAGATATAGGGTTTTTCCCCTGGTGTCATAGATTGCTAGCTTGATAGGCTGAGCCAAATCTATACTCTGATACCACTGTAATATTCCTAACCCAGAATATTCCTTAAACCCTAGCAAAAACTCCAACCAAATATGTGCAAATGATATAATAACCCTGAAGTGATAAAATAACAATGGAACAACATATAATAATGTAAACCGGGAATATAAGCAAATACACAAGAAATGCAGCGAGAAATTCTAAGCCATTTTATTATACTGAGCAATAAATGAGTACAGGAGGTGACTAGACAGATGGCACCTTGACTTGCACAAGGCAAGTGAAGAAATACTCTCAGAATGACAAGAATGGCCTCTCTGCATGGATGCTGCTGCTGTGCTACTACTGCTGCTAGAAAACAAATGATGATTTGGGGCTACTCCCTTCCTCGGAAAAAGCTGAAACTTTGGATCTAGGCTCTACTCAAGAAACCCAGAAAAACCCAGAAAGATTTCCTGGAATGGCCTCACACTGATCTGCGTCCCAGCTACTGGAAAACTGTCATGCTATCGCTGCTGCTGGAAATCGAATGAGGATTTGGGGCTACTCCCCTCCTTAGAAAAGGCTGAAACTCTCTAATTAGACTCTACTTAAAAAACCTAGAAAAAACCAGAAAGCTTTTCTGAAATGGCCGACCCCCGAAAATCACCCCCTTGGGGTTCTGCGCAGTTCCTCAAAGACGCTGATGAAACTACTGCTGAAATGTTGATGAAACCGCTACTGAAATGCTGATGAAACTACTGTTGGAATGCAAATGGAAATACCTTGCCTGAGTAGGCACTCGAAGTCCACCGGGGCAAAGGGTGAGATCTCCGAATGGAGACACTCAATGCACTAAACAGTGCTGCAGAGTAGCTAAACAGCTAGCGTGCTCTAAGTCAAAATGACTATCACAAATACTCATAACCAAAATGATCTCAAATGAGGGGGTTCCTCTCTATTTTATAGCCTCTGCCTCTCACAATCCCTAGGCTCACTTTCTCCTGCGTGATTCCCTTCTTGCCATGTGTTCCTTCCTTCATGCACAGTCCCTCCATGTGTCTGCGTGGGCTCCATTTCTGTGTCCCCCTTTGGCACCCTTGGTTGCCCCTTAAGTCACAACGTTGTGCTACCTAGGAATTGACTTTTTATTCTAAAGTGAGTTATGTTCCCCCTTCCTCACTTTTTATTTACAAAGCAAAAATCGAACAAAATCGAATATTCCAATTAGCCATAGCTAATTAGGAATATTACAAGGGATTTGATGTACCTAACTCATGGTCCCTTGAGAAAATTCCGCTCTACTTTGCTATAGCTCACGGTTTTTTCTATCTCGAACTTAGTGATAAACCTGCCTATTATTTGGCCGAGCTAGTGGTCCACGACCCGTGCGATCTTATCTTTAGATGCCTCTAGTCTGTGCACTAGCTCCGGAGTCCACATTATCAGTTGATCGAGATTGCACCATCACTGGTTGTTAGCTAGCCTCACGATCCAATCATACAACTCTGACGAGAAGGTCACGAAGAAGATCTTGTGGATTTCCGTATATATGTAATGATCCAGCCACCTCTTCTAAGATATATGCAGAGTTTTGTTTTCCTGTACCACGAACTCGTGAAGTTTCTGATCTAACCACTCAATTTCCTTCTTAGTAGGGTTCTAGTGTTCCGACATCAGACATTCCTTAAGTAGATCTCGGTCCCAACAACGAAATCATTTGTTGGTTTATTAGGGCCTGACCCAGGTTCGGAAGTGTTTTAGCCAAACAAATTCCACACTACCAGCCCTTTCGGTAGCAATCCGTGGAGCGCGGAATGAAGTCTCACCCGAGGTAGTATGGGAGGGTGTTGGAACCAGGTTTCCGCACCCTAGGGATGTCTTGATGAGGTTTGGAAGGGTTGCGAACCGATCCTACGAGCTCGCGCTGCTCTGTGCAGCTGTTTGGCCTTCGTGTAGTTCTGCGAGGAGGCACTTTCTAGATCCCTTACCCTTAGTATGTTATATTATAGATCTGGCTTTATTCAATGGTCTTAATCAACATTCAATATTTATAACCAGTGCGTGTAAACATTAATCTTAAGGACATGCATAAAACCAGAACATATTAACAACACATAGATCGGTGATCAGATATACAAAATTTCAGAAACACTTATCTTTTATTAATCTTCTGTTCCAATACAATCCAATTCCACCCTGCGCACTCAGCTGCAGGGGTCCGTGCACACAGCTGGGGAGTCTACTAGGCCTCTACACACACAGCTGCAGAGTCTACTCTAACTACTATCAACCACGACTCAGACTTACATGCTCAGAGCTAATATTGCCGTTAACAACCCATAACACTTCATATTTGACATCAGCTGCCTTCTACACTTAGAGCCTTGCTCTATTTATACATTCCCATGGTCTGCGGACCATGGGTAGGCCAACCTACTCTATATTAATTTGTAATGTTTTAGATGGACAACCCTTTGACTTGACTTATTATAATTCGCGCTACATGCACTTCGCAAAACATTTATACTACCATTACCAAAAATTGTGGACTTTACGCCCCAAAACCATTACGTGGGGGATCCGCTGCCCAACATAAGATTTGAACTTTTTAATTATAATGTTCATGATTGTTTTATTTATTTAGGAGCATCTGCAAATGTTATGCCTTTATTTGTTCCAAAAAAGATTAGTGCTAAATGGGAAAAGAATAATGCCCAAATCGTACAACTGGACAAGTTAGTGGCCTAGGAAATTGGTGAACTTAATAATGTTATCTTTCATTTATCATCAGATAATAGAGTTCAACAATGCATTAACATTGTTATTCTGGACATTCCAGAAGCCTATGGTTTTCTTCTAAGTAGAGACTAGTCCAAAAAACTACAAAGATATTTCTCAATAGACTCAATACATTTATGGCTTCCTTATAAAGGCAGGAATAATCAAACTTGAGGGACACAATGAGCTAGTTGGCTTTCTAGATATCATTTTTGAAAGTTATTTCTTAGAGGTTGACCATGTGTCTTACCAAGCACAACCATCACCCATACCATCACATACACAGTTGGAGCTCCTTCCTTGCAGTCCAATTGGTGTTAATGAACTTTGTAATATATATGCGCATAATACTAGTGTAGGGACTAGCTTAGTAGCTACTAATATTTGAACCTTATATTTTGATGGTTCTAAAATTAAGGATGTTTCTAAAGTTGGTTGCATTCTCATTGACCCTTGGAACAAAACATATATCTTGTCATGTTTCTTGGAGTTCAAGTGAAAAAATAGCATTTATGAATATGAAGCACTCATTTTGGGGTTGAAGAAAGCCATAGAACCCAAGGTAGAGGTACTTAAGGTAATTGGTGATTCAAATATTATTTCCCATCAAGTATGAAATACCATTCACTGTGTCTCACATAAATTGAAAAACTACAAACAAGAGGTAAGTCGACTCATTTCATTCTTCAAAGCTTTTAATATTATTTATGTTCCTAGAATTCATAATGTTTCTAGAGATATATTAGCCAATGCAACTGCTAGAATTCCACCCTTCAAAGATGTTTTTTTTATTGAAATTATTTATAAGCCATCTATTCTTGACAATGTAGCTAAATTTCACGTGTTTAATGAGGACCAACAGATATTTCACTTGATAGCCAATGTATATTTGTTTAAAGATGCAGCTATTAAATAAGATGAGCACGAGAATGCTTTGTAAGAAGCATTTCAAGCATCTAAGGGGAATACTATGCCCAAAGGTGTGGTATCTCTTGAGAAACTTTATGACCTGCAAACCTGTTTCAAAGGACTAGTGAATACAAAGACACAGAGCTAAACATTTTCACTTGAATAATTCAATGTGGGAACCAAAGAAGATCCATAGTATGTGAACCTTGGTACATGTTATTCTCCTCAAGAAAGACATGAATTTATTTGTCTCTTCAAATAGTACAAAGATGTATTTGTGTGGATGTACGATGATATAAAAACTTATGGTACACGCATAACTCAACATGTCATTTCTATCAAAGAAGGGGTGAAGCATTTTCAACAGAAAATAAGAAAATTTCATCCAATGCTTGAATCCTTGATTCAAAAGGAGTTAAGGAAATCACTAGTTTCTCATATCATTTTTAAAGTCTGACATTACACATGGGTTTCCAACCCAGTTCCTTTCAAAAAGTAGTATGGCGAGATATGCCTATGTGTTGATTTTCGCAACCTATGGGTTTCAAATAAGGAAAATTACCCCATGCCATCTATGGAGTAGATATTCCAGAAAATATATGGTTTGGATACATTCTCATTGCTAGATGGATTCTCTAGATATAATAAGGTGCTAGTAGTAGAACTAGATTGTTTAAAGATCATGTTCATGGCGAAGTGGGGAAATTTTGCTTTCAAGCGCATGCCATTTGGAATTATTAATGTTGGTGCTAATTTTCAACGGGCCATGGACATCGTATTCTATGGATTGATCAGTAAAAGTGTAGTTTTCTACTTGGATAACATAATTGTATTTTCAAAGAAGAGATTAGATGATATTCACCATCTCAAATAGATTTCCAAGCAATGTCACAACTGTGGTATTTCATTGAATCCAAAAATGAACATCTTTGGTGTTTGTGAAGGTAATCTCCTTGGACATATAAAATTTCTAAGAGTGGAATAAACATTGACCCAGAAAGGGTCTAATTCATTGCTCAAATCCCTTTTCCTATAAAAAAGAAAGCAATGCAATATTTCTTGGAAAAGATCAATTTCCTATGCTAGTTCATCTCTGACTACGCATAGATTGTTAAACCATTATAGTAGATGATAAAGAAGGATGTTGTATATAAATGGGATAAAGGGGAAAAAGTTGGCTTTTCTAGTATCCAACAACCATTGCTGATGCTCCAATCTTATATAGTCTAGACTCTGGAAAATATTTCCTGTTATACACTTTTTCTTCTGACACATTTATTGCGGTCATATTTACACAAAAAGACAATCAAGAAAACAAACAACCTATATTTTTCATGAGCATTAGCTTAGAGGGATCTAAGTTGAATTATCCCCTATTGATAATAAAGCATACATGTATTACAAGGTAGTTAAGAATTTTAGACCTTACCTCCTAAAATCTCACACGATTAATTATGTGCCTCATCCGGTGGTTAGAACACTCTTTTTATAGCAAGATCAAGGTGACACAATAGCGATATGGATGAAATTATTACAATAATATGATATTTATTTCAAGCTAGTTGATACCTTCAAATT
The DNA here is from genome assembly GCA_031772625.1 of Pinus tabuliformis. Taxonomy (NCBI): domain Eukaryota; kingdom Viridiplantae; phylum Streptophyta; class Pinopsida; order Pinales; family Pinaceae; genus Pinus; species Pinus tabuliformis. The sequence goes on from CM062813.1 coordinate 824,195,574, forward strand.
CCATGGTCTCTTTCAACTTGCAGTTAAAGAATTGGATTCACTAGAAGAAGACCCTTGTGGGTGGTAACAGGAAATAGAGATGTATAATGTTGAGCAAGTTCCTCCTATAAGTACAACCACATCTTGGTATACAAGCATATGACAATATTTAGAGCATGACACCTTGCCTTTGCATTTATTGAGAAAACATAAGAGGGAAATCTGCTTTAAAGCTTTATCTTATCAACTTTTGCATGGTGTGCTTTTTCAAAATCACAACAATAGTGTCTTGCTTAGATGTTGAGAACCTCCAGATTCAGAAAGGGTGTTGAAATATCTTCATGACGGACCAATAGGTGGACACTTTGTGGGTTATGCCACTACTCATAAGTTGATGAGGGCTGGTTACTATTGGCCCACATTATTTAAATATGCTCAGGCATATGCCCAAAAGTGATAAGTATGCCAAAGTTGTGTTGGTCATGATCATAACTCAACTGCCCCATTGCTACTGATAGTAGTTGAGGAACCATTTCAACAATGGGGATTGGATATTATCAGTGAAAATTTTCCTCATCCATCGAAGCAACATCAATTCATCTTAACTATAACTAATTATTTTAATCGGTGGACCGAAGTAGTCCCATTAAGGCAAGTTAATGAGCAAGAAGTCATCCTATTTCTCAAACAGAACATCATAACTAGGTTTGGTGTTCCTACATCACTTATCTTGGATAATGCAACTTGTTTTTCCTCCCTAAATTTTTGTGAGTTTTCATTAGAAAATGATATCATTTTAAAGTATGCATCAAACTACTACCCACTGGGAAAAGGTTTGGCTGAGTCCATAACAAAAATATGATTTGTATTATTAAGAAAATTGTCTTCTCTAAAAAAAATAACTGGTATAATGATTTGTGAATTCATTTTGGGATGAATCTCTCCCAAACCCTCTCTAAAAAACCTCTCCATACATCCTTGTATATAGAAAAGAAGTTATCCTTCCACTGAACACCTACCTTCTTGACTTGCAACTTTCTCAGGAATCTCAAGAAAAACCATGGCTCCTTGTTAAAAGTTAGATATATACTCTTCTTAAACTTGAGGAAGAAAGGATTAAAGAAGAAGAAAAGTTTTCCATAAAAAATAACTGAATCAAGTGTTGGTTTGATAAGAATTCCACAGGGAACAAAAAATTTGGTTTAGATGACCTAGTAATGAAGTGGGACAAGGTACATGAAAAGAAAGGAAAACACACCAAGTTTCAATCTTTGTGGATTAGACCTTATACCATCCCTGAAGATCTTGACCACCATTTTTATAGGCTAAAATATTTATATGGGAGGACTGATTCTCTTCCAATCAATGGTTGAGATCTCAAGAAATACTTGCAGTAGCAACCCTGGGTTGTGTTCCTTTCTTTGTACAATTTTCTTTCCTTATCTCACGTTGTTTGTTTTCATCATGTCTCCTCCTTTTCCTTTGTTTCGGTTAGTGTACATAAATAATACCTTGTGTGAGAGTGCATGTATGGATGAAAATGACCATGCAATGAAATGAATGGGGATTGTGACAATCACAATTCTTGACTATTTGGTAGTTCTCCCTCTTTGTCTAAGAAATTCCTTAAGTCAAGTAATGCCGAGACAAAAAATATAATACTTTCAAGAGGAAATATTTGAGTATAACCATGACACCTGCATCTATTTTAGCATCCTTATTCCTTAAATTGGTGTTAATTTTACTTGGTATTCTACATGCTAATCCAATCAAGTAGATAAGGGAAAGGGGAAAATCAATAACAAGAAAATCAACATCAGAGGTATTATAAATGTCTATGAAGGAACAACCTCTTTTTATCTCAATAAGTCAGGATCCCTCTTCTTCCCCTATGAAATAATAAGTGCCTAAGCACAATTATATAAAATAAATAAAGGGTGAATAAGAGAAAGGCTTCCTGCATAGAGAGGTGAAGCAAGTAACTTCACTAGGGTACTGAACGTGCTTGCTGGTAGTGAAGTGATGTTTGTGTTCCTATAGTGACTCCACTAGGGTACTAAACAAGCTTTTTAGCAGCAAAGCAACATTGGAGATGAAAAATAAAACTTTGGTCATCATGAACTCATAGCTATATGTTACCCTTCTCTTGAATCAAAAAATTGTGAAACGGAAAAATAACTTGATGTGTTAAATAGAGAAAGGGAATGGTAGGGACTATATCCATAATCGGTTAAATGGGGAGGAGAAGGAAATCCCCTTGATGAATCAATAAAACCTAAAGGAAAATTGCTACATTGAAAGCTATTCCTAGATAAACAAACTAAAATTCACCCAATGTGTCGCCAAGTGTTGTCACTGCTACAACACCCTCCAAAATTTTTCTATATTCAAATTTTGGAGTCTACCTCCTATCATGTGAAGTGTCACTTTTGGTCATCTATTATCATTTCATGTCTCTACACATGTTTCAAATTCCCATGTCCTTTCCTAAGTTCGTTGGATAATTAAGAGTGGTGACAATACACTTTTGAGTCATAATACACTTTCTAGCCACAAAATGACACTTATGTGCCAACCTTGCAAATACTTTGTTTCTTTCACTTGGAGAATGTTTTTGGACTAGTGTTTTGATGTATATTTCTTATTATTAGGTCTTGTTTAAGTTTTACTGATTTGAGATGTGTTATGCTTGAATAACCCCCTAACTGAGTGTGTTTTTCCATGTTTCACCCTTCTAGACTTAGAATTTTTTATGACTTTGCAAGCCCGCCCTCTAAGCTAGGAAGAACACATTGCACACTTATAAGCCTAGTGGAGATGATCCATGTCAACTAGAACTATGCCATGCGCCCATAAGGTTTCCCCCTCTCTCTCTAGTGCATAACACATTTTTAGTTAGTAGATCTTCCTTCCTGTTGCTTATCTCTCCATCCTGTGCCAATCAAACTTCTGTCTCCCAACTGAGCGCACTACACACTTCTAGTGGGAAGTGGTGCCTTCCTTTGTGCCTTGTAAGTGCACCTTCACCCTCCTTATGGTCTTGGATTTCCTCCCTAGTGCATGGTGGGTTTACAGTGAGAAATCATGTTGCCTTGTCCCTTACAAGTGCTCCCTACGCTTAGTATGCCTCCTCCTCCTTCAGAGATGCACATGGAAACTTCAAAGTGAGCAGTAAAGCCCTCTCCTATCTCCTGCAAGTGTGCTCTACGCCCATAAGGCCTCTCTCTCTCTTTCCCTTGCTCATTATTGATCCATAGTCAAAAAAATTGCATAAAGCATGATAGAATAGGAATTTTTTGGGCTAATGTTTGGTTGCCATGAGTGATATATACTTGCAGGTGTTTAATAAACCATAGCAAAGATGTGTGAGGAGATCTATCAAGAAAGGCTGCCCAAGGAAGCATATTGAAGACAAAAGGCACAAGGGTACCATGTTGCGAAAGTTGAAAAAACATTGGATTCTAACTATAAGAGTGACTCATGAAGACTCCATAATCTCTCAAGAACTTTTGGAGGGTAGAAGGAAATCACAATGTAAGATTTGTTACAAGAATTGAAGACATAATGGTAGTGTCGTCACTTCTCAAAAGAAATTTATGTACAAGTCACCATTGGTCCAAGTCATCAATGTCAATGATTTGTCATGTTGTTGTCACATAATAATGTGGAAAATGATGATGTAGTTTTGGAAAATATTGTAAATATAAATATGTGGAAGTCCAAGAGTCACATATGGATAAAAGAGTCACATGGAAAAGTCCAAAAGTCATATAGAAGTCCAAAGGTCACATTACAATTCTAAGAGTCATGAGCTACGTTCAAAAGTCATGGGGATATGAAAAATCATTCCTCTTTTCATAAAAGAAGCCTTATTACTCAAAGAAGGGACTTTTCACCTTGGCTCCTCCAACTAGGCATTAGAGAGGAAGATAGTTCTTTTGAAGAGTGAGTAGTGGCTTAATTCTCCACTATTGGAGCTAGTGGTGTTTCATTGTGTCAATGTATCTTGGAAATTTCACTTAATATTTGAAGCTCATTGATCCAACACACTTTCTTTGTAAGACTATTCTTTGGATATTTGTGGTATATGTTGGCATTTTTTATGTACTAAAAAAATTGAACTACTTCATTGGATTTGGTGCTCATATTATTGAATGTGTGTTGTCGTTGTTTTAATGATGATTACATCTATGTGAAATATTTCGCTTGATGGTAAGGATTCTTTCATATGCATGTGCATGTGCCTTTACCATAATAATACTATTACTTTTCTCTTAAAGACTCACTTTTGTTTCCTTTCAATGAAATAATATCAATAAATTTTGCAATTGAACATTTCACGATGCATACTCACTTGCTTATTCATAAGTACATGTGTTTTTCTCTCTTATGCTAACTACTGTAGCCAAGGAAAATCTTTAAGAACAGGATAATCGGGCCACAATTATAGATGGGGCTCGTATACGAAATGGTGTGAGGTATAATTGGTAATTCATATTGGGTAAACCCCTTGTATGTTGGTGGGATCCAACATTGTTAATAGACTATTATTTTAATGTTTACAATGTATGTTTGTGTTCACATGTACTAAAGAAATTGAACTATTTCGTTGGCTTTGGAATACATTTAATTGAATGTGTGTTCTTACTTGATTTCATGATCATTGTTACTTTGTGAACTATTTCGTAGGTTAATTAACAATTATTTATATTCTCGTGTGTGTCTTTATTAGGATGGTGCTATTAATTTTCTTCTAAAGTCTCACTCTCTATACTCCTGTCCATAAAAGTACCTTATATACATTGCAATTGGATGCTTCACATGGCTAACTTACTTGCTTATCTCAATGTTAATGTGTGCTCTCTTATGTGTTAATTACAGTTAAGGAAAATCTCTAAGAATAAATGGTGGTTGGGCCTTCGTTCTAGATGGGGCTCCTATCCCAAACATTGTGAGGTCTAATTGGGATTTCAAACTAGGGAGATCCCCTATTGTTGGCGGTATCCAACACCGTCAACATGATGAGATCAAGAGTGTTATGTCCAAGATCGAAGAGTCTCAAAAGATGACCAAAATGATTCATTCAGTGACAAATCTTGCAAAGGAGTCTTCAATAATTCTACTCAGGTATGCTTGCATTACAATACCTAGATCAAAAGGTACATATTATTTCTCTTAGTGATTCTGGTTGAAATTCTTTTGGAAAAGATCTAACTAGCTTAAAGAGGAATATATTGATGTTATTTTTCAAGAGATAAAGGGATAAATTATTAGATAGGATTGTGAGATAATCTAAAATTTTAAAAAGGGCCTTGCAAGAAAATACAAAACTTACAAGGTCTTCTTCTCTCAATCTCAAAACAATTTTGAGAATACAAACACATCATGAGTTTGTACCATAAGTCATAAAGCAAATTTAAGGTATTGTTCTTCTTCTTGCAAATCAAAAGGAAGTATGGTTGATTCTATTTAAGTTCGATAAATAGAGATAAAGTATTGAATGATAGAGTCCAAATCTCCATGGAATATTTTAAAAAATATAATACTCTATTGACTTGATACCAATCAACAAAGAGGGTAGCATTATTTATGGATTCAACACGAATTTTTAAACCCAATAAGACCTAAAAAATGTGAGTGTGTAAGTCACTTTCACAACTTTGAGTATGGTTCAAAATTGATAAGCATAGAGGCATAATAAGAAGGATGGACCTAATGCACTCGTGCCAAAAATATTTGACATCCTATGTGGAAATATTATGTCAATTATGATTGTAAATAGTGACATTTCCTATATGAAAAATGATACATCTATGAATTTCCTCGCTAGGCTAGAGGGAGTTAATAAGGTTATTTTCAAGCAACATTATCTTAGGGTTTCCTAATCCAAGAAGGAGTGATTCAATCCTTGAGAAACTTGGTGATGAAATCTGAAGAAAAATTGCATACACTTGTCTCAAGTGTCATGAACTAATAAGACATTTTGATGATTTGAATTTAAATCATGCATGAGATCTGAGTTCAATTTCAATGACATGACTATTGTTGTTTCTAGAGTAAGAATGTCGATTTTTTTCCTCTACTCAGAATTTACTGGTGTGAAGATTGTATACCTTGTTACACTAAAATTTGTCACCATGACTATTTGCAGTTAGTATGGCTCCATCAACTGTCATACTATCCTCCTTGGCAAGTCTTATACCTCTGCTACTCATGTCAAACTCCAAGAAAGAGAGAAAGTCTTTAAAAATCTATATAACTCTGGGTACGCAGTTTCTCTTAGCCTTACCTGCGTGTATGCACCTCAAGTTCACAATACCTGCGTACTTGTATGCTCTGTCTGTAAAGGGGTGGGTGCGTACTCCTGTAAAGGTCAAAAGGCACAAGTTTTACTCCAAAAACGTTACTTGTGGTCGATTCTAGAGCATTCTAGAAGATGGTTTGACGTGTATTGAGCGCCTCCAGATGGTTCATGCATCCCAAAGAAAGAGGAACTTATCCCATCAAGAGGGGAGCTATCCCATTGAAAGAGGGGCTTATCCCATTGATGGTGGACCTGATTAACTTCCTCCAAAGCATTATAAATACAGGCATTGGGCCAGAGGGAGGGGAGGTTGAAAGCTGAACATTCCTAAGGGTAGATGCTGCTAAAATTAGGACTCCCTTATAGAGCTTGAGAGGAGAGATTCCCATCCTTTCTTAGCTTCATTTGGAAGTGGGTGAGCTGATCAAAGTAAAGGAGAACTCTTGCTGGACCCTGGGAGGGACCTGCACAACACCAAGGCACTGGTTGTAATGGTTTCTTTTGTTTCCAATTAATGCAATTAAGTTCATTTTTCTCAACAAGTTGTTATATATAATTTGTTTCATATACTCCTTGGTCTTTATGATGAATATGTTTTATTATATGAGTTATTTAGGTGCTAGGTAATCGTTTGCTTGTTAGTGAATGCAGGTTTTAAAGAGAAGGAGGAGCTCATCTGGATCGGAGAGGCTGGACTACTACAAACAGCGTTGGACTAAAGGTATGCTTTAAACACCCGGTTGCTTGTATTTTAAACGCATATTTAGGGAAAGATAGTGCTTGATTGTTTTGTTTGTCACTAGAAAGCCTTAGCTTCTAGGGAGGTCGGTTTTGTCCGCAAAATTGACCCTTTCCGCATGAAAAAATGGCGACCATACTGGGGAATCCATGGATTTGATTGATTTCTCTTTTGATTGATACTTTGGTTTGAGAAAAGTCGATTTCTTTCTGGTTTTTTACTGATTGACTGTGAATTTGGGTGGAATAGCTTAGGGTTAAGTTAGTTTTTATTTTTCTTGGTTTTGCTAGCAGTACGCACCCTCTGCGTTAAGCACAGTGCGTACCTGTACGCACTGCAGCTTTGTACACAGAGCGTGGCCGCACCTGTGCAAACAGGCTGCCTGCGTACCCTGTCAAAAGTTGAGAAAATTCCAATTTTTTCCTTTTTGCCTCTTAGATTTTGTTTATAGCTTGTTTTTGCTACCCAGATCCACTGTTTACTTGTCAAAAGTTTTCATCTAAGCTTGTTTCATTAGCGTCAAGGGTTTTAGTGAAGTTCATAGAGATTCTAGCCCTAGGTTTGATTTTTGCATTGGTCCTGTAGTGACTTTGGCTTTAGAAGTTGTAAACACCTTGGATCTCCCTGGTCTTTTCAGTCTTCTTAGGAGTCGGACCTTTCGTAAAATCCACCTTTGTGAGAAACCTACCGTTGTGTTGTCTCTTTGCGAAATTTCGAGAAGGCTTGTTTGTTAAAGCTGTGAATTTCATTCTTAAGAAAAAGAACAAAAACTTTTTATTTTGTTTTTGACTAGTTTATGATTCTGCATGAATTAGTCCTTGGTTGGATTGTAACTGAGTAAAACATCCTGGAATTATATTTTGTAGGCTTTTACCTCATTAGATTTGCTTTTAGGTAAATTTCTCTTAGATTTGCTTTTAGGTAAATTGATTTGATTTTCATAGATTTTTTAAAATTGATTTTTGTTAAGTAGTTTTACATGCTTTGTTAAATAGGGAAAAATACAAAAATCTCTTTTGAAGAAAAGTTTGTTTTAGTAGCATTTGAAGTCTTTGAAAAGAGAAAGGAAGTTTTCGTGAAATAATTAGTGGTCATGTGTTGTATGCTTTGGAAAAGATAAAGAGATTGTTTCTTTGATTTTCATTGCCAAGAAAGTTGTCTTTATATCAATTTTGCATTCTCCAACTCTCTTAGTTAGGGAATTCATTGAAAAGGAAAGATAGTATAAATCATCCTAGGTGCATCTTTTTAGTGGATTTGAGTCGAGTCTACACACCATCAGTTTCATCTCCACTACCTTTTGTCCTAAAGAAAAGCCATAAAATTAACGCTTAAAGTAAAATCAACGTAGTAACTTTTTATTTACTAGGGCTCTGAAACACCAATATAGATCAGGCTAGTGTCTTGGAGTAGGAGAGTAATTAACTCTCCAAGATAGCAAAACTAAACAATTAGCTCATCTTGTGGTAGGATAAATCCAACTGTTTCATTTGTACTCTGGGAAAGCTCCTCTTAAAGGAGAAGCACGAGATCGTGTCCGAACCAGTGAGGGGATCAATCCTCCTTCATTGGGAATGACACCAGATACGCACGTACTACAAACGGTAAACCTCGGATTGACCATTGTCGAGGAGCCTGGGGTCACTTGTCGGTAAACCTTGGATTATTGTCAAGGAGCCTGCAAGGGGATTGAGCTTGATACTCTGCCCTTGCGTGCTATCGGATCGTAGACTGTTCCCCCAGGTATATTTGTTGCTGTTGGTGACCTTAGTGACCATTATCTTTAGGATTCTACCCAAGGTGACGGTGGAGGGAAGATCCCACTGTACCTGGAGAAGACGTCGGCTAGACTCACTTGGACTTTCCGGGGGGTTCACTTCACTCGAGACGGTTAAAGTGGAGGAACTTGTGCCGGTCTATTCATTAAGCAGGTTGCCGGGGTAACTGTTCCACCTGCCACTTCTGTACTGAATTTGGCGATGTTGGATTTCATCACCAACTAGTGTTTTCGGTCCGGAAGGCTACTGTTTGTGTATGGTTTGACGCCCTAGATTCTTTAGGCGTGTGATTTGAATTTGTTTGGTTCTTTAGAGACTTTAGGCGGTTTGCTTTGAGATTTTACTTTGTTTGCGTGTGCAGTAGTTAAAAGTTTTTAACTGTGGCTGAAGTCCCGTAGACTTCGGGGCCAGTCTCCTGAGATTGTAACCATGGCCGATTTGTTGAGGAAGTCCCGTAGACTTCGGGGCCAACCTCCTGAAGACGTCCCGGGTCATTACGAAGGTTTGAAAGTCCTGGTAACTCCTAGTGGCAGTAAAGTAGGTTCACCTGAAGAAGGAGAGTCTTCGTTGCTAGTTCATCCTGATTACCAAAGTCTAGAAACAGGTTATAATCCCGAAGCTATTGCAGTTTCCGAGCTTGCTGGCAGTTTTTCATCTACTAGTGATATAGGCGAAGAACCTGAGATATCTGAACCTGTTACTCCAACTTCTAGTGCTCCTGATTCACCTAGGGTAGAAAGACTCATCATCGAAAATCTTCCTTCTGGTTTGATAACTATTGAAGAACTTGCTCCAGAAGAAGAAATAGGCATCCCTATCCCTGAAAATCAACCTACTATTGATCTAAGGGAGCGTGAATCCATTTTTTACAGTCCACCTAGAAGTACTACTTGGTATCTTTCTTTAACTAATTATTTGGACAACTCAGGGTTAAGTTTTTCTCCACCTCGTGCTCCTTATCCACCTGGAGGTATTTATACTCCTGTAAATATGTCTGGTCAGTCGTCCATGTTTACTCAATCTCCTGAATCTTTTTTGTACGGCGGTCCTTCTATTCCCTCTGGGTATCAGTCACTTTCTGGTACTTTTTCGGGAGCATCTCCTCAACCCATTGAACATGGGTTATTAACTGGAAATAATGGTAATAAACCGTTGGGCGTAGGAGACATTTACATGATGTCAGGTTCAATTCCCAGTTCTCAACCTCAAGGTGGCCAGTTATCGCCTGGGGGGCAGCCTCAATTAACGCCTAGGGGGCAACCTCAAGGTACACAAATTGCGTCTGGGGGGCAACCTCAAGGACAGTATGTACCCGTGGTGCAGTACATTCCTCAAGGTCAACCCCAGCCTCAATATGTACCCCAAGGTCAACCTCAATATCAATTTATACCTCAAGGTCAACCCCAGTATCAGTACCTACCTCAAGGGTATCTACCCCAAGGTCAGTACTTGAGTCAAGGTTACCAACCACCCCAAGGTCAATCTTATGTTCAAGGTACGGGAAATGTACCTTTCAATTATCAGTCCTACCCTCAATCCGGTTATGGATCTCAATATCCTCAACCTGTTATGGGTCAATACCCCGGAATGAACATAGTGTGGGATCCATCGCAAGTTCAACAGGTATTGCAGCCAAGCGTACAGTTGTCATCTCAAACTGGACAACCCTTAGTTTCTGGTTCATCCCAGCAACCAGTCCAGTCTAATATTCAAACTTCTGTACCTTCAGTAGTTTCTCAGTCCGGGCCTATTTCGCCTCGTACTCCATCTCAAACGACTGCTGCAACTACCGCAACATCTGTTTCATCTACCACACTTACTTCTGGAGTATCGACAGCTCCGGTTTCTACTGTCTCTGTAACTACTCCTCAGACATCTTTACCATCGTCTGGATCCACGATTCAAACTACGGTTCAGATGCCTGTAGGACAACCCGGTTTAAGTACGGTTGTCACTAGTCAACCACAATTCACTTATCAACCATACTAGGGACAGTACCAATACGGTCCTGCTGTCCAGCAGCCAGTTTACCAGTATCAACCGTATCCTGGGTACACTTATCAACAACCCCAGTACGGTCCGGTTAATCCTGGTTTTCTGGGAGGATACAATATCCCGAATGCGATTCCTATTCCTAGTTATCCTGGATATCCTCCTCCTGGGACTGGTCTCGTGACCCAGAGTTTTAGGGATCCTAATCGGCAATTACCGTTTATCGCAACTTTGGATTTACCAGACTTGTCGCGCCTAATGAACGATCCAATAAATTATCTTCCGTTTTGGCCGCCAATGCCAAATAAGTTGCCCAGTGACATTCCCAAGTTCGAAGGTAAGTCTGGAGAGGACCCGTCGAATCATGTGATGACTTACCACCTCTGGTGTGCCTCTAATTCAATCTCGGATGATTCGATCCGCTTACGTCTTTTCTAGCGTACTCTCATTGGTCTCGCGGCCAAGTGGTACATTGAGTTACCACGAGCCTCTTTTTATAATTTTAGCCAGTTAGCTACCTCGTTCTTAACTCATTTTCAGTTGCCAGTCAGATATGATAATGGCACGGAGTTATTAACTTCATTAAAACAATCGACATCCACGTATATTTCCGATCATATTCATGAATGGAGACGTCGAAGGCGGTTAGTGAAAGTTTTTATCCCAGACCAGATCTTAGCTGAATGGTTTGTTAAATCATTGTTATCGAAGATTACTGAAGACGTAGCTAAAGCTGGAGTAGTTACTGAGGAGCAAGTGATTGCTCAAGCGCAGTACCTTGACTTAGTTTATACTCAGTCAGGTACGTTACACGAAAAGATCCCAGATCTTCCTAAGTTAAATCAAATCGCTGCTGCTCCTTCGGGGTCTCATGCCGCTGATGGCATGATTGGTACGGTGAATACTAAAAGCAAGAAGAAGTCTTCAAAGAATTCTTCTCCTATTATAACCTTACCAGACTCCCCGACAGGAGATTCTTCTGCTGAAGTTTCCGCCGATATTCACGCTGTAGAGTCATCTACGGCTAAATCAAAAACGGTGGGAAAAAGAAAGGCAAGAAGAAGAATAAAGCAGACAAAACTCCAAAGGAGAAAACTGAAAAGTCGGAAACCAATGACGAAAAACGCAAACCTCGATATCCTTGTCTTATTTGTGAAGAGGATCATTTTACAAGAGATTGCCCTCATCGGGCCGAGGTTGTGAAAATCGTCAAGGGTTCCCCAACTCCTGCTGTTTTGAAAGATCCATTTCCAAAGCAGGAGAGTAAGATGATAGGTTCTTCCTTGAGTGCCAGTGAAGAACCCATATTGATGATGTCTCATGTAAGGATTGCGACTCAATCGCAAGATTATGGTAGTAAAAGTCCTGTTGATGGCAAGGAAGCAGAATCTTCTCATTCTAATCCATCAACCACAGCTCTCGGTTCCGATCCACTACAAATCGAGAAACCTAACCCGGACTTAGTAATCAAACCGCCCGCCAAGGGTGTACTTCGAAGGTCTGCTTTCAATCCACATGCGAGAGCGGCCCAGAATTACAACATTGTTGAGGACTTAGCTGTTTCACCCTCAGCAATGTCGGCTTTGGAAGTGCTGCAATCATGCCCAGCACAACGCAAATTACTTTTGTCGGATATAGGAGCTGTTGATGTTCAGGACCCGAACCTAATAATCTTTGATCTAGAAAATAGTACACCGCGTTTACCTCATCAAATGGCTTTCCAGATCCCAGTGATAGTAAAAAATAGGCCTATTCATCGGACTGTAATTGATGAGGGAGCTTCCACGTGTATTATGTCGATACAGTGTTGGAGATCGCTTGGTTCTCCTTCACTAAATCAATCCCCGACAATTCTTAAGGCCTTTGATGGCCGTGGGTTTCATCCTTTTGGCATTCTTCAGGATTTTCCTATAGGGGTCGAAGGAAAAACCGTTAGTCTGGATGTGGAGGTGGTTGATGCCCCTCTAGACTACAACCTTCTCTTGGGTCGAAGTTGGTCTTACGCTATGACAGCGGTCGTTTCATCGGTCTTCCGAGTAATAAAGTTTCCATATAATGGCAAGATCGTAACAATAGACTAGCTGGCTTACTTTTCATCTGACCCAGCCTCTTCAGAGAGTATCCAACATGTCGGTAAAACAACTATCCCTTATAAGGATGTTGGTGTAGGATTAGTTAAAGATGCCGGTTTACTGGGAACTTTTCCTTTTCCTCCAATCAACGCATTGTCTTCATTTGCATCCATTCATATGATTACATCAGAGACTATTGTTTATGACGATCCTTGGATCGTTCCTTCTGAATATGAGATAGACTCATCTGGTGATGCTATGCCTTTGAGTCCATATGAAATTGCCTATGAGGCCGTGCAGTCTTTTACCGACCCGCGTTCAACCAAAATCGACCAAATGAATGTGGTCCGTGAGGAGTCACTTTTCACATCAACCTCGGAGTTAATAGCGTTTCCCGAAGTTGTGTCATCTGACGAGCAACTTCGTGAAGTCCTGTGTGTAGACGATTTACCATGGGAAGATCTCCATCACAGATCTTCATTTTTACCTGAGGATGATCATTTTGAAAATGATTTCTCATCAGTCTTTACAGCTGAATATGTCAAGGAAGCTCAGAATCCCATGAAACATCCTGATTCAGAGTTGAATTTGGGAAATATTTCTCGAACTATTCCCATTGACATTTCAGTTAAGCCCGGAATTGTTGAGAACATTCATATAGGTGCCTCGTGTACAGATGACGAAATTCAAATATACAAGGCCCTATTTCAAGAATTCCGCGACGTGTTTGCCTGGTCCTATGAGGAAATGCCAGGAATTGATCCCGCAATTGTTGTCCATGAGATCAAGACTTACCCGGACGCTAAACCCGTCCGGCAACGTTTGCGTCAGATTCACCCACGAAAAGCGGCTGCAATTAAAGCAGAAGTTGAGAAGCTGTTGAAAGCAGGGTTCATTTATCCGATCCTGTTAACGGATTGGGTATCGAATATTGTTCTGGTTAACAAAAAACAGGGAACAATAAGAATATGCATCGACTATAGGGATATTAATCGAGCTTGTCCAAAGGACAACTACCCAACACCCTATATCGATCAAATAATTGACAATTGTGCTGGCAGTGAAATATTTTCCTTTATGGACAGTTTTTCCGACTACAATCAAATCAATATTCTACCTGCCGATCAACCAAAAACGGCTTTCATTTGTCCATGGGGGACATTTGCTTATTGCAAGTTACCTTTTGGGCTAAAGAATGCCGGAGCAACTTTTCAAAGGGCGATGTCTTATGCGTTTCATGACATCAAACACATTGTGCAACCGTATCTCGATGATTTGCCCGCTCATTCATTACATCGAGCTGACCACCTTGTCCATTTACGAGCAATTTTCATGAGGTGTAGGCATTATCGAATTCGGTTGAACCCACACAAATGTGTCTTCTGTATAGAAGTGGGACGATTGCTGGGATTTGTAGTTTCAAAAGCCGGCATTCGCGTCGATCCCTCGAAGGTCGAAGCTATCATCAAATTGCCTCCTCCTTCGAGTCTTCGCCAACTCCAAAGTTTGCAGGGGAAAGCAAACTTTTTACGACGATTCATTCCTAACTACGCCGAAGTTACAAAGGGTTTTACCCGGTTGTTGAAACAGAACGCTTAATTCACTTGGGATGAGATAGCTCAATTCACTTTTGATGTACTCAAGCACGCGTTGACCCATGCACCGTTGCTGCATCCTCCCAACTACAACCAGGATTACTTTTTGTACCTCGCCGCCGCCCATTCCACCATCGGGATGGTCTTAGTACATGAAGATGAATTCGGAACGGAACATGTGATATATTACCTTAGTCGGACATTAAACCCCACTGAGCTCAAATATTCACATGTGGAGAAATTGGCATTGGCAGCCGTTCAAGCTGTCCAACGTTTTCGTCACTACATTTTACTCCGTAAAACTACAGTCATTTCGGATTGCAACCCTATGATCTATATTTTTACTAAACAATTGCTAGGGGGTAAGTACTCCAAATGGATTGTTATCCTACAGGAGTTCGACTTGGAATTTGAGAAATCTAAGTCTAAGAAATCTTTAGTTTTTGCAGAGTTAATGTGTGACTTCCCGCATGCTGACACAGAAACTGTGGCAGAGGAGCCCATTGCGGATGAATCTTTGTTTCTCATCAGCACTTTAGATCCGTGGTATGGAGATATCATTGTCTATCTCCAGACCCAATCCTTTCGGCCCGAAGTTTCAAAGTCAGAACATCGGAAAATTCGATTCCAGTCCCAATAGTACAAAGTTATTGGAGATACTCTTTATCGCCGTGGGGCAGACTTGGTTTTCCGACGTTGCTTAACTCACGAGGAAGCTGAAAGGGTTCTGAATGACTGTCACTCTGGAGCATATGGCGGTCATATGTCTGGGTATGCCACAGCCCAAAAGATATTGCGTGCTGGCTACTTCTGGCCGTCCTTGTTTAAAGACTGTATTACTGCGGTCCGGAAATGCCACAACTGTCAAGTGTTTGATCGCAAGATGCGCGCTCCACCTGCTCCTCTCCACCCTATAATTTCCGTTGGTCCTTTTTCCAAATGGGGTATCGATTTTATTACATGTAACCCTCACTCGGCCGGGGGGCATGCGTATATCATCCTTGCGGTAGATTATTTTACTAAGTGGGCCGAGGCGATGCCTACATTCGAGGCAGACGGCAAGACAGCTGCAATTTTCGTGTTCAATCACACTATTGCTAGGTTTGGTGTCCCACAAGCGATAATCACTGACCATGGGTGCCATTTTCGAAACGTTATGATGACAGAACTTATAGGCCAGCTTGGTTTGCGTCACGATAGATCAACTCCTTATTATCCACAAGCGAATGGTTTGGTTGAGTCCATCAACAAAGTTTTAGTTATCATGATCCGACGAATCATTGGTATTCATTGGTCGAATTGGCACAACATGTTATTTTCAGCGCTTTGGGCATACCGAACCTCAGTGAAAACATCAACAGGGTTCACTCCTTTCCAACTAGTTTATGGTTTGGAAGCTGTGTTACCCATTGAATGCGAAATCCCGTCACTGCAAATGGCCATCGAGTTACTTCCAGCTACTTCCGAAGAGGAAAAGCGTTTATTATACTTAGCTCAATTAGATGAGACTCGACGTGATGCTGCATTAGCGATCGAGACTCACGCAAAACGTATGAAAGCTCAGTATGATCGAAATGTGACCCCTCGAAATTTTTCGGAAGGAGACCTAGTGTTGTTATATGATCAAGCTAATGATAAATTAGGTGCTGGAAAATTCATTCCTATGTGGCATGGGCCCTATATTGTCAAGCGAAAGCTAGCAAAAGGGGCCTATGAGCTGGTAGACTTTGACGGGGACTCTTTGGGTAAACCCAGAAATGGACTTTACCTAAAGAGGTATTATGCTTAAAAGTTGGGTATGGAGATTTTAGTTAGGATTAGGTTTTTCTTTCTAGCTGGTGTGTTTGTTAGTTTAGACAGTGTGCTTAGCTTAGAAAGTGTGTTTTCGTCGTTATTCTGGCTTATCTTGGTTTTACTCTTGATGATGCAGATGTCGATGCCTCTCCAAACATACATTGGTTTCACTGATGGTGCTTGTCGTAGTACACGGAATATCTCTTCCGCAGCTTGGGTTATCTATTCGCCCTCTGATGAGTTAGTTTCTATGCATGGGGTGAGCCTCGGTCAAACAACAAACAACATTGCAGAATACAGTGCAGTGATTGAGTTATTGCCTGAATCTATTTCATTTGGGATTCGGAGTTTGATAGTGAGGTTAGATTCTGAACTTGTTGTATTACAGCTTAATAAAGTGTATGCCATTAGAAATCCAATGTTATTAAGGTTATTTTTGAGAGTGCGTCTCTTGGAACGTGAATTTGATTACATTGAATATCAGCATATTCCAAGGTCTTTAAATACATTAGCAGATGCAATTGCTTCTCGAATGTTAAATAGACATTTGCAATAATCATACATGTAAATTTAAAAACATTTCATCACACATGTTTAACAAGATAAGCCGGTAATAATGATATATATAGATAGGAGTGTGTCAAAAAATACATCGTCTTCAATCATAGGTTGAAAAACACCTTATGATCGGCAAAAATGATAAGTACAAAAAACCAAAATGTCGCATGTGTCTACAAAACGACCATCCAATCACTGGTGATGCTCTCTATACGACACCACTGCACGGGCCACCCTACACAAGAACCTCCTAAAAGGTCCTGGGACTGCGACTACATAGCGCTGAAGCCTGATAGGAATATCATCTATAGTAGTCTCTGGTATATCTGCTGTAAGACGCTCTAGGTCTTGTTCCAACTCAGCTAGGGTCTCTGTGGCCTCGTCCCGTGGGGCCGGTGCCGCTGCAACTGGTAGTCTCCTCTCGAAAGGCCGGAGATTGGCTGGACGACGTGGGCCTACATCTGCATTTTGAAAATTGTTACCTGTCAGTTTTGAGATGATATAAAAACAAAAAAAATAAATAAATAGTTTAAAAACTTGTGAAAAATGAATTACCTGTGTCATCCCACTGTTCTCCCGGTGGAAGAATCATGTCCGGATCTCCACGAAAATCAACTCCGGCATAAGGAAAATCCTGTATCGAAAAGACCTGGTCCTCTAACCAGTGAAAGTACTCCGGAGTAAATCGAACAACCTTCGTGCCCTCATCAGGATGACGGGCCATAACTGCAACCCATCGCATCAATTTAGGCTCTCGGGGAAGCCCAGCCTCAACAGTGAGTTGCTGTGGGATCAGCATCAGAACCCTCTCTAAGCCAAAACTGACAACTAAAGGCCCATAACCAAAAGTCTTCAGCTGCCCGTTTTTGGCTCGAGTCAGTTGGCCTTTTAAATTGGCCAACACAGCATCACACCAATTGAAAATGGTGCCTCGATAACAATCAATCGCCATCCGCATCTGGGACCCGGTGGCAATGTGCAAAGCGGCAACCCCGCAAAGTCTGGTAACTGTAAAGGCAATCACCATAAGTTCAGGTCGGGATATAGTTTTAATCTCTATCCCCTTCTCCTGGTTCTGAGTGTTACACCACTCTAGTCGGAGACTAGCGATGGACTGGCCACCCAGCCTAGTCCCGAACAGAGTCAAGTGTTCGCCTCTCTTGGGCAAACCAGTGAGAAAGTAAATATCTGAGGGCTCTATCTCGAGCTGGTGCCCTCCAATGTAAAAACACTGATCTTGAACATTCCACCTTTCTACCAGCCACTCTAGAAATCTCACCTGGGCCCTCATGCCAGGTATGGCCCAGTATTTGTAAAGGCCGCATGCCTTCAAAGCATCAATGGACGGTTGGTGATTAATGGCGGCCAAATCAACATCTTCGTGCTCTCTCTCGCGCCAATCAAGCATGGTGGACAATCTACACACCAAAAAACATCCATTAGAATCTATGAAATCAAAAAATTTTGGTCCATTTTGGAGAATTTGGGGTTTGTAAACCCTTTGCGCGAAGTACACACCCCGCCTTTAGGAACAGAGCATGGGTACGTGGGTTCCCTTAAGGCAAGGTGCGTACGCCCAGCATTTTCCCAACTGAGAAAATGTCGGGGTACGCGGGTCACCAGTGCAGCACCTGCATACCCCGAAAGGCGGATCTTGAAACCCCAAAGCCTCCAAAAAATGAAACTAGGGCCTAAAAACAAATTCTAAACGGATGAAAATGCAAAGGAGGATGTTGTAGAATACCTGAAAGAGACAACGTTCGGTTTCGACGGTCGGATTCTCCGCAATGTCCATGGGAAGTTTCTTGCCAAAAGCCCTTTTTCTCTCCTCAACAGTAAAATGGTAAAAATGAATTGGTAAAAGCCCTTTTTATAGGTTTTTTGGGTAAATAAATGGTAAATTTGTTTATTTTTCACCATGAAAAGGTATTTTTCAAAGTATTTTTATCTATCTTTAAACAGGTATGAGTAATGTGTTGGTTTTTGTGCAGGATAAAGGATTTTCAGGGAAAATTGTCATTTTTCGCAAACAAAAACACCAGAGTCATCTTTAAGCCCTTTTCTGACTGATAAAACATGAAAAGATTGCCGAGCGTTTCTTTTACACTCGTTAAAACGGAATTAAAAGACGGTCCTCTTATAGCCCTTTTCTGACCGTAAAAACATGAAAAGATTGCCGAATTTTTGTCGTTTCAAATTCGATATTGGAAATAAAACGACGTGTCCTTGATCGCTTTTTACTTTTCAGGTCAAAGACACTAATCATGAAAGTACTCCTTGGTCGTAAAGATCAAGCGGTTCTCTCAAGTATTATTTTATACTTTTTCGGGCTTGGGAGACACAAATTTACGAAAAAGGTCAACCCTGGAGTCTTCTTAAGTTTTTTCAGACTCTCTAAAATTGAAAAACGTCGAGTTTCTCCTATACTGGACTCGTTAAAATTTCACAGTAAAGGACCTGTTCGATTACAAACAAGAACAGACCACTCCTTCTTAGGGTTCGAATCTAAACTAAGTTGGACTCATCCGAAGGATGAGCTTATAATCAAGCAAATGTTATCCTTCTCAAGCTTGTAAAAAATAAAGAGGTACTTGCCAGAAATGGTGGGGGAAAAGAGAGAAAAGTGAGCCTATTTGTTATCCTTTGTCTCAGAGAAACCTTATCACCACTCTTGAACACGACACTTTTCATTCACCTGGGTTGGGAAATCCTTTGCCTCACAGTTGATCAAACCACATTGAAAGTCTTCAGCTGGGTATTAACTTTGGGTCAATTGTCACCAAGCCATCTGTCGTGTCGTTATGTGTTCAAGAGGTCACTGCAAATAAACCATTCATCTGCAAAATACCTGTCATCCATCTTGACCATCCCTGAGTCAGTCCTTACAGCTACATTTCTTCAACTTGATTTATGATTTCGTGTTGTGGGCTTGCCTACGACGGATCGCTTTCTATCGACATCAGCACATTATCTAGAAAGATGATCTAGAAATCGTCAGTACCTTGAAGTCTGCATGCATCAATGGCAGGTTTCTCACCTTTGACGACAGTTTACATCATTGACTTTCGATCGAAGGATTCTGTGACATGTTCGACATCAACACATTCATTCACATCTCATGGATTGTGTTGGGTACTTTGAGAACCATTGACATCACTGGTGGTCTCTCTCACACTTGTTAATAGTTTACATCATCAACTGGTAATCAAGTGGTTTCTACCATGTTCGACATCAACTCATTTATTCGCATGGATAGAATCGTACTATTTTGGGAAGTAGAAATGAAGACCCTGGATCTAGTTTCCACCATCCAGGTTGCGAGGAGTTTCGTATTCATTATATAGTAGACTAATCCTAAACAGATGGCTGCGTCCATACTGTGTCTACAAGAGTCTATGATTATGATGTACTGCGAAATCATTCCTATATCAGAGCAGTAGTTAGTTTGTTAGTTAAAGTTTTGATCTGAGTATGGGAATGCCTACCTCAGCGATGATATGATCTCATATATGTATTTTGTGTTGAATATTTGCAGGTTCCGACTGGGCTCTCCACGAGATAATCCTTGAAATGATAAAGTACTTCACCCTTCCTAGATGATATGAAACCCTAATCTACTACAGGCTTCGCACTTTAGGGGGCAATCTGTTACACTAAAATTTGTCACCATGACTATTTGTAGTTAGTATGGCTCCATCAACTGTCATACTATCCTCCTTGGCAAGTCTTATACCTCTGCTACTCATGTCAAACTCCAAGAAAGAGAGAAAGTCTTTAAAAATCTATATAACTCTGGGTACACAGTTTCTCTTAGCCTTACCTGCGTGTACGCACCTCAAGTTCACAATACCTGCGTACTTGTACGCTCTGTCTGTAAAGGGGTGGGTGCGTACTCCTGTAAAGGTCAAAAGGCGCAAGTTTTACTCCAAAAAAGTTACTTGTGGTCGATTCTAGAGCATTCTAGAAGATGGTTTGACGTGTATTGAGCGCCTCCAGATGGTTCATGCATCCCAAAGAAAGAGGAACTTATCCCATCAAGAGGGGAGCTATCCCATTGAAAGAGGGGCTTATCCCATTGATGGTGGACCTGATTAACTTCCTCCAAAGCATTATAAATACAGGCATTGGGCCAGAGGGAGGGGAGGTTGAAAGTTGAACATTCCTAAGGGTAGATGCTGCTGAAATTAGGACTCCCTTATAGAGCTTCAGAGGAGAGATTCCCATCCTTTCTTAGCTTCATTTGGAAGTGGGTGAGCTGATCAAAGTAAAGGAGAACTCTTGCTGGACCCTGGGAGGGACCTGCACAACACCAAGGAACTGGTTGTAATGGTTTCTTTTGTTTCCAATTAATGCAATTAAGTTCATTTTTCTCAACAAGTTGTTATATATAATTTGTTTCATATACTCCTTGGTCTTTATGATGAATATGTTTTATTATATGAGTTATTTAGGTGCTAGGTAATCGTTTGCTTGTTAGTGAATGCAGGTTTCAAAGAGAAGGAGGAGCTCATCTGGATCAGAGAGGCTGGACTGCTACAAACAGCGTTGGACTAAAGGTATGCTTTAAACACCTGGTTGCTTGTATTTTAAACGCATATTTAGGGAAAGATAGTGCTTGATTGTTTTGTTTGTCACTAGAAAGCCTTAGCTTCTAGGGAGGTCGGTTTTGTCCGCAAAATTGACTCTTTCCGCATGACATACCTATTAAGAGTTGGTATTATAAAAATAGGGTTGGTAAATCATAGAGGATGGAAAGTCTTAGATGTGAAATCCTAGGGTTCGTGGATAAAACCCTAGATCTGAACCTAGATTAATGTTTCAAATTAAAGAAGAAACACTAGCTCATGCAAGGAAAGAATGACATCATGCTGATTATGAGAAAAAATTTGACGATGAATGCAAGAAGGATAACATCAAGAGGGAGCTAACAAATTCCCCTCTATCCTCAAATGATAAGTATCTTATATCTCTCTTCCTTGATTATTTTTGTTGTTTTACTATTAGTTAGCCTCTTGTATTTGTTTATCTTTGCTTGGTTATAATTGTTCTTCCATGGTCTCTTAGTGGGGATAGTAGGTAAATAGTCAAGGGTACCAAGGCTCTGGCAACAAATGAAAGTAGTGGAAGAATGAAGAAAATCTTATGACAAAAGGACTTCCCCAAAATTAATGATTCGTAATTATTGTACTAGATAAAATTCGAGCTTAGAAGGAGTAGTTAGATCAACACATTTGAATTATACTTTGATTGTGCTGAAGAGAAGTCAATGGCCACTTCCAAATGGATATATAAGATATTGCATGCAATAGATGGAAGCATAGAAAAGTACAAAACACGAGTTGAGAATAGAAGGTTCTCCTAGAAAGAGGGAGAGGTTCATGACAATACATCTGATCTAGTTTTCAGGTACATTTATGTTAGAACTATTATCATTACTTTGAAAATTGCACTAGGTGGATGCAAAGATCATTTGTATCAATGAAGTAATTGAGGAAGAAGAAGTGTACACAAAGCTACCTCATGGCTTTGAGTTACATGAGAAGAAGTCTCGTGATTGAAGAAGGATTTGTATGATCATAAGTAGACATGTTGAGATTGGTATTCTTGGATATATGGTTATTTTATGAATCTTTGTTGATCCTATTATTACATGATTTGAATCTGATGAAAGCAAAAGGACTCATGTGTTAGAGGTAGTAGTTGTGGAAAAAAAATATTTTCTTCCATAATATAGGGAGTAGTCATGGAACCTTGTTTTAGCTTTAGAGGGGGTTGACCTCTGAGATTGAAATAATGGACTATCAAGCTAGGAGAGCAACCATGTTTTTCATAGTAGAATATGTTTCAGAAAGAGCACCCAGTTAGGGTAACCAAAAAGTAGTCATGATGATGGACCTAGTGAAGGAAGTCTATTAGTTTATGGCTGAGCCAAGGCATGTGGCTCAACATGTGTTGAAGTACTAGAATGGTATAGTTTGTCATGGCATAGTCAGTAATTGTTTGAGATATGCATCAAACAATGAAGTAAAATTGTATGGATTCATAGATTCAAATTAGGAAGAGAGTGCAAAAAACAAAAGAGTTCATCAAGATATTGCTTCAGCTTGGAATTCATGATGATTTCTTGGATGAGTAGGAAGTAGACATCTACTGCTCTCAATACTACAGAAGGCAAGTATATTGCAACTTTTCTGGCAAGTTGTAAAGTAGTATGGCATCATAAGCTACTTGTAGGATTTTCTTGATTGAGTCCAAGTGATGATCATGATGACAGTTCAAAGCACAGTGAGATGTATTATTGAGACATGGTACGTGAGGAGGTAATATGACTTTAGTGCTATTCTTCAATCAAGCAAATCATTGAAAAATCCTTTGTTACAAGAAGAAGTTTGAATACTTTGAGGATAAGATTGAAATGATTAAGCATGTCTCTCTCAACACGAGGTAGTGATAAAATTGCAGTATCCAAGGCAATCATTCTCTCTAGATCAGTTTGACAAGGATCAAGGAAAATGGTTAAGAGTGATAGTATCAGGGACAAATAATATCCTTGTGTCAAGTATGAATAGAATTAGGGAGCATGGTCTAGTAGAAGAAAATCATTCTTCCCATGTCAAGTATATTGACTAGAATTAGGAAGAATGGTCCTAGAGGCCCATGATTACTTAGTTGAGTGGGTGCCTTTTAACATCAAGCTCAAAACTCTCCAGATAGGTTGAGTGATATCATGTAGCATTAGGCCCAAAATTACTCAGATAGAGTGTGGCCTTTGGAGATTCACCATGTTTTAAAGATATTGATCAGAATGAATAGTTAGTAAACCATGTGTAAGATGGAACATAATTATGGTGACCAGTTGATGCTAAATGATATACCATTGTTGGATCCTTCGTTTATTGGCCATTTTGGACAATTTATTATAAGGAAAGGTCACAAAAATGATCAACAAGAGTAGAAAATTAAAGTGATCAAACAAGATGGAAAGTGGGATTAGAAAAGAGAAAGAGACAATGAAGAAGGAAGAGGTTATCTTGGAAGAATTTGATAGAGTTGTGAAAGAAGGACGAGCGTTAATTTTGAAAGAATCTAGGAGATATGGACCAATGCATTAGATTTTGTCAAAGTGGACCAAATCAAGTGCGCAGGATCAAAGTGTTCAAAGAAGATTGGATCAAGTGAGTGAGAATGGAGCATAAATTCTATAAAACACTGCAGGTAATGAGCTAAGGAGAAGAGAGACCAGACTATGCTGAAATGCTACTGAAATGAAGTCCGATTGCTCTTTCTTTATTTTATGATTGTAACATAGCTCTATTGGAATTTGCTCCAATATAAGTCTATATGATCTCACACTCTACCATACATTTGTCTTGTAATGGTCCATTCTATTAATTGAAAAGGTGTTTCGGGAATCAATTATGTGTCTATTTATATGGAGTGATTGTAATTTAATAGCCCCTTCGAAATTTTGTTTATATGTTGTTTAATGTGATAGATATTATTTTCTCATGTGTAGGTGTTATTTTTACTTTCACGAAGGATTCTGAATAAGTGAATGAATGCTGAGTAAATATTTAATTAATGAATTGTTCCTCTATTAGTTTGTCCTCAACTTTGTCTATTGACCCCATTCATCCTTAAGCG
Source organism: Pinus tabuliformis (assembly GCA_031772625.1). Classification (NCBI taxonomy): domain Eukaryota; kingdom Viridiplantae; phylum Streptophyta; class Pinopsida; order Pinales; family Pinaceae; genus Pinus; species Pinus tabuliformis. The sequence continues at coordinate 824,220,029 of CM062813.1, forward strand.
TCTCGACACATCTTGAGTGAGGCTTTTCTCCCTTGTGGAGGAATGAAAGGGTTCATATTGTGCTAGACTACATCAAAGACTTTTGTTGGAAACTAGTGATTGAACCCTAGGTCTTCAAGTAAAATTTTGTGCCAAAAAATGATTCCATTTCCAGGACTCAAATTTGGATCTTTCAGGTGAGAGCCAAGTATCCTAACCAGCTAGACTGGTTCCATTTCGCAAATACCTAGTATTGTTCCATATGTTGGAAAGAATTTTATGCCCTTCCATTTGTCACTCCATTGCACCCCCTACTATTGCTAATATTGATCCCTCTAACCTTGATGCCTTTGCTCTTGCATAACAAGCTCTTGTGCGTATCACTTCTACACCCCCTAATCGTGTTAGTGATCCTTATGTCATCATCAATCTCTTTGATGATGAGCATGAATATCATATTCAACCTACTACCATCCTTAAGGAGCAACATTTCCCCTCACCTCATTATTCTATTATACATTCTCATAACTCATTACCCCACACCGCATCTGATTCTTATGTCATCATCAATCTCTTTGATGATGAGCATGAATATCATATTCAACCTACTACCATCGTTAAGGAGCAACACTTCCCCTCACCTCATTATTCTATTATACATTCTCATAACTCATCACCCCACACCGCATCTCCGTCTGCCAACATTTTTGATTGCCTTGACACAGGAGCTACTATTAAAGATGCTACTGACATGGAAGTTGAGTCCAATCGTAAGAATACGACCCACTCAGAGCAAGTCATTGTTACAAAAATTGTTACCATACCTTCGGTACAAGAGTTTCCTATGTCGCAACCATAATTTAGTACAATTATTTTAGTAGAGTTTCCTTGTTTAGTCAAGATCCCAATCATTGCAGAAAATCATTACGTTTTTTTGCGCAAGTGCATGATACTGTTCCTTAGCTGCCATCTATTGTTGTTGCCAAAATTTGAGAAGAGTTTCAGTAGGAACAAAGTCAGGAGTCAGAGACCCTGCCTTAAGGTCACTCCGAGAAGTTTGTTGCATGTTGCCAACCCTGGCAAGCAAGATTTCCCTCTACCGAAATTTTGACTAGTGCCGAGTTTCAGGCTTGGTCCACACCACAACTTTTCTAGTTTATTAGCGCCTCAACTAATCAGTTGAATGACTATCTAGTACATGCCAATTCCAGATATAATGAACTTGTTTCTTCCCATGAGCAACAATGGCAAGAAATCATTGTTGTCACGGAGGAGCGAGATTGCTTGCGTGGAGAAAAGGCGCTGTCGGTGAACCAAATTGAAGATATTAGTTCTAAACTCCGCTAGATGTGGCTGACTGTTGCTGAATTTGTACCTAATTCTTTTGAGGATTTTCTCTTTGCTAACCTACCGAATACTATGCGTTTATTGAACTTGCTTGCACGAAGTTAATTATCACTAATAAAGAACTGAGAAACATTGTGCTGAGCTACGTAGAGTACTCCCTCCTCCAGTCAGTCACTTTGAGGAGAAAATTACGCACGAGATTCAACAAGGCTCTTCCTTTTGTGAAAATATCGAACAGGTCATGAATGACTCACATATAAAAAAATTCCAAGTGCAAAAGTGATCAGGTCTACTTACTAAGAAGAACCAGCCTCTGTACGAGTTGTGGAAATAGATGCAACAATTATTTGACCAAGATTTTATCACAGCTGATCTCACACAGGAGAAGCATTCATTTGGTCAAGCTGAAGCATTGGAAAATAAGATCCATTAGTTGGAAGAAAAGTTACATGTATCCAAGTCTGTATTACGAAACCTTTGACCCTTGGTGCAAAATCATTTTCTACAACTACGAAAGCTTAATTACAAGGCTGATGCGCAATCGAAAACGTAACTTACTTCTCATTAAGAGAAGCTCATAGCCAAGATTACCGCTCAATTCGTTGATAGGATTTCTACATTAATTGACATTTGGAGATCTGCCATGGAGGACTATTCTACTTTTAAGGCTGAAGTTTTACAATTTGTGCCTGAGTTGGGTCCTTCGTTTGAAGGCGGAGCGTAGGAAGAAGAAGCACTAGCAGAAGCAACACAATAGCAAGAAGAGCCAAGTGCGTAAGCAACATATTGACTGGTGGGTGATTTAATGGGATGTCATCCGGGCCTACTGGGTCCTTCTTTTTTGACCAATTGTGGTTAAGTTTTTATCAGGGAAAAGTCGTGGAAATGATTAGTAGGAGAAAAATATTAATCAAACAAGCCAGAAAGCAATATCAAAAAGAGAAAGTGGCGATGATGAAGGAAGTGGTTCTCTTGGAATTTGATAGAGCCACGAAAGAAGGACCGAGTGCTCATTTTGAAAGAATCTAGGAGATATGCACCAAAGCACCAAATTTTGTGGAAGTGGACCAAATCAAGTGAGCCAGATCAAAGTGGACCGAATCAAGCGAGTGCGAATGGATCAGAAAATCTATAAAATATGACATGAAATGCGCTGATGAGAAGAGAGATTAGACTATGTCCAAATGCTATTAAAATGAAGTCTGATTTCTCTCTGCCAATTTTCTTCTTGTAACAGATCTCTATTGTAATTTTTTGCAATATAAGTCCATAAGATCTCACACTCTACCATATATTTGTCTTGTAATGGTCCATTCTGTCAATGGACAAGGTGTTGTGGGAATTAATTATGTGTCTATTTATATGGAGTGGTTTTAAATCAACCGACTCTTTTAAAAAAAAATTGATGTGTTGTTTAATGTCGTAGATAGTATTTTCTCATGTATAGGTGTTATTTTTACCTTTACTAAAGATTCTGAATAAGTGAAAGAATATTGCGTAAATATTTAGATAATGAATTGTTTTTCTATTAGTTTATCTTCATTGTGTCTATCCATCCTCTTCATCCTTAAGTGTCTTGGGACGCCTTAGGTGAGAAATTTCTTCCTTGCAGAGGAATGAAAGGGTCGATGTTATACTAGACTACAACAAAGAATTTGGTTGGCAACCAGTGGTTGAACCCTAGGTTTTCAAGTAAAATTTTGTGCTAACAACCATGTGTTAGGAGTACCGACCAAGATTATTGTGAGGATGCACTATAGGTCACAGGGACTGACCGAAATTATGGTAACTTGTTGATGTTGTTGATTTACCATGAGTCAAAGTTATTGACCAAAATTATGGTAACTAGGCAATGTTGATGTTGATGATGGATTGTTATAACCTTTTCTTAGAGAAATTTGTCAACAAAGGAACATATAGATAGTAATTATGAATACCTCCCTAGATAAGAGGGATTGAATTTTATAGTTATGGTCGGTCTTCATAATTAATATTTTTTCCCTTGAATTATGTAATGAAAATATAAGACATGCTCTTCATGTTGGTTTCAAAAGAGAAACTTTTAAATTTTCAAAATTGAATTTTTGGCTCCAAATAAGGTCAAGTTGGCCCTAGGAAGAGAGACACCCATTTGGCCAGCCAAAATCACAGTATATATGCCATTCAACCTCCCATTGGGAAATTCATATTACACAAGATAAAATACATTTTCTGGGCATCCATTGAAGAAGAAGAAGACAAGGAGGATGAAGAAGAAGGAAAAGATATATCATGCATTCTCCTTCTTATTTTACCTCACACATCTGATTTTATAGCAATTTGTTTAGGTAGACGTGTTTAGATAGAACTTGAAGTTTTCTGGGAACCAACAGGGTTAAGTTCTTGGGAAATTCTAGGAGGCAAAACTTCAGCAGATCAGGCTAGGCCAAGTTGATTGGGTATCTTTGCGACTTATCCTAAGGGTAGTTGACCAGGTTTGACCTAGATATATTGCTAGTTAGATTGACCTTATATTTGACTAGATATATCTCTATTGAACTTAATGATTTCTTTAAGGAAAAGGTTGTTGGATTTTTTCCCCCATGCGTGTCTTCTCAAGGTAAACTCTTGTGTCTCTTGTTTGGCTGTCTTTCTATGATCTTATTCGAATTTTGTTTCTACTGTTCAGAACATCTATGTCATTTAATTATGATGAAAAATCGACATATCAGGCACTCGGCCCCAAAGGGTTGTTATAAAGGAAACATTGGAAAAGCATCCAGAACTGGTCTTTTGTCTCCGTATAGTTTTGATGACATTGTAAGAGAATGTAGCTAGTAAAGTGCATACACGTGGCACTGGTTGGACTGAGGTGATGACATGGCACACTATACAAGTGACAAGTGGCATGAATATATGGAGTATTTGGATGGCCCAATGGGCCAAATCCATGTGACACATTGCATCATGTAGATGTCTCCATGTGGCATGATGACATCACCATGACATGAGAAGTGTTGTCAGCAATGACGTGTCACAACTTTAGGATTTGTGTCAATAGATAAATTTTGTGGGCAATTTCCTTTGTTGTATAATTTCTTAAATTCTAATAAAGCCTAGATAGTGGGACAAAAAACAAGTGTTATTTCAGGAGTTCAATATTCGGGTGATTTTATCAAGCATAATAATGAAAAGGTCCAAACCCAAACTTGAGCATAAGCACGTTGATTCTAAAGAACCTAGTGATAGTTTTAGCCATATGGAACGTGCTAAAGTCTTTAGGAGCTTATTCAATTAGAATTTGGCATCAATTTCAATGATAATTTAAAAGGATTTGATGCATAGATGTATAGTGGAGAACTATGAGAAGAAAGGATCCAATCTATTGATGAGAAGTGATGGATATCAACTAGTTGCGAGGAAATTAAATGATGAACATTATTCAAAGAGATGTAGATCTTAGTAGAAGAAGGATGAGAGAGAGTACGAGAGATTGTGATGGGTAAGAATTAAAGATAAGATTTGACACTCTGTAGCTTGGAATAAAGCATCAAGATAATAGAACTGCAAGTTCACAAGCTAGATGTGAGCCAACTAAGATACAAAGTATCTCTTCAAGTAATAGAAAATTGAATGAAGTGCTTATATTGAGCTAAGTGAGGAGTGAATGAAGCTCCTAATCTCAAGAAATGTGGAAGTTGTCTTAGAACAAAAAGCCATAGTGTCAAGAACTACAAAAATAGCAGAGTTTGAATGTGAATTGTGTAGTGAGAAAGTAGAGCACGATAACATGAAAATTGTTGAAGTTTAGTGTTGTAGATGGTGGTTGTGGGTGCCTGCAGAAGAAACAAAAGCCTAGTGAGGCTGAGGAGTTTCACATGAGAGGTGGCTACAATATGGCTATGGAATTATTGAAAAACATGATAAAAGAATACTGCTAGAGGTATGAGTTTGAAAATATTATGAAAGAATAGATTTGACAGGTAGAAGCAAGTTAGTGCCTGCACAAATCTTAGGTTCATGCCTCTAGGAAGTTTGTGCTTGAAAATATGAGGGGTTTGGGGCCTCTTGTCAATGGATTTTCACAAAAGAATTGTTGTAATCTGATTTGGTGCTTTAAATTTACATCATAATTAAAACAAGATTTGGTGTTTTTATCTCGAAAGATTTTCCACATTAAATCACTGTGTATATGTGTGAATGCATTATTGTCATCTAGATATTGTAGTTGATTGATTGATTATAGAATTAAACAAAAAATTAATAATGGTTGATTCACACGCCCCCTCCTTAGTAACTCTTGATTTCCAATAGAATGAGAAACCACTTTCACTAAAGAAAAATCCTACTTTTTTAGATCTGAATATTTCAATTCATAGTCATGTAACGTTTTTCTTATGAACAAAATAGGAAGTTCCTATCCTTTTGTATTCTTTTGATTAGGTATGGAGGAAATAGTCTCTTTCAAAGTAGAGTAGAGTATGAAGTCTTGTTCAACATATGGTCTTTCTAGTAATGGGGCTATTGTAATTTCCTGTTTGATATTTGTGAAAGAAATTTGTGTTTATGGATTCCATTAAAAAATTTGATCCTTTTTAACAATTGGTTAATTTGATTCACTATTAAAGCAAAATATGTTATAAATATTCGAACAATATTTATCTTCTTGAAGAAACATTATTCCCTTTTGGGAATTTAGAAGTTAGATATCATTTATGGTTTTAGCTCTATTTGGATCAAGATATATTCCTTCTTTTCTCACAATGTGGCTCAAAATCTTTCCTTTTGGTACTGCAAACAAATGTTTCCTTGGATTAAAAGATATGTCATACGATCTACAATGTTGGAAAACTTGTCTCAAATGCTTGATATGGAATTCCCTTAATTTTGAATGGATAGAAATATCATCTTGGTAAACTTCCATGAACTTACCAATGATCTCTTTAAATGCATAATCCATATGTCCTTGTAATGTAGCTCCGAGATTTTTTAATCCAAAGGGCATCCTAGAACATGAAAATGTCCCTCATGCTGTTACAAACGTATTCTTGTGTTCATCATCTTCAACAACTAACAACCGATTATATCGGGAGAACACATAAATAGTTGACATTCAAGCAAAACTAGCAACTTGTTGGAGGAGAAATTATCTATATTCCATATTCTCTAGTGAATAATTATCTCTCATGAATGATTTATTAAGATTAGAAAATAAACACAATACGGAATTCACCATTCTTATTTCTTGTTACTACAACAATGGAAATCTACCTAGCATCTCTTTTGGAAAGATAATATAGGACGAGTTTGACTAGTGGATTCAATTTTTGATTTATGGATCCAGTCTTCAACTTGAGAGGTTTTGCACCTTATTTGAGTGGTATTATATGCTTAAAAATGGACATATCATATTATTTCAATTCATAATAAGTCCATGCAAAGACATCTTGAAACTCATTGAATAAATCAAGGTATTGTTGAATTTATTTTTGGGCATAGTTGGTTTCCAAGTTTAGATATTTGGGGTTTTATTTTGTAACAATATTAATCTTTTGAGTTTCTTGAACTTATCTTAAATAAGATTCATTTTTCATATTTTCATTCCATGATTCATAATTTATTGTAAATAAAGACTCTAAATTAACATATGTTGTTTGGAGAGAGGGAATTTTATATCTTTGACGAGGTTTGTGCTTTTAATATCCACATCATATAGGACATCATTAGAATATAACTATTTTGGTAGCATGTATTTTGCATGATACATGAATTCTTTGACATGCTCATCATTTTCGAACACTTGCAAATTATCCCCATTAATAGGCATTGATGGGTAGTAGATGATCTCTACGTGAAAAGAACATTGAGATATGTGATCATCTAGATTAAAAGGGGATGATTCCATTGCCAAAGAGTCATCCATTTGGTTTTTTCTTATGGAAAAAATATAATGCCAAAAATATTGAAATTTTCAAGAATATCCCAAACCCTTGTAGCATAACATTTCAATTGTTCCCTCTTTATGTTATAATTTTTCTTGATTTGATTTACGATCAATTAAAAATATCCTCTCACAATGCCTCATATTCTACTTATTATTTGTTCAAGGAAACTCTAGTCTAAAAGCATAAGGATAAATATGATAACTTGGGCCATGAAATACTATCTTGACTCCAAAACTCAAAAAAGTTCCAATGAATGATTTTTTCCAAAATCCTTGAAAAATATCATTTACACAGTCTTCATTTAGTGCTATATTGAGGACAACATAATTTCTTATCCCCGAATTTATGCAATTCTGAACAACATCTGATTCCTTTTTCTTAAAGAAAATGAGTTTCCTTTCTTCTCTTGGGATTCTAGTAAGGGTTCCATATTTTTTTGACAACATCATATAACTTCCATCATTCATGATATATCCTCTAATCATAGAACACCAATCATAACCAAGAATAACTCCATAGGTATCTGGGAGATCGACAACTACTATAATGAATAATATGGCTATATGTGGTGTCAATCTTATCCATGCGCAAAAGTACTTAATTTCGCCATAGGCAAGGAATTTTCTTGAATTGATAGCATAAATATTTTCTCCAATCTCACAATATTTAGTTCATTCTAACCCCAAGGACACCATTACTAAAAGTGGCATGATATTATTTGTGATTTTTCTCCTATCATCCAATTATGCATCATAGAGTCATGATTTTCAATGAGAATATAAAGAGTAGAAACCTTTCCTCTTACTCTTTGTCAAAAGTAATTGGTTTTTTGTTGACTACCAACCAAAGCTACTGTTATTCTTGAATTTGAAGGACCCATGTTCTTCAAAATTTTATCAAGTTCTCCCTTTGTTAAGGTATTCAAGAAGAGACTACTAGGCCCCATAATTGTCATATTTAATATATCTTTGTGTACTATGATTACTCATGATTTTATCTAATTCCAATCGTTATTACTATCATTTTGCACAATTGTTGGGCCATTATTTTAAACTTGGAGCATGATAAGGTAATTGTTTATATCCCATTTGTTTCGATAATATTTACATCATAATTGTTCTTAATGATGGTGCTTGTGGAGTCTCAAGAAGGTACTTGAAACTCGGGTCTAAGACTTGGTCAAACTACCTTTATATACATGCATCAATAGTTGATTGTTGGCCTCATTCCTACACCATGCATATTAATCTTGTACTATGTATGGATATCCTACACCTTGCACATGAACTGACAACCAGAGAAACAAAAGTGTTGATTGCTGACATAAAGATACTAAAAGGGCCCAAAATATTTGGTTGACTCGTATGCCTTGTCAAAAGTCAACAACAAGTTAAAAAAAGTGTGCTAAACTAGGATGGTAGTTAGTTTATGTCCAAGAAAGAGGGAACTAATTTAAGATTTCTTGTTGCATCAAATCTGTGGTTTCCTCGATTAGTTAATGGTTGTGTCAGACCTCCTTTTAATGGAAAATTGTTATGATTCTTTTTTCATTTCATTTGTACTTAATTAGCTGGTTGGAAGCCTGATAATGTTTTGTAAAATTTATAAAAGGAAAAGCTATGGCCTTATGCAGGGGAAGTGGTATTAGTGTAGATCTATATTGTTGGTCACCCCTCTCTATTCGATGGAACCATGCTATATTGTTCCAAGATGTAAAAGATTGTGCAACACTTTAATAAATTCATGTCAAGTTCTATGTTTTATTGTTTATATTTGATTAATTGGTAATCGAAGTCTCTTTTAGGAGACACAAGAGGGTTGGTTGGGTTGGACAACCAAGATCGTTGTCCCATTTCTCTTGTTCATTTTATGCTATAGGTTTAGCTCTGGTTCAGTTTCTGGTGTGCCAATTTACACGTTTAGTATTAGATATAAATATTTTATGTGCAAAATTTATATCCTTTGTCTCTCAGATAAATGTATATATCTTAGATATACATTTGGTTTATATTCATAATCCTAGAAACTCTATAATCATGCAAGAAAATATCTTTTATTATAGATATTACATATGGTTTTGATTCTTAAACTGTTGGGTGTGTGTTATATTCGTTCCATGACTAATCACATGTGTGGGGGGGTCATAGGGGGACAAAACCCACCCATGTTCACTGTGATGGGTGTAGTAGGGGGATCATGGGGGTGGGGGTGGGGGGGAGTTAGGGGGGGGTGGGGGTGAGGGGGTGGGGTGGAAGCACCCCCCTGTCAGGGGGTATGTAGGGGGGCAGTAGCCCCCTTACATGGGGTTTGGAACAACGCCCTGAGAAAATGTTCCTTTGGGGCCCATAATAGGTTGATGGACCTACATATGGTTTCATGCATGAGTTTTGCACGTGGTTTTGGGTATGATAGTTTTTTTCCCATGGTATTTTGTAGATCCGGTCAATGGAACTGCAGTTATGTTCTAATCTAGGGTTAAATGGATTGGGGTTTATGAATACTTCGACATGCATATATATGTATTGTAGAATTGAAAGGAATATACTGAAAAATCAATTTGGTACTCCCGGTTTTGGGATATAAGGCAAAATCTCTGTGTATATTTGTTTTATGTTCTTGCCATTGTTATTTTTATGTTTTTAAGAATTTGTTTGAGACAATTTCTATACGGGGTTAAAACCTACATTTGGTATGAGAGTTGTTTCGGCGTCAAGGGGATGCCTTTACTACTGAGGGGTTTCTCTCGGGCCTGTGGTAGATCCTATTCAGTGGGAAATTTGCGGGATCAATTCTTGCAGTGAAAGAAGATGGCGAGCTTTGGAAGGATAAAGATTGAGAAATTTAATGATTAGATTTTTGAGTTATGGAAGCTCAAGATGGAGGATATGCTAGTGGATAAATATCAGTGGATTGCGGTAGATCCTGGTACTAAATCAACGACAATGTCAACAAAATACTAGGCGAAGAACGATCAAAAGGAAAAGAGCACAATACGATTGTGTATCTCAAATTCAGTGTTGTTGAATGTATCACGAGAAGCTGCGATGAAGGATTTGTGGGTCAAGTTATGGAATTTGTGCCAATCTAAGTCTCTAGTGAACAAATTGTTCCTACGGAAAAATATGTATATCCTAAGGATGAAGGATGGTGACTCGCTGGCAAAAGATTTGAACACCTTTTAGACTGTTGTAAGCCAGTTGTTATCTATTGATATAAAAATTTCAGATGAAGATAAGTGCATCAGTTTGCTTCGTTCTCTACCATATTCATGGGATAGTCTCGTTTTTTCTATAGGTAGTAATACATCTACCTTGAAGTTTGATGAAATAGTCTCGTCCTTGTTGTCGAAGGAGATGAGATGGAAAAATATGGAGTGATAGAATGGAGATGCCTAGTTTGTATGAGGACAATCCCATAATAGAAATAAAATAAGACCTCAAGTGGGAGATCTAAATCTCAAGGAAAACCTGTAAAGTTATGTTGGAAATGCAGAAAGGGAGGGCACTACAAAAAGGACTGTAGATATAAATCTCCTGAGAAAGGAAAGGAATCTGATGATGCTACTTCTGCAAAGGCGAAAACCACCTCAGATGAAGGTGGGGATGTGTACTTGGCTTCTTCTTCAAGTACGCATGTAGATCATGAGTCATGGTTGATTGAATCAGGTGCATCCTTTCACTTCACTCCCCATAGGGAGTGGTTCTGTGAGTATGAGAAATATGATGGTGGTTATGTCTTCTTAGGGGATGATAGGAAGGCCAAAATCATCAGATGCAGAAAAGTCAAGTTGAAGTTGCAAGGTGGAAGGATTAGAACACTCCCTGATGTTCTACATATTTCAGCATTGGCCAAAAATTTGATTTCTATAAGCAAGATGGATGATGCAGGTGTAAAAATAGTGTTCGAGAAAGATGCCTGCAAGATGGTTTGGGGAGTACTGGTATAGATGCGGGGAGTTCAAATTGGAACTATGTACAAGCTTCTAGGTAACAACAAATCTAACTCACCCACCCAAATCTTACAAATCTAACTCTTAAATAACCCTCAGTACAAAAAATCTAATAACGCTAACATTAACTTATAATATTTTAATCGTATTAAATTAAATTAATTATTTCTACTCATAATGGTTTTTACATTATTAATAAACATTAAATTAAATTAAATAAAAAACTATTATAAACAAGTTTTAAAAAAGTTATGATCAAACATAGTAGTTATGATTGATCACACCCCATTTCATAATTAATTATATATATATATTATAATGATAAAGATACATAGAATTAATAAATAATCAATTTACAAGAAATGTCATTCACATATCAAATTAACTTAAAATAATTATCTCAGAATTAATTAAATTTATCTCTTAAATAACCCTAATAAATTATATTAAGAATGAAAATTAAAATTCTACCAGCCGACTCTAGAACATTCCCCTCATCTATAATTATATATATCCTTGCAATTTCCTTTCCCTAATCCACACCAATCTTCTCAAAAATCTGGGCATTCCCCTGAAGATGGACCCACATAGAAGTCCAAAAAGTTGGGTTTAATCATAATTCTGAACATATTATTCCAGAAACATTTTAAATTTGACTCACCTGTATGGATTCTCTCTTTAAAAAATGTGGAAGAATGTTGGGCAGACCTACCTAAGATTTTTTGCATGGTTTTTGCACATAGTTTTGGGCACGATGGTTTTCTTCCCATGGTATTTTGTAGATCCGGTCAATGGAACTATGGTTATGTTCTAATATAGGGTTAAATGGATTGAGGTTTATGGATGCTTCGACATGTATATATATGTATTGTAACATTGAAAGCAATATAATGAAAAATCAATTTGGTAGCCCGATTTTGGGATTCAAGGTAAAATCTTTGTGTATATATATTTAATGTTCTTGTCATTTTTTATTTTTCTGTTTTTAAGAATTCGTTTGTAGATAATTGTTGTACAGAGTTAAAACCTACATAAATGTTTCATTAAAATAATCTGAAGAATGATTTGGCGTTTTCTGTTCATGCTTGTGCACTTGAACAAAGTATTTTGAAAGTTGTGAGTTATACCCTAGTGATATTTATAATGTATCTATTTATTCATATGCCACCTTATTCTCAACAGAAGTGAAGAAATGTGTTAAACTTCAATCCTGTAGGATTTTCAAGATTTTTAACAAAATATATCACAAATAGTTAAACACGAGATGATTTTTTTTTTTTTTTTGTCTCTTGTCAAATTATACTCATCGTGTATTTGTGGAAATGTATCTATATACAAGTCGAACTTCACATTTATAATGATATACATGCATTGAAATTTAGATTCAAGAAGCATGTTTAAAATCTATAAGCTCTGTATTAAAAATATGAATATACCTGCACTGGCTTTGGGATGAGTTATAGCCATGAGATTATACTTTGAAACAAGCTGAGGGAACTCACTCTGTAATTATTTATTTAATTTTATGTTGTGAATTGTGGCAATATATCTTTCAGAATTTAATTAGATTTGATACATGCCTAGTCCTTGACAATAGATGTCCAGTTTCATATCTGAATAGACTACTTTGCATAGAAAATTATTTTTTCATTTCCCTAAATCTTTGAAAAGCATCAGTTCTATAAGAGTTTGAGTTTGGGGATTGTGAAAAGAATATAATTATTGATCTGCTATCATATAGCTTCATATAATCACGTTTCATTTTTTTTATGCAAATTCAAATTCAAAAGGAACTTGGGAAAAGGGTATTTTGAAGAGGCACACAATTCTAGAACTTATGCCACGTAGGTTTCAATTTATAGAATCTATTTCAAGGAGTTTGATCTCTAAGAATTCGAATATTTGTGGTTGCAGGGTATTTCTTTGACTTGTGACAATTGATTATTTCCACGACTCAATTTTGGATTTTGGAAAGAGTATTGGAATTTGTGTGAATGTATTATTATTTATGCACAATAGTAGATTTTGAATTTTACAATAGAATCTAGTGTGGGACCATGATAAACTTAGTGGTTTCCTCTTCCCTTCAAAGATAGTCTTTACATTTGTTCAAGTAAATGCTCAGGTTTCCAAATTGAATTGTAGTTAGGGTTTGATCCTCAGTTAGGGTTTGCTTTCCATTTGATTAGTATCTAGGGTTTGCAACTCGATAAATAGGCTTTACTTTTCAATTTCCAAAACCTAGGGTTTTTTCCTTTCAATTATTAGTTAAGGCTTGATTTTTGGTTGTTAGGGTTTGCTTTCTAAATTCCCAGAAATTAACGTTTTCTCCTTAATTTCCAATAATTAGGGTTTTCTTTTAAATGTTGGTGAATTTCAGGAGTAGTGTTGCAATTATTGGGGTTTCATCTCTAATGAATGTTTTTTGAGTGTAGTAATAGAGAAAGGATTGATTAGTGCAGGAACTCAGGGTGGCAATTTCGAGACAAATTAGGGTTTTATTTTGCATGTCCCCGAAGAATTTCTCTAACATTTCCAGTGCTATGCGTCAAAGTCCACAAACCCAAAGATTGACAATTAAATGTTGGTATTTTGATATACCCTATACTGCACCCAACATTTTAGCACCATTTTAGGGAGGTGTTTAGGGGATAAACCTTGTAGACCTACTACAATTTGGTTTGATCTTTACCTAGTTTTTCTTGCAAGTTTTGTTTTCTTTCTTGCACGTTTTTATCTTTTCATTTCTGAGGTGTTGTAAGAACCCCTTGTATATACTCATCCATGTGATGAAAAAATATACTAGAAGGTTTATGAGAACAAAAAAATGGACCTTGAGAAAAAATTCAACAAGGAGTTTTGATGTTGTTGCTAAGGTACGAGATGGAAACTCGCAAGTGTAGAAATTAATATTTTACTTGAAACTTATAAAAATGATTTTATTTTCTATTTTATTTCACAATCAAATGATTTGCAGGAAGAATAGATGCAAGATAAAATTGAAGAACCACTCTTGATTTTCTACACCAATTGTAGGAAGAAGGCGGAGAGCGTCCACTTAACAACTTAAAAGTTTGCAGAATTTTCAAGAAGGCTCATTCAATAGGATATTTCCCATCACAAAAATATTACTAGAAGTACTTAGGGAACATTTCTAAGTATCGATTCAACTGCTAGTTATAAATCATGATCATTTAATACTTGGACTAACACTTATTATCCTTAACAAGTTCATCAACAAGTATATAATCCTATAGTTTCTTGGAAAATACCCTACTTTTTCACCATAGTGGCCCGCTCCTTAGCCCTATTCCCCGAGTTAGATATCCTCATGGCACTAGGAATGGTTTGGAGCCTATTCTCTAGGCCAGTTTCCCACAAAAAATCAATTACATGAACAACAAAACCAACCACAATTTCCACCCAATGCACCATCAAGTTATCATCCTTTATGGTTCTAACTATCTGTGAAACCTTACACTAATCAATACCCCAACCCCTACTCCAATCCAAACCTTAATCCATACCCTAATCCAAACCCTAGACCATACTCCAATCCAAACCTTTTCCCATACTCCAATCCAAACCTTAGCCCGTGCTCCAATCCAAACTGTAATTTATACCCTAATCCAAACCCTTTTCCATACTCCAATCCAAACCCTAAACTAAGCTCTAATCCAAACCCTGGACCTAACCTTAATCCACAACCTATCCCAAACCATAATCCGAAACCTAAAACCATCGCTTCTCCAAACCCTAATTCAAATAGGGAAGTTGCACAATGATTTAAAACACTTGTTCTTCCCATTGACTCCCTTACTGAATGTAATGTTATATCTTCTATGTTAGATGAGGGAGTGAATCAAATAACTTCCCATTTCACTACAAAATATTTACCCTAGGAAACTCTAATGAAAATACCATTAAAGGAACAATCTATGATTGGAACCTGTTCTGAAACTGTTGTTGAAGCTCATCAAGAGAAAAAACCTAAAATTTCCCTTAGCTATTCTTATCAATATGAAGAGAAGATATTTTACCCTGAAGTTGAGGGGTTTCTCTTTTGCCTCTCACTAGAACCCTTGTACCTCTAAGTGAGTGATCATAGAGTTATTGAAGAATTGCATAACACACCAATGTAAAACATGCCAACAATCTTTAATGAATTGGAAAATCATGGATATGTGGATCCCATTGAAGATTGGTTTCAAATGATTGTCAGAACACCTCATTAACTCATCATTTGGAAACCATTAGCACCATATAAATTAAAGAAATTGGTTTCTCATACTTTGGTATGCATTGAATTTTACTTTTTAAAACTGAGTGTGAGTATAGTTAACATTTTGTTATGCACATGGATACACTGGAAATACTCCTACACTTGAAGGAGATCTTCCTCTCTCTAAATTAGGTTAGGGTAGTATAGAAGAAATAAATAAAGACGCCATCTAAAATAAAACAATTGTAGTATCACTCTTGAAATTGCAACTCCCTAAGGCTCAGTTATCGAAACTTCTGTTGAGCACTCCTGTGGTAAGTCTGGTCAGATGTGATTCACTTCTAATGTCTAATATTTTATAGAGTGACTTTGCTCATTGATTTTTTGGTTCCTCTTCATATTATTTGGTCATCCAGCCCAAAACCCTAACACTAGCCTAATCATTTGAATAAGATGTTATCCAAGAAATATTTTAAGTTTCTCTTCAAAATTATTACTGAAGAGCCTCCTATGGTGGACCACTCCTATAAAACCCTAATGAGCTTTCATGAGAACCCTAACATGATTAACTCAAGGAATCTTTCACTCATTATCTGAGATGCTTTTTATATATTAAATAACTGATATTTAAGGTTATTTTGGATGATGTTGCCTCTGGGTTAAATATAAATAATTAGTTATGTTCCTGGAAAATTTAAAACACTCTCGTACCACATTTCTTCCTTACACTCTAAAATTTTCCATGAGTATTATGAATTACTTTAAAGTATTTTTTAGTGATATATAATAATAAAAGAGGAGGTATCAAGAAGTAAAATCAAACCTATCGGGGCACTGAATAGGCCTACTAACAATGGCGCTATGCTTGTATGGTACCAAGGAAAATCCATCAGGGTATTGAACAGGTCTGTTGGCAGTGAGGCTATGTTGGGTAAAGATAGATGGAAAACACATTGGCACTCTTAAAATTTAAAAACCTTGGGTCACATTATGAAGAAATCATCATTAAAATTAAATCTAGGAAATGAACTATATATTTCTTAGATAATTTCCTTAAGATTCTTTAGGTATTGTGCTTTGGAGTTTTATCTTTCATAAATAAGAAGTTTTTTCATGGATATGGGACACTTAGTGTAGATGATTCAATGTTCTTGAAAAAGAGGAGCTTTACCTATACACTTGGATAATGGTAAGATGGTCATCCTAGGGAGTATCATTTTTTCATCTTTATTTGTTTCCATTCATATTTAATGCCATGCCATTCAAAATATGATTATGTCTCTTTTATTTGTAATGAGGATATTGAGGTGAAAATCCATTGATTAAGATTTCTCTTGAGATGCTTTGTGGAAAATTTGATGGCTAGTTATTTGATTCAATGATAACACTATCCCTATAGTGAAAAATTTGTTAACATTCCCATGGTTACCCTCACATTAGTTACTCTTTTTGAAAATAATGAAGATCAATCTTGACATCGTTGAATCTTGTTAGGGTCCCACCCTAGCCCCCTTATTTATGTAGTAGGATCGAGTCATAAGTATAGTTAAATAAAGAGTCAATAAAGCCCATATTAATAATTGTAAGAGGTTAACCTGCATTTAATGACGGGACCACAATTAGTTGCAAATGGGCCATGGTATTAGATAGATGGTATTAATAAGAACCATGGTATTGCTCCATGGTATTGCATGTACGAATCATATATAAAGGATAGAGACTCCCTGCGAGGAGCATCGTGTCTTATTTTGTAATCGAGCTCTGCTCTATTGGAGGTTGCCCCCTCGAAGAGGCAAGTGAACATTGCTTTCTAAGTAATAAAATACCTACTGTTATTTCTCACTGTTCTATGTTTTGGGTATATTTCTACGCATATTTGGTATTCTTGTATCGTCTTGCAGGTTAAGAGAATAACAAGTCTCTAATCACGAGAAATATACAAAGGTAAATTGGAGGATATGTAAGTATTTCATTTGAGTCAACTGAAGGAATTCATCCTTGGTATTTCTTATCTTACTGATGCAAACAAAGTTGCCATCATATACACTTACCTGCATGATTTCATTCAATCAATTGTATATTTTAAGAATATTTTGTTGAATGTGGCATGATTCTAATGGAGAAACCCTATCCCTATAGTTTTGATTAACTTTGGACTTTGTTTAGAGGTTTTTCCTACATGAGGACATGCAAGATGATCAACTTGGGGGGATATCAGGCCCCATAATTTTCGTATTTAATCCATCCTTTCCCCTATGATTACTCATGATTTTATCTAATTCCTATCATTATTACTACCATTTTACACAATTGTTGGGTTATTGTTTTAAACTTGGAGCATGATAAGGTAATTGTTTATATCCCATTTCTTTCGATAAGATTTACATCAAAATTATTATTAATGATGGCACTTGTGGTTCTCAAGAAGGTACGTGAAACTTTGGTTTAAGACTTGGTCAAACTGCCTTTATGTACATGCATCAATAATTGATTGTTTGCTCATTCCTGCACTGCGCATAGAAATCATGTACCACCTATGTAGATCGTACACCTTGCACATGAACATATAACCAAATAAACAAAAGTGTTGATTGCTAAAAATAAGATACTAAATGTGCCCAAAAGATTTGGTTAACTCATACACCCTGTCAAAAGTCAACAACAAGTTATAACAAGTGCGCTTAACTAAGACAACAATTAGTTTATGTCTAAGAAAGAGGGAACTAATTTCCAATCTCTCGATACATCAAATATGTGGTTTCCTCGATTAGTTAGTGGTTGTGTCATACCTCCTTTCAATGGAAAATTGTTATGATTCTTCTCTAATTTTATTTGTACTCGATTGGCTAGTTGGAAGCCTGTTAATGTTTTGTAAAATAAAAGGCCAAGCCATGGCCCTATATAGGGGGTGGTGGTATTATTGTAGATCTATATTTCTGGTCCCCCTTCTCTGGTCGATGGAATCTTAAGATATTGTCTCATGATGTAAAAGACTGCACAAGACTTTAATAAATTCATGGCAGTTTCTGTGTTTTATTTTTTTATTTGATTACTAGGTGATCTGAGTATTTTCTAGAAGGAACAAGTTGGTTGGTTGGGCCCACCAACCAAAATCATTGCCCCCTCGCCCTTGTTAAATTTCTTGTATAGGTTTATATTTGTGTTCAATTTATGGTGTGCTAATTTAGACATTTAATATCAAATATAAAGATCTTTTGTGCAAAACTTATATCCTTTGTCTCATATATATATATATATATATATATATGGGGGGTTTATATTCATAATCTTGGAAACTCTATAACTGTGTGAGAAAAGAGGTTTTATGGTAGATATTACATATGGTTTTGATCCCTAGAACAAGTTTCGGAACATTTCATTAATAGAATATAGAGGATGTTGTAACAATTTATGTTCATGCTTGCACACTGGAAAAAAATTATTTTGAAAGTTGTGAGTTATACCCTAGAGAGATTTATCATGTATTTATTTATTCATATGTTGCCTTATTAATCCCTGCCTTCGGCATAGGGACTATAGCAATCGCTTTGTCGTTGAATTAATATTAATTTGCGTTGACCATTTCCATATGCTCTATTTAACCAACGTTTTATATCCTAAAACTAATTTTATGCAAAGTTTGAATTTGAAGGTCTTATTGCGAGGTTCCATAACTTACTGCATCGAAAAAAACTTGTACCCAAAGTTTGAAAAACCTCATGTGCATTTATTGAATGGTTGCAAACATTCTGGATTGGAAAAGGACTTTTAACCAAAGTTTGAAAAACCTCATGCTTGGAAACTTTGGATAAAGCTATTACACCAGATAATTCATTGTGGATAATTTTTCAAATGAAAAGTTTGGGTAAAGATATTACACCGGATAATTCATTTTAGACCATTTTCTGACAGATGGCATTCGTACTTTTTCCACCTTACTCTATGTAAGTGTTTGCGTGTCGCTTCGTGCCTTTCATGCCTCTCACCGCGTCCACATACTTCTATTCTTCTATGTACAGAGGACACAATGATGGAGAACTTCTATTCCTCTACCTACAGTGGACTATGATGGAGAACTTCGATTCCTCTACCTACAGAGGACACAATGATGGAGAGAGGATACCATGATGGAGAACTTTGCTTCCTCTACCTACACAGGACACAATGATGGAGAACGTGTGAGTGATGTGTAAATTTAGAGCCAAAACTTAAGGTGAATTTACCATAACCTGCCACAACTTCAAGGTGAATTTACCATAACCTTATTCAAAAACTCAATGGAAAATGCATCCATATTTTTTTTTAGCTTTAATGCATCCATTTTTTTGTTTTTTAACTCTGTCTATTTTATGTGGCATTTTTTGTGCTTTAACTGTGTCCATTTTATGTTTCATTGCAAAAGATACTAATGAAATTCAGCATTTTCTATGCTTTAACTGCGTACATTTTATGTTGCATTGTAGATGATAACCGAAAGAGTATAAGGATCAACATTATTTGCTATGCATGTTGAAATATTAATTTGCAACTGCTGCATTTATTTCTACCAAAACCGCTGAGGAAAGCCACCCAGCTCTATCGCACAACTTTTCACAAGTTGGTGGTATTCTCTCAAATGCCCCCGACGCATGTCCTCAGTACATTTTGCAAAACCACTTTTTATCGGGATGTAACGTTCATTTTGTTTCGGCAAGTGATATTCGTCTAATTGCAAGGATGGATGATGTCCGTTGATTAATCTAAAGTTGCATACAACCCTGCACCATTTGGACATTGCGTGAAGTTTTTCATTTTGACCGCCGATCTTATAAGTAAAATATTTAATGAAATTTATTACGGGATGGTAAATGTAGGTAAGCTTTTAATTTTATTATTTTTTTTATCATGTACGAAAAGTATGGCATAGTAAACATATGTAAGTTTTTTTTATTGTAAGTTTTTTTTTTTGACAAGTTCGGTTGCTATGTATTAATCTGAAAAAAGAAAGGGGCATCTTGCCGTACATATAGCGCTTCTGGAGCGTTGTGGATCCAAGGAATTACAAAATAGTTCCTTTCCTTGATCCTGATTCTAGTGTTCCTACCTATGAGGCATCTCTTACTACTATAGATTCTTACAAACTGGAAACACCAAAATTTACAACTGCAACACATGGCTAATCAATTTCTATGTGACTAATCTTTCGTGCTGTAGAGTCTTCCGGGCTTGGGTCTGGCTCGTTCGGTTTTGCACTGGAGGAGGATGACGCTTCTTTGAACTTTTTCTCCATCATGTACCTGAGGACGGTGATTGATTCTTCGGCATGAGCACATCTATTGCTCAGGTTGCTGAACTGCTCGTGCAATGAATGAACTCTATGAAGGAATAAGTTCATCTCGGCTCGGTATTTTTCATGAAGAATTCTGCATTGTTCATCAAGTTTTGCTTCCAGAGTCCGGACTTGGTCTGCATGCCTAGCCTCCATACTGCGGACGTGATCTTCCAGGGTCCTTTGTTGCGCGCGCACTTCCTCAAATTCTGCCTGCAGATCACGGCAGTGAAAACACTGTTCTGGGCGCTCCATTGGCACTGAGGGGTGCCTATTTGCTATGATCGCCTCTCTGATACAAAAGCACTGGACTTGTTCCTTGTCACTAGTGGCTTCCGCTGAATACTCGGAAATCTGCTGGCCGGCACCTCTGGCAGACGGGGGATAAACTAAAGCGGCTCTGAAATGAACTGAAGCGGGTCTGATGGGGAATAGACTGTCATAGTAGGTATCTCCAGAATGAAGGATCCTGAAGCTCAGGTTAGATATAAATAACGCATACATGCTGTTGAGGCGGGAATAAACCCGTATGTGGTTTCCAAAATTGGTCCACAAAGCCCAAAGCAAATCCTGACAGGCACATGGGATCTGTCTGGCAGGACGATTTCCTCCTGCAGATCGACTGAATCCCACACTCTGGGCAGATCTCCCAATCCAAATTCTGATCAAATTCCTATCAACCATACCTATTCTGTCCATTGTTCTGATTGTTTGCCAGTAGTCATAGATGCTATCAGCTGCGGTACAGTGAGCTTTGACTATATGCGTGTGATTCATGGGAGCGGTTGGAAAGAGGAGGTGTCATTGCAGTACATGTTGCCCTTGGAGCGCTCACATGCCTTGTTGGCAAACATGTCAGCCTCCTTATTCAGTCCACGGAGGATATGGTAGTAACGAACTTCTTGCATGGAGTCGTGGAGGATTTGGTTCCTGTAGTTGATCTGTTGCAGGAGGATGTTCGGTGTGCTTTGCCGTTGCACCATGAGCCTGATGATGATTGCAGAATCCCTGAAGACTACTGCTGTTCTTATCCCGATCTTGATCAGCTGGAGGAGCCCTTGATACAAAGCCAATCCTTCTGCCCTGTTATTGGATAATTCTCCCAATCCCCACTCGAAATGAAGAATTTTTTCGCCATTCGCATTGCAGATTAGGCCCCCTGCTCCTGCTTGGACAGGATTGGATTTAGATGCGCCATCAAAGAACAGTAGGAACTTGTTGCAGTTTCCCAGCCAAGTTGCAAACTCCTCCTCCTTTAATCTCAGCTTCCATGTTCTGTTGGTTTCTTTTGCTTGCACCCTCCTTTGGCTTATCTCCTGAGCTCTGATTATGTTTTCTTGTACCTGGCTAATCAGATTTCTCTCTTCGACGCTGCAATTGGTGACCTCTATCTTGCCTTTGGTATGGGCTATAATTGTTTCTACCGCTAAGATCCTAGCTTTATGGCACATAACTCTGATATTGCAATTTTTCCCTTGAAAGATCTTACCATTGCGTGCTAACCAAATTCGCCATAGGAGGGTGATTGCCATGGTATTCCAAATCCGTTGAGCTAATTTACTCTATTTTCCTTTCCAAGGGCAGTTTTTCTTCCAGCTAAAAAGAGTGTCTGCAATAAATGCCTTTGGCTCCCATGGAGCATTCCCGAGAGATGCCATCATCCTCCAGCATTCCTCAGCTACAGAGCAGTCTATGAACAGATGTTGAAGGGTCTCTTCTGATCTGCAGCAATTTGGACATCGAGAGGGTCCCATTATACCTCTTTTCATTAAGTTTTCTGCGGTTAGAACCTTTCCTTTTAAAAGGAGCCAAATAAAGAATTTGATTTTGGGAGGTGCTTCTGCTCTCCAAACCAGCTTCCATTGACTCCAAACATCCTAAGGGAAGATGTTATTGCATAAGCAGTGGTACCCAGCCTTGGTCGTGTACTGTGTTCCAGATGGATCCCAACGGTAGCCATCTTGCTTACCTTTTTGCGTCAGGGCTTTGCTATGAAGGAGGTTCTTGAGAGCAATAAAGCTGGTCTCAAGCTCTCTGGGGTATTCCGAAAATTCCCAACCTATCCAAATTTGTGTAGAATTTTCCCATTGTGATATTTGGGACAGGTATACTATTTCTTTGCTGCTGAGCCAGTTTATTGCAGGAATTGCCTCCAATTGTGATCCGATTGGGTGCTGTCCGAGGATCCTATCTGTGGAAAAATTGACACTGTTCCCTCCTCCAGGAACCTTTGAAATGTTTTGAGCCATGAAGAGTATGGCTTTCTTGCATAGCTGCCATATTTTTGTGCAACCTCTGTTGGGTATGTTGGTATCAAAAAGTTGCTGCCTCGTGCTGTTCAAATATTTAGCCTCTAAGACCTGCTTCCACCAAGCTGTGGGACCAGTGATCATTCTCCAAATTATTTTAGCTCCAAGAGCTAAGTTCAGAATTTTTGGTGATCTTATTCCTAGCCCGCTTTTTTCCTGTGATTGGATGACATTCTTCCAACTGACGAGGTTGAACTTTCTTTTTTCCGTTTTGCCTCCTTGCCAGAGAAAATACCTGAGATTTTTTTCCATTTTCTGATGAAAGGAAGCAGGTGCTTGACATAAAGAGAGACGGTAAATGGGTAGAGAGATCAAACCTGACTTCAGAAGAACAAGTCTTCCTGCTGGGTTCAGCCACATGGTGCCCCATTGTTGAATTTTTCTCTTAATTTTGTCGAGGATTTCATTCCAGATGTCAGACTTCAGAGGTCCCAAACTTACTGGCATTCCAAGGTAAGTGAAGTGGTTCCAATTGAGCTTGTATGAGACTCCTAGAATGCTAGCAATGCTATGGATGGTATGGCTGGGGGTGTTCCAACCATAGATACAACTTTTTAACTAATTAACTTTCCCTCCTGAATATTCCATAAATTGATCCAAGATCTTCTTGAAGCGCCTTGCAATGGTGGTGGACGCTCCTCCTATCAGGAGGGTATCATCTGCAAATTGGGAGTGATTAATATTTTTTGTGCCTTGCTCAAATTTGATACCAGTGATGAGGCCTATTCTTCGATTAAAGTCCAGGGTTTGGCTAAGGGACTCAGCCATGAGGATAAACAAATAGGGAGACAGAGGACAACCTTTCCTAAGGCCTCGAGAGGATTTGAAAGCAGCACACGGTCTTCCGTTAATCAGAGGGGATATACAAGGATCCGAAATACAAGCTTTGATCATTGAAATAAAGGAGGGGTCAAAGCCCATTCTATGGAGGACAACGAACAGAAAGGAATGACGAACCCTGTCAAAGGCATTGGCAAGGTCCAGCTTGAGGACAAATCCTTTCTCCTTTCTACTAAGACTGGAGTGAATGGCCTCTTGAACAAGCAGGATAGAATCAGAGATGTGCCTATTCGGGAGGAATCCCCCTTGGTTTTCGGAGACCAGAGATGAGAGATAAGGTTTGAGCCTGGATGACAGGATTTTAGAGATGATTTTGTAAGAAGAGTTGCATAACGAAATAGGCCGAAATCTTGAAAAGGAGGAAGGTCTGTTCTCTTTAGGGATTAAAGCAAGATGGGTTGAGTTGGTGAATCCCCCCATTTTGCCTTTCTTTAGAACCCAGCGTATCATCTTTAGAAGGTCTTTCTTGCTCATTTTCCAATACTCTCTATAAAAGCTAATTGGAAACCCATCAGGTCCAGGGGCCTTATCTGGATGTAGACTCCAAATTGCATTTTGAACTTCTTCCTCTTCGACTTCCTTCTTGAGACTGATGTTCATTTCATGGGTGACTTCCTTATTTATGTGCTGTAAAAAACTTGAGTAATCCTCTTCACTTTTGTCCTCAGTCAAAAGATTTTTGAAGTGATTTGTGGCTGCTTCTTTAATCGCTTCCTGAGTGTGATAGCTGTTCCCCTCGTTATCTCTTATTGTATTCACAGTGTTTCGGATCTTTCGAACTGTTGCCTGCTTATGAAAATAGGAGGTATTTTTATCTCCCTCCTGCAGCCAGAGCTGTCTTGACTTAAGCCTCCATTTTATTTCTTCATCCTTTGTAACTTGCTGCAGCTGAGAGTATAATTTTGTTTCCCTCTCTTTGGCTTGTTGGGACAGCCCAATGGCTTCTATATGTTGCTGCACATCCTCTAAATCTTGTTTGATTTTTTTCTTGCTCAACTCGGGCTCTTGGTAATTGCTCTTTGCCCATTCTTTTAGGGCCTGTCTTGTTCTCCTTAATTTTGTTTCCCATATGAAGGTTGGGGAGCCTTCCACATGTTGGGACCAAGCCTGCCAAACCACTTCCTTTGCTGCTGAGATTCGGTTCCAAATGGGGCAATATTTGAAGGGAATAGGACCTAGCTGGCAGTGACTTTGCAGAGTAAGCGTGATTGGATAATGATCAGATGCAGAGACATTGAGGATGTTCGACTGGCCAGTGGTGAAAGAAGATAGATAAGCAATACTTATGAGAAATCTATCAAGACGTTCCATAATATTGCCTACTCCTATCCGTCTATTGCTCCAGGTGTACCTTCGGTTCTTGGGTCTGATATCGACCAGATCGTGCTCTTGCATTATATTTTCAAGTCGATTCCTGGAAGGGTCGGGATTGAAAATTCCCCCTCTTTTTTCATTGGAGTGCATTACCAAGTTTAGATCCCCTGCAAGAATGAGATTGCTGTCCTGCTCTTTTTCTATATCTGTTTCCAAGGTGTTCCAGCACTCTTCTTTCTCTTTATAATGGTTCGGGGCGTATATATTGTAAATCTTTACTGTTGTTCCATCTGTCTTGTTCTCTAGATTAACACAGATCCAATGCTGGTGTATTCTGGAGGAGTGGCAATTCCATTTGTTACAGTCCCACATTGTTAAAATGCCACCTGAGGCTCCTCTTGCCTCACTTGCACACCCACTGTAATGCTTTTGCTGGATAATGAATTTATTAGTTTCAGTTTGGTCCTGCTTTGTTTCTTGAATAAGAACAATTTCAGGATTTTCACTTTGGATTAGGTCCTTGAGGGCAACTGTCTTGGAGGGGTGCCCTAATCCCCTGCTGTTCCAGGAGAGAATTTTCATCATGATTTACCGCTTGCATGGAGAGGTGCCCGCCTCTCTTTGCCTTTATTATTATTTTCTTTGTTCGAGAGCCCAAGAATAAAGGATTCTATAGGAGTCTGGGAACCCATGGCGATATCTTTCTAGGTGCTTTCTTCTCTATGTTGCTTGGCCGATTTCCTGCCAGGCCCATTCTTTTTGGGGATATCACTTGGAGCTCCATGCTCCTTTGAGGAGCTTCTAGTAACCCGAGTGGAGGGGGTATCAGGGGAGGGCTGAGAGGATTGGGGCGGGGAGGAGTGAAGGGGAGGCTCAGAGAAGGGGATTTCAGGCTTAGGACCTTCCTCAGAAAGGGAAGCAAAGGGATTAGAAGATGGAGGAATGGAAGGGTCGGAGGTCCGGAGGGGAGATGAAGGTTGCAGAATGGGGGATTGATGGGAGGAAGAGGAGGGATGGGAGGGGGGAGGATGATGAAGGGGAGGGGGTTGCTGGGATGGGCCAGGGACATCAGAGTCCATAGATTTGGGAGGAAGGGATGATTTTTTTCTTTTAACAGTTTCCCATTGTCCTTCTTGCTCTTTAGATTCAACGTTAACTATTTTAGGGCATCTATTTGCAAAATGTCCATATTCGTGACATACCTTGCATTTGAAGGGAATCTGCTCGTAGTCCAGCTGCTGAATATGGCACCAGTCATCCACTTTCAGTTTGATTGCTTCCGGTAGTCCACGGCCCAAATCGACCTCAACACAGATCCACGCACAAGCTTGCATGTTATCTTTGGGTTCGCTGCGATCTATATATTTTCCCACCGCGTTTCCTATTGCTTTAACCGAATCATCCCCCCAGCAATGAAGAGGAAGATGGGGCAATCTGACCCAGACTGGAACTGCATTCGGAATGTCTAGTTCAGGGTCGAAATCCGGGGTCCATTTGTTAAGATAGAGGCCTCTAGAATCCATAAAATAGGGCCCGTTTCTGAAAATAAGATCTTTATCTTCCTTGGTTTCAAAGTGGAAGGTGAAGTATCCTCTGCCACAGAATCTTATTGATATTTTGCCTTGAATCTTGTTCGACCAGTTGCACTCGACCCATCGTTGCACTGTTTTTGGAGAAGGCCATAGTCCTGTAAATTGCCCGATTAACCCTTTCTCAGAAAGGGAGAGGGCTGCCATGCGAGGGATGGTCGGAGGTAGAAGAACTTCTTGTAAAACATCCAGCTTCTTTACAAACTTAGATGCAGCAGGTCTAGGTCTCTGTGGAGGGAGCGATTTGACCAGAGAAGAAAAAGCCCGTTGCAGCTCCGGATCGCCTCCAGGCGGATCCGGAGGGTCCATGGCTCGGGATCTACAGGTAGCAGTCGGCAGCGGTCAGTCTCCAGGCTCCCGCGCGCGCGCAGCAGCAGTTTCACCAAGAGCGACTCGTTTTTTTTTTTTTTTTTTTTATTGTTGCATATGAAATGTAATAAGTTTTTTTTTTGAGTTGTGCATTGTAATGCAAAGAAAAAAAACGCACAGCAATGCGAAACAAAATTAGAGCAGCTTGCAAATGTAAAAGTTTTTTCACACAGCAGTGTGAATATGAAAAATGCAGCAGCATCAAGATGTTTTTTTTGTTGAAGAAACGAAATGTAATGGGCTGCAGCACATGTAAAAGAAATTTTTCTTTACAACAGTAAATGTAAGATTTTGTTTTTACACAACAGTGAATGTAATTTTCTGTAGTTGAAGGTTGTTTTTTTTACAGCAGTGAATGTAAAATATGATTACACACAACAGTGTAAAATCTCAGGAGGAGACAGAGTAATTTTTTTTGTTGAAATGTTCTTGGTGTAATCCCTCAGGCAGAGGAAGAATATTTTTGTAACAACAGTTTTATTTTAATGAATACAAAGCTTTTGTGGGTGTGCGTAATACTCTGTTCTCATTAATCAGTTATAGCTTCCCTGTGTTAAGATCCTGTGGCAAAAACAGAGCATTGTCTCTCTGTTCAGTTTATTTGTTTTGGAATTTACCAAAAAATTCCCAACAGTAGTATCAGAGCTTGTCTAGGCTCTTTGAAGGTGTCAAAGAAGCTGAAAGAAAGGAGTTTTTTGCTGCAGAAACTTCTCCAGCAGAGTGAAGACATAGTCAAGAAAGGATCTAGGTATTTCTCAAAGTTTTTTTGTGTTGCTGTTGAAGACACTCAGTGATTTTTACATACACAGTCAAGGATTTAGAAGCATAGTTTAGAGTGCAAGGAATGGCTAGCACCAACACAAGCACTAGCATGGGTATGTTTAATACTTAGCTCCCACAGTTTAATGGGAAAAACTATGACTATTGGGCAATAACCATGAGAGCCCTGTTTTCCTCACAAGATTTATGGGAACTTGTTGAATATGGATTTGAAGAGCCAGTAGATGAAGAAGAGTTTAATAACTTGACACAGGCAGAGAAAGATCTGTTGAAGAGCAATAGGAAGAAGGATTCAAAAGCCCTCGTATTTTTATATCAAGCAGTGCATGAGAGTGTGTTTCCAAGGATAGCAGCAGCAAAGACATCCAAAGAAGCATGGAAAACTCTCAAGACAACCTATCAAGGCATGGAAAAAGTGAAGACAACAAAACTACAGTTGCTAAGGAGAGATTTTGAGAATTTGTGCATGAACGAGTCAGAAAATATTGACTCATTCTTCACACATGTGATTGGTCTGGTCACACAGATAAGGTCTCATGGAGATATTCTTGAAGAAAGGAGGATTGTGGAGAAACTATTGAGGATCCTACCCTCAAAGTTCGATGTGATTGTCACCACCATAGAAGAGACAAAGGATCTCACAAACTTTTCAGTTGATGAACTTCATGCATCACTGATAACACATGAGCAGAGGTTGAGTATAAATGAAAACTCATCCCTAGAGCAAGCCTTCAAGACCCAGATGTCCTTTGGAAGAGGAATAGGTCAAGGCAAAGGAAACAAGAGAGGAAGAGGCAAAAGCCAAAATAGAGGTGGAAGAAACAGTCTAGCAAAAGCTCAAGGAAGAGGCAACAATCCAAATCAGAACCAAGACCAAGGCAGTAGTCAACAAAGTGGACAACATCATGCTCAAGGACAAAGGTATGAAAAATCCAATGTCCAATGTTATTATTGTAAAAAATATGGGCATTATGCAAATGAATGTAGGAAGAAGTAGCATGATATGAGTAATAGATTTAGTGCAAATATCACTAGAGAAAATATCAGCCAAAATAATCTGCTTTTAGCTTGTAACATGGCTGAAACAAACAGTGATGATATATGGTTTCTATATTCTGATTGCAGTAACCATATGATAGGAAAAATAGCCTTGTTTTCTGCTTTAGATCAGAGTGTGAAGTCACAAGTCACACTTGGTGTTGAAAGGAAGAATAGGACAATCATGGATATGGCGAGGAGCATGTTGAAGGCAAAGCATTTGCCAAATGATTATTGGGCTGAAGCTGTACACTGTGCAGTATATATTTTGAGTAGGTGTCCTACAAAAGCAGTCATGAACAGAGTGCCAGAAGAAGCATGGAGTGGGAGAAAGCAAGGAATCACCCACATGAAAGTTTTTGGTTGTGTGGCTTATGCACACATTCCAGATCAACTAAAGAAGAAGTTGGACAGAAAAGGGGAGAAATGTATTTCATTGGATACAGTGAGGAATCAAAAGCTTACAGGTTGTATATCCCATTTACCAAGAATTTTTTGTGAGTAGAGATGTTCAGTTCATTGAGGAGGAAGCTTGGGATGGAAGCATAGAGAAAACAATGAATGTTAAAAACTGTTTGTCTCATGATGAAGATGATGAGGAGATGGCTGAAATACATCCCCAAATAGCAGCGCCAACACAAGGGCAGTAAGATACACCCTTGAGGAGAAATGAAAGTGCTTCTCCAAGCACACCACAAGGAGGAAATTCAAGTGCTTCTTCAAGCACTTGTACACCAAATGAAAGAGGTAAGAAGTTCAGAAATTTAAGTGACATTTATGATGAAGGTATGAATTCTTTATTTGCTTTATATTGTCATGTTGATGACCCTATTCATTTCGAAGATGAAATTAAGGATAGGAAATGGATAGAAGCTATGGATGAGGAAATTAATACCATAGAAAGAAACAAGACATGGGATTTGGTTGAACTACCAAAAGGTAAAGAAATCATTGGAGTTAAATGGGTTTACAAGACCAAGAGCAATGCTGAAGGAAAAATAGAAAGACACAAGGAAAGGTTGATTGTCAAAGGATATAAGCAGCAGTATGGGAGAGACTATGAGGAAACTTTCGCATCGGTTGCAAGAATGGAAACCGTGAGAGCAGTGCTGTCCATAGTAGCTCAAAACAAGTGGAAAGTTTACCAAATGGATGTGAAGTCAGCATTCCTAAATGGAGTGTTAATGGAAGAGGTTTACATTGAACAACCTCTAGGCTATGAAAAGAAAGGCCAAGAGCACAAAGTATGCAGATTGAAGAAACCTCTTTATGGGCTAAAGCAAGCACCAAGAGCATGGTACAGTAGGATAGATTCCTATCTACTGGAAAAAGGATTTGAAAAGTGTGAGGGAGAACCCACCCTCTACATCAAAGAAAAAGATGGTAAAATTTTAATTGTTGTGTTATATGTTGATGATGTTATTTTTACAGGTAATGATGACTACCTCATTGAAAACTTCAAAACAGTCATGAGAGAAGAATTTGAAATGACTGACATGGGTTTGCTGAGATACTCCTTAGGAATAGAAGTAGATAAAAATGAAAATGGGATTTTTATCTCACAAGAAAGATATGTAAATGAAGTGTTGGGCAGATTTAATATGCAGGACAGCAAGGCAGCAATCACTCCCATAGTGATGGGATTAAAACTCAGCAAAAATGACAACAACAAGGATTTTGATCCTAGTTTGTACAAAAGCATAGTTGGCAGCCTAATGTATTTGACTGCAACTAGGCCAGATATAATGTTTACTGTTAGTTTAATTTCCAGATTCATGGAGATGCCAAAAGAAGCACATTGGCAGGCAGCAAAAAGGATTCTGAGGTATGTTTAGGGTACTAAAAGATTTGGCATTTTATATACTGGCTCAGAATTTTTAGATTTAATTGGATACATTGATAGTGATTGGGCTGGAAGTGTAGATGATCGGAAAAGCACTTCCGGTTATGTCTTTCACATGGGTTCAGGAGCCATTTCATGGGCTTCTAAGAAACAACCTATTGTAGCATTGTCTACAACAGAGGCTGAATATGTGGCAGCTACAGCAGCAGCATGTCAAGCAGTTTGGATGAGAAGAATGTTAAGGAGCTTAGGCCAAGAGCAGGCAAAAGGAATTGTGATTTTTTGTGACAATAGCTCAGCTATTGCATTATCCAAGAATTCTGTGTTTCATAAGAGAATGAAACACATTGAAACAAGGTTTCATTACATCAGGGAATTGGTAAGCAATGGAGAAATTGTTTTAAAACATTGCAAGACTCAAGAGCAGGTTGCAGACATTCTGACAAAGTCATTGGACCAGAAAAGCTTTGAATTTTTGAGGAAATGTTTGGGTATGACTGAACGCCCAGCAGTTGAAATTAAAGGGGAGTGTTGAAATATTAATTTGCAACTGCCGCATTTATTTCTACCAAAACCGCTGAGGAAAACCACCCAGCTCTATCGCACCGCTTTTCACAAGTTGGTGGTATTCTCTCAAATGCCCCCAATACAATCACCTGTCGACGTGTGTCCTCAGTACATTTTGCAAAACCACTTTTTATCGAGACGTAACGTTCGTTTTGTTTGGGCAAGCGATATTCCTCCGATTTCAAGGATGGATGATGTCCGTTGATTAATCTAAAGTTGCATACAACCCTGCACCATTTGGACATTGCGTGAAGTTTTTCATTTTGACCGCCGATCTTATAAGTAAAATATTTAATGAAATTTATTACGAGATGGTAAATGTAGGTAAACTTTTAATTTTATTATTATTTTTTTTATCATGTACGAGAAGTATGGCATAGTAAACGTAGGTAAGTTCTTTTTTTACTGTTGCATATAAAATGTAATAAGTTCTTTTTTGAGTTGTGCATTGTAATGGAAAGAAAAAAAACACACAGTAGTGCGAAACAAAATTAAAGCAGCTTGCGAATGTAAAAGTTTTTTCACACAGCAGTGTGAATATGAAAAATGCAGTAGCATGAAGATATTTTTTTGTTGAAGAAACGAAATGTAATGGGCAGCAGCACATGTAAAAGAAATTTTTCTTTACAGCAGTAAATGTAAGATTTTGTTTTTACACAGCAGTGAATGTAATTTTCTGTAGTTGAAGGTTGTTTTTACAGCAGTGAATGTAAGAGATTTTTACACACAGCAGTGTAAAATCTCAGGAGGAGACAAAGTAATTTTTTTTGTTGAAATGTTCTTGTTGTAATCCCTCAAGCAGAGGAAGAATATTTTTGTAACTTTTTTTGTTGAAATGTTCTTGGTGTAATTCCTCAGGCAGAGGAAGAATATTTTTGTAACAACAGTTTTATTTTAATGAATACAAAGCTTTTGTGGGTGTGTGTAATACTCTGTTCTCAGAAATCAGTTATAGCTTCCCTGTGTTAAGATCCTGTGGCAAAAACAGAGCATTGTCTCTCTGTTCAGTTTATTTGTTTTGGAATTTACCAGAAAATTCCCAACAGTGCAATAATTCTTTAAAAAATTTAATATATTTTATGTTAATCTTGAATTTGACACAGATTGATATATTATTTCAATTTCAATAGGCCTCATTACTTCCGCAGATAGCATTCAAACTCCAACGAAACATGTAGGGACCTAACGCGCAGAGCATTCAAACTCCCTCGAAACTTGTAGGGAATAACAATGACAGGAAAAGAAAACGAAAAAGAAAGACTGTCATTCTCGACAAGGATTTCTGAGTCTTTCACTCATGGCTTCTCGATACCTCTGATATCATGAAACACGACAATCACAATCACAGGGTAAGCATGCCAGTGGTTCTTTATTTGTATATTTTAGCAAATATGGATTATGAGCAAAAGTTTCTTTATCGGGTGCAGGAAGTCACACATAACGAGGACCACCACAAGCATGATGGAAAAATTGAAGCTAAGTCTGGTTTTCACTGGCCCAATTTGCGGCATTTCGGGCTCTTCCACCAGATGAGTATTTTAAACCTATTTCCACAGCTCATAATCTGGTGGTGAGATAAGCCGATTATCAGCTATTGCATTTCATTTCTATGATGTGTTAGGTAAACTTGACTCGGGATAGAGTCAAAGGAGGTTAAACAGTGATGGTTTGGGGCACATAGTATTGTGCACCCACGGTATTCTGCCCGTGGTATTATATGTAATGGAGCCTATAAAAGGCTAGAACGACTTCATTGTAATGCAAGGGCCTGGAGGTGAGCGGTGAAGGCTCACTTGGTCGGATTGGCCAGGGTTTTGGCCAAGGATAATGAAATTTCATTATGATCGGGTTTTTCCCCGGATTTGGGGTTTTCCCAGATAAACATGTGTGTTTATGTGTTTATGGTTGCTGCTGGTTATTTGTATATTTGTTTCTCTCAGTAATTCTCTGTAATTAATTTGTGTTCTTGGGTAAATTTCTTAACATGATGCGTATAAGATTAAGAAAAACTTATATCATAGACATATGTGTCACTGACCAACAAAAGACATAAAAGCTGGTAGAGAATTATAGTAGCCACAGTTAATGCCAAAATCATAGTCAACAAATGTCAATATTCGTATTATTAGCATAATATCTTGTCAAGGTTCCTTCCCTCCCTCTTTTGAAAATGTCACGGAGTGCAAATTTCTCCTATTAGGTTTTATGTCTGTGCAGTGAAATACTAAAACCAAAATATTCTTTTCGTAACTGTGGTTGCCTACTCCAGTCTGGCTGTTCTGTCTCTGTTGTTCCAGTTTTCCTGCTCTTGGTAATGGCTTAATATTGAGTATGTGATAGGTCACTGACGCAACGTGTCTTCAATAATCCACTGGAGGGGAACATCACCGGCCTTCTATACGACTGCATCTCACTACAACACATCCGGCTACAGAAAATCTCTTCAAGGGCTTCATACCAGTTGACAACACATCTACATACTATGTTACAACACATCCTGCTTTAGAATAACCTGTTTAGGGGCTTCATACCAAGTAACATTCTCTGATATTCCCATAAAAAATCCATGGAAATATAAAACTCTACTCCTGGATTACCTGAAATAGCAATGATGTGACAGGTGGGTTGCATGCACTCCCCAAATGCTTGCCCAACACGTCCTTTTAATTGTTTTATTTCTTATTTTTTTTAATTTAAATTACTGTTCCTACGCTCGGTGTCCATTTGTTGATTTAGTTGAATGAATAAATAGAAGAAATAGTGCGCACACACACACACACACACACACACACACACACATATATATATTTGTGCACTATATTAAAAAAAAGTATGCAATCTTGAATTGAACCTGAACCTGAGTTGCATATATTCCATATGTTTATGTGATTGTTTCCCCAAATGCTTAGAAGAAAAATTAAGCCCTTCGACCTCACTCAGGTACCTCATCTGCTTGCTAGGCTTCTCCTTTGCCTATAGGTGAATAATTAAGCTCTTCGACCTCACTCAGTACCTCAACTGCTTGCTAGGTTTCTCCTTTGCCTATAGGTGAATGAGTGCGAGCCATGGTGCCATGAGAGTCCTTTGTCTGCCTGCTCTTAAGCTTATGCTTACACAAATCAAAGTTCAACCCCAAGGCGTGGTATGGTTTCAGTTTACAGCTAGGTGGGTATAAGTTTACATCTAGGTTAGTTTGTCGATTTTTGGGCATGGTCCATGACATATTCCATGGAAAGGGCGAGGATGGGTGAATCAGGAGAATTCCATACCAACCAAATGGGCTTCAATACTGGGTAATATCGTTTGATACAGGAAACAACTGACCCCCTTCCCTGATCCATGCAGTGGTTTTGGCTCTCGCGCGCTTTTGTGTTATTATCCTAGGTGACATACATAATAGTGCATACATTAGGTTCAATATGCATGCACAATGAGGTGAGAAAACAATAGGCAGGCGCAACTTTGGATACAAGAGGATGCTGCGCTACACCTGGCCCACTGAGTGAACGATCTATGGCGATTATGGATGCATGCACTGGAGCCTCACCCATATGGAATACTCAAAAGGCCTCTACGGGATTTGTATATGGACGAGGCTATGGCTATATAAAAAGAGGGGCTTCTAGGCGATAAAATAATAGTAGCTGAAAGCAATAGCTCTATCTTCAGTGGAAAATCTCTTATAAATTATCCATGCTACTACTCCAGCATTCCACTTTTTATAGGTAGTCCATCTAGGTAGTCGATCTGGGATGCTAGGATGTTATTTTTTAATGGTTCAATGTAACATTTCAGTTGACGTGCACTTTTCGACTGCTGACCGCTCCATATTTTCTGCTCATCATATAGGGAAAAGCTAGTAACAGATGGTCAAAAGTGTAGAAATCATCAATGGTAACTTCAAATGATTATTAAAACTGCCTGTGCTATTGCCAATGCCTATGGTAGATACTGCCTTTGCCCATGCCGCTAGTGTTTTCTCCTCTATTTACAACTGCCTATTTTGCCAGCTTTGATGAGTAAGCATGTTAAATTGTTCAATGTCTTTATATCCTGTAATAAATGACGTATATAATGGCATAATGCAAATATGAAAAATTGTTCGATGTCTTTATATCCTGTAATAAATGACGTATATAATGGCATAATGCAAATATAAAAAACTCACTCACTAGAATATCCTAACTCCTCTTTTAGCTTTGATGTTCTTGTTGGAAATTACTGGTAATTTCAAACACAAAAGACCACTCTTCTGGGACTTGAGTCAAGAACTTGAAAAAGATTTCAGCTACTTGTATCATTCAACGATCAAAATAAAGAACAGAGAACAATGCTCTGTTTTCTCCACAGGATCTTTAACACAGGGAAGCAAATAAATTTCTGAGCAGACAGAGTTTTCCACATACAAATCAAACTTGTATTCATTAATAAAATGCTTGATACATATTTCTTCCTCTCTCTCAGAGGGATTCACAAAGAACTTCCACAAAAATAAAATTACTCTATCTCTGCAATAAAAACAATACTCTGTTACACAATAAAAATTCAACACTGCTGTGTAAAATTTTATTTACGCACTGCTGCGTTACATTCCATATGCCCTCAATTTTTTTTTTTACGTATTCATCCAACAAAAGTTACTCCGTCTCCCAGCACTCCTATGCACTACAAAAAAAAACTCTATCTCTATTTAAAAATGAAAATACTGCTGTATATTTTTACATTGCGGTGTAAAAATTCTCCATTCGCTTGTGCTGCTGCACATCACATTTCCTTTTCAAAAATTACCCTCATTTTCATTCGTTTCCACGAGCCTTATCTTTTCATTCCATATGCAAAATGAACTAGAAACATTACATATCCCAAAACCAAAAAAAATTTAACTATGCGTTGACTTGCCCATACCTCCATAAATTTAAAAAACAATAAAATTAAAACTCTTACCGACATTTT
This sequence comes from Pinus tabuliformis, assembly GCA_031772625.1. NCBI lineage: Eukaryota > Viridiplantae > Streptophyta > Pinopsida > Pinales > Pinaceae > Pinus > Pinus tabuliformis. The sequence continues at coordinate 824,256,360 of CM062813.1, forward strand.
ACCTATCATATTAAATTTACATTAATGACTTTTACGGCGGTCAAACAAAACTTCACGTCACGCAATACTCATGCCTGTATGCATCTTTGACTTCAATCAATGGCTTCAAACCTTCACTTTAATCTAACGGTTATCGCTCAGTTGAACCAAATGAAGTTTACCGGCCGAGGAAATGGCAGTTTTGGAGTCGTACACGGGTTTCGTGTCGCTCGGTCGGGGTGATTGTAGGCACTCTGACAAATATTGCTTTGTGCGAAAGGTGGTGCGGGAAGATATCGGTGGTTTTCTGAATTGAATGCCGCGGGACTGTTCAGCTGTTACAGCAATTGAAATTACGATTTCAGCACTCCCATTTAATTTCAACTGCTGGGTTATCAGTCATACCCAGACATTTCCTTAAAAATTCAAAACTTTTCTGGTCCAATGGCTTTGTCAAAATGTCTGCAACCTATTCCTGAGTCTTGCAATGTTTTAAAACAATTTCTCCATTGCTCACCAATTCCCTGATGTAATGAAACCTCGTGTCAATGTGTTTCGTTCTCTTATGAAACATGGAATTCTTGAATAATGCAATAGCTGAGCTATTGTCACAAAAGATCACCATTGCTTTTGCCTGCTCTTGGCCTAAGCTCCTTAACATCCTTCTCATCCAAACTGCTTGACATGCTGTTGCTGTAGCTGCCACATATTCAGCCTCTGCTGTAGACAATGCTACAATAGGCTGTTTCTTAGAAGCCCATGAAATGGCTCCTGAACCCATGTGAAAGAGATAACCGGATGTGCTTTTCCGATCATCTACACTTCCAGCCCAATCACTATCAGTGTATCCAATTAAATCTGAACATTCTGAGACAGTATATAAAATGCCAAATCTTTTAGTACCATTAACATACCTTAGAATTCCTTTTGCTGCCTGCCAATGTGCTTCTTTTGGCCTCTCCATGAATCTGGAAATTAAATTAACAACAAACATTATATCTAGCCTAGTTGCAGTCAAATACATTAGGCTGCCAACTATGCTCTTATACAACCTAGGATCAAAATCCTTACTGTTGTTCTCTTTGTTGAGTTTTAATCCCATCACTGTGGGAGTGATTGCTGCCTTGCTGTCCTGCATATTGAATCTCTCCAACACTTCATTTACATATTTTGCTTGTGAGATAAAAATTCCATTTTCATTTTGATCTACTTCTATTCCTAAGAAGTATCTCAGCAAACCCATGTCAGTCATCTCAAATTCTTCTTTCATGACTGATTTGAATTTTTTAATGACGTAGTCATCATTACCTGTAAAAATCACATCATCAACATACAACACTACAATTAAAATTTTACCATCCTTTTCTTTGATGTAGAGGGTGGGTTCTCCCTCACACTTTGCAAATTCATTTTCCAGTAGATAGGAATCTATCCTACTGTACCATGCTCTTGGCGCTTGCTTCAGCCCATAAAGAGCTTTCTTCAATCTGCATACTTTGTGTTCTTGGCCTTTCTTTTCATAGCCTAGAGGTTGTTCAATGTAAACCTTTTCCATTAACACTCCATTTAGGAATGCTGACTTCACGTCCATTTGGTGAACTTTCCACTTGGTTTGTGCTGCTATGGACATCACTGCTCTCACGGTTTCCATTCTTGCAACCGATGCGAAAGTCTCCTCATAGTCTCTCCCATACTGCTGCTTATATCCTTTGACAACCAGCCTTGCTTTGTGTCTTTCTATTTTGCCTTCAGCATTGCTCTTGGTCTTGTAGACCCATTGAACTCCAATGACCTCTTTACCTTTTGGCAGCTCAACTAAATCCCATGTCTTGTTTCTTTCTATGGCGTTCATCTCCTCATCCATAGCTTCTATCCATTTCTTATCTTTAATTGCATCTTCGAAATGAATAGGGTCATCAACATGACAATACAAAGCAAACAAGGAACTCATTCCTTCATCATAAATATCACTTAAATTTCTGAATTTCTTACCTCTTTCATTCGGTGTGCAAGTGCTTGAAGATGAACTTGAATTTCTTCCTTGTGGTGTGCTTGGAGAAGCACTTTCATTTCTCTTCAAGGGTGTCTCTTGCTGTCCTTGTGTTGGCACTGCTGTTTGGGGATGTATTTCAGCCATCTCTTCATCATCTTCATCATGAGACAAACAATTTTTAACATTCACTGTTTTCTCTATGCTTCCATCCCAAGATTCCTCCTCAACGAATTGAACATCTCTGCTCACAAAAAACTTCTTGGTGGATGGGATATACAACTTGTAAGCTTTGGATTCCTCACTGTAACCAATGAAAATACATTTCTCCCCTTTGCTGTCCAACTTCCTCCTTAGCTGATCTGAAATGTGTGCATAGGCCACACAACCAAAAACTTTCATGTGGGTGACTCCTTGCTTTCTCCCACTCCATGCTTCTTCCGGCACTTTGTTCATCACTGCTTTTGTAGGACACCTATTCAAAATATATACTGCATAGTGTATAGCTTCAGCCCAATAATCATTTGGAAAATGCTTTGCCTTCAACACGCTCCTTGCCATATCCATGATTGTCCTGTTCTTCCTTTCAGCTACTCCATTTTGCTGCGGAGTGTACCTTGTGGTAAACTGTTTGTGTATTCCATTTTCTCTACAAAACCATAGGAATTCCTTGGAGATATATTCACCTCCTCTATCAATTCTTAAAACTTTGATATGTAGCCCGCTTTGATTTTCTACAAGTGCTTTGAAATTTTGAAAATTTTCAAACACTTCACTTTTGTTCTTCAAGAAATAAACCCATGTTTTTCTGGTGAAATCATTAATGAATGTTAGAAAATATTAGCTGCCTGTAAGTGATGGAGTTTGCATTGGTCCACATAAATCTGAGTGAACAATTTCTAAGGGTGCCTTTGCCCTTATGCTTTTCCCGGATGGAAAACTTTCTCTATGTTGTTTCCCCAAAATACAACCTTCACAAAGGCTGTCCGGTTTCTCTATCAATGGTAATCCTTTTACCATTCCTTTTCTACTCAACAAATTAAGACCTCCAAAGTTGAGATGTCCAAATCTCAAGTGCCACAACCAATTTTCATCCTTTGGTACGCTTTGGAAAGCCTCTTGGGTAACTGCTGCAATTACTTCTTTGTTTTTCAAATCTGCCCTTATTCTGAGAGGGAACATCCTGTTCCTCGTCATCTTCACTTTAGCAATGCATTGTTTTCTGGGTGCTCTATCCATGATGGTGCATACATCATTCACAAAGAAAACATTGTACCCCTTTTGAACAAGCTGTCCAATACTTAAGAGGTTACATCTCATTCTAGGAACATAATAGACATCTGCTATGGTTTTCCTTTCACCTTTCTTTGTAAATATTTTAACTTCTCCTTTTCCCATAACAGAAATTTTACTATCAGTCCCAAGTGTGACTTGTGATTTCACATTTTGATCTAAATTGGAAAACAAGGCTATGTTTCCTGTCATATGGTTACTACAACCGGAATCTAGAAACCATATATCTTCATTGTTTGTTTCAGCCATGTTACAAGCTAAAAGAACATTATCTTGGCTGATATTTTCTCTAGTGATGTTTGCACTAGGTCTATTATTCATATCATGCTGCTTCTTCCTACATTCATTTGCATAATGCCCATACTTTTTACAGTAGTAACATTGGACATTGGATTTTTCATACCTTTGTCCTTGAGCATGATGTTGTCCACTTTGCTGGTTGCTGCCTTGGCCTTGGTTCTGATTTGGATTGCTGCCTCTTCCTTGAGCATTTGCTGGACTGTTCCTTCCACCTCTGTTTTGGCTTCTACCTCTTCCTCTCTTGCTTCCTCTACCTTGACCTCTTCCTCTTCCAAAGGACATCTGGGTATTAAAGGCTTGTTCTAGAGATGAGTTTTTATTTCTACTCAACCTCTGCTCATGTGTTATCAGTGATGCATGAAGTTCATCAACTGAAAAGTTTGAGAGATCTTTTGTCTCTTCTATGGTAGTGACAATCACATGGAACCTTGAGGGTAGGCTCCTCAATATTTTCTCCACAATCCTCCATTCTTCAAGAACTTCTCCATGAGTCCTTATTTGTGTGACCAGACCAATCACATGTGTGAAGAATGAGTCAATATTGTCTGACTCCTTCATGCATAGATTCTCAAAATCTCTTCTCAGCAACTGTAGTTTTGCTGTCTTCACTTTCTCTATGCCTTGATAGGCTGTCTTGAGAGTTTGACATGCTTCTTTGGATGTCTTAGCTGCTGCTATCCTTGGAAACACACTCTGGTCCACTGCTTGATACAAAAATACAAGGGCTTTTGAATCCTTCTTATTATTGCTCTTCAATAGATCTTTCTTTGCCTGAGTTAATCTGTTAAACTCATTTTCATATGTTGGTTCTTCAAATCCATCTTCAACAAGTTCCCATAAATCTTGTGAGACAAACAAGGCTCTCATGGTTATTGCCCAATAGTCATAGTTTTTCCCATTAAACTATGGGAGCTGAGTATTAAAAATACCCATGCTGGTGCTGGACCCAGCCATTCCTTGCACTCTTCAAAATACTTGACTGTGTTTTTCAAAAATCACTGACTGTCTTCAACAGCAACACAAAAAAAACTTTGAGAAATACCTTTGAATCTTTTGCCTGAGACTTCACTCTGTTGGAAAAGTTGTTGCAGCAAAAAACTCCTTCCTTCAGCTTCTTAGACACCTTCAAAGAGCTTGGATATGCTCTGATACCATGTTGGAAATTTCTGGTAATTTCAAACACAAAAGAACAGAGAACAATGCTTTGTTTTCTCCACAGGATCTTTAACATAGGGAAGCAAATAAAATTTCTGAGTAGACAGAGTTTTCCACATACAAATCAAACTTGTATTCATTAATAAAATGCCTGATACATGTTTCTTCCTCTCTCTTAGAGGGATTCACAAAGAACTTCCACAAAAATAAAATTACTCTATCTCTGCAATAAAAACAATACTCTGTTACACAATAAAATTTCAACGTTGCTATGTAAAATTTTATTTACGCACTGCTGCGTTACATTCCATATGCCCTCAATTTTTTTTTTTACATATTCATCCAACAGAAGTTACTCTGTCTCCCAGCACTCCTGTGCATTACAAAAAAAAACTCTGTCTCTATTTAAAAATGAAAATACTGTTGTATATTTTTACATTGCGGTGTAAAAATTCTCCATTCGCTTGTGCTGCTGCACATCACATTTCCTTTTCAAAAATAACCCTCATTTTCATTCGCTGCCGCGAGCCTTATCTTTTCATTCCATATGCAAAATGAACTAAAAACATTACATATCCCAAAACCAAAAAAAAATTAACTATGCGTTGACTTGCCCATACCTCCGTAAATTTAAAAAACAATAAAATTAAAACTCTTACCGACATTTTACCTATCATATTAAATTTACATTAATGACTTTTACGGCGGTCAAACAAAACTTCACGTCATGCAATATTCAGGCCTGTATGCATCTTTGACTTCAATCAACGGCTTCAAACCTTCACTTTAATCTAACGGTTATCGCTCAGTTGAACCAAACGAAGTTTACCGGCCGGGGAATTGGCGGTTTTGGAGTCGTACACTCGGGGTGATCGGAGGCCCTCTGACAAATACTGCTTTGTGCGAAAGGTGGTGCGGGAAGATACCGATGGTTTTCTGAATTGAATGCCGCGGGACTGTTCAGCTGTTACGGCAGTTGAAATTATGATTTCAACAGTTCTCTTGCCATTTTCAATCCATAGACTAGACAATGTCAACAGAGGAATCCATCTGCAAGATATAAAGTTGTTATCTGAGAATTCTCAGCACAACTTCTTCAGTTTTGCCAGGGTGCGACAACCTGAAATTGAGCAAAAATGCAATGCCTCTGGTGAAGAGTCCTCAAATTTTAACTAGAGTATAGGCATAAGAAATTTTAACTATGTTCTATTTTTCCTTTAAGGCTCATGTCTGGAACTTGGAATTTATCAGTTTCTTTATCTATTTTTTTTCCTCCAGGAAGACCCAAGAAATTCGTCTTTTGAATTGTCTCGTTTGGCCTGCCTCTGTAGTAGAATATCACTTTTTATTTTGATTTTGATAGTGGCTGCCATGGCTTTGGAGGACCTCCCAAGCTGCATATGAACATTTCGATCATCAGTGTCTATGAATTTACTATTATGCTCATAGTGGTTCCAGTGACTCCGGCTCTTTTTGAACCACATTCCTTAGACGGATCCAAGAAAATCCGTATTACATATCCGGTCTAACATCGTTCTATTTGTATGTTTGTGCGCAATACAAATTACATAAGAACCCATTTGTTCCTTTTTTGTAATAGTCCAACTCTGTATTTCAAGCAAGCCTGCAGAGGGGCATCCTTAAGTCAATTGCAAATTCTGGAATATTCGGTAATCTGACAGACATGGGAGCGGTCAATTTTTTGACCGCGCCATGTCCGTCCGACTGCAATTGACTTAACCTCAGGGCTGCACGCCATGTCCATCGGACTGCAATCAACTTAAGCTCAGGGCTGCAGAGAAAGGCGTTGATGGAATCTCGCATTTCATAAATTGTGTAGAGGGCGTCAGTGGTGCAGGGACCACTAAAAGATTGTAAGTGCATGGGCACTTACAATATTTGATTTGATTGTTGTTTATTTGATTTGATCTGATTTTAAAATATTTGCTAAATTGACAATGGCTAAATTCTATAATATTTCAACCAGATTATCACTTGGAAAACCGGTTATAAAACCCATGCACATTATATGTGATTTGTCTTTTAATAACACTAAAATAAATACAGTTTTTTTCTAATAGCACTTAAATAAATACAGTTGTTCTCTAATAGCACTAAAATAAATGCGGTCGTTTGTTTTTTTTTTAAATGCGAGTAATTGGTGCAGAGGCATCTAATGGTGAATAATTCTTCACAGATGAAACTAATGGTGAAGAATATAATTAATAATTAATATTTGTTACTGCATCTAATGGTGAATAATTCTTCACAGATGAAACTAATGGTGAAGAATATAATTAATAATTAATATTATGTAACAAATAGCGTCATTATTAACAAATTTCGGAATATAATTAATAATAAATATTATGTAACAAATAGCCATCATTATTAACAAATTTCCAATTTTAGGTTCGAATTATACTTTATGTATGAAATCACCAAATATAGTGATAAAGTAGAAGAATTTGGATGTTTAGTCCGCAGAAACAGAATGGGCCCTCAACCTCAAAAAAACAATACAAAACCCTTCCGTCGACAGAATTTGTGACAATGGACAAATGGCTCCCAAACATAAATAAGGTGACTCTCACCTCCTTATCACTTTGACCTCACAATCCACGCTTAGCATAAAGGAAGATGACTAATTCCGAGGTGTCAACTCTGTGATTGCACCTTAAGTAGTCACTGAACAGAAATAGTGCAAATAACATCATTGTGAATACAGTATCTTTTCTCATCTGCATAACTGCTTATAAGTTTTTAGAAAATCGCTGTGTTTTCAAAGGTTATAATTGCGTAGAAGTTTTTGAAAAATGGTAGTGTTTTCAAACTCATAACGAGTTTTAAGTATAAAGATTTTCGAACCGGCAGGGACTATCGCTGCCTGCAGTCCTTGTTCTAAATAGAAGTGAAGGAATGCGTCAAACTCCGATCCTGTATGTTTTTAAATAATTTTTAACAAAATATGTCAAAAACGCTTTTTAAAAACGGGGTGACATTTTTTTTTTTGTCTCTGGTCGAATTATTACTCATCATGGATTTGTGGCAACGTATCTATATACTTGTTCAACTTTTCATTTATAATGACATACATGCATCGAAATTTAGATTCAAGCACCGTGTTTAAAATTTGAAAGCTTTGTATTAAAAATATGAATATACCTGCACTAGTTTTGGGATGAATTATAGTCATGAGATCAATTCTTTGTAACAAGATAAGGGAACTCACTCCGTAATCGTCTCTTTAATTTTATCCTGTGAATTGTGGCTGAATATCTTTCAGAATTTAATCAGATTTGACACATGCATATTCCTTGAGAATAGATATTGTTTCATATCTAAATAGACTACTTTGCATAGAACATTAATTTTGCATTTCCTTAAATCTTTGAAAAGCACCATTTCTATAAGAATTTGAGTTTGGGATTGTGAAAATAATATAATTATTGAACTCGTGTTCTGCAGCTTCATATAATTATGCTTAATTATTATTATTATTATTAATGCAAATTCAAATTCAAAGGGAACTTGGGAAAAGGGTATTTTTAAGAGGCACACAATTCTAGAAGTTATCCCAGGTAGGTTTCAATTTATAGAATTTATTTCAAGGAGTCCAATCTCTAAGAATTTGAATGTTCATGGTTATAGGGTATTTCTTGTACTTGTGACATTTGATTATTTCTAGGACTCATGTTTGGATTTTGGAAAGAGTATTGGAATCTAAGTGAAGATATTGTTATTTATGCATAATTAGCATATTTGGAATCTTAAAATAGAACCTACTGTAGGACCACGATAAACTTAATGATTTCTTCTGCCTTTCAAAGATAGTCTTTACATTTTTCCAGGTAAATGCTCAGGGTTCCAAATTGATATGTAGTTAGGGTTTTCTCCTCAATTAGGGTTTTTTTTCCAGTTAATCAGTAGCTATGGTGCAACTAGATAGTTAGGATTTACTTTTCAATTGCCAAAATCTAGGATTTTTTCCTTTCAATTATCAACTAAGGTTTTATTTTTAGTTTTTAGGGTTTTCTTTTAAATACTAGTGAATTGCAGGATTAATGTTGCAATAATTAAAGTTTCATCTCTAATGAATGTTTCTTGAGTGTAGGATTAGAGTAGGGATCGACTAGTGCAGGAGCTAAAGGTGTGAGCAGTTTCTAGACAAATTAGAGTTTTATTTTATAGGTCCCTGAATTCTTTCTCCGACATTTCTAGTGTTATGCGTTGAAGCCCACAAACCCAGGATTGACAATTAAATGTTGGTCCATTGAAATACCCTATACTTAACCCAACAAAGACAAAGTGATTTGTAGCTTCATAAGTTCAACCACTATATTGTAAGGAATTTTTGTTGTGATGTTTTCTTGTTCCTTTATCAAATATGTTGTGACTTGTTGCGATGTTGATTGAAGATAGTTATTAATATTTTTTCCTTTAATAACTTAATTCTCTAGTTTGAATTTGCTTGTTTGAGATTTTGTCAAAACCCTTTTTTCTTCGTCTTCTTTAGATTTTTCTAGTTCAACAAAGTCACCTTGAGTAATAATTTGCATATTTTCCTCAAATTACATTAATTCTACGATATGACACTCTTGAATTATTTCAACAATTAATGGGTATAAATATTCCAAAGTTTCTTCAAACACATCATCTTCTCATAATACAACTATAATTGGATTTTTCATCCAAGGTGCTCTTGCTCTATGTTCTTCAAGTCTTTGCCTTCTATCAGTTCATTGTTTAGGGTTCGGTATCATCATTCTTTCTTCATGGAGCAATTTTTTTGAAACAATATTATCACTTCTCTTGAGACAAGTAACATCATTTTGTATTTGTTGCAACATCTAATTAAGCTACACAATTTCTGCCTCTTGTTGTGTTCTTTAGACTTCTTCTACAACATTTCTTTTATTTGGAGTTTGTCCTAAAAAAAATTCTCTCCCAAATCCTTGGTATTGCAAAATAATTTTCAAAATTCCTTGATAATTTAAAATTCCTCTTCGAATTAATTGATCTTGTACTGGTCTTGATGAGGAGTAAGGTTGAGAAGCTAGTGTTAGCTTAAATGCTTGCTTCTACACATGATGCCTACAAATATCAAAGATAACATTTGAGGTAACAACTTTTGCCCCTTTTCTTTATAGAGATGACACTCCTCTTTAAAAAATAACTATCAAATTTAAGAAAATATAGAAAAGTATAGAGGCCGAAGATACCTTAAATATTCGCAATGATATAATACACAATGATATAAGAATTAAATAAAGTTTTATAATCATGAATTTCCAACATAAATGTGAGTAAATAATGACATACTAAATTAATCCTTGAATTCCTTTTCTAGTAAATTTAAAAGATATTTTCGTTCATACTCATTAGGATGAAAAGAGGTATACTCTTGCAATCTTAGGCTTAAAAATCAAAGTCCAAAGGTTACACTAGAAATGAACTCTTTGTAATTCTCCGAGGAACCTTTAAAAATATACACAAGTTTAAATAAGGTTTTTAATGTTCCATAAATTAAAATTGAATTCATCAATTTAAGGATAGGGTGGGGCTCCCACTAACCATATAATAAAGAAACACAGTGTGATAAAAACCTCTCTTTTGTGTAGAAGAAGTTTCTTCTGTTTAAAATACTTGATGTGTGCCTAAAACCTATTCATTGAAACTATCAATGAATATCTTGAAGTTGTTACCTTCTTTAAAGTATCTTCAATCCATTACTCAATGAAAATTTGTAAAGGTACAATGGAAACTTCTTATACTTCTTATTTCACTTGAACACGAGTAAATCACCTTCAATGTCTTTTAAATCATAACCAACTTGGTGTGCTATGTCAAATTTGTCTTTCTTGCTAACGAAATGAATTAACCACTTTTCAATTTTCTCTTTGAGAAAATCAACAAGTTTGTTGAAGTCATTCCACCACGTGATCCTTAGAACATCAACGCACTCCTTCATTTTCACTTATTTCAATAGCATCACATCCATTATCAAAATAGGTCCCTCCAATTCATTTGTTACTTCAAATAAGTTAAAGAATAATTCACTCTATCTTGTCTTAATATTGTCACACTTGGAAATGAATTCTCAATGTCTTAAATCTCTCTTTCCAACAAGCCATTAATTTCTTAATTCTTCCTTTTGGATGAGAGATATTGTTCTTTCATCTAAGCCTCATTCATGTCTGACACCCTCATAATAAATGTACTTAATGCCTCTTTATAAAAGATTACATAATTTTTCAAGTCTTATTGCAAGTATTCAATGAGGGAATTAATTATGATAGATACATTAGCGAAAGTTGTTGGTTTTCCACACTTCTAAGATTTCATCATTTCTCTTATTATTAATATCGGCGATGTATTGCTATATTCTAACTAGAAAACTTGATGCCACCCTAATTCTTGAGTTACTTTCCAAAATGTCCTCTGAAGCTTAAGATAGTCTAATAATGGAGATTAGTTCAACAAAAAATGGCATTGGTAGCAAAGTCATTTCCAATCTCTCTATTTTTTTATTTTTTTTTGCAAAACTACATTCTCTACCTCTTATTCAAAAGTTGAATAGGCTAATTCATCTTTGGTTGCTTGATGGAATTCAAATAACTTGGAGGGATTTATTCTTTTAATATATATCTCTAAATTCTCCTTTTCGATAACCTAATCATTTTTAATATTCACATTCTCTAATTACAATTTGTTCATTACTTTTTTATAAACTGCATGGTGCAATGTTATTGAATCAAATTCAAAATCAATAGGCTCTTTTTGAGCGAGTTCCTTGACAATATATTGAATTCACAGTGCATGCATTTCAACTCAATCTAGTATTTCTAGAATTCCATCAAGGTCATCTATTTCCATATCCTAAACGTTAACACCCTTGGGTGTATCATGGGTGTCCCCCTATTTGTTGATTCTTTTTCTCTTCGAACTGAATGCAACAATGTGAGTCTACCCAAACTAAATTTTGGGTGATTTCCACCACCTCTTTCTCCAATATCATCACTATCATTCCTCTTCAATTTCTTTTTTCTGATTGTTGCAGAGTAGAACCAATACTTGCAATAGCGTGTCTATGTTTATATGGAGTATGTTAGTGTTGTACCAAGCATTAGTATTGTTGTAGCTCCTAGAGACAACCCCTGGGTTGAGGAGAGGTAAGTTCCTAGGACATATTAGTCTCTCTTGAAGACAATTCATTGCTTCAAGAGATAAATGAAAATGATTTTAGATCTAGTTCAATTACCTTTTCTTAGAGGCAGATATAGTATATGGAGTAACACGATATCATTCCTAAGAATAAATGCTTTAGGTCTTGTGGCCAACACACAGAGAATGAAAATTAACTTTATCACTGGAGCAAATATGGAAAGGAGAAATATAAGGGAGGAACCTAGTGCAGAGGGCTAGATAAACATTGAATACTATGCAACAAATGCCATCAGAATTATGGAAGAATAAGGAAATGAAATGTAGAAATTATGGAGCACATTTTAAGGTTTCCAGCTCAATATTTCATGGGTACATTCTATCACACTATAACATAGTAAATATATAATCTCACAGGTACTGTCAGCTACAATATAACATTGTAAATCCATGATGTATAAGTGAATCCAGCAACTACTTACACAATTTCAGAAGAAGAGAAACACATATGAAACGACGCAAAAAGGAAGAACACATACTGCATGTCCCAAATTCTTGGAATCGCCATAAATTATTCATTAATCTTTCAGAATGAAAATAAATCGTAGGCCTAAACATGTAAAATTTGCAAAAGAAACAATAGCAACCTTGAGCATAAGAAATTAGAACCAAATTTGGAACCTCCTCTAAAAACAGAGTTCGAAACAATAGAACAAAGACTTCAGAATCTATGAGAGAAGATTTTTGGAACCCTTTTAATGAGTTTCTTCCCTCTTTTTATAGGTATAACCAAAGAAAAACAACTTAAAAAATATCTAGCAATGTTACAACTGTTTGAGCATGCAAAATCCCTAATGATTATAAAACATAATTGATTCTCTTCTTGAAAATGCAAAAATTACAAAATAACAGAATCATGAAAAACGTGAGGTGTCGTGATGGACACAAAAAAATAATTCCATGCCAATTTCTCTGATTTCCTTAGGCAGAATCAAGCTCCAAGGTTTGGATTGGTGGCTGATGATCTGGCCATATTTCTGTTACGATATTCCCCCACGATTCCTGGCCAGTTCACCTGTCACTTTCTTCCCTTAACAACTTGAAACTTCTTTTCTGGAGTAGGCCATGATTTGGTGTGGTAGATTGGAGGTGCTCTGTACTTAGCTGCTGACCCATCCATCTTTTATTACCTCTGTCGTACTCTATCAGGAACCCAATACACCTCTTAACACTTCCATGGTGCAATTTGAAAGTCAGGGCATATCGTAACTTTAATTAAATTAACGTTACGAAAACATAAAGTTTCTATGCCCTTAAACCCCTTTGCTTAGCTCCTTATTTTTCATAATGCCTTAGAACCAACACCTGTGACCATCGGTATAACGCTTGAGGGGGATGTAGTATCTGAGCCTTCCTTTATCTTAACTCTTACAAAAAGGGACATTACGAAGTCATAACATTCTGATGCCCCTCATCCCCTTTTCTCTTAGCCCTCTTATCACAATTCCACCATAGAAACTCATGTTGTGATGAGTGGTTTGGGAACTTGGGTGCTTAAGCCTTTGGGCTCCTATCGAGGGCCTATCTACCTTTATATTTGTTCTTTCACCCTTGGTTTCTTGAATTCTTGCGACCAAGTGCCACATAACATCAAAACCCCTCTCATTAGAACACTTTCAAGAAAGATTTATAAAGAAGTTCCAATGTCTCTCTCTTTTGATGGGCTCCATAAAACTCGGGTGCTCGACCTTGATCTGCGACATTGGTTCTTTGAGCCCTTGAAACCGAATGCCAACAACACCTCGAAAACCCCTCCCATCAGGATTTTTTCAAAAATACAATTTCAAAATGGGTCCAAGATTTCTGACATCCGATATTCAACATAGCGCCTAGGTGCTTCACATTTTCTATGCCCTTGGTTCCCTAAGTCCTCATGACCAAGTGCTAACAACATCGGAGCCCCTCCATCAGATCAAATTTTTTATAAAACAATTTAAATATGGGGTTACGAAATCTCTTCCCTCCAAACTGCCTACCTCTGAAATGACGTCACACTAATGTCATCATCTACCACGTAGAGCCTCCTCAGTGGTGACACATGTCACCCAAATTTTCCCCATTAAGCCCTCAAAAAATCTAAAATCAACTTCCACGTTTCCACCATACGATCATATCATGTTGATGTCATATGCCTCGTTATATCCTTAAAGCCAAGTATCCGCTGCCAGGTGTCTTGTCTTGAAGAGAGAGAAAGGGTCCCTAGGGTACTCATATTTTCAATGATTTCCTTTGATTTATCCCCTTCTCGGCGATATCAGGACTTATAAAGAATTATATATTTTAAAAGGGTATGAGGTCCTGATCTCTAATATCCCGAAATGATCGACCCTTCGAGACTTGGGTTTTGATGTGCCCTTTGCTTCGATGTCTAGTCTTCCAGTATCGGCCCCCAATATACCTTCCTTCCCATTCTTTTGATATTGGATTCTGACATGATCACCTCCCAAATTTCGACACTCCCCTTTTCATTTAGGCCTCCTATATTTCAGTGCTACCCTTTTATTTCGACCTTTGATATTTCAGCGTTTCCTTTTTCGACTCTCCTCTAAATTTTGACTCCCAAAATTTCTGTCTCCCATATGATATCGACCCTTGATATGCTGAGCCTTCTCTGAAATGGTCATTCAATGTGTTTTCTTTCACTTTTGATTTCCCTTTGAACGACCTAGTATGCACCTCTTGCTTGCTATATCATGGATGGAAAACAGGACCATTCAATGAAAATGTAATGAAGTATTACAGATACAACATCGGATCCAATTGGGGACAATGTATTGCAAGAAATGCATTAAGAATCTGCAGATCAGTGCCTTCTATCCATTGGGAACGGAGTTATTTTATTCAAGTATATGAAAAGAGAAAACAAAAACATTAAGAACTTAAAGGATTACTGGTGTGTACAATGGCTCACTGGTATATACAATGGATGAAAATTGACCTTTTTAATGTTCGAAATAAAGCTTGTGAAACTGCCCATTCATTGGTAGTTCAAGCACCTCACCATCCAAATTTTCTAGCAAGAAGGTGTTGTTTCCCTTCGCTTCAGATATCTTGAAGGGTCCAAACCATAAGTGGTCGAACTTCCCATGTTTTCCTTTGTCCTCTCTTATGACATCCCATCTAAGTACCAAATCTCCTGGATGCAGGGATATGTCCCTTTCTTTTCTGTCAAAGAGAGATTTCATCCTTTCCTGATAATTGATCAAATTATGACTTACATGATCCCTACTTTTTGAAGTTCTACACGCTAATTGATCCTCCTAATCAGAGAATTTGACTCCTCCTCAACATCCTATAGCACTTTAGCAAATGACATTTCTAACTGTATAGGGGAAGTTGCAACTTTCCCATACACTAATTCAAAAGGATATTTCCTAGTGGACCTCTTGGTGGTAACCCTGTTAGCCCATAGGGAAAACTTTAGTTGTGAATCCCAGTTCTTTTGATTTTCTACTATTGTATTCTTTAGAATCCTTACTAAGGTTTTATTAGCAGATTCAACCAATATGTTTCCTTTTGGTTAATAGGTAGTGGAATGGCCTACTATAATGTTGTACCTTTGGTAAAAGCCAATAAATTTTGTTGAATTGAACACCTAAGCATTGTCAGTGACAATTTTCTTTGGGTAGGCAAAGCTGGCGAGGATGTTTTCCTATAGAAACTTGATGACTACGACATCAATTACATTTCTAGCTAGGATAGCTTCCACTAACTTGGTGAAATAATCAGTGGATGTGAGTATCCATTTGTGATGGCCACTGGAAGGTGGATGTATTTATCCAATGAAGTCTAACCCCCATTGCTTGAAAGTTTCTTCTACAAAAACAAGGATTAAAGAAAGGGGATCCAACCTATGTTTCTATGCAAACATTTGACACTTCTCAGAGGCCCGAATATAGTTATGTACTTCACCAAACAACTTAGGCCAATAAAATCCTGCTTTGAGAATTTTGTGGCCTATAGCTCTCCAACTATAATTTCCTCCTCAAACATAATTATAGAACTCATCAATCACTTTATGGATTTCTTCTTCAACCAAACATAAGAGAAAAATCCCTATCAGGTCTTTCAAATACAGTTGGCCATTTGAGATCACAAATTTTTGGGCTTGCAACCTCAAAGCCCTATATTTAAATTTATCAAAATTGATTGGGAAATTCAGAAAACGTAAATAATGGAATATATGTTTATACCAATGTGAGAAAAGGTACTTCATTTGAATTTATTGTGTTGAAGTCTTGACATTATTCTTCTCCTCTTCTCTTTCGCCTTCTCCTTCTTTATTTATCAACAAATTTATACCCAAGGCTTAGCAGTTTGCTTCAAACAAGATTTTAGCTAACCCTTGCCCTTTAATTAACTTGGTGGGCTTGATATCCATTTCATATTTCTATATTTTAGTAATCCACTTTCCTCTTCTTCCTTCACTATCCCCTTGCGCAAGGATATCTTTCACTGTAGTTGTAGGAACATAAGTTGTTATACTAGATTGTAGCACATAGATTCTAAAAGCTTCCAGGGCTTTGACTAAAGCATAGGCCTATTTCTCCAAGATATTGTATTTTAGCTTAGCATATCATAACATTTAGTTGAAGAATGTGATTGGTTGCTTGTGTCGTTCATCATTTTTTTGCAACAAGACAACAACCACTGTGTGGGGAGAAGCAAAGGAAAAGATGAAAAATGGTTTTTGATACTCTGGGCTGACTAGTACTGGGGCCTCTACAAAAGCCTTTTTGATTCTGGAGAATGATTCCTGAGCTTCTACTGTCCACTTTACTTCCTTGTCCTTTTTCAACATCTCGGTGAGTTCTCTTTCCATCTCAAAAAAATTGGGTATGAACCTTCTTAAAAAGTTGATTATGCTAAAAAAGACCCAGATTTATTTCTTATTTCTTGGTAATGAAATGTTATTTATTGCTTCCAACCTTTTGGGATCAATATTTACCCCTTCCTTTGCTACAATATGGCCCAGTAGCTTGCCTTCACTTAAAGCAAACTGTGATTTCTTAGGATTTAAGGACAGACCATACCTTCTGCATTTCTCAAAAGTGAGTTGCAAGTGTTTAATGTGCTCTTCATCTATTTTTTAGAAAACAATGATGTCATCTAGGTAAATTACTACAAATTTGTCTTGTTCTCCAACAAATTCTATATCCATAGCTCTTTGAAAAGTGGCTCTTGTGTTTATGAGGCCAAAGGGCATTCTGTAATACATACATGTTCCCCTGGGTGTAGTGAAAGCAATTTTATTCTAATATTCTGGGTGCACAATAACTTGGTTGTATCTAGAGAAGCCATCCATCAATGATATCCGAGCAAACCCTACCATCTTCTGCATAATGTAGTCCATCTTAGGCACAGGGTAATTATCCTTTCGTGAGGACTTGTTCAGATTCCTGAAGTCAACACATAACCTTATTTCTCCATTATTCTTCCTGACAGGGACTAAATTCTTTACCCAATCAGAGTACCTTAGTGACACAACTATCTTATCCTGTAACAATTTCTTTACCTCATTTTCAATGGATGGGAGCAATAAAGGATTAATTTGCCTGAGTTTCTGCTTATATGAATTCACCCCATATTTTAAGGGAATTTTGTGTTGTATGACGCCAGGATCAAAAGTATTTAAATCATCATATGACTAGGAAAACACATCCATGTACTCCTTAAAAAGGTCCAGGTACCTTTGTTTGTATTCCCTAGGAACTCCTTTAGATAATTTTATGATTCTCATATCTCCTTTGGTGCCAATGTTACAATATTCAACATGTTATTCAAGCTCTTGATTAGTTGGCTTAGCCACATCATTTAAGTTAAAAATCCTTTCCAATGGAACTAATCCTGTTGGGGATGATATTTTCCTTTAGCTACAATCTCATGTGACCAACTATGGTTTCTTCCCAACCAACCTATTGTTCACATGCCATCTCCTCACCCTCTTGGTCAATCATTGAGTTTGAAAACTCTCTAATAACCTCCATGAAGCGTTTGATTTGTTCCTCATATTCAAAAACCTTCCAATACTTGACATTATCTAGTATTGAAGGTCTGTACCTGACCTCAACTTTGTATTTGAGCAAGGGGTTTTGAGGAGGCTTGAAGTTACTAGTAGCTACAACTAAGGAATCTGCCATCCGATTTCTATCTTTGGGAAAAAATTGGATATTAAAGGCTAAGAAAAAATTCTCAACTAGATCCCATACCTCACTTCGGTAAGCCTTTAATATTGGATGTTTAGTTTTCCATTGATTTTTGATTTGCTTCACCACCAACTTTGGATCTCCAAACACTGCTAAACACCGAATGTTGAGATTTCTGCTAGCTTGCAGCCCTAACCACAAATCTTAATATTCAAAAAAATTATTAGTGGCTTCAAACTCTAGCTTGAAAGAAAGAGGAATCATGGTACCTTCTGGAGACACCAACAACACACCTGCCCCATTTCGTCCCTTGGAATAAGCACCATCAAATTCTAACTTCCTTACTTTATTAGTCTCTATTGATTGTTTATTTAGTTGGAAAAAATATTCTACCTATGTTTCATCCATGATTTGATTATTTTCCTATAACAACAAACTAGAGAAATCCTTCTCTTTACCATACAATGGAACATAATTTGAACAATCAACCCTTGTAACTATATTAACAAATATTGATTCTCTATATAGTCGATGTTCCTCTCCATCAAACAAAGGAATAATGGCATATGTCAAATCCAGTTTTATAAATTCCCCAATTTTCGATCCCCATGACCTGGACAAAAGCATACCAAACCTTGCATGGATGTCAACAACTACAATACCTATTGCAATGCTTTTTACAGGGATCTGACCCAAATTGAACACCAGGTCTTTAATCATCCCCAATAATTTTACTCTCTTAGAATAAAAAAAGTACATGTCTTTATATGGTTTTGTTATTTGCAGCCCCAACTGCTCCATGACAGACAAGGGCATCAGATTATGAGAAGCTCCTGAGTTAAGCATAAAATTATCTAGTAGGATCTCATGGATTACCAAGGTAACATAGAAAGGGGTAGTAAAAGAGTCTTGCTCCTCAACATGAGGTCCAAATACAACCATGGGTCTTTCTTCTTGGAGGTTCATGCTATCTTGCATAGGAGCTATGGTAGGCGGGCACATGAACTGAGACACCTAAGATTTATAATTAGGTCGTTTAAACAATTTAGTTAAGGGAATAAAGATCTTGACCTTATCCAATGCTTTTTGAATATTAAAGGAAGAGGGGTTATTATCAGTTGTTGCAACTTCAACAGGTTCCTTCTACTTACTACATGCTAGCTTGGTTTGGGGATACAATTTCTCTATTTTGGGAACTTTAGGCTTATGAGAAATAAGATATGAGGATTCCTTATTGTTTGGTGGGATTGGGTCAATAAGTTTCTTTCCTTTTTCTATTGACGCAGGAAGACAAACCTATAGTTTATTTTAGTGAAAAGTTGAATGATTCAAAGAAGAAGTATTCTTCTTATGATAAAGAGTTTTATGCAGTTGTGCAGTCATTGAAGAAGTGGAGATATTATCTAATGTCAAAAGAGTTCATACTTTATTCAGATAACCATGCATTGCAGTATATTATGCAACAACCAAAGCTTAACCAGAAACATGCCAAATGGGTAGAGTATCTTTAGGGCTTCAATTTTGTCTTGAAGCATATAAATGGCCAATCAAACAAAGTTGCAGATGCTTTAAGTAGGAGAAATACATTATTTCAAGAGAGTCAAATTCAAGTGTTGGGTTTTGATTTTCTTAAAGAATTGTATGAGACAGATTTAGATTTTAAAGAGGCATTTGAAGCTTGTAAGAATCCTATTTTGATGGATAGGAATAAATGGTTGGATTATTTCTTACAAGATGGATTATTGTTTAAGAGAAATCAGTTGTGCATACCAAATTGTTCTATGAGGGAGAACTTAATCAAAGAGAAACATAGTGGTGGACTTGCAGGACATTTTGGTATAGATAAGACTTATGAATAGTTGAACATATTTTATTTTTGGCCGAAAATGAGATCTGAAGTGGAAAAGTATGTGAAAACTTGTAAAGTCTGTCAATATGCAAAGGGAAGAAGCCAAAACACAGGTTTGTATGTTCCATTACCAATTCTAGATAGGCCTTGGGATATGGTAAGTATGGATTTTGTTATACTTTTCCTCCTGACTAATGACGGTGGTCTGGGTACAGGTAGGAGTCTTAATCTCCCTAATTGTGAGATTATATCTTATACTTCCATTTGCGGGTGTAAATGCTAATTCAATGGGCTCTTTGTCATCCGCCGATAACCTTTAGAGCTTCGCTAAGTTAACTGCCCTCCAAAAATCACAGGAGTTCTGCTAAACTACCACCACACTGGGCTCGGTGGTAATACAAACCTTAGTTTAATAAAATTTGAAATCCACCTTCTAAAAGCTCATCGACGCTTCTCCACTGTTGATCTATTCAAGATCCAACAGTCACAACACTCCCCGACTTCGAACCTGCTCCACCTCTGTCAACCGTCGATCTCACTCCACCAGATCTAATGGCTCACACGCATATCGGCTGGCTAACCTGCGCACTTTAAACCCACTCGATAAGCGGTTTCTCTCTCTCTCCTCTCTGCTACATGTCATGATGTGTATGGAATCAGAACCAATCAAAAAATACCGCTTACGGCCTTTCTTCCGCCCGAAATCCACTTGTGGTTTCTCCAACCCACTTCGGCTTGTTAACTGTCGGTTAACTTCTGTGCCCAAACACCGTTGATCTGCCTCGACTGAGATCTAACAGTCCAAATTAAATCTTCACGCGCTGCGTCCATGGTCTTCCTCCACTGATCTCGACCGTCCGCTCCACACTCAGAATTCACGAGAAACTCAGTTAAAAAGAAAACACAGAATTTAACACAGTCAACACAATTTCATTCCATCTCTCAGAATACCAATTAACCCTCGAATTTCACAATAAACATAGAGGTTTCGAAGGAGATTATCCTTCTGGATTTGACAGGGAATTTATCATTCACATACACAGAAACTAAATTTTCCCAATTTACTAGATTCACTCCAAGAAAGCCAAATTTCTTCAACAATCAAAATCCCCTTACAATAGTGTGAAATTTACATAAGTACTGGATCATCCTAACAACCAAATCCTAATTCAAAGGCTAAAATTTATTAACCCTATTTGTCCTGCGAGGCATTCTCCTCGATAATCTCCACTACAGCTAACTAACTAAAATTTATTACATCATGATCAAATCCTATATTCTAGCTCTATGCTTAACTAGAAAAACATCGAAATTGATGGCTAAAGGATCCCACTCCTTTGCCTGTAATATTTTTTTTATATTTTTGGAATAATTCTTCGAATTTGTCTTCAAGCCTTATGCTCCTGCATCAACATGCTAGCTTGGTTTGGGGATATAGTTTCTCTATTTTGGGAACTTTAGGCTTATGAGACATGAGATATGAGGATTCCTTATTGTTTGATGGGATTGGGTCAATAAGTTTCTTTCCTTTTTCTATTGACGTAGGGGGATTTGAGTGGGGAGGCTCTTCATTTTTCTCTTGCCTTCTAGACCTTTTCCTAGAAGACCGGAGGTCATGTTTTTTGTGTAACTAGCCTGCATGAAGTCAACAAACTACCTGCAATAGTTGTCAATCTCACCGTCATCTAATAGGGCATCCAAGTCATTCCCTTCTTCCTCATGTGCTTCTATTTCATGTTCCTCATCCGAAAGAGAAAAGAACTGGTCTTCTTGAACTTGTATGGTTTCTTCAACATGTTCCTCAGGATCATATTCCAAATACAAAGGTGGCTGAATATGATCTTTATATTCCTTTCTATCCCTTTGTAGGAGTTGCAAGGGTGGTCTTCTATATTAAGGGTTGAAATTTTGGTTTGGAGATGGATGATTGTGTCTAGGAGGATTTTTGTTTTCCAACTCTAGTTCTACAATATTGTTAGACAAGTTTCTTATTAGCTTATTCATTTCCTAAAGCTTTTGTTCTTTGGTTTCCTTCTCGTGGCTCGAAGAGTTGACTTCCTATTTTCCCCTCCGCCTATTACCATACTCAGTTTTCACTTTCCATTTCCTGGTGGAGGTTAAATTTGCTTCAACTTCTAAAGCATCTATTTGAATCTGGTCCAGGGTACAAGAATTTCTTTCTCTAAGAATGAAACAATATTCAGGTTCAAAAGCCCCAACAAAAACCACTTTAGTAGTAGCCGATGGAGGTTTGATTGCAGTAAGCAATTTGTCGTATAATTTTTTAAACCTATTTATGAATTCTGAAACATCTTCACTATGTTTTTTCTTCATTACATTGAATTTAGTGAGGATGTACCCATGGTCCCTTTTCTCTCCCCATTTTTGCATAAAAGAATTTTCCATCCCCTCCCAGGTAGTGATTGAAGCATTATGGATGGATTTTAACAATTTCTTTGCCTCTCCATCTAGGAACTAGACAAAAAGTCTTAACACCATATCCAAGTGTTCTACATTCATATTTTGCGAATACACATAAGGTTTCTATATGTATTTGAGCTGAGATATCATCTTCTCCAGTGAATATTGGAAAGAGCTTAAGATAATCATGTGGCATACCATTCAGGGGTTGTGGCAAGTCCAATGGATCATATTTATTTAGGAGGAAACCAAGGAAAACCATGTTTTGCAAGGGAGGTGGTAGGAGGTTTACAACGGGGCCTTGCTGAGGAGTTTTCTGAATTGCAGCTGAATGGAGTTGAGTTGGGAAACTGTTAATGCTATGTGTTGGATTGGTTATGAGAATATCTTTAACTTCCTCAGGTTCTGGGAAGGTATGATATGCGAAGGGAGGTGAATTGACAAAATCTTCTTTGATTTTGACTCTTGAGGAAAATGGGCCAAACAGTGTACAACATTCCCCAAGATAATCTAGAACTTTGGAGGAATACTTGGAGTGATTTATCACAACCTTTTGAGAGCTAGAGGATGATACTTCTAGAAAAGAGGTCACAGGAACTAGAGTGACATGAGTTATTTCTTTCCAGACTTTCCTAGATATTATCCTTTCAGGGTAGAACACAGTGGGAGTTCTCTGTTGTGAAGTATCAGAATGAGTGTGTGGCCTTTTCAAAACCAGGATGCTCAAAATAAGATTCAAACAGTGGAGTCACCAAGGTGAGAGATATTCAACCCACACCCCTTCTTCTCACCTTACCAAAGGGTGTAAAAATGTTGACCCTAGGTAAAATATTTTGATTCGTCCCCGACAACGGCGCCAATAGATGTTGTAGCTCCTAGAGACAACACCTAGGTTGAGGAGAGTGTAGATTTTTTCTACAAATCAGCTAGCTATGATACCATGTAGAAATTCCGAATGTAGATCACCTGATAATGCAATAGACTAAAGCAAAATACTTGATCTACTTCTACAACCAATTTAGCGGAAGCTTAATCGAACATGAGAAACATCAATAAGAACACATATAACTGATAAGAAGGAACCAATCACACATAACACAGAAGATATAACCCGGGGAAAGCCTCAACCTAAAACCCCAACTCTGTATTATCATACAAGTGGAAATATAGCCAATATTACAAAAATAATCAGGTCAAAAGCTATCCTTCTCTCTCTGCAATACCTCTGCCACTCATAGACAGTCAAAGGCCTCTATATAACCTTTGGTCTATCCTCCAAACCTCCTATTTCTTTGCGCAATTTTGATTGGGGTCCAATGCAACCACTTCTGTGAATTGGCCTCTTCACACACTCACTAACCTCTGATCCAACTACGCAGTCCTGAAGGAGATAGAACCTCATCATGGATGAGCTTCCTTTATAGGAAAAATACTCATCCAACTGATAGTACATTGTCCCTTCTCTGATCTTAACGGGGTCTCTGTCTGAACTGACATGAATGAGTTATTCATGAGAGAATCTTCAGTTATCTGAAGTGCAACTATTATATGAAAGCATGCATTAACTAACTGAAGTCACATTAATTTAAACAAATTGTTTAAATCAATTATAACTGGACTTGACTTAGTTAACTGAGCCAACTAATTACAACTCAAATTAGAACTCATCCTTATCTCTTTAACTAATGGATAAATTCCTCAATTAATAGAGAAACTGTTGCATGTCCCCACATAGACTTCAAGTTTGATTTTCCTTAACTAATTAACTCAAGATGAATTAATTAATTAATTTACAAACTGCTGTTAATATCAAATTCGAATTTTACTTCCTATTTTTAGTCCAGGGACTGACTAAAATAGGAATCCATCCTGAACTACTAAAAATAGAATGTTATTTTTAGCACTTCCATTTTTCATTCCCTGTTTCCCAATCCAGCACTGGTACCCAAACTGCTATTTATAGCAGTGCTATTTTTAGCACTTCTATTTTTAGCATTTCTTGTTGCCATTTTCAACACTCCCTCTCAACAAGAAAGGCTTCCTCTCAAACCCAATCCTGTACCTTCAGAATGTTCTGCATGCAACACTTCTACCAAGTGTGGTTGCTCCAGCAACTCTCGGAACAAAAAAACTCCCAACTGACCTCTCTATTGGGCTAGAAACATACTCTGATGCTAAAGCTCTACCTGCTGCTGACAAGTGCTCCCTCTCTGACCTCTGCGCTACTACAACATCTCCATGCATCTCACACCATTGCACACCTCTCTGTGCCATCCTGCACTGGTGCAACACACTTGTGCCTCTTGCATTGCTATAGCCTGCTAGCTCTGCGCTGTCTTGGGATTCTTGCACTGTAGCTCTCTCTACCACTCCATCCGCATCTGTCTCTACCCAATCAGTCAGTCTTGCTACTCCTCATCAGGGCTCCTGTAGCAAAGTCGAATCAAAGAGGTTGGGTACCTCAAGGATCCTGCCCCTCCTCCTTGGGATGATCACTCCACATCGCCCCACCTCCTACCTGCAGGTATCGCTGCATGTGATCCCTCTGCCCCCTTGGCTCAAAGTTTCCCCCTACTGGAGGTCTCTGCATGAGTAGATGTCTCTACTCGATCTCCACTCAGCTTTCCCTGTTGTGGCTGTTCCACAACCCCTAAAGCTGCTTCACCAATCATGGCTTCTCCACAATTGTCTAAGACTTTTTCTGGTGCTACATGTTGAGAGGTAATTTACTCTCCCTCTCAACCACCAAGTATCTAACCTTTGCCTTGATCCTCAAGGCTTTGCATGCATCTTGTACCTCAAGTGCATACAGGTTCTTGGCTAGCACACCAATCTATTTCCACTTTCCCGTTATCACGAAATTTTCTGGAAAAAGAGCTGATTTTAAATCAGCGATATCTCCCTCATCTGAACTCCGATTCAGCCGATTTTTTTTTTGAATTTGGGTCTTTTTCCACAAGGAATCCAAATCTGCTATTTGTTTCTAAAAATTTTGTATAGAAATTTTTAGATCTGCTCTGCAAACTCTCAACCCAAAACTCAAAACTTTGAAATCTACTCTCAGTATACTGTTCTTCCTTGATCACCTGTGCTCTGATACCATGTAGATTTTTTCTACAAATCAGCTAGCTCTGATACCATGTAGAAATTCCCATAGTAGATCGCCTGATAATGCAATAAACTAAAGCAAAATACTTGATCTACTTCTACAACTAATTTAGGGGAAGCTTAATCGAACATGAGCAACATCAATAAGAACACATATAACTGATAAGAAGGAACCAATCACACATAACACAGAAGATATAACCTGGGGAAAGCCTCAGCCTAAAACCCCAACTCTGTATTATCATACAAGTGGAAATATAGCCAGTATTACAAAAAGAATCAGCTCAAAAGCTATCTTGCTCTCTCTGCAATACCTCTGCTACTCATAGATAGTCAAAGGCCTCTATCTAACCTCTAGTCTATCCTCCAAGCCTCATGTTTCTTTGCGCAATTTTGATTGGGATCCAGTGCAGCCACTTGTGTGAATTGGCCTCTTCACACACTCACTAACCTCTGATCCAACTACGCAGTCCTGAAGGAGATAAATCCTCATCATGGATGAGCTTCCTTTATAGGAAAAATATTCATCCAACTAATAGTACACTGTCCCTTCTCTGATCTCAACTGGGTCTCTGTCTGAACTAACATGCATGAGTTATTCATGAGAGAATCTTCAATTATCTGAAGTGTAGCTTCTATATGAAAGCATGCATTAACTAACTGAACTCACATTAATTTAAACAAACTATTTAAATCAATTATAACTGGAATTGACTCAGTTAATTGAGCCAACTAATTACAACTCAAATTAGAACTCATCCTTATCTCTTTAACTGATAGATAAATTCCTCAATTAATAGAGAAACTGTTGCATGTCCCCACATAGAATTCAAGTTTGATTTTCCTTAACTAATTAATTCAAGATGAATTAATTAATTAATTTACAAACTGTTGTTAATATCAAATTCGAATTTTACTTCCTATTTTTAGTCCAGGGACTGAATAAAATAGGAATCCATCCTGAACTGCTAAAAATAGAATGCTATTTTTAGCACTTCCATTTTTCATTCCCTGTTGCCCATTCCAGCACTGGTACCCAAATTGCTATTTATAGCAGTGCTATTTTTAGCACTTCTATTTTTAGCATTTCTTGTTGCCATTTTCAACAGAGAGGTCAGTGCCTAGGACATGTTAGTCTCTCTTGAATATAATTCATTGCTTCTCAAGAGATAAATGAAAATGATTTTAGATTTGATTCAATTACCCTTTCTTAGAGGAAGATATAGTATATGTAGAAACAGGATATCATTCCTAAGAATAAATGCTTCAGGTCTAGTGGTCGACACACATAGAATGTGGCTTAACTTTGTCATTGCAACAAAGATGGAAAGGAGAAATATAAGGGAGGAAGCTAGTGTAGAGGGCTGGATAAACACAAAATTCTACGCAACAAATCCCAACAGAATTATGGAATAATAAGGAAATGAAATGCAAAACGTATGGAGTGCATTTTAAGGTTTCTAGCTCAATATTTTATGGATACATTCTGTCACACTATAAAATATTAAATATATAATCTCACAGGTATTGTCTTCTACAATATAATATAATAAATCCATGATCTATAAGTGAATCCAACAGTTACTTACTTACATAATTGAAATGATGCACAAAGGAAGAACACATACTGCATGTCCTGAAAGCTTGGAATCACTAGAACTTCTTCATTAATATTCCAGAATGAAAATAAACTGCGAGACTAAACATGAAAAATTTGCAAAAGAAACAATAACAACCTTTAGAATAAGAAATTAGAACCAAATTTGGAACCTCCTTTGAAAACAGAGTTCAGAACTCTAGAACACAGACTTCAGAACCTCTGAGAGAAGAATTTTGGAACCCTTTTAATGAGTTTCCTCCCTCTTTTTATAGGGAGAACCAAGAAAAAAACTAACAAAATATCTCCCAATGTTACAGTGATCTGATCAACTCTGCTGTATAAGCATGTGAAAATCCTAATGATTACAAAACTGAACTGATTCTCTTCTTGAAATGCAAAAATTACAAAATAACAGAATCATGAAAACACGAGGTGTCGTGATGGACATAGAAAAATATATCCATGTTGATTCCTATGATTTCCTTAGGCAAAATCAAGCTTCAAGGTCTGGATCAGTGGTGGGTTGATGATCTGGCTAGATTTTTGTTATGATATTCCCCCACGATTCCCAACCAGTTTGCCTGTCACTTTCTTCCCTTAATAGCTTGAAACTTCTCTTTTTGGAGTGGGCCATGATTTGCTATGGTGGATTAGAGGTGCTCTGTACTTAGCTTCTGACCCATCCATATTTTATTACCTCTGTTGTATGTTATCAGGAACCCAATACACCTCTTAACACTTCCATGGTGCAATTTCAGAGTCGAGGCATATCATAACTTTAAATTAAATTGATGTTATGAAAACACAAAGTTTTGATGCCTTTAGACCCTTTTTCTTATCTCCTTATTGTTCACAATGCCATAGAAGCAATACTTGTGACCATTAGTATAGCGCTTGAGGGGGCTACAGTATCAGAGCCTTCCTTTATCGTAACTCTTGTAAAAAGGGACATTACAAAATCATATCATTTTGATGCCCCTCAACTCCTTTGCTCTTAGCCCTCTTATCTCAATTCCACCATAGAACTAGGTGCCATGACCAATGGCTTCGAATATTGGGTGCTTAAGCCTTCAGGCTCCTATCGGGGACCTTTCTACCTTTATATTTGTTCTTCTGCCCTTGCTTTCTTAAATGCTTGTGACCTAGTGCCATATAATATCAGAACCCCTATCATCGTAACACTTTTGAGAAATATTTATAAATAAGTTCCAATTTCTCTCTCTTTTGATGGCCTCCATAGCACTCGGCTACTCGACCTTGGTCCATGCCCTTGATTCTTTGGGCCCTCGAAACCAAATGCCAACAACACCTCAAAAACACCTTCCATCGAGATCTTTAAAAAAATACAATTTCAAAAGGGGTTCGAGATTTCTAACCTCCGATATTCAACATAGCGCCTGGGTGCTCCACATTTTCTATGCCCTTGGTTACCTGAGTCCTCATGACCACGTGCTAACAACATTAGAGCCCCTCCACCGAATCAGAATTTTTATAAAACAATTTAAGCAGGGGGTTACAAAATCTCTTCCCTACGAACTTCCAACCTCTGAAATGATGTCACGCTGATGTCATCATATTCCACATGGAGCCTCCTTGGTGGTGACATGTGTCACCCAAATTTTCCCTATTAGGCTCTCAAAAAAGTTGAAACCAACTGCCACATGTCCACTATACGACCACATCATACTGACATCATCTGCCTCATAAACTCCTCAGAGCTAGTGTCCTCTCTTGAGGAGAGAGAAAGGGTCCTTGGGGCACTCATATTTTCAATGATTTCCTTTGTTTTCTCCCCTTCTCAGAAATATTAGGACATATAAAGAATTATATATTTTAAAAGGTTACGAGGTCCCGATTTCTGATGTCCCGAAATGACTGACCCTCCGAGACTTGGCTTTCGATGTGCCCTTTGCTCCAATGTCCAACCTTTCGCTATCGGCACCCAATATACCTTCCTTCCCATTCTTCTAATATCGGGTTTTGACGTGATCGCCTTCTGAATTTTGACATTTCCCTTTTCATTTCGGCCTCTGATATTTTGGTGCTTCCCTTTTATTTTGGCCTTTGGTATTTCAACACTTCCTTTGTCATCTCTTCTCTGAATTTCGACTCCTGAAATTTCAGGTCTCCCATCTGATATGTTGAGCCTTCTCTGAAATGGTCATTCGATATGTTGCCTTTCCCTTTTTATTTCCTTTTGAACAACCTAGTCTGCACCTCTTCCTTTCTGTATCATGGATGGAAAACAAGACCATTTGACATAAATGTAAGGAAGTATTACAGATGCAACAAGTATATTCATGAAAGGCTTCAAGAATATTAGACAAGACCTAATTATCGTCCCTACTTCAGCTCACCTTACTTGAAAAATAACACCATATCCAATAGAATTGAGACAAGCATAAAAAATAGTTTTAGGGTTGAAACCATTAGTTGTTTCTAACTCATTTAATTTGAAAATTTCCAAGTAAGTGGCATATTCCTCAATACTATAAATATTCTTGATAATAAATTTGCCAAAGTCTAATGGGTAGAGGTATAAATTGCCTTGTTCTTTTATTGTTGAAGAAATGTGCATAACACTTGTACTATCGACAAACTTTTTGCCAAGAATAACTTGTAACATACATATATTGAAGCATCGGAGGATTTCCTTCAAATCCAAATAATAAAATATATGAAAATTCCTCTTTTCTTTGAAAATGTTCCCTTTTTTAGGAGGACCAAATCTTTGGGGAGCATCTAATATAACAAAATGACTAATCAACATTCTTCTACATTATGAAAGAAATAAATAGTGTACTAGATAAAATTGAAACTAAGCCTTATGCCTCCAAAGGGAGGGCTAATAGATCTATACAAGGTTGAAATCAAGGTTATAATGTTATGACCTCAAGAGGCCTTTGAAAAAATTGCAGTAAAAAATAACATACACCAAGTGTGAAGATATAGAAAATATTTTTGATTGAAAAACATTTCCTAGCGAATATGAAATTTTGGTCGAGATTGTATGGGCCCAACGAAATAGAACTCCCTCATGCACTATGAAATTATTTAGGAACAAATAAAATGGATTCTTGACTAAGAATCTACAAAGAAAAATAACGAAAACTATTTGTATTGGCAATATAATGCACATAACTCAAATTTGTTGGTGTTAACCACCTCTTTGGTTAGTTTCTTCAATAAGTTCTTTAGATGACCCTTCCCTCTATTGTGGTTCATATGGAAGGCATGTGCCTCTACTACTCTTAAAAATCTATTGGGAACTAACACATCTTTTTAAATGCACTAGGGGTTAGAGGAATGGGGATCTTAACAAGTTTTGCAAGTTATATATGTTTTTTCCTTCTATTAAACTTTCCAGTGCCCTATGAAACCAATTCTAAAAAATCAAAGACTTCAAGCATGCACCCAGTGTGCACAATGCTTGAAGTCCATGCTTTGTTAGTTTTATTCTCTTTCTAGTTAAGCCCAAAATGCCATCTTTATGCCAGAAACCATTGGAAATCATGATCCTATTGCCTAAGTGTGTTGAGGGTGTCTTGGTAAAAGGATTCTTGTGTTTTGTTTGGCATTCTTATTTAATACTTATTAGAAATGTAAAACATATGAAAATATGTGCCTAAATTGGAATCTTTAATAACATCAAGTGTGTTAATTATTTCCATTATGTGAATATGTGCAAGGGAGGTGGCTCATAAATAACAAGTACCTCTTTGATTTAGAAAAATAGCCATATCTCAATGAGAAATGTTCCTCATTTAATACCAAACATCTTTAGTCATGTGAAGCATGTGCTAGCCTTAATAATTTAGTGCATATTGAAAAAGTGACAAGAGGGGAATAATGAATACGATGTTGAGGATGTGGGATGTGAATATTGGATGTTACCAAGGAATTATTCTAGTATCTACATGAAAAAGAGAGAAAATGTAGGAATGACTAAGTAGGGAATCATGTGGGAAAGAGTCACGTCAGAAGGCAAGGTAATGTAGGAGGAAGTCATACGAGAGGAGATCATGCAAGAGGAGAAGTGAAGAAAAGGCGTCTCGTAACTCGCATATATGAGAAAGTGGTTAAATATAGGAAAAAGGTATGCTTTATAGGTTGTGGAAATGCAAGTGCAATTTTCAAAGTGCAAGATGTTGGTGTTAGATGACTTGAAGAAAAATATGGTACGCAACCTGCATACACAAAAACAACTAAGTGTGGTGGATTTTGTGCATTGTGATTAATTCAAGATAGAGAGGATATAAAAGTGTTTGACACCCCAAAAATGTAAAATTTATTAAATATCACAAAAAAAATGAGAGATTCAAGAATAATATAGAGTGAGAGAAGTCATGTACAACTTATCAACAATTGTTGGTCAACAAGGCTCTTAATCAAAAGCTTTCTCGAGATGAGAATGCCAACAATTAGATAATTAAAATGAGGTAAACTTAAAAGGAATGAAAAATATAACAAAATAAAGAATAGAAGCATTATCATAATACAAAAAAAACCTAAGGTTCATAACGGATCGACAAATCTTCTCTAACATAATAGTTTTAGTTTTTGGAAGAACAAGAATCAAGATGGGTGAGAAAACCATATCACTTGGATTTTATTGGTATATATATAACACTAATAGAAAGAATTAAAATTAACAAATTAAAAAAATCTTTATGAGATTTTCCTAAAATATATATACCCCACTAGAATAAATTATTTTAGAAACACCATGCCAAAATAAAATGAATCAAAATGGAATTTTTGTCTATGACTAAATGAGAGTCTGACTTTCTTTTAAACATTAAATGTTAGACACTGCAACTAGATAAATTTATTATTATAGGAGCTATTTCCAAGGGATATTATTTTCATTCATTGTTTTGAAACTATCAAATTATGAAATTACTTATTATATCTATTGAAGGCATACATATATGGCGATCAATATCACCTTGACAACTTGATAGACATTGCACCAAGGACCTATTAATTATTTTCGTATTTTTATATCACTTGTTTAACCAATTTTTTTTCATTGTCTTTAAAATTATTAAAATTATTTATATTGTTTGATCGGGTAGGAAACTCATTGTCTTATTATGGCCTTCTCTATTCTGAATGTATATTTTTCTTTAAAATTTTTGCATTAGTCTGAAAGTGTGTATATTACAATGGATATTGTATTGAATCCCTATTAGATGTTGTGACTCATTTCCATATTCTATATCACCCAATTTTAAAGGATTTGCATTTCCACTAGCTACTCCTTCAACCACCACACCACTACCTAAACCCATTTCTTGATTTCCCTTCCTAAGAAACTTTCTCCCCCTCTATATTTATGTATACAAATATAAGAAAACAAACAAATTCTTGCATCACCACCTACACAACACTCCTTGATGTGACCCAGCCCACGCTTCCACGTAGCCTCAGTTATCCACCTGTCCAGGATTTATGATGTTGGTGAGATTGGTTTGTTGTTTCGGCGGTTGTTTGTAGATATGGATATCAGATATTTTTATTGGAGTCTGGAAACAATTAATGAGCTCGTAAATATCCACCTACGGTACCCAGCCTCAGTTTTTGTCCTCCCGTTTGGTCTTTTACACAAAATGCTCCTGCTTCCCGGTCATTTGCATGGGTTCTGTTCTGTTATGGGGACTCTGCAAGGGTTGTTGTCAAAATGTATGGTTTTGCTCTAGCGCTTATGGAAATCTCTGGTTTTTTTTTTGGGCGTGGCTGTAAGTGAACGTCGGCCCTCCAAACTTGTTTGTGCTGTTGTTAGTGGATTGTTCCTGTAGAATGAATCCGCCCTAGTTCTGGAGGTGTGCTTGCTCGAGTTCTTTTTACACAGTGAGTTCTTCGTTTTGTTTTATCGTTATTCTACTATTTGATTTCGGAATATGGTTTCTCGGCTAATGCTTATCCTTTGCTATTGTTGATATTACCCTTTACTTCTGCTACGGTGCGAAAGTCGTTGAACTTCAGGTTTCAATGTGCACATGTGACAGCACAATGGTTTTTCTCAGCTACAAACCAGGTAATTCGTCCTTCCGTGCTATATACTTACCTTCTTCTGGTGTATTCACTGACCAAGCCTACTCCTCTGGTCTCAGGCTTCTTCTGGTTGTCTGTGACTCTGTTCCTTAAGGTTCTTGGTCCGGTCGTGCCCAGGTATGCTACGCTTTCCCTTACTGTTGGTTATGCTTCGGTTCTGGTAACACTGTGCAGGTATGCTAACTGTGACTCGTTTTATTTGTGCAGGTCAAGGGTTCGACCTGGATGCGAGGGCTTAACACAATTCAGTCTCCAAATTAAACAACCCTCTGCCAGTAGGCTCTGTCTTCTAAAGCTTGTCAGTTTGTAGCCAAGGTTTCTTTTCGTCTCTGTAGGATTTGTTTCTCGCTATCCTGTACCTGTGTACAAACTGGTCTATCCTCACAAATTATGCTTGAGTCTATTTTCGATTTTAGTTCTAGTTTGGCCGTCTGTTGAGGTTGAGGGTTTTCCCTGATATCAAACCCTAGACTAGGGTTTGTTCGTTTTGTCGAACGTTGGGCACTTGTTTTATTTTGAACAAATGTAACGCTTAACTTACTTGGAACAACAACAATGTACACATAAAATTATCTGTCTCTGTTTATTTATGAAAGATGTGAAGATTTGTCCGAAATTACCTTTGTTGTATTTCGTTTTCTCCGGCACTCTGTTTTTGTAATGTTCCTTCGGTCGACTCACTGTGCATTACTCTCCTGGTTGTGAATTCAATTCGATTATCCTTCACTCTGGTTGTGGATGTATATGCGTATTCGATATTGCCTTCTGTTGAGTGAGGAAAAAAACACAACCTACAGTAGTCGTTCTCTGTCTGCTAACTCTGAATTCAATTGTTCAATGAATAAAACAAAATGGTACAGCACGTAGGCAATGACACAGATGGACAGTTAGGAAAAATTTGCTTCTGTCTTTTTTATTGCTCGAATCTGAAAAATGTTGAACCCTTTACATGTTTTCCACTTCTACATTTATGCATTTTCACTTACAGTTAATGAAACTGTAGTTACTTTCAGTTAAAAGCAATATAGTTGTATAACTACTAATTCTCGGTTCTGTCTACATGACAAGATATTCATTTAGACATTTTTGTCTTTTCCTCCTTAAGTTGACAGAACAATTACTAAGCTGTTGTTTATTAAGGTCAGACACATAACAACCCTAACCGACCAACTAACTTTTGACTAATACAGCAATTAAAAGAAAAAAAACAAAATACTACCTCATGCTCTGATAAACTAAACATAAAAGACAATTCAAATGCTAAATCAACTTTCCAACCTAGCAGAGACATCACTCGGTCATGGCGCCCTAGCTGGATGCTCCTACATCAGGCTCCCGGGGCAAAAAGAAATCATGGCTCCGGTTCATGAGCTTCTCGATTGAAGAACCTGTATGTTCAATCTGCCTGGCATCAAGCCATGAACTGTCCTCAATAGGACGGTTCTTCCACTTGACTAGGTACTGCAGATAATCCTTCTGCCGAGTTCATTTAGCCACCTGAGTGTCGAGAATGCTCTCGATCTCAGGAGGTTGAACGTAAGGCATCTGTCTCTTCCAAGCTTCTCCTCCATCCTGGGTATTCCATGTAGGCCACGTGGTTCCATCTTCTTCCTTTTCTTCTAGGTCAGCCGTGTAGGGGAACAGGTCTGCTACGTTAAAGATAGATGAAATGCCTATTCCGGGTGGCAACTGTATCTCATAGGCATTCGCCGAAAATTTTCGGAGGACTTTGCAGGGTCCTATCTTCTTGCACTTTAGCTTATTGTATGTACCCTTAGGGAAGCGTTCTTTGTGCAAATGTGCGAGGAATTCATCCCCCACGTTGAACTGTACTTCCCTTCTCTTCAAATCTGCTTGCTGTTTATACTTTAGGTTGTTGTCTTGCAATTTAATTTTTACCTGTTCATGCAAATCTCTCATCGCGTTAGCAAAATATTCTCCATCTGCGCTTCGCCTTTCCTGCAGTCCAAGATCCTGCAACTCATGCACTCCGTGAGGATGCATGCCGTATAGGATCTGAAATGGACTGAAGCCTATGCTGCAGTTAGGCGAGTTGTTATAAGTGAACTCTGCCTGTGCCAGCACTCGATCCCACATCCGCAAATTCTCTCCAACCAGGCTTCATAGCATGTTTCCTAGACTCCTGTTTACAACTTCTGTTTGTCCGTCGGTTTGTGGATGATAAACAGAACTGTAACTCAGCTGTGTGTCCATTTTCTTCCACAGGGTACACCAAAAGTGTCCTGTAAACTTCACATCCCGATCCGAAAGAATGGACTTAGGCAACCCATGTAACCTGACAATCTTTGTGAAAAACAAGTGGGCCACGTGAGTGGCATCACTGGTTTTCCTACAAGGGATGAAATGCACCATCTTCGAGAATCTATCCACTACTACCATCATCGATTCGTAACCTCTCTGTGTCTTAGGTAGACCTAAGACAAAGTCCAAGCTGACTGAGTCCCACGGTTTGCCTGGAACAGGTAACGGTGTGTACAGTCCTGTGTTTTGACTGTGACCCTTTGCCAACTAGCACACTTTACATTTGGCCACAAATCGCTGTACATCCCTCCACATCTTTGGCCAAAAGTAGAAATGACTAAGCTGCTCGAGTGTCTTGTCCATGCCGAAATGTCCGGCTAGACCTCCACTATGCTTCTCCCGAATAATATTCTCCCTCATCGAGCAGTCAGGTATGCACAGCTGTCCTCCCTTAAACAACAGTTTCTCCTATAGATTGTAGTCCAACCATGGACTGT
Source organism: Pinus tabuliformis (assembly GCA_031772625.1). Classification (NCBI taxonomy): domain Eukaryota; kingdom Viridiplantae; phylum Streptophyta; class Pinopsida; order Pinales; family Pinaceae; genus Pinus; species Pinus tabuliformis. The sequence goes on from CM062813.1 coordinate 824,292,241, forward strand.
TATCTCTCACTAAGGGATTCTGGCATGCCTCATAGGCCTCCTTAAAATCTGTATCAGTCTGGTATAAATCTTTTAAGTGCTCAAAATCCAGCACTTGCACAGTGCTTTCCTGCAGAAGTAGAGCTCTCCTACTTAGTGCATCCGCCACCTTGTTGGCCTACCCGCTAATATGATTCAATACGAAGTTGAAACTCTGCAAATACTCCACCCATTTGGCGTGTTTGTGGTTCAACTTGTGCTGTTGCATTACATACTGTAGTGTAGAATTATCTGAAAATAACACAAATTCATTTCCCAACAGATAATGCCTCCAGTGTTTTAATGCCTATATAACAGCATAGAACTCCTTATCATACGATGAATATTTCTTTCTGCTTTCATTTAGCTTCTCGCTGAAAAAGGCCACATGCTTATTCTCCTGGCTGAGTATAGCTCCAATTGCTATACCGCTAGCATCACATCGAACGTGAAAAAGCTTCTTGAAATCTGGCAATCTCAGGATCAGCCTCTCAGTGATCTCCCTCTTTAACAACTGGAAACTTCTCTCCACTACCTCTGTCCATCGAAAAGGCTAGCTGGCCTTTTTAATGGTGTCCAACATTGGTGCACAAATTTCGCTAAAATTCCTTATGAATTTCCGGTAAAAACTTGCTAGTCCATGAAAGCTACATACCTCAAATAAATTATTCGGAGATGGCCAATTCACTATCGCCGCAACCTTCTCCGGATCCATCTTTAGTTCATTTTCTGCTATTACAAAGCCCAAATAAATCAATTCCTTCTGCAGAAAGGTACATTTCTTCAAATCTATTAGCAGTTTATTCTGCTGTAATTTTTCTAGCACTTTCTATACTGTTGAAGACGTTCTTCCCTTGTCCTGTTGAAAATTAGTATGTCGTCCAAGTACACTATCACAAATTTCCCAATGTACTCCTTCAGCATCGCATTCAGTAACCTCATGAATGTACTGGGCACATTGCTCAGTCCAAATGGCATGACCAACCATTCGTACAACCCCTCATTCATCTTAAAGGCTGTCTTCCATTCATCCCCCTCTCGTATCCAAATCTGATGGTACCCACTCTTCAAATATATCTTAGAGAAATACACCACCCTGCTTAAACAATCCATCATGTCCTCCATCCGTGGTATTGGGAACTTGTACGAGATGGTGATTTTGTTGATGGTCCTTGAGTTGGTGCACATCCGCCACTCTCCTCCCTTCTTGGGAGCAAGAACCATTGGGACTGCACAAGGGCTCAAACATTCCCTTATCAATCCCTTGTTTAACAATTCCTGCACCTACTTTCTAATCTCTTCATTGTCCTTGGGGCTCATTCGGTATGCCGCTTTATTCGGCAAACTGGCTCTGGGTATGAAGTCAATATGATGACTTATGCTTCTTTTGGGGGGTAATTTGTTTGGCAAGTCATCCACCACTATATCTGTAAATTCCTGCAACATTTGCTGGATTTCTATAGGTAAATCTGATACCTCTGTATGCAACAATATTTTCCTTGCTTTTTTTACAACTGCATAACCCATCTCACTGTCCTCAACTTGTTTCAGAAACTATTTTCCGCTAACCAACAATGTTCTTGGTTCACTTGTCCCTGATGTCCCTTCTTCTTTGATGGGCACAAGCGTATGCTTGATTCCATCCTTGACAAACTTATAACAGTTCATCACTCCATCATGTACCACTTTCTTGTCATACTGTCAAGTTCTGCCTAGCAATATGTGACATACATCCATCAGCATGATGTCATAAACAACTTTATCCTTATATCTGCCTATTTGAAACTCCACCTCGCACTGTTCATCCACCAGCAACTGATGGCCTTTTTGCAGCCATGAAACTCTGTAAGGGTTGGGATGTTTCAAGTGCTTCAACTCCAACTTTTCTACCATCTCTGTGGACACTAAGTTATCAGTACTACTGTTGTCAATAATTAACTTACAACACTTACCTTGTGACTTACAAACTGTTCTAAACAAGCCTTCCGTAGAGTCTGTTCGATGACCTCCTTAACTAGTTTTAACAACAATTTGTGCAACACTAGGGCTTCCCCTGTCTCCAGAGCATTTTCTGCTTCTTGGGGGGTGTCGCTGCTCCCTCTGGTTGTGCAACATATGCACCCCACTGTCCAGCCTGATCTGCCTCTGGACATTCAAATGATCGGTGTCCCCATTTATGACACCTATAACACTGATAACCAACCCCTCTACCTCGGCCATTTCCCCTGCCTCGCTGGGATGACCTACTGCCTCTCGCGTTATCACCTCTGTCTGCTGATCCGGAAGCTCTGGAACTGCTGCCTTCCTCATTGCTACTAGTAGTCCGCCCTCTGCCATATGACCGACCTTTTCCCCTACCGGCTCCTCGTCCTCTCCAGGCATTCTGCCTTCTAGTAATTCTCTCTTCAGCTTTCATCACACTCTGATATGCTTCTTCAGTGTTCTTCAGAGATAAAATACTGATTTCATCTAACCCATTAACATACCGGGCTATTCTTTCCGTAGTATCCTCTGTATATCTAGCTCTTAAGTTCACTCAATAGAACTCCTCCATGTACTCCCTCACCGTCATTCCTTTGTGTTTCAGATTTTGCACCTGCCTATGCAGTGCAATCTGATAGTCTTTCAGCAGAAATCTGCCTTTTAACTTGGCTACTGTCCTTGACCAGGTTTTAATCGACAACTTGTTCAATCTCTTTCTCTCCGTCTAGACACTATCCCACCACAGGGCTGCGTGTCCCTTCAATTTCGTCACAGCGAAATTAACTCCGTGGTCTTCACTGACTTCCTCACACTCAAAATACTTATCCATCTTGCTGATCCAATCCAATAAAACCTAGATAGACAGACTGTCGTCATAGGTTGGGAGTTCTGGCTTGGGTTTACTACTTGCCACTAAAACAGATCTCAACAATCTCACTTCTGGGGACTCGCCTTCTGGTCCATCTGTTACTGCTTCAGTTTCCTCCTTGTTGTCATTGCCTATTTCTGGGTCTCTTCTTCTTCCTGGCTCTACTACCTCCAAACGAGCAGCAAGAATTCTGATCTCCTCTCTCAGTCCTTCCTCCGCTATCCTTCGAGCACCTCTGCCACGACCCCTCCTTCCTCTCTCTGTTTCTCTAACTAACATAAACAACTACTCTGATACCACTTTGATGTGACCCAGCCCACTCTTCCATGTAGCCTCAGTTATCCACTTGTTCGGGATTTATGATGTTGGTGAGATTGGTTTGTTGTTTCGGCGATTTTTTGTCGATATGGATATCAGATATTTTTATTGGAGTCTAGAAACAATTAATGAGCTCGTAAATATCCACCTACGGTACCCAGCCTCGGTTTTTGTCCTCTCGTTTGGTCATTTACACAAAATGATCCTGCTTCCCGGTCATTTGCATGGGTTTTGTTCTACTATGGGGACTTTGCAAGGGTTGTTGTCAAAATGTATAGTTTTGCTCCGGCGCTTATGGAAATCTTTTTTTTTTTTTTTTTTTTTTTTTTTTTTTCTGGGCGTGGCTGTAAGTGAACGTCGGCCCTCCAAACTTGTCTGTGCTGTTGTTAGTGGATTGTTCCTATAGAATGAATCCGCCCTGGTTCTGGAGGTGCACTTGCTCGAGTTCTTTTTACACAGTGAGTTCTTCGTTTTGTTTTATCATTCTTCTACTGTTGATTTCAGAATATCATCTCTCGGCCAATGGTTATCCTTTGCTGTTGTTGATATTACCCTTTACTTTTGCTACGGTGCGAAAGTCGTTTAACTTCAGGTTTCAATGTGCACAGGTGACAGCACGATGGTTTTTCTCGGCTACAAACCAGGTAATTCATCCTTCCGTGCTATATACTTACCTTCTTCTGGTGTAGTCACTGACCAAGCCTGCTCCTCTGGTCTCAGGCTTCTTCTGGTTGTCTATGACTCTGTTCCTTAAGGTTCTTGGTCCGATCGTGCCGAGGTATGCTATGCTTTCCCTTATTGTGGGTTATGCTTTGGTTCTGGTAACACTATGCAGGTATGCTAACTGTGACTCATTTTATTTGTGCAGGTCAAAAGCTCGACCTGGATGCAAGGGCTTAACACAGTTCAGTCTCCAAATTAAACAACTCTCTACCGGTAGGCTCTGTCTTCTAAAGCTTGTTAGTTTGTAGCCAAGGTTTCTTTTCGTCTCTGTAGGATTTGTCTCTCGCTATCCTGTACCTGTGTACAAACTGGTTCGTCCTCACAAATTATGCTTGAGTCTGTTTTCGATTCTGGTTCTGGTTTGGCTCTCTCTTGAGGTTGAGGGTTTTCCCTGATATCAAACCCTAGACTAGGGTTTGTCTGTTCTGTCGAATGCTGGGCACTTGTTTTATTTTGAACAAATGTAATGCTTAACTTGCTTGGAACAATAGCAATGTACACATAAAATTATCTGTCTCTGTTTATTTATGAAAGATGTGAAGATTTGTCCGAAATTACCTTTATTGTATTTCATTTTCTCCTTTGTTGTATTTCTTTTTCTCCAGCACTCTGTTTTTGTAATGTTCCTTCGATCGACTCGCTGTGCATTACTCTCCTGGTTGTGAATTCAATTCGATTATCCTTCACTCTGGTTGTGGATGTATATGCGTATTCGATATTGCCTTCTGTTGAGTGAGGAAAAAAAACACGACCTATAGTAGTTGTTCTCTGTCTGCTAACTCTGAATTCAATTGTTCAATGAATAAAACAAAATGGTACAGCACGTAGGCAATGACATAGATGGACAGTTCAGAAAAATTTGCTTCTGTCTTTTTTTATTGCTCAAATCTGAAAAATGCTGAACCCTTTACGTGTTTTCCACTTCTACATTTATACATTTTCACTTACAGTTAATGAAACTGTAGTTACTTTCAGTTAAAAGCAATATAGTTGTATAACTACTAATTCTCGGTTCTGTTTACATGACAAGATCTTCATTTAGACATTTTTATCTTTTCCTCCTTAAGTTGACAGAACAATTACTAAGCTACTGTTTATTAAGGTCAGACACATAACAACCCTAACCGACCAATTAACTTTTGACTAATACAACAATTAAAAGAGAAAAAAAAACAAAATACTACCTCATGCTCTGATAAACTAAACATAAAAGACAATTCAAATGCTAAATCAACTTTCCAACCTAGCAAAGACATCACCTGGTCATGGCGCCCTAGCTGGATGCTCCTGCATCAGGCTCCTGGGGCAAAAAGAAATCATCGCTCTGGTCCATGAGCTTCTTGATTGAAGAACCTGTCTATTCAATCTGCCTGGCATCAAGCCACGAACTGTCCTCAATAGGACGGTTCTTCCACTTGACTAGGTACTGCAGATAATCCTTTCACCGAGTTCATTTAGCCACCTGAGTGTCGAGAATGCTCTCGATCTTGGTAGGTTGAACATAAGGCATCTGTCTCTTCCAAGCTTCTCCTCCATCCCGGGTATTCCGTGTAGGCCGTGTGGTTCCATCTTATTCCTTTTCTTCTGGGTCAGCCGTGTAAGGGAACAAGTCTGCTACATTAAAGATATGTGAAATGGTTATTCCGGGTGGCAACTATATCTCATAGGCATTCGCCGAAAATTTCCGGAGGACTTTGCAGGGTCGTATCTTCTTGCACTTTAGCTTATTGTATGTACCCTTAGGGAAGCGTTCTTTGCGCAAATGCGCGAGTACTTCATCCCCCATGTTGAACTGTACTTCCCTTCTCTTCAAATCAACTTGTTGTTTATACTTTAGGCTGCAATTTAATTTTTACTTGTTCATGCAAATCTCTCATCGCGTTAGCAAAATCTTCTCCATCTACGCTTCACCTTTCCTGCAGTCCAAGATCCCGCAACTCATGCACTCCGCGAGGATGCATGCTGTATAGGATCTGAAATGGACTGAAGCTTGTGCTGCGTTAGGCGAGTCGTTATAAGCGAACTCTGCCTGTGCCAGCACTCGATCCCACATCTGCGAATTCTCTCCAACCATGCTTCGTAGCAGGTTTCCTAGACTCCTGTTTACAACTTTTGTTTGTCCGTCGGTTTGTGGATGATAAGCAGAACTGTAACTCAGCTGTGTGTCCATTTTCTTCCACAGGGTATGCCAAAAGTGTCCTGTAAACTTCACATCCCGATCTGACAGAATGGACTTAGGCAACCCATGTAACCTGACAATCTCTGTGAAAAACAAGTGGGTCACGTGAGTGGCATCGCTGGTTTTCCTGCAACGGATGAAATGCGCCATCTTCAAGAATTTGTCCACTACTACCATCACTGAGTCGTAACCTCTCTGTGTCTTAGGTAGACCTAAGACAAAGTCCACACTGACTGAGTCCCACGGTCTGCCTAAAATAGGTAACGGTGTGTACAGTCCCGTGTTTTGACTGTGAGCCTTTGCCAACTGGCACACTTTACATCTGGCCACAAATCGCTGTACATCCCTTCGCATCTTTGCCCAAAAGTAGAAATGACTAAGCTACTCGAGTGTCTTGTCCATGCCGAAATGTCAGGCCAGATCTCCACTATACTTCTCCCAAATAATATTCTTCCTCATCTAAGCAGTCAAGTATGCACAACTATCCTCCCTTAGACAACAGTTTCTCCTGTAGATTGTAGTCCAACCATGGACTGTTATCTCTCACTAAGGGATTCTGGCATGCCTCATAGGCCTCCTTAAAATCTGTATCAGTCTGGTATAAATCTTTGAAGTGCTCAAAACCCAGCGCTTGCACAGTGATTTCCTGCAAAAGTAGAGCTCTCCTACTTAGTGCATCCGCCACCTTGTTGGCTTGCCCACTAATATGCTTCAATACGAAGTTGAAACTCTGCAAATACTCCACCCATTTGGCGTGTTTGTGGTTCAACTTGTGCTGTTGCATTACATATTGTAGTGTAGAATTATCTGAAAACAACACAAATTCATTTCCCAACAGATAATGCCTCCAGTGTTTTAATGCCTGTATAATAGCATAGAACTCCTTATCATACAATGAATATTTCTGTCTGCCTTCATTTAGCTTCTCGCTGAAAAAGGCCACAGGCTTATTCTCCTGGCTGAGTACACCTCCAATTTCTATACCGCTAGCATCACAGCGAACCTGAAAAAGCTTCTTGAAATCTGGCAATCTCAGGATCGGCCTCTCAATGATCTTTCTCTTTAACAACTGGAAACTTCTCTCTACTACCTCTGTCCATCAAAAAGGCTGGCTGGCCTTTTTAATGGTGTCCAACATTGGTGCACAAATTTCGCTAAAATTCCTTATGAATTTCTGGTAAAAACTCGCAAGTCCATGAAAGCTACATACCTCAAATAAAATTTTCGGCGATGGCCAATTCACTATCGCCACAACCTTCTTCGGACCCATCTTCAGTTTGTTTTCTGCTATTACAAAGCCCAAATAAATCAATTCCTTCTGCAGAAAGGTACATTTCTTCAAATTTGTTAGCAATTTATTCTGCTGTAATTTTTCCAGCACTTTTCGTACGTGTTGAAGGTGTTCTTCCCTTGTCCTGCTAAAAATTAGTATGTCGTCTAGGTACACTATCACAAATTTCCCGATGTACTCCTTCAGCATCTCATTCATTAACCTCATGAATGTATTGGGCGCATTGCTTAGTCCAAATGGCATGACCAGCCATTCGTATAGCCCTCATTTGTCTTAAAGGTTGTCTTCCATTCGTCCCCCTCTCATATCCGAATCTGATGGTACCCGCTCTTCAAATCTATCTTAGAGAAATACGCTGCCCCACTTAAACAATCCATCATGTCATCCATCCGTGGTAGTGGGCACCTGTACTGGATGGTGATTTTGTTGATGGCCCTTGAGTCGGTGTACATCCGCCACTCTCCTCCCTTCTTGGGAGCGAGAACCGTTGGGACTGCACAAGGGCTCAAACTTTCCATTATCAATCCCTTGTCTAACAATTCATGCACCTGCTTTCTAATCTCTTCATTGTCCTTGGGGCTCATTTGGTATGCCACTTTATTCGGAAAACTGGCTTCGGGTATGAAGTCAATATGATGACTTATGCTTCTTTTGGGGGGTAATTTGTCTGGCAAGTCATCCACCACTATATCTGTAAATTCCTGCAACATTTGCTGGATTTCTGTAGGTAAATCTGATACCTCTGTATGCAACAATACTGTCCTTGCTTTCTTTACAACTGCATAAACCATGCCACTATCCTCAACTTGTTTCAGAAACTGTTTTCGGCTAACCAACAATGTTCTTGGTTCACTTGTCCCTGCTGTCCCTTCTTCTTTGATGGGCACAAGCATATGCTTGATTCCATCCTTGACAAACTCATAATAGTTCGTCACTCCATCGTGTAACACTTTCCTGTCGTACTGCCAAGGTCTGCCTAGCAGTATGTGACATACATCCAACAGCATGATGTCACAAACGACTTTATCCTTATATCTGCTTATTTGAAACTCCACCTCGCACTGTTCATCCACTAGAAACTGATGGCTTTTTGCAGCCATGAAACTCTGTAAGGGTTGGGATGTTTCAAGCGCTTCAACTCCAACTTTTCTACCATCTCTGTGGACACTAAGTTATCAGTACTACCGCTGTCAATAATTAACTTACAACACTTACCTTGTGACTTACAAACTATTCTAAACAAAGACTTCCGCTGAGTCTGTTCGGTGACCTCCTTGACTGATTTTAACAACACTTTGTGCAGCACTAGGGCTTCCTCTATCTCTGGAGCATTTTCTGCTTCTTGGGGGGCTGTCGCTGCTTCCTTTAGTTGTGCAACATATGCACCCCGTTGTCCAGCCTGATCTGCCTCTAGACATTCAAATGATCGGTGTCCCCATTTATGACACCTATAACAATGATAACCAGCCCCTCACCTCGACCATTTCCCCTGCCTCGCTGGGATGATCTACCGCCTCTCGCGTTATCACCTCTGTCTGCTAATCCAGAAGCTCTGGAACTGCTGCCTTCCTCATTGCTACTAGCAGTTCGCCCTCTGCCATATGACTGGCCTTTTCCCCTGCCGGCTCCTCGTCCTCTTCGGGAATTTTGCCTTCTAGTAATTTTCTCTTCAGCTTTCATCGCACTCTGATATGCTTCTTCAGTGTTCTTCGGAGATAAAATACTAATTTCATCTAACCCATTTACATACCTGGCTGTTCTTTCCGCAGTATCCTTTGTATATCCGACTCTTAAGTTCACTCGATAGACCTCCTTTGTGTACTCCCTCACCGTCATTCCTTTCTGTTCTAGATTCTACACCTGCCTGTGCAGTGCAATTTGATAGTCTTTCGGCAGAAATCTACCCTTTAACTTGGCCACCATCCTTGACTAGGTTTTAATCGACAACTTGTTCAATCTCTTTCTCTCCGTCTAGACACTATCCCACCACAGGGCTACATGTCCCTTCAATTTCGTCACAGCGAAATTAACTCTGTGGTCTTCGTTGACTTCCTCGCACTCGAAATACTTATCCATCTCACTGATCCAATCCAATAAAACCTCGATAGACAGACTGTCGTCATAGGTTGGGAGTTCTGGCTTGGGTTTACTGCTTGCCACTAAAATAGATCTCAACAATCTCACTTCTGGGGACTCGACTTCTGGTCCATCTGCTACTGCTTCAGTTTCCTCCTCGCTGTCATCGCTTATTTCTGGGTCTCTTCTTCTTCCTGCCTCTATTGCCTCCAAACGGGCAACAAGAATTCTGATCTCCTCTCTAAATCTTTCCTCTGCTATCCTTCGAGCACCTCTGCCACAACCCCTCCTTCATCTCTCCATTTCTCTAACTAACATAAACAACTGCTCTGATACCACTTTGATGTGACCCAGCCCACGCTTCCACGTAGCCTCAGTTATCCACCTGTCCGGGATTTATGATGTTGGTGAGATTGGTTTGTTGTTTCGACGGTTTTTTGTAGATATGGATATCAGATATTTTTATTAGAGTCTGGAAACAATTAATGAGCTCGTAAATATCCACCTATAGTACCTAGCCTCGGTTTTTGTCCTCTCATTTCGTCGTTTACACAAAATGCTCCTGCTTCCCGGTCATTTGCATGGTTTCTGTTCTGCTATGGGGACTCTACAAGGGTTGTTGTCAAAATGTATGGTTTCACTCCGGCACTTATGGAAATCTCTGGTTTTTTTTTGGGTGTGGCTGTAAGTGAACGTCGGGCCTCCAAACTTGTCTGTGCTGTTGTCAGTGGATTGTTCCTGTAGAATGAATCCGCCCTGGTTCTGGAGGTGCGCTTTCTCGAGTTCTTTTTACACAGTGAGTTCTTCATTTTGTTTTATCGTTCTTCTGTTGTTTGATTTCGGAATATGGTCTCTCGGCCAATGGTTATCCTTTGCTGTTGTTGATATTACCCTTTACTTCTGCTACGGTGCGAAAGTTGTTTAACTTTAGGTTTCAATGTGCACAGGTGACAGCACGATGGTTTTTCTCGGCTACAAACCAGGTAATTCGTCCTTCCGTGCTATATACTTACCTTCTTCTGGTGTAGTCACTGACCAAGCCTGCTCCTCTGGTCTCAGGCTTCTTCTGGTTATCTGTGACTCTGTTCCTTAAGGTTCTTGGTCCGGTCGTGCCCAGGTATGCTACGCTTTCCCTTACTGTTGGTTATGCTTCAGTTCTGGTAACACTGTGCAGGTATGCTAATTGTGACTCATTTTATTTGTGTAGGTCAAGGGTTAAACCTGGATGTGAGGGCTTAACACAGTTCAGTCTCCAAATTAAACAACCCTCTGCTGGTAGGTTCTGTCTTCTAAAGCTTGTCAGTTTGTAGCTAGGGTTTCTTTTCGTCTCTGTAGGATTTGTCTCTTGCTATCCTGTACCTGTGTACAAACTGGTCCGTCCTCACAAATTATGCTTGAGTCTTTTTTCGATTCTGGTTATGGTTTGGCTATCTGTTGAGGTTGAGGGTTTTCCCTGATATCAAACCCTAGATTAGGGTTTGTCCATTCTGTCGAACGTTGGGCACTTGTTTTATTTTGAACAAATGTAACACTTAACTTGATTGGAACAACAGCAATGTACACATAAAATTATCTGTCTCTATTTATTTATGAAAGATGTGAAGATTTGTCTGAAATTGCCTTTGTTGTATTTCGTTTTCTCTGGCACTCTGTTTTTGCAATGTTCCTTCGGCTGACTCGCTGTGCATTACTCTCCTGGTTGTGAATTCAATTCGATTATCCATCGCTGTGGTTGTGGATGTATATATGTATTCGATATTGCCTTCTGTTGAGTGAGGAAAAAAACACGACCTACAGTAGTCGTTCTCTGTCTGCTAACTCTAAATTCAATTGTTCAATGAATAAAACAAAATGGTAAGGCAATGACACAGATGGAAAGTTAGGAATAATTTGCTTCTGTCTTTTTTTATTTCTCGAATCTAAAAAATGTTGAACCCTTTACATGTTTTCCACTTCTACATTTATACATTTTCACTTACAGTTAATGAAACTGTAGTTACTTTCAGTTAAAAGCAATATAATTGTATAACTACTAATTCTCGGTTATGTTTACATGACAAGATCTTCATTTAGAAATTTTTGTCTTTTCCTCCTTAAGTTGATAGAACAATTACTAAGCTGCTTTTTATTAAGGTCAGACACATAACAACCCTAACTGACCAACTAACTTTTGACTAATACAACAATTAAAAGAAAAAAAAACAAAATACTACCTCATGCTCTGATAAACTAAACATAAAAGATAATTCAAATGCTAAATCAACTTTCCAACCTGGCAGAGACATCACCCGGTCATGGCGCCCTAGCTGGATGCTCCTGCATCACTCCTGGCACCATAGATCCATCCCCAAACTAAGGGAAGGGATTCCAATCAAATCCATAATGGGAAAATTAAGAGCTAAGCCCTACTTCATTCATTGCAAGTGGCTTCATTTTGATCACTGGGATTATGATAAACATTTGATAATCTAATCTTGGCTTGGTTTGTTTTAAAATTAGCTCATATTGATTCCCAACATGGTATTACTAAATTAGAAGGAAGGAAAGATGGACTATGTACTCTGGAATATCTAAAAAGGGTGAATAAATCTAAATTTCACAATTGCAAAGATATCTGCAATGCATTCACTTGTAATATGGATGATTTTTTTATATTCTTTAGATATCCAATGGTGGCATATTAAACAAAACATTTAACACAATTACATTTACCTATAATTAATTTTGTAAGTTACTTATAATTAATTTTTTTTATTTACCTATGATTGGCATTGTTGTAGTGTTTCCATTTCTAATGTGCTCACAACTCAAACCAAAAGCTATATTACCACTTCTACTTCTATAAAAACAATATAGCTAATATTTTTTAAATACCACTAATACAAAACCACAAAATTCCTGACGATAGGTAACATAACCCTATGATATAGATCAACATCAAATCAAATTTGTATTATTAACATCATAAAAATCATTAACAATGAAAACCCAACCCAAATTGAATTGAATTGGTTCATCTATGAACCAACAAGATATTCACTCTACTAACCCCAATAAAGATTCATCATGGGGATTTAAATAAGAGTTGATTTAGTGAATACATAATAGAAAGAAGAAAAATAATTGAAATCATCATAAACAAATAATTGAAATCATTATAAACCTACAATACCCATATTTTACTTATTGTCATTTTATCTCCTATGATCCGTAATAAGATACGAAAAATGAGGAGAGATGGCAGCCAATGTGTGCGCTAGTATTTCTATCTACAATGGATCATCCACCACTTGGCGATCACAGTCATGGAGTGTCCTTCCATCGTTGTGACCATGACTATTATGGAGTATTATTAGAATGGGTTTGGAAGCTCTCATTCTGGACGAAATCAAAAATTTGAACAGACAATTCAGAAGTGAGGAATGGTGAAGGGGTTTTCTTGGGTTGTATCAACTCAAACCCTCCCTCATAGATATGAGTGTGAATATGAATTATAGGGTGAAATGGATTTCATAGATATGGTTTCTCAACTACTTTTCCTCTATAGGAGGACATGAATAAGGCCACGAGGATCTAACAAATCATGGGAAAAATGAAGGAGATCGTACTAAGTGTCATGAGGGATCTCTACCTTGTGGTTCAACACAGGAAAAGATCCACTTATTTGGCAATGATTTCGTTGAAAGAATCTATTTATGCTACAAATCCATCACATATCTCCACAAACTTGGCAATAAATCATGTAGTGATGAGTTTTTACAATACGTCCAAAGATCTAGAGGATTTTGTCAGATCCTTGCCAAAATACAAAAGGAGCTCCCTTGCACAAACTTCGACATGTGATTATGTGTTAGTTTTTACGCATATCTAGTCATAGACAGGGATTAGGGGATTATAAGTTTTGTAAAATCACAACAGTTTGACAACTCTTATGGTGTATAAATGGATGTGGATAGGATTGCGAGGACTTCATGGATTTTGAAACCATGGTGTATAGACCATTTTATACCTAGATGCTGACAAAGAATGGAAAATGAAAGAGTGGAGCAAAGATTGCTCTTTTCAATATTCAAAATGGCTAAATAATTATATTGTAAACATCAATAATAATTGACTGAAGTAGAATTCAACTCCTATGGAGTAAATTTGAAGTAAAACTAAACTGTTTATGACAGCTAGCAGAAAAAGAAAAAAAAAATCAAATCTGATGACACCTAACTGACAGTGAGATTAATATTTCAACATCCCCTCCTAATCTCAAATGTTACATGTAGAGACACTTATAATTCCTAATTGTTCTCTTTGAAATTCAAATACATTATTTCCCAATGGCTTTGTGAAGATATCTGCAAGCCGATCTTTGGAACCACAAAAATCAAGTACTATGTCCCCATCATTGACAAGCTCACGGATTAAATGAAAACGTGTGTCACTGTGCTTGCATTTTTTGTGGAAAACATGATTTTTTGATAAAGAAATTGATAAACTGTTATCACAGTAAATTAGAATTGCCTCTTTCTGAACATTTGAAATGTCTTTCAATAATCTTCTCAATCATACTCCTTGACAAGTTGCTGAATTTGCTGCTACATATTCTGCCTATGTAGAAGATATTGAAATGATTGAGTGTTTCTTGGACTCCCATGAAATCATATTTGTTCAAAGATTAAAAACATACCCTGAGGTTCCTTTGTGATCATCTAAACTCCCTGCATAATTGTTCTTTGTATAACCTAAAAGTGAACAATTTTTAGAATGTGTATATAACAAACCATAGTCTATTTGCCTTGCAATATACCTTAAGATCCTTTTTGTAACCTTCCAATTAGTGATCTTAGGTGATTGCATAAACCTGGAGACAAAACTTGCTGCAAACATAATGTCAGGTCTAGTTGTAGTTAGATACAACAAACTACCAACTATACTTTTATACAATGTGGGATCAACTGGTGGTGCTACATCTTCTTTGCTTAGTTTGGTTCCTTGAGAAATTGGTGTATCAATAGGTTTACAATTGGTCATTCTGAACTTTTGGATGATATTAGTGGCATATTTTTGTTGACCAACAAAAATGCCATTAGCAGATTCTTGAATTTCAATTCCTAAGAAGTATTTCATGACCCTTAGATCTATCATATCAAACTCTGTTTGCATTTCTGCTTTGAAGTCTTCTAACATCATATTTCCATTATAAATAAGATCATCTACATAAAGGCATACAATAAGAATTTTACCTTCATGAGATTTGGTATACAAAGTTGGCTCATGGTTGCTTCTACGAAACCAATTTTGATGAGATAGGTGTCGATGTGACTGTACCAATCTCTTGGAGCTTGTTTCAAACCATACAAATATTTCTTCAATCTGTATATCTTATGCTCTTTTCTTGGAACTTCAAAACCAGGGGGCTACTCTACATAAAATTCTTCTTGCAATATACCATTTAGGAAGGCAAATTTTACATCATGCTGGTAAGATTTCCATTTGTGTTGAGCTGTTGTGGAAAAAGTGGTTCTGACAGTGTCTAACCTTGCTACTAGAGTAAAGGTTTCACCATAGTCGACACCAAACTACTGTGAGAATCCTTTGGCAACTATCCTTGCCTTATGTTTCTCAATATCTCCTTTTTCATTCATCTTAGTCTTATATACCCATTTTAAACCAATTCTGGTTTTGTCTATTGGGAGATCAACTAATTCCAAAGTCAGATTCTTCTCTATGGAAACAATTTCTTGGTTCATTGCATCTACCCAATGGTTTTCTTTAACTACTTCTTTAAAATGAGTTGGTTGAGATGAAATAAATGTAAGCATATTCTTCTAGTCAAAATCATGCTCTTGCTCATATATTTCTTTGATGCTTCTTATTTTTTGATTGTCTTATGAAGATGTTGAATCACTAGTGGATTCACTGCTTGAAGATGTACCATTTTCAGAATGGTATGGTTCTTCTTGAACCTGCAATCTTGGTGGTTGTGGTGGATAAAAAGATTGATTTGAAGATTCATCAACATTATCAGACCAAGATTTATTTTCAAAAAATTTGACATCTCTTCTTAAAACAAACTTCTTGGTAACTGGATTATAAAGTATGTAGGCCTTTGACTACTCACTATAGCCTACAAAAATACATCTTTCACTCCTATCATCAAGCTTCTTTCTTAGCTTCTTAGGAACATGTGAAAATGTTGTTGATCCAAAAATTCTAAAGTGAGATACATTTACCTTTTTACCATCCCATGCTTCTTGATGTACTGTATCTTGGAGATTGGTTTTTGGATATCTGTTGAGTACATACACTTCTGTCGAACTGCTTCAGCCAAATAATTATTTGACAACTTCTTCTCACGAAACATACATCTGGCCATGTTCATAATCGACTAATTTTTCCTTTCTGCTACTCCATCTTGCTATAGAGTATATCTTGTTGTGCTCTGCATTATGATTCCTTGTTGTTGACAAAAAGCTTTGAAGTCATTAGAGGTTTATGCTCCTCCTATATCAGATTTGAGTACCTTCAAAGGATTTCCACTCTGTTTTTCTGCTCTTGTTTTGAACTCTTTAAACCTTGAGGAAGTATTTGATTTATTTTTGAGAAAATACACCCATATCTTCCTGCTATAATCATCAATGAATGTCAAAAAATAAAGACTACCACCAATGGACTGTGTCTACATTGGACCACATAAATCTATATGGACAAGCTCTAAAGGCTCTTTTTCTCTAGAGGAAGATGTGGGAAAGCTATCTCTTTTATGCTTGGACAAAACACAAATTTCACAATTACAATATTTTTCATTCATAGTAGGGAGACCAATGATGATTGACTATTTTTAAAGCTGACTTAGAGTCTTGAATGGGATATGGCCATATCTAGAATGCCATAGCTGAGATTCATCTATTCTTGACACATTGTGGACTAAAGACTGTGAGAGATTTCAACTTCTAAGAGTCAAAGGAAACATCCTATTCTTGGTTTTTTCAACCTTTGCTATCAATATTCTATTGGGAAATTTGTCATAGATATAACATGTGTTTCCTTGGAATATTACATCATAACCATGTTCCATCAGTTGTCCTACACTAATGAGGTTATGCTTCAGATGTGGAACATAATAAACACCACATATGTATATTTGCTAATTCTGTTTAGTAAGAATGGGGACAATACCGTTTCCTTCAGCTCTAATGCAATAATGATCTCCAAGAGTAAAGAGTAATTTCTAATGTTATGGAGGAATCAAGATAAGAAAGTAGATTTTTGTTACCTGTCATATGATTGTTGCAGCCACTGTCCAGCAACCAAAGATCCTTATTGTGAGTGTCTTCAGAAAGATGGCATGAAAGAAACATTGTTTCAGAGGATTCTCCTTCATTGTTAGAGAGATGGACACTGCTTCTTTGCTAATCTAACTGTTTCTTTCTAGATTCATGTTAATAATGCTCGAATTTCTTGCAGTAATAACATTCAACATTAGATCTTCTCCATGGTCTACTTCTCTAAGTTTGCTTTTGTGGAGGTCTCCACTGCTCTCCTACATGATGATGTTCTTGATCTGTCTCTACTTCAGCCTCTACCTCACTTGTTACCACCTCTATATCCTCTACCTCTACCTCTGCCAAAAGAAATTTGTGCTTTGAAAGCTTGTTCCATGGAATCTTCTGCCAAGTTGAGTCTTGTTTTGTGTGCTAGAAGTGATCCAGTCAACTGTTCTACTGAGAAAGTTGTAAAATATTTGGATTCCAGAATGGCTATTACAATCATGTCATATTTCTTGGGCAGACTTCGAAGGAATTTTTGAAAAAATTTCTGATATTAAATGGTTTCACCAAAGAGTTTGATTTGATTGACTATTCCCACTACTCTAGTCATGAACTGATCCACATTTTTTGTGTCAGTCATCTTTAGGGTTTCGAACTGTGATCTTAATGTCTATAATTTAATTGTCTTCACTGTATCATTACCTTGATATGCAACTTTCAAGATTTCCCAAGCTTCATATGTTGTGGATGCGCCAGTTATCTTGTCGAAAATAGAGTCATTGACTGAGTTTTGTATCCAACATTTGGCTCTATGTTCTTTCTTTCTGAGTTTAGTAGCTGCATTCCTCTGATTATTGGACATGGCTACCCATGCTTCTTGGTCGGATCTACATAGGTAGTCTGAAGTGTATCCCAACACTCTTGGGCTTGTAGGAATGTCTTCATTCTCAAAGACCAAAACTCATAATTTTTTCCAAGCAGAGTCAAGATTTGTGGCAAAGCGTTGAAGGAAGTCATTTCTTCAAATATGAATGTGCACCTACTTTTTTTAAATCTCTTTTTCAAATTTAAAAAAATCTAAAAAAAAACCATCTAGATATAAAACACTATCTCCTTTCTATAAATAAATTATTTGATTTTAATAAAATATGCTCCTTTTTAAAAAAGATATGCACTTTTTTAACTCAAAAAAATCTCCGTTGACAATTTAAAAGACCCATTTAAAAAAATAAATCATACCCCTTTTTAAAAACCTTCGAATACAATAAAACCTTTTAATACGATAGGAGTGATTTTTTAATCACGAATTCAATACTCCCTCTTTTTTAAAGTCGAAAAAGAATTTAACAAACTCTTATGTGGATGAATTAAAAAATTCGAGGAGCATACTTCAAAGAGCGTACAAGGGTTAGAGTAGTACTTCGAGGAGGAGACTTCTATTTTCTTTTGACCTTGATGTTGAAATGACTTGTTGGAGCCAAGAAATTTAACTTTGTTGATTCTTTTGCCGCATGCGCAAATCTGATGCGGTCCACTGCCCAATTGTGCGCAGTGCTTCAACGAACGGGGTGTGGAAGTTTTAAGAATCCAACAAATTCTTAATTTTGCGACTTCCGCGTAGTTTCTTCTTTGCTGAACTGCAGATACGATGTACTGACCCTCTTTTACAAGTGCACAATTGCACTTTTCTCCTTGGCCTCTCATGCTTCTTGTTTGTGAGCCCAAAAAAATTGAAGCAATGCTTTCTTTGGAGTTTTATGCGACTTGGAACTCCAATACCATGACAAAGAATGGAAAATGAAAAATTGGAGCAGAGATTACTCTTCGCAATATTCAAAATGGCTAAATATATTACATTGTAAACATCAATAATAAATGACTGATGTAGAACTCGACACTTATGGAGTAGAAATGAAGTAAAAATGAACTATCTATGACACCTAAGAAACAATAGAATCAAATGTGATGACACCTAACTCACAATGCGATTAATATCTCAATAGATGCGAGGCAAACTGTCTAGCTAGATATGGGATTGGACGATCCCCGTCAGATCGGGAAATTAGACAAAAAGAGAAGGAAAAAATCAAGATCGTCATAGTGTGATCTATACTTGTGCTCTAAAGACTTCTTCATAGTTTAATTCAAGGCTCAAAAATATGTGGTAAATGTTCTAAAATAAATACCATAGTTTTGGGGTAGAGCCAGGGTCTTTGTTACCCCATGGTTTCTAGAGTTTAATGCAACAAACATGGGGGTAAAAATGATGTCATTTTGTGTGAGGCTATTGTGGATTTTTTTGTAGATTCATAGGTCATGTAATGTACTAAAAAATAAGACAATAATATACTCTACTCTTTAAAACAACAAAAACCAATGATCGATGAAAACAATAATCGACAAGAGGAAGATAATCAAAGAAACATAACACAATTGTTTCTCTGGGGAAAGCCACTGCTCAAAACCCCAACTATCTATTGCATTAATCAGAAATCTAAGTGATAATACAAAGGTTTTTCTCACGAGAACAATTCCTGTACAAGTATGATAAATTCTCTGCCTCACAAGCCCGCATTGGCCAACAATTAGCTAATTTAGGTTGCCTTCTGAGCCCCTATTTCCTTGCACAATTCCCAAGAGGAGTAGCCTAAATTTAATTGGGAATTTCTTCTTCCATAGCTGTGCAATCCAAATCCAGGTTCTCTTCTGATTGCATGCATGATCTGTACAACTCAGATCATTGTATAACTGATAGTACAATCTCCCTGCACTCTAGTCTCAACTAGGTCTTTCTTCGAATTGACATGCATGAGTTTCTCATGAGGGAATCTTCAGTTAGATGGAGTAGCATTGAGGATGCACCAACTCACTACTAAAACTCTAGTAGTTCCACCCACAGTTAGAACTAGTTTAACTGTCTATAATTGAGTCAAACTGAGTTATCCAATTACACCTCAAACAAACTCAATCTGGACCCCTAAAATTTAGGAAGAACATATACATGACTACAGAAATACTTCCAACTCGAAATTCTTAAGCTAATTATGTTAATTAAACTTAATTAACTATTTACAAGTTGCTATGAGAATAGAATTCAATTTTAATTCATAGTTTAATTCAAGGACAAAATAAATTGAAATTTCTTGTTTCCATTTCTTAACACTCAATCTTAACAAGAAAGGGATTATAAACTACCCCGATCCTGTCTCCGCGAAACTCGAATTTTGACAATGCCTTTGTCAAAATGTCAGCATCTTGATCCTCCGTGGGCATGTACTCCAACAACATAATCTGCTTCAATACACAATCTCGAAGATGATGATATCGAATATCAATATGTTTGGACCAATCATGAAAAATTCGATTTTCAAAGAGTTTGATACATCTTTTATTATCGCAGTAAATCACAGTTGGATTCATCTGCTGACCAAACAAACCAACCAGAATCTTCCTCATCCAGATGGCCTCACATGCTGCCTGACTTCCAACCATGTATTCTGCCTCTGCTGAATTGAGTGCATGTTAGGTCCCTATAATATTAGTGTATTCCCTCATTATTATTGTCATTGTAGCCCCTTATTGTTATTGTTGTGCTCATGTTGTCCCCATATTGTTATTATTGTGCCCCATAGAAGGAAACTATTGTTATTGTTGTGCCCTTACATTATTATTGTTATGTCGACTTTGACTATAATGTGACCCCTTAGACTCCTATATATAGAAAGGAGGTCTTGTCATTTGTATCATCCAAGAATTGTTCATTTGTGTAATGTAAAGAAGATTTCCCCCTCAAAGAGACTTATTTTGAAGTCATTTATCTATCTTTTGTTCTATTTTGTGAGTTGGTTGCATAACAATTGATATAAGAGCTTTGGATTCTAGGGTTTCGCTACTTCAAACAAGTCATTGTGGAATTTTTGCTATAACTTTTTTTCTACAATGTTTCAAAAGACAAAATTGAAACCCATTTGAGTCAAAATCGTGATGAACCTCAGGTCTGAATTTTAGATCTTGTCTCGCTATATTTTCAGAGATATGATCCAAGGAAGTTAGGATTTTGGAAAACTCCCAAATTATATCGCAAATAGGTGACCTAGGGAACATCATCATAAATTTCCCTTTGAGTATCAGATTGAAATTTTGTAAAATGGTAAATAAACAAGACAGACTGTAGTTTTATGTGTATTGGTTTTAGGCCCTTAGGTTGTAACAGTGACACGTGGCACTTCGTACAAGTTCACTCTACTAAACCAGTCTATAATTAGGTTGCTGTGGGAAAGTTAGAATAACTATTTCTTGGAGAATCCAATCGTGATAAGAATTATGGGGTTGAAATGATGACTCAAATTGCTACCACAGGATGAAATTTTAGACCTTGGAGATTCAAAATTACAAAGATACAATAGATTCAATATTGAGCTCATACAAAACCAAAAAAGGTGTGTAGTCTTTTTAATATTTTGTGTAAGTTTGGTTTGAAAAATTAGTTTGAAGGAATTCAAAGGACATAGTGAAGCATAATTATCATTAATTGATGCCTCATAGAAAGAAAATGGAAACACCTAGGAAGCAACCTGAAACTTCGAGCATGACTCATGAAGAAGAGGAAGAAATGCAACATGATATATCAAAATTATGAGACCAAGTGCAACAAATTTCACTCTCACAAAAAGTAACAGAAGCTAAGATGGATGTTTTAAAGAAAAATGTGGAAGCTAATACAGATGGTTTAAAGAATGACGTGGAAGATAATATGGATGGCATGGAGGCTAAAATGGATAGTTTAGAGGTAAACATATAATATTTGAAGAAAGACATGGAAGGTTTGAAAGGAGGCTTGGCAAAGTTGCTACAAGAAATGCTTCCTAATGGCGAAAAGGTAGTAGAGAAAACTCATGATGAGAACAAAATAAATGTTAGTCATGATTTAATAGACTCTAATGTTGGATTGAAGCCAACCATGTTCCAAAGATTGATATGAGGAAGTTTGATTGCAAGGATCCCATAACATGGATACTATAGATAGAGCAATATTTCGATCTCCATAATGTGCAAAACAAACAAAAGGTACGCATTGCGACTTTATATTTGGAACCCAATTAGTTTGTGTTGTATCAATGGCTTTTCTCTCGTAAACAAATTGTCACTTGGGAAATTTTTACGGAAGAAATTATAGCACATTATGAGGATACAAAAAGAAACACCTTTTTTAGCCGATTGATAAATCTAAAAAAAAAAGGTCAATGGTGGAGCACATTAACAACTTCCAAAAATTGAATATAAGGGTAAAATATATTCCAGAGGAGCATAGGATTAATGTGTTCATAGGGACATTAAAGGATAACATCCAACATGAGGTTCGTCTTTGGGAACCTAATTCATTAGAGAAGGCATTCAAGTTGGCAAGAAAAATTGAAAGTAAAATTATGGCAACAAGGAATCCTACCAATCACAACTATAAAGATGGAAGTGTTGATGCTCCTAGCCTTCCACAACTTACAAGGTTTAGACTACAACAATTGGAAGAAAAAATAGCAAAAGAGCTTTGTTATGGTTGCAATAGGAAATACACTAAAGGTCATAAGTGTGCTGAGAATAAATTATTTTACATAGATTGTGAAGAGGAAGAAGAAAATGAACAAGAAACATCAAAAGAAGAAGATACACACTAGGAACAAAGCCTAGAGAAATAAGAAATGAATCTGACCATATCTTGTAGTGCATTGGCTGAAATAAACACTCCTCAAAATATCAAGATAGAAGGACATATCAAGAAGAAAAAGGTAATAGTGTTGATTGATTCGGGAAGTATCCATAATTTTATTCATTGTAAGATAGCGAGGGAATTGAATTGCTTCCTATATCCAACACCAGAGTGTCAAGTGATGGTTGCAAATGGAAGAACCATAAATTTCTCTGGTAAGTGCCATAATATCAAGCTATCGATGGGAAAATATGTATTGAATAGTCCAATGCTTTCCATTCCAAAGGGTGGTGCTGATGTTGTACTAGGAGTCCAATGGATACAATATTTGGGTATGATAGATTTTAATTTTCAAGAAATTTTCAAGAACCTTTTTTTTTGCTAGATCGTAAGGAAGTTGAATTAATGGTTATCACAGAGAAACTAGGAAAGATAATCAGCTCTAATGGCATGACAAAGCTTCTAAATAAATAACAACGTCGTGGCGTAATTGCACAACTATGTTCGCTAGGGGTTCCCACGTCAAAATCATCTATTTCTCCAGATCTCCAAAACGCCTTGGACAATCATTCGAAGGTATTTGAGACTTCCAAAGGCCTCCCACCTATTTTTTATCATGATCATGCTATTCATTTGATTCCAGGAAGTGTTCCTCCAAACATTAGGCCTTATAGATATCTCTATCCCCAAAAGAGTGAAATTGAATGTATGGTCGCAGAAATGCTAGAGGCTGGTATAATTCAACTTATTCAAAGTTCTTTCTCTACTCCAGTAGTATTGGTGCATAAGAAGGATGGATCATGGCGCATGTGTTCAGATTATATGGAGATCAACAAGCTCACTATTAGAGATAAATTTCCCACTCTTGTCATTGATGAATTATTGGATGAATTACATGGAGCAATTTACTTCACCAGGTTGGACCTTCATTCAGGATATCATCAAATCATAATGAAGACTGAAGACATTCCAAAAACAACATTTAGAACTCATGAGGGTCATTATGAATTTTTGGTCATGCCTTTTGGCCTTACCAATGCACCTTCTACATTTCAAGGCTTGATGAATTCCATTTTCAAACCCTTCCTTAGAAAATTTGTGTTAGTAATTTTTGATGATATACTAACCTACATCAAGTCGTGGAAGGATCATGTTCAACATGTTGATAGAGTTCTCAAACTACTGGAGGAGAAAAAATTATATGCAAAAACCTCCAAATGTTTCTTTGAAGTACAAGAGGTGGAATATTTGGGTCATATTGTATCTCATGAAGGTGTTAAGATAGACCCTAGTAAAATTAAAGTCATTAAGGAATGGAAAATCCCCACATCCATAAATCATCTGCAAGGATTTCTCAGGTTGACAGGGTATTATCGCAAGTTTGTTAAACATTATGGGAGAATAGCAACACCTCTAACAACATTACTAAAGAAAGACACATTTTCTTGGACTCCAAAAGCAATTAAAGCCTTTGAACATCTTAAAGAGAAAATGTGCCAAGCACCGGTCTTAGCTACACCAGACTTCACAAAAACCTTTATTGTGGAATGTGATGCCTCAATAAATGGAATTGGTGTTGTTTTAATGCTAGAAGAAAGACCCATTTCTTTCGAAAGTCGTTCAATCAAAGGAAAGTATTTACACAAAGCTATTTATGGGAAGGAAATGTTGCCAATACCACATGCACTTAAGAAAAGGTGACCTTACCTAATGGGAAGACACTTCAAGGTAAAAACAGATCATGGTAGTCTTAAATAATTTCTAGAACAAATATTATCTTCAGGAGAGCAGCAAAAATGGGTCACAAAGATGTTGGGATATGACTTTGAAATCATCTACAAGAAAGGGAAGAAAAATGTTGTTGTAGATGCACTCTCAAGAAAGTATGAGGATGTGGAAGCATTGCTTAGCACCATTTTTATTATCCAACCAGACTGGATAAACGAAGCAAGGGATGAATTGAAGAATGACGAAGAAGTGTGGGCACTCATTCAAAAGTTACAACAAGACCCTAGTACATCTGATACATTTAGCTTGAAAAATGATTCGTTATGGAACAAAGATCGCTTATACCTCTATAATAATTCCCAACTCAAACAAAATATTCTTATGGAATTGCACACCTCTCCCTTAGGAGAGCACTCAGGATTTTTAAAAACTTACCGCAGGGTTAAGAAGGATTTTTTGGGATGACCTTAAATCTGATATTCAAAAGTTTGTGGCAGAATGTTTGGTTTGCCAACAAAATAAAGTTGAAACAATTAAGACCCTAGGTCTATTAAAACATTTATCCATTCTAAGTCAACGTTGGGAGGAGGTTTCAATGGATTTTATCAGAGGTCTACCCAAGTATGAAGGAAAGAGTGTCATCATGGTGGCAGTTGATAGACTTACCAAGTAAGCACACTTTTGTGCATTATCTCATCCCTTTAAAGCCAATACAGTTGCTACTGAATTTATGGAAACACTTCAAAAGCTACATGGAAACCCAAAGATTATTGTAAGCAATAGAGATCCCATTTTCATTGGAAATTTTTGGACATAATTATTTTCTTGTCTGGGTACTCGGTTAGCTCATAGCTCATATTATCATCCTCGATCTGATGGGAAAATTGAGATAGTGAACAAATGTTTGGAAGGATATCTTTGTTGCTTTGTATATGATAAACAGACACAATGGATCAAATGGTTGCCTCTGGATGAATGGTGGTATACCACTTCCTTCCATACTACAGCAAAAATGACCCCATTTATGGCACTTTATGGATATCATCCACCGTCCATCACATCATATTTGTTGACACCTAATCATAGGGATTGGGTGAACAACTGTAATTAAGTCTAAATAAATAATAGAGGAAATGGAGAGTCATCGGGAGATAAACTGAACAGTCACTCCCTCTTGTATATAATAATAAACAACCTGAATGAATAACACAATTACATTTGAGGAGTTACCTCCTGGCCTGACATGGTATCAGAGCCAACTCCCAAAATTAGCTTTTGTGTTGTAACTCCTTGCATAAGTTTTCTGCCATATTATGTCCCTCTATTCTCTGCGCTCTCTGCCATACTGTCCCTATGGTATTTTTAATCACTCTTGCATAATTGTCCTACTACACCCATTGCATCAAACTACTGGTTTCATATACCTCTGTCATATTAATGAGCATTGTGGTATTGGTATCTTCGTTGTTTGAAGCCCTGCACCATACCACCACTGACCATAATTTGAATGCTCTCTCTGCATACACGCTTCCTGCAGATATAGTTGTTGTATTACATTTTCCGTTGTCCACTGTGGTATTGGTCCCATAGAGTTGCTCCCATACGAGCCCTCCTCTCCTCACAGATCTCCATACGTGCTCTCTTCTGTGTACTCAACACTGCTCCATACACATTATCGCTCCATATGTAGCCTGGTAGCCACTACTCCCCGCAGATTACGCTTCATTCCATAGAGTTGCTCCTTCGGATCTTAAATGAATGGACTACAGGAGGAGACAAGCGCATTTCAATCTGAAGCGAGTATAGTGGAAGCTTATGTTGGAGAAGCTACAACCTCATATAAATCTAGGGTCGAGGCATTGAAAATTAAGTTTGAGTCTTTTCGGATCTGAACTTTTTTTTGCAAAGAAAATGTTGGTAAACAACCCCTCCTCCATGCTAATGTTATTTTCATATATACGCTGGTATATATAATGTTGTCTCCATGCTAATGTTGTTTTCATATATACGTTATCCCAATATACCACGCTGGGCTCCCATAATGTTGTTTTCAAAATGTTGTTTTCAAAGTGGACGTTGTTTTCAAAGTGGCTGACATAGTTAACGCTCCTGCGTTTGACTAGTTTGGCTCCCCATATACCACCTTCCCTAAATATTCCCTCCCCCATATATTACCTCCCCAAAATAATACCTCTGTTTTTAATATATCAGAGTGCAATTTTTAACCACCAGAAGTGCATTTTTTGGCAGCAGGGTAATTTTTTTTTATTTTTTTTTTAAATGCATTCACTGATATCTATTGTGGGAGTGGTTCTCACTGGGAAGGAGAACTATCCAGAATGGTCGCGGAAAATCAAACACACTCTCATTTTTAATGAGTTGTGGAAAGGAGTGCGTGTTGGAAATGAAGACAAAGAGCCTGAACAACCTGCCTTAGACAAGGAATTCACCATTTGGGAAAATAAGAACAACAAGGCTTATGCATTAATTGCAGCATCAGTAAATGAAGAGGTGAGTCGCCATATTTCACCATTTTCAAATGATTTCGAAGCCTTACAAAAAATGAAGGAACTCTATGACTCACACTCTGCACTTGAAGTTGTTCAACTCATGATTAAATTGTTCACCCTTGAATTACAAAATGATGATCCTCTTGCTCTTGCATCAGAAGTAAAATCTATTATGCATGATATCAAAGTCACTAATGTTGAACTGGACATTCCTCTGATAGCTTTTCTCAAGGCACTTTATCCCACTTACTCAAATTATCTTGAGTCATTGCAAGCAAATGGAAACCTCAAAGATATTATGTTTGACTCACTTGTGAAAAAATTTGCTGAAAGAGAGAAAGCTTTTGGGAAGAAGACAGCTCCTCAGTCTTCTGAAGAGGTTGTGTGCCTTGCACATAGAGAGAAGAATCTTGCTCAAGATTCTTCTAGAGGAAGAGGTGGTCGAAGAGGAAGAGGAAGAAATTTCAGAGGTAGGGGGGGCAGACACTCTCAAGGAGAAAAGTCAGATTTGCACTGCATACACTGCAAAAGAGATGTATCACATGATGCATCCACATGTAAGTTGCGTTGGGACAGAATTGAGCATGAAAGAAACCAACCCAAAGGTAAAACTAATGACAAAGAGAAAGGTAAAGCACCTGAATCTACTCACTATGTTGTGGCACATTGTAATATTGGAGTAAATGAAGACTTATTTAATGCTTCACTTGCTTCTTGGAAAAATGATTCTTTGCTTGATTCAGGAGCAACTTGCCACATGACTTTTGGAAGAGATGTTTTTGAAGAATTTATTGACAATGTTGATGGAGCAATATACTTTGCAGACAAATCGAAACTCAAGCCATCAGAGCTTGGCATAATCAGGCTTAAATTGCCCGGTCTTCCAGACTTTCTTCTGCATCATGTTTTATATCTCCCACAACTGAGGAGAAACTGGTTGTCCTTGGTCCACATCTGCCAGCAAGGACACTCTATTCATATGTTTGATGGCAAACTTGAGGTGAGAAAAGCATCAGACCACTAACTTGTCATGATGGGGATAGAAGAAGAAAGGCTTCTCAAGTGTAGGGTACCTCTGCTCATGCATAAAATTTCTCATACAATTCTCATTATGAAGAAGGTACATTTCCATCAAGTTTATTATGGCATGCTAGATTTGGACACTTGAACTATGACAACCTCTGCTTGCTGAAGAAAAATGGTGTTACTGGTTTGCCTACAATTCCTAGGAAACTCAAGCAATGTGATGCTTGCATTCTAGGAAAGCCTATAAAACAATCTTTTCATGATTCACATTCCAGAGCACATAGAAAACTTGAACTCATTCATTCAGATTTATGTGGTCCAATGCCTGTTCCTTCTGGAAATGGAAATAAATATATGATTACATTTATTGATGAGTACACCAAAATGTGTTGAGTTTATTTATTGAAGAACAAATCTGATGCTTTTCAAACATTCAAGAACTTTTGTACATGGATTGAAAATGATGCACAATCTCATATTGGGTCTATTCGCACTGATAATGGAAAAGAATACACTTCAAATGAATTTGAAAACTATCTTTGCCAACATGGGATCAAACATCAAACAATTGTGCCTTATAATCCCCAACAGAATGGAGTAGCTGAAAGAATGAATAGGACAATCTTAAATATGGTGTGCTCCATGATGTTTTTCAAAAATGTAAAATTGATGTTTTGGGCTGATGCAGTTCTATGTGCTCTATATGTAAAGAATAGATGCACATCTAATGCTATTAGAAACAAGACTCCTTATGAAATGTGGTATGAGCACATTCCTTCGATAAAGCATCTCAGGGTCTTTGGTTCCACATGTTATGCCTTGATACCAAAGGTACATAGAAACAAACTTGGTGCAAGAAGTCGTAAGTGTATCTTCTTGGGGTATTCAAACACCTCCAAAGCATACCATCTCTATGATCAAGTCAATACAAAGTTTGTTGTATCTAGAGATGTAATCTTTCTTGAATCATCCAAAACTGACAATGTTGTTGAGTGACAACTTGATCGCTTGGATAGATTCACAAATGCAAAATCATTTCAAGAATTTGATAATCAGATTCCACATCTTGAAGGGGGGATTCTTATACTAGATCAACCTATGGAATCTTCTTTTGAAGTACTCTCTCCCTCGCATGAAACTCCAACAACGGATGATACTTTGAGTGATGTGATTGACAGAATTGGGAGACTCAATCTTGATTCAGTCCCAACTCAAGCAATGAAGCAGCTTGGACCATCTAAGAAAGGTCCCCCAAAGTGGCTGACAAAGACACTTGAAAGTATTCATCCCGATGAGGTTGGAAAGACAGGAACTAGAAATTCAAACCGGCAAAATGGAGGTGATGTAGTTGACTCTGATTCACCTGTTGATATGGATGTTTCTTATGATTGTGAATTGAATTTGTCTACAGATTTTGAACCAACTTCCTTCAAATAAGCTGCTTCTCATGATGAATGGAAATAAGCAATGCAAAAGGAGTATGATGCCTTGATAAAGAATGGCACTTGGAAGCTAGTTGATCCTCCATTGGGAACCAAACCAATTGGTTGCAAGTGGGTCTACAAGAACAAGTATAAAGTTGATGGCTCACTTGACAAGCACAAAGCCAGGCTTGTGGCAAAAGGTTTTGCACAGAAGGAAGGGGTTGATTATGAGGAGACTTTTCCCCCACAACAAAATGGGCTACCATTCGGACACTCTTTGCCCTAGCAGCTCAGAACGGTTGGAAAGTCCATCAAATGGATGTAAAAACTGTTTTCTTGAATGGAGATCTAAAAGAGAATGTTTTTATGTCCCAGCCTGAAGGATTTGCTATGAAAGGACATGAACATAAAGTATGAAAACTTGTGAAATCCTTGTATGGCCTCAAACAAGCACCATGAGCCTGGTATGAAAAACTAACTGAGCATCTTCTGAAACTCAATTTCAAACATTATGATCTTGATGATGCAACTTTGTTTGTCAAGAAGGTTGGCAAAACAGTTGTATATCTTGTGGTATATGTAGATGATATTTTGATTATAGGGAACAATGAGAGCTACATTACATCCAGAAAGAAGGAATTGAGGAAAGGTTTTGAAATGACTAATTTGGGCTATGTTCATTACTATCTTGGTATTGAAGTAACTCAACATCCAAAGTCCATATTCCTTTCTCAAAAGAAGTACATTGGAGATTTGTTGAATAGATTTGGCATGACTGGATGTAATCCTCTGAATACTCCAATGGAACAAAACTTAAAGCTCACATCCATTGAAGGAAAAGAATTTGAGGATGCAACAAAGTATAAACAGCTTGTAAGAAGTCTCAACTACCTAACTACTACCAGACTAGACATTTCGTTTGCTGTTGGAATCCTCTCCAGGTTTATGCAAAATCCTTGTGAGGGACATTGGTCTGCTGCAAAAATAGTTCTAAAGTACCTGAAGGGAACTCAATACTTTTGAATCAAGTATACACAGGTGGGCGACTTCAGCTTGATTGGATACTCGGATTCAGACTTTGATGGAGACAAAGAAACTAGGGTATCTACTTCAAGTTATGCTATGAGTCTTGGATCAAGAGCTGTCTCCTAGAGATCACGCAAACGATCAATTCTAGCAGATTCCATAATAGAGGCAGAATATGTGGCAACAACTGAGTCAACAAAAGAAATTGTGTGGCTCAGGAAAATTCTTGAAGATTTGCGGGTAAAACAAGTACAATCAACTCCACTCATGATTGACAATACCTCGGCATAAAGTTGGCCAAGAACCCAAAGTTCCATGATCGAACGAAGCACATCAATACAAAATATCATCTAATTCGACATCATGTTGAGGCCAAAACAATCCATCTTCACCATTGTTCCACTAATGAGCAGATTGAAAACATCTTCACCAAAGCGCTTGGAAGAGAAAAGCTTGAAAGATTCAGAATGATGCTTGGACTCACCAAAATCCCTTCAGATTAAGGGGGGAATGTTGACACCTAATCATAAGGATTGGGTAAACAACTGCAATTAAGTGTAAATAAATAATAGAGGAAATGCAGAGTCATTGGGAGATGAACTAAAGAGTCACTCCCTCTTGTACATAATAATAAACAACCTGAATGAATAACACAATTACATTTGAGGAGTTACCTCCTCGCCTAACAATATTTAAGAGAAAATTCTAAGGTTCAAGCAATGGAAGATCACATCGATCCTCAACAACAAGTTCTCCAACTCTTAAAGGATAACCTCATGTTGGCACATAATAGAATGAAACAATAGGCAGATGAACATCGCAGCGAAAGAAGTTTTGATGTAGGCGACTGGGTATTTTTTATGGCTACAACCATACAAACAAATGTCCCTCAAGCAAGCTACGAAGGATAATACATTATCACCAAAGTATTATGGTCCGTACAAGGTGTTGCAAAAGATTAGTAATATGGCATACAAATTGGAGCTTCCTACAACTTCTCGAGTGCACCCAGTTTTCCATGTTTCATGCTTAAAGAAGGTTATAGGTGACAAGCTCCTAGTTCAAACAATATTTCCAGAACTTGATGTGGAAGGAAAAAACATATTAGAACCTGAAGCAGTGACAGAAACAAGAACTCGACAGCTATGAAATCAATCAATTTCAAAGTATCTCATCAAGTGGAAGAACTTAACCGCTGAATTTTCCACATGAGAGGATGAGAATTTTATACAGAAGCATCGAGAACTACTCAAGCATTGAGGACAACACTATTATGAAGGAGAGGGACATGTTAGGTCCCTATAATAATAGTGTATTCCCTTATTATTATTGTCATTTAGCCCCTTATTATTATTGTTGTGCCAATGTTGTCCCCATATTGTTATTATTTTACCCCATATAAGCCCACTATTGTTATTGTTGTGCCCTTACATTATTATTGTTATGCCGACTTTGATTATATTGTGACCCTTTAGATTCCTATATATAGAAAGGAGGTCTTTTCATTTGTATCATCCAAGAATTGTTCATTTGTGTAATGTAAAGGAGGTTTCCCCCTCAAAGAAGCTTATTTTGAAGTCGTTTCTCTATATTATCTTCTATTTTGTGTGTTGATTTCATAACAGTGCAACCGATCTATGTTTCCTGATGTATTAAGAAACTGTTGCTGACCTAATACTGAAGATCCCTCCTGATGTGCTCTTCCTGTTGGATGGACTCCCTTCCCAATTTTCATTAGTGAAGCCTTGAAGCTTCAGTCCCTCTGTCTATCTGTACCACAATCCATATTGAGTAGTTCCCTTGAGGTACCTCAACACATGCTTTTCCGCCTTCCAATACAACTTTGTAGGCCTAACCATTGCTCGACTAAGCTGGTTAACTGCATAGGACATATCTGGTCATGTGTTCACCAAATAAATGAGTGAACCCACAAGCTTCCTGTAAACAATAGCTTCCACTACTTCCGCTAAAGTAATATCTTCCTTCATCCAGTTAATTGCTAGAGAAGTCTCCATGGGTTTGCTGCTCTCCATGCGGAACCTCCTGAGTATCTCGTTGGCATAATTTCCTTGAGACACAAACAATTTTCCATCACCCTGCAATTGGGCCTCAAATATGCCCAATTTTCCACTATATAATACGCCATTGATAACCTAAATTCATATACTTTTACACTCATTCCGTACCATAATTCCTCAACTTGTTGTCAAATCACATTTTGCATCTTGTGGTTGATTATCACTAGTTTTCTTACATTTTTTATGGTTAGGGTTGATTTTTCCATGATTTACTAATGACATCTTTTGTTAAGTTCATTTTACGCAGGTTTCCATTGCCAAAATTCCTCACAAGTCAATTAAACTAGTTGGTGCAAGTAGAGTACAGAAATATCCAATGTGTGGCTTCGACATTTCGGCACGATTCCAGGGAAAATCGAGGAGGTTTTTGTTAAAAATGATGTTCTAACACCTTCCCATGAGTTGGATTTCACCCAGATCATACATGTGGGTCTCTAGAAGCAAATCAACAAATATGCTCAAAATTCGCTCAGTTTCCAAACTGCCAAGTTTGACCTCAATTTGAGTGCATCTGGAGGTGAATCTGGAAAATATGAGAAAATGGGTTTGTTACCAATATAACAAATTATCTATAGCCAAAAAAATTTCTCTAGATTCAAATTTGTATAAACGTTATATGCGGGTCTTTGAGGTAGTGTTATAAAAAA
Organism: Pinus tabuliformis; assembly: GCA_031772625.1. Taxonomy (NCBI): domain Eukaryota; kingdom Viridiplantae; phylum Streptophyta; class Pinopsida; order Pinales; family Pinaceae; genus Pinus; species Pinus tabuliformis. The sequence goes on from CM062813.1 coordinate 824,325,102, forward strand.
TGATTGTTTTTCCAGAGTTATAGAATCTTGCAAAAAGAGCCATATAGCCAAATTAGGGCATGCTTTCCAAGGATATGGATTTGAATGAGATGAATCCAAGATATTTTTTGGTTGAAAATATAACAAATTATGCTCCCTCCAAACCGTTTTCCAAAATTCTTCATGGTTAGGAAGATATGCCAATAACTTTGAGGTCATTTTGTTAAAAATGGGCAATTTTCCAAAATTCAAGAAAATGACTAATTCACCTTGTAAATATTATAAATGGTTTAGCCATGGTCTGTATTGTAACATTTTTTTGGAAGAAGGAGGATAGGTAAGGAGGATAGATCGAAAGCACTGAAAGAATGTATCCATATGAATATATGTTTTGAATTTTAATACAACTCCAATTCTGTACTTAAATGTTGTAAGTGATTTTGGTTCTTGAGTTCTAAGTGATTTGAGTTAATCTGGGCTTGCTCTAGGAGTGTCAAGGATCCAACACCTCTGGAAACAAGTCTTATAGTTAGTTTAGATATTGGATTAGTTTTCTTTGTTAATTTAGAACAACATTTTGTGTGATTGCTTAGTTTTTTTTTTCGTACTTAAAGTTCTTGTTGTAATTTCATAGACCAAGTCAACAAAGATAAACTTCCCTGATTGATATAACTTGATCAAGGTCATGTTGAGCGATGGTTAAATATATATTTGTTTCTTTTGGAATCTTACTATACATAGATGTTTATGAACTCTTCTTGATTCAAATTCACAGTTGAAGCATTGAAAGTATTTAAACCCATACTATGTATTCCTCATGAATTTGATGGCATTACATGAATGCTCCAATTATATGTTCCTCAGTTGACTATGCAATATAATGAAAATAGGGTTGTGTTAACAATAAGAATTGCGTGCATCTCTTTGAAATTTCGTGTGAGTAATAGTTTCGATTTCGTGAGTTTCGTTAAATAGCTTCAGTCCTTTGAGTTCTGCTGTGTGCAAGAGTCTCGATTTCTTTGAAGTTTCATTATGAATGATAGCTTTGATTTTTTCTGAATTTTATCATGAACAATAGGTTAGATCTCCCCTTTGTTTTATCATAAACAATAGTTAGATTCCTTTGAGTTTTGATTGTGAACAATAGTTTTAATTATGAATAGAGGTTTTGATTTATCTGAGTTTTGTCACTAGCTTGATTAGGACAATAGTTTTGATGAATTATTTGACAATAGAGTTTCAATTTCCTTACATGTAATTTGTTTCAATTGCTCTGAGTTTTATAATTCGATTGCTTGAGATTGCATTAGTTTAGAAGCCTTTGCATTTAAATTTCTTTTGTTGATTGAGCCAAATTACATTAGAAACTATGGAGCTTAGTTTAGATTTCATATTCATTAGTTTAAATTAGATTTCATATTCATGAGCTTAGCATAGATTTAGTGTTAATGCTTTTTTCTTTAGTGTTCATGTTCTTCGAATAGAATGCTCTGTCTTGATTAGCATTAGAGTGTTTGAATGAATGCTTTCATTGAACATACATTGAATTCCGTAGATATCTTATGAGTATTTTGTAGTTAATACATCAGTGTGGTTTCATTGTAGTTAAGTTTTACTTGCATTTAAATTAAGTTTTGATTGATTTACTTTACTTAGATTGAGATTAAAATTGTTTAGTGATTTGTATTCTGTACTTAATTCAGGAATAGGAAAAAGAATTGATTTTAGGAATTTGATGTTAATTTAGGTTAGATGCTCTGATCCCTCGTTACCTATGCTTGTCCCTTTAAGTCTTACAACCCCGGATTGATAATTTAATGTTAGAATTATAAAACATATAATTTCCCCAAAATTTTTTGCACCCTTGCGGGGGAGGTGCTAAAGGGATTAGAGCATAGTTTCTTTCACAAGTTTTTGGTGTGATCTTAGTTGCAGGAAAATTAGAGGGTGGAGAAGACGGTAAGACGTGAGTGAAAAGCCATGAAACCTCTTTGGTTTGGGGTCTCTCCAAAGTCTAGTTGTCCAAGTAAGCATGTTTGGTGAGTTTCATTGTAATTAACAATTTTTATTCATTCAGATTAAAAATTCAAGCTCTTTAAAGATAAAACATTTTTGGGGTGCTGTAAGAACCCCTATGTACTAATCCATGTTGCGAGATAGGGATGAGAAACCAACAGGATAAATTCAAAAAATGATTGAGAGCTTGAAGAATGTCCCTCAAAGTACTTTCTCAAATCCTAACAGTAGCTGGGATATATGCCTCTTAGGAAGAGTTCATCCTGACCACATTCAAGAAATTATCTATCTCTCTACAGCCGAAAAAGGATTTTGAAGCCTCCCTTCCCTCTTGCCTGTCTATCAAGGATATCGATGAACCATAACCAATTATGATGGGGACTATCCAGCTGAACCTGGAATCGAGGAACTTTCACCATGCCTAGCAACAAGCCTTGTGTGCATACCAAAGACCAATTATCCAAATTTGGCTGACATAATCGAGGAGGATTTTCAGAGTTGTCCAAATGAAGAAATGTTCTTATACCACCAGGACTACATCGAGAATTGGTTCAAGATCACAATCCAGTAGAAGTACCACTCTCATCTTCAAATATTCTTTGTATCTCATCTTTCAAAACTGTTGATTTTTCATGCTCATGTACCTTCTAAAGTTTATATGTTAAATGTAGGCATGAATATATCTGTGTACCTGATTCAAACATGGCTTCATTGTAAGTTCTCTTTCACTTGAGGGAGGATGTCTTTTCTTCAATGTAGTAGGAAAGTTAGTACTGTAATAAATATATAAATGAAAATAGTAAAGATAAAAATAAGTCCTTTTGTGAAAACCAGCTCTTCTGGCATAACTGGATAGGGGCTTTGCTTGAAAACCAAGAAACTGGAGGGAAAATTTCTCAATAAAGTTTGTAAATTTGTATGAGTTCTTCAAATCATGTATCCTTCATTATGTTTATACTCGAGTTGGTTGATGTGGGATTCCTTAAGGCCCACCTACGAACAAGCCTTATCCCATCAACATCAGCACATTATCTGGGATTAAGATTAGGGTTATATAAGGTACCTAGGAGCCTCTGTGCCTTAACGGTAGATATCCTTGTCATCTACTAAGGTAGTACATCAATGTTTCTTGGTGGATGAATTTTGCAGTCCATTCGAATTCAACAAATCCATTCATGGCTAGTAGAATGTACCTAGTTCCTTGATTCCCATTGACATCAAAGGTGGGATATCTTGCACTGGTTAATGACTTCCTCAATGGTCAATAATCCAATGATTCTTGCTTATGTTCGAAATCAACACCATTTATTCACATATGCAAGATTGTACACGTGTGTAGCAGTTGAAGACTATATGGTTTTGTACACAAATTTGCAGTAGTTTGGATTTTTGTATCAACATTTCTATTGTCATTTGCAGCAGCAACCACTTTTCTTCAGTGTTTGGGGACATACAATTCGTCAGACATGGGGGAGAATGGGACCTTCAGTTCATCCTCCTTCTCTTTCGTTCATCCTTCAACATTCTTCGTAGGTCAGATTGGCAGTCACATCAACTCCAACCTTTCCATCCTCCACTTCATCTTGCAGCACCCAGACACATCAACGAAAAAGGTAAAACTCGAGGTAAATTTGGCTTAACATTCTCTAATTCATTAGAAGGTTTAGGAAACTTAATGATTCACCACTTCTCATTCCATGCATTTTATCTTTCATAAACCTTTTGTTTTCCCTCCATTCATTATGCTGATACTCTGATTACAAGACCATGTAAAAGCAATTCCTTGTGGTATAAAAGCAGTATCTTTAGTGTCTTCTCCTCCCATGATAAAAAATCGTAGGATGAAGTCATTACTGCCATGAAGTGATAAAGGAAACCACCTATAAGCATTGGCCTTGTGATGATAGAGTATGCAAGCATCCATCCACATACTTACCATCTCCATCACCACCTCATTTCATCCATTATCTCTTCCTCATCCATCCCTTTGTTGTCCTCAATTTGTATTGCTATGAAAATCAATATGATATGTTAATGTGAAGAGTGCTACTCCACAAGAACCAGCACCTCCAAATATTCAAGTAGTGCTGCTCCACAAGAACTAGTACTCCCAAATATTCAAGCAATGTTGTCCCACAAGAACCAACATTTGCAAAACAATGTTAAGAATTTGTCAATGAGCAAGGGATCTGTTTGCATGAGGACATGAAAATCCTCAGGCATGGGGGGATGTTGGGCCTCAAATATGCCCAATTTTCCACTATATATTACCGCCATTCATAACCTAAATTCATATACTTTTACACTCATTTCGTACCATAATTCCTCAACTTGTCGTCAAATCACATTTTTGCATCTCGTGGTTGATTATCATTAGTTTTCTTAGCTTTTCGATGGTTAGGGATAATTTTTCCATGATTCATTAATGACGGTTTTTTCTAAGTTCATTTTCCGCAAGTTTCCATTGCCAAAATTCCTCACAAGTCAATTAAACTAGTTGGTGCAAGTAAAGTGCAGAAATATCCAATTTAGGGCTTCAACATTTTGGCACGCTTCCGATGAAACCTGAGGGAGGTTATTGTTCAAAATGATTTTCTAACACCTTCCCATGAGTTGGATTGCATCCAAGTCGTACATGTGGGTCTCTAGAAGCAAATCAACAAATTTGCTCAAAATTCGCTCAGTTTCCAAACTCCCAAGTTTGACCTCAATTTGTGTGCAGCTGGAGGTGAATATGGAAAATATGAGAAAATAGATTTGTTACCAATATAACAAATTATCTATATCCAAAACTATTTATCCAGATTCGAATTGGTATAAAAGCTATACGTGGGTCTTTGAGGCAGTTTTATAAAAATTAACTGTTTTTCCAGAGTTCTAGAATCTTGCAAAAAGAGCCAGACAACCAACTTCGGGCACGATTTCCTAGGAGGTGGATTTGAATGAGACAAATCCAATGGAGGGTTTTGTTGAAAATATAATAAATTATGCTCCATCCAAACAATTTTCCAAAATTCTCCATGGTTAGGAGGTTATGCCAATATATTTGAGGTCAATTTGTTAAAAATGGGCAATTTTCCAACATTAAGGAAAATGACTAATTCACCTTATAAATCTTATAAATGGCTTAGTCATGGCCTGTATTGTAATTTTTTTTTTATTTTTTATTTTGTGTAAGGAGGAGGATAGATGAAAAGGACTAAAATAAGTTGTTCATATGAATTTATGTTTTGAATTTTAATACAATGTTAGGAAACCAACTCACAAAAATATAGAAAAGATAGATCAATGCCTTAGAAATAAGCCTCTTCGAGGGGGCAGCCTCCTTTACATTACACAAATGAACAATTCTTGGATGATACAAATGACAAGACCTCTTTTCTATATATAGGAGTCTAAGGGGTCATAATATAATCAGAGCCGACATAACAATAATAATGTAGGGGCACAATAATAACAATAGTGGGCTTCTATGGGGCACAATAATAACAATATGCGGACTACATGGGCACAAAAATATAATAAGGGGGTTGTACTAATAACAATAAGGGGTTACACTAGTAGTATAGGGACCTAACATGCCCCTCTCCTTCAAAAAGTGTTGTCCTCAATGCTTGAGTAGTTCATTGATGTTTCTGTATAAAATTCTTGTCCTCCCATGTGGAATCTTCAGCGGGTAAGTTCTTCCACTTGATGAGATACTCTGAAATTGATCGATTTCTTAGCTATTGGGTTCTTGTTTCTGTGACTGCTCCAGGTTCCAATATGATTTTTCCTTCGTCTTCAAGTTCTAGCAACATTGTTTGAATTGGGATATTCTGCAAATTTTGAATGAGTGGCCACACTTCTTTGTCCTTCTTCCATTCATCCCTTGCTTCGTTTATCCAATCTGGTTGGATAATAGAAATTACACAAAACAATGCTACCACATCCTCATTCTTTCTTGAGAGTGCATCTGCAACAATTTTTTTTTTCCCTTTTCTATAGATGATGTCAAAGTCATAACCCAACATATTTGTGACCCATTTTTTCTGTTCTTCTAAAGATAATATTTGTTCTAAAAAGTATTTAAGACTATCATGATTCATTTTTACCTTGAAGTGTCTTCTCATTGGGTAAGGTCGCCATTTCTTAAGTGCATGTAGTATTGCCAACATTTCCTTCTCATAAATAGCTTGCTTGAGATGTAGCCATAAAAATACCGAATCACCTACATCAAAAAAAAATTCACTACAATGTTAATCTACTTGTCGTTTCATTTGATTCTGCACCAAAGTGGCATTATCCTTTAAAAGTTGGAGAACTTGTTGTTGATGCTCGATGTGATATTTCACTGCTTGAACCTTTTTCTTCTTGATATGTCCTTCTATCTTGAGAGTTTGAGGAGTGGTAATTTCTTCCAATGCTTTACAAGATATGGTCAGACTCATTTTTTGATGCTCGATATGATCTTTCACTTCTTGAACATTTTTCTTCTTGATATGTCCTTCTATCTTGATAGTTTGAGGAGTGGTAATTCCGGCCAATGCATTACAGGATATGTTTGGATTCATTTCTTCTTTCTTGATGTGATCTTTCACTTCTTGAACCTTTTTCTTCTTGATATGTCCTTCTATCTTGAGAGTTTGAGGGGTGGTAATTCTTGCCACTGCTTTATAAGATATGGTCGGATTCATTTCTTCTTTCTCTGGGGTTGGGTCCTATCGTATATCCTCTTCTTTTGATGTTTCTTGATCCTTTTATTCCTCCTCTTCATACTCTATGTAAAATAATTTCTTCTCAGTACACTTATGACCTTTAGTGCATTTGCTATCACAATTGTAACAAAGCCCTTTTTCTCTTTTTTCTTCCAATTGTTGTGGTGTAAACCTTGTAGGTTTTGGAAATCTAGGAAAAGAAACACTTCCATAATTATAGTCGTGAGTGGTGGGATTCCTTGTTTCCATAATTTCGTTTTCAATTTTTCTTGCCCACCTGAAGCCTTCTCCAATGAATCAGGTTCCCAAAGATGAACCTCATGTTGAATGTTATCCTTTAAAGTACCTATGAAGACATCAATCCTTTGTTTCTCTGGAATATCATCTACCCTTATATTCAATTTTTGAAAGTCCTCAATGTGCTCTGCCATTGAAAACTTTTGTTTGAGATTTATCAATTGGCTAAAGAAGGTGTTTCTCTTTGTATCCTCATAATGTGCTATCATTTCATTCGTGAAAATTGACCACATAACAAGTGGTTTACAAGAACAAAGCCCTTTATACCATAAAAATTGATCTGGTTCTAGATATGAAGATTTAATACGTACCTTTTGTAATAGTTGCACTTCATGTAGATCAAAATATTGCTCCATCTGTAGTATCCAATTTACCGAATCCTTTCCATCAAACTTCCTCATATCGCCTTTTCTTGATTTTAGGAGCTCGATCTTGAAACGACTATAACTCTGTAATTTCGGCTCTTCTAGTTCTGAAATTGAAAATTGGAGTAGCCCTCTGTGTCCTCTTTCCAATGCTACCAGTCTGATCAAAACTGGATTCTCCAAGAAAGATTTATGCACAATCTCCCAAGATGACCTAACTATATACCTTTTTAGGTTAGTGAACTTGGATGAAGTTCCACGTGTGACTGTTTTGACGTCTGGTTCTAAAAAATATAGACAGGAAACTACAGTCCGTCCTATTTCTGTAACTTCTTACGAAATTTCAATCTGATGCTCAGAGAGATAGTTATGATGATTTTCCCAAGGTGACCTGTTTGGAATGTAATTCAGGGGTCTGCAAAAACCCTAACTTCCTCAGACTATATCTCTGAAAATATAGCAAGACAAGATCAGAAATTTGAAGCTAATGTTTAGACCGATTTCTTCTCAAATGGTTTTTTTTTTTTCAAGCTTTTGAAACTTCGTAGTGAAAGCTTTATAGCGAAAATCCCACGATGACCTGTTTTAGTTGAAATTCTAGATCTTGCACAAACCCTAAATTCCTCAGATCATATCTCCTAAAATATAGCGAGATAAGATCTGAAATTCGGATCCTAGGTTCAACGCGATTTTGTATCAAATGGGTTTTATTTTTAGCCTCTGAAACTTCGTAGCGAAAAAGTTATAGAGAAAATTCCACGATGACCTGTTTGGAGCAGCGAAACCCTAGAATACAAAGCTCTGATACCAAATGTTAGGAAACCAACTCACAAAAAGATAGAGAAGATAAATCAACACCTTAGAAATAAGCCTCTTCGAGGGGGCAAACTCCTTTACATTACACAAATGAACAATTCTTGGATGATACAAATGACAAGACCTCCTTTCTATATATAGGAGTCTAAGGGGTCATAATATAATCAGAGCTGACATAAAAATAATAATGTAGGGGCACAATAATAACAATAGTGGGCTTCTATGGGGCACAATAATAACAATATGGGGACTACATGGGCAAAACAATATAATAAGGGAGTTGTACTAATAACAATAAGGGGTTACACTAGTAGTATAGGGACCTAACATACAACTCCAATTCTGTACTTAAATGTTGTAAGTGATTTTGGTTCTCGAGTTTTAAGTGATTTCAGTTAATATGGGCTTGCTCTAGGAGTGGCAAGGATCCACCACCTCTGGAAACAAGTCTTATATTTAGTTTAGATCTTAGGATTAGTTTGCTTTGTTAATATACAACAACATTTTGTGTGATTGCTTAGGTTTTTTTCTGTACTTAAACTTCCTGTTGTAATTTCATAGACCAAGTAGACAAATATAAACTTCCCTGATTGATATAACTTGATCAAGGTCATGTTGAGCGATGATTTACTATATCATTATTTCTTTTGAGAATCTTACAATACATAAACATTTATGAACTCTTCTTGATTCAAATTCATATTTGAAGCATTGAAAGTATTTTAAATGCATACTCTGTATTCCTCATGAATTTGATGGCATTACATGAATGCTCCAATTCTATGTTCCTCAGTTGACTATGCAATATAATGAAAATAGGGTTGTGTTAACATTAAGAATTGCGCGCATCTCTTTGAAGTTTCGTGTGAGCAATAGTTTCGATTTCGTGAGTTTTGTTAAATAACTTTAGTTCTTTGAGTTCTGTTATGTGCAAGAGTCTCGATTTCTTTGAAGTTTCATTATGAATGATAGCTTTGATTTTATATATTTATTTATTTATTTTTAAATTTAATTTAATTTAATTAATTTATTTAATTTATTTAATTTAATTTATTTTATTTTATTTATTTATTTATTTTCTGAATTTTATCATGAACAATAGGTTAGATCTCCTCTTAGTTTTATCATAAATAATAGTTAGATTCCTTTGAGTTTTGATTGTGAACAATAGTTTTAATTATGAATAAAGGTTTTGATTTATCGAAGTTTTGTCACTAGCTTGATTAGGACAGTAGATTTGATGAATTCTTTGACAATAGAGTTTCAATTTCCTTACATCTCATTTGTTTCGATTGCTCTGAGTTTTATAATTCGGTTGCTTGACATAACATTAGTTTAGAAGCCTTTGAATTTGAATGTCTTTTGTTGATTGAGCCAAAGTAGATCAAAAACTCCGGAGCTTAGTTTAGATTTCATATTCATTAGTTTAAATTTGATTTCATATTCATGAGATGAGCATAGAATTAGTGTTCATGCTTTTTGATTTAGTGTTCACATTATTCAAATAGAACTCTCTGTCTTGATTAGCATTAGAGTGATTGAATGAATGCTTTCATTGAACATAGGTTGAATTCCGTAGATAGCTTATGAGTATTTTGTAGTTAATGCATCAATGTGGTTTCATTGTAGTTAAGTTTTACTTGCATTGAAATTAAGTTTTGATTGATTTACTTTACTTAGATTGAGATTAAAATTGTTTAGTGATTTGTATTCTGTACTTAATTTAGGAATAGGAATAGGAATCAATTTTAGGAATTTGATGTTAATTTAGGTTAGATGCTCTAATCTCGCGTTACCTGCGCTTGTGCCTCTAAGTATTACGACCCCAGATTGATAATTTAATGTTGGAATTATAACACATATAATTTCCCCAACACCTACCATACTTCCATGCCCATAATTAATGGATGAGCCCCATGTCCTTCATTTCAAACACTCTTGCAAGATCCTCCTTGCAATACTTGATCAACTAATCATCACTTGTCAAAATCAAATCATCGACATATAACAAAATTATCAACAATTTACCTTCCACCACTATGTCGTACAGGTTCACATCCGCTTCACTCTTGGTGAAGCCCAACCCGGTGTACCAAGCACGTGGTGCTTGCTTCAACCCATACAACACCCTCTTGAACTTACACACATGCGACTCATGGTTGAAGGTCTTAAAACCTTCAAGCTTCTCTATGTACACCTCTTCCTCAATCGTGCCATTAAGGAAGGATATATTTACATCCATCTAATGTATCTTATAACCCATCTGCGTTGATAGTGCCGATATAGATATGATTAATGAGTACCTTGCAATAGGAGAAAATGTCTAATCATAGTCAATCCCCTCTACCTGTGAAAAGCCACAGGCCACAAACCTAGCCTTATGCTTCTCCACAATACCATTTGCAACTTCCTTTACCTTGTAAATCCATCGGGAGCTCACCACTGACTTGTCCTTTGGTCTTAGTGACCAGGTGCTCAAGTTTATCCTCAAAAATAAAAGTTCATATAATGGAATGCAATCTATATGGTTGGATAAATCTCAGTGATCTGAATCCAATGCAACTCGTTTCATCGAAATTGGAGTTCAGATGCTCCCCGAAATGAGTTCTGATCAGTTTGCTAAACAAACATAATAAGTGCACAGTTAGCAAGTTCAAGTCTCCTCAACCAATCGGGAGGCGCCAAGTGTCACTCTATTTCTGGTCCCACAAATCATCCCATCACATCGCATTGGCATAAGTTTTCTATTAAAAATCGGCCCCAGTTTCGCCGATATGTGATATCTCATGGATCGCATCACAATAGGAAGTCTTGTTAAGAATCACCCTGCCTGCATCGATAGCGAAATGCTGTCGGAACTAGATGTGAAAAGAGAATAGGTTGCAATGTATGGAATGTTTGGGTCTGACAATTCATCGCAGTTCGCACTTCGAAACAGTAAATGCCAAGTTATTAAGGAATTCCCTGGTCCCGCGCCGATTGCAACAAGCCGATATATACCGGACATGAAATTATTATGAACCGTGGTGCAAAAATCGTTAAATCTGCCATCACAAATCAGTGATCGCAATTTTTGAAAGGATTTGTTCTATTCGTCTCTCTGCCAACGCTAATTGCGATTGCGATTTTGAACCCACTGGGAAGTATGACTCCGTTGGCCGAAATGTGGCAAATTTGGCAGATTTCAGGCCAAATTTGATGGTCAGTGGCCAGAAAAGGGTAATTTGTTGAGCAAATTGTGGGAGAACTGGGAGAGTCATAACTTCTTCAGTTCTTATCCAAATTAGGTGCAAAAAGAGTCAATTCTAGTAGTTTTGGCTATTCTAAACATATGGAGATAGGTTTCAAAGGCATTTGAGCATTGTAAACACACTTTTGTTGTAATTTTGAGCATAATAGAGAGGTCCAAGCATTGGAAGCTAGACCAAGGAGACATAGCCTAGGAGGGGTGAACTCCTCATCAAATATTTATGTTGTGTGTTGTATTTTGATGTACTTTTTTGTTATTTTGCTTCTGTTCAACATATGTTTTATGTTAAATTGTTTATACCATTTACATTAGAAACTCTCATGGGAATTAATTAATTAAGCAAAAGTGGTGAATCCTTAAGCACTTGATAAGAAAATGATAAGAATCTTGGGCTTTATTCTGAATGGGGAATTAGCACATCATTACTAATCTGCTCCATTTCAGATCAAGTTGGTATCCGAGCACTGGTTTTTGCTTACTAGATTTGCTTGTGCAAAGAAGGAGTATTGTTTGCTAGTTTTGTGTCATGCTAACAAGGTCAAAACTCAAAAGAGGTGAAGGAAAGCTAGTTGGAGGCCCTGAAGTTCGGTCAAGGGGAAGAAGAGCAAGGTTGCCACAATCTCCAACACCAGTTCAGCCTCAAGTTGTAGTTGAGACTCCAGATATCATGTCTCATTAAGGAGAACCCACAAACATGACAAAAGATGAGAAGACCTTCAGAAAGGCTTTCTTTGATATGATAGAGATGGTGAAGGTCCTCTATGAAGAGAGGAATAGCAGGTTGAAGGGATAAAGTTCCAAACCTCCCAAAGGAGAAGGCTATTCAGGAGGAGGTAAGGGAAAAAGAGGTAATGGGAATGGAGATAAACCTCTACTCTCTCCGTCATGTTCTTCATCTTCTTCTTCACAAGAATCTTAAAACTCTTCCACTAATACAATCCTTACTCATATTCATCATCATTCTTCAAAAGGAACTAGTAAATCACCATTGTTAAAACTTGATGTTAAATTTGAGTTGGCCATGTATAATGGTGAAGTGAATGCAGAGAAGCTTGTAACTAGATTCATTAGTTGGAGGCCTATTGCTGGATTCAAAACCTTAAAGAGGATGACATAAAGATTTAGTTAGCTTCCTTGAGAATGGAGGGTGCAACACTCATTTGGTGGGAAGCAAGGACTCAAGATGAGATCAAAAAACATGGTAAGATCTCTATTACTTGGTATGATTTCATTGCTGTTACAAAATGAAAATTCTACCCTTTAGCTCATATCCAAAAATCTATCATGAATTGGAAAAATTTCAGACAGTTAAAATGTGCAAGAGTATACTCAGGAGTTTAGGAGAAGAGCTCTTATGCTAGGAGTAGACTTGTAGTTATAAGATACTTTACTGAAATATATAGGAGATTTGCATAGCTATCTTCGACACACCATTCTTATTTTTAATCCCACGAATCTTGATGAGTTCTGTGTTCAAGCTACACGCCTTGAAGCAAGAGGGAAAAATGTACAAGAAGAAGGTAAGAAGAAGCCATTCTAGAGTGATGAAAAAGGAGATAAATCTAAAGGAAATCATAATATAAATTCTTCTGTTAAGAAAGAAGGGGAGAAACCTGTGTGCAAGAATTATTCCAAAGAGGGCCATGATGAAGCATATTAATGGAAGCTTCATCCCGAATTAAGACCGAAGAAATTTAACAATAAAGGGAAACAGAAGACAAATGTTGTTGTACAACAAGACTTGGGTTCCAACTCAGGTGATGAAACAAAGATTGCAGCCATAGTCACTAAAGGAAAATCCATGGCAAAAACAAGCAAAGAGGAAGTCATGGCAAGCACCAGCACAACAAATAACTCCAACAACACTTCAAACGAAGAAAACAGAATTGAGTTGTTCCATATCAGAGTTATTTCCAAACACACCAAGATGGATATGTTGTTTGACAGTGGATCTCAGACAAATTTAATTTCTACAGACTTGATCAAGAAGTTGAATCTGGAAACCGTGCCTCATCATAAACCATATCCGCTGGGTTGGATAATCAAGGATGCAAGTATTCAGGTCACAAGGAAATGCGTTTTCAGGAATTCTATTACTGCCAATTTTGTTGATGGAGTCGAATTAGATGTAGTGCCATTGGATATTTTTGGAATTATGTTGGGAAGTCCGTATCTGTATGAACGAAAATTCATTTTCCATAGATTTGAGAAAAAATATCATTTGTTCAAAGATGGAGTGGAGTATATTGTTATAGCCCATCCTAGAAATATTAATTTGTCCTTAGCAAGCGCAGGGAAAATGAAGCGATTGGTTAATTCCAGCAAGAATCTCATGCTCCTTATGATCAAGCAGAAGAATGACACGAAGCGTGAATCCTTTATGGGTTGTGACGTGAAGCTGAAAGCTGAATTGGTAGATGTGGTCAATCAATATGGAGATGTGTTTCAAGAACCAAAGGGATTGCCACCAGAAAGGGGAATTCAACACGAAATTCAGCTAAAACAACACTGTCCACTCCCAAATATCGGTATGTATCGAATGTCAATTTTGGAAAGTTTAGAAATTAAGAAACAAGTCTAGGAATTGTTAGATAAAGGTGTAATTCATCCCTCTACTTCGCCATGTGGTTCACCAATTATTTTGGTACCCAAGAAAGATGGAACCTGACGCATGTGTGTAGATTGTCGAGCTTTGAATAAAATTACCATAAAGAATCGATAACCACTACCCAAAATATATTATTTGCTAGATCAGTTGAAGAATGCAAAATATTTCACTAAATTAGACTTGAGAAGTGGATATAATCAAGTTAGAATAGCCGAGGAGGATATTTGTAAGATTGCTTTTAAAACCAAAAATGGATTGTTTGAGTGGTTGGTTATGCCTTTCGGTCTTTGCAACGCTCCAGCTACATTCATGAGAGTTATGAATGATGTTTTAAGATCCTTTCTTGATGAGTTTGTAATTGTCTATTTAGATGATATTTTGATATTCAACAAATCATGAGAACATGTCAAGAATGTGAGGAAAGTGTTGGATGTCTTGAAAAAAGAATAGTTATTTCTGAAGATGTCTAAATGTGAATTCGAGAAAACTTCCTTAGTGTATTTGGGCCACATAGTTGGAGGAGGTGAGCTAAAGATTGACCCCTCTAAAGTTTTGGTCATTGTGAATTGGCCAATACCCAAATCAATCACAGAAGTAAGGAGTTTTCTGGGAGCAGCACAGTACTGGAGGAAGTTCATTGCCAATTTCTCTTCCATAGCATCTCCACTACATGCTTTGACTAGAGTGAAGGTTGTCTTCCAGTGGGGAGGCAAACAACAAAAAGAATTCGATGCTTTAAAACAAAATATTAGTTCAGCCCCAGTTTTAGAATTGTTGGATTTGAAACAACCATTTGAAATACAAACAGATGCAAGTGACCACGCCACAGGCGCAGTTATTTTATAGCATGGTAAGCCCATTTCATTTCATTCTGAGATTTTTAATGGTGTTGTTATTAACTATCCTACATATGATAAAGAGATTTATACATTGGTGCAAAGTGTGAAGAAATGGAAGCATTACTTAATGGGAAAAGAAACCATTATTCACACCGACCATCAACCTTTGTAATATATGCAATCTCAAACAAAATTGCAACAATCAAGGCACTTTCGTTCGATGGGATTCTTACAGCAATTCCACTTTGTAATTAGGTACAAGAAAGGTATTTATAACAGAGTTGTTGATATGCTTTCTAGACCAGTTGTTAATGTAGCCATTTTACTCAAGAATCATTCTGTTTTGCCTGAAAGTTATGTTGAACAATACGCACATGATGTTGACTTTCAAGAGGTATATTCAAACTTGAGTCAAGGCCACCAAGTTGAGGAATTAGACTACCATGTACATGATAATCTGTTGTATCATTTGGGAAAACTTTGTGTTCCACAGGGAGAGAGAGTAAATGTCACAAGGGAAGCGCACACTTCTCTTATTGCTGGACATTTCGGTGTAAGTAAAACAGTGGAAAATCTTCAGAGGTATTTTTACTAGCTTCACATGCTTGAATGTGTGTCACATTTTATCAGAGATTGTTCATTGTGTGCAGTCAGTAAGCCTAGTAATAAGAAACTAGGATTGTACACACCACTTCCAATGCCTTCACGTCCATGGGAGAGTGTTTCTATGGATTTTGTAGGAGGTCTTCATTTATCAAGAAAAGGTCATGATTATTTATATGTAGTTGTGGATAGGTTCAACAAGATGTGCATATTAATGCCTTGTATAAAAAAAAAAATTACAGATGAACAAACAACTCAACTTTTCTTTCAAAATGTATGGGTTCATTTTGGATTACCTACTTCTGTTATAAGTGATCGTGATTCCTGATTTGTTGGGAATTTTTGGTCAAATTTATGGAACTTGATGGACACCAAGTTGAAGAAAAGTACAACCTTCCATCCACAAACAAATGTCAAACTGAAGTGGTTAACAAGGCAGTTATTCATTTGCTAAGAGGATATTATAGCTAACATCCTAAGTTGTGGGATGAATAGTTGCATTATATTCAGCATGCTTACAACTGAGCAAAACACTCTTCTACTTTAACTTTTCCTTTTGAGGCATGTCTTGGTAATTTGCCTAAATCACCTTTGGATTTCATCTTTGAGAAATATGTAGTCACAGATGGACATAGCGACATGGACAGAACAAAGAAATTCATTGAGAAAATTCAGTTGATTCACAAAACAGTTCAAGGAAAACAAGAAAAGAGTCAAGGCAAGTATATGGAAAGACATGATAATCATTGTGTGGATCATCAGTTTCAAGTAGATGATGAAGTTTAGATTTTAATTTGTAAGGAAAGGCTTTAAGGTGAAGGTAAAAAGCTGGAACCAATCCGTTATGGTATATTTAAAATTATGGAAAAATTAGTAATAATGCTTTCAAGCTTGATTTGCCTTCATATATGCAAATTTATTCTATTGTTAATGTTGAAAATTTGAGATTGTATGAGCCTCATTTGATTGAAGATCAGGGAGAAAGTGTACAGATTCCATCAATTTAAGATTTTTCTCCAGAATTTCTTGATGAGCTTCAACAAGACTGATGAGCCTCATCATTGAGTAATTATATTGGCCTTAATTATCCTTAATTCACCTCCTAGATTAGTCAAACCAACTATTCTCACAACTTATTGCATACTTTTGATTATATTTTGTTTATGAGATGAGTTAGAGTTGGATATTTTGCTTTGTGGTCTAATGTGCATGTAATGCAGGAATAAAGGATAAAAGCAAGGGAAAATGCAGGAATAAAGGGTAAAAGCAAGGAACTGTGGCAAAGACCTTGGTAAAAACTTGAATGGGACAAGGGAGAGTAATTATAGGAGGTAAATCCTCCTCATTTACTACCCCTCCATTCAAATATTCCTCCATCATCTCGGAGTGCAAACAACCATCACTTTGAAGACTAGAAGACAGCCGAGCAAGTGAAAAGGACAGAAACCAGTTTATCTTGAGTGGGGAGCCAAGCCTCCCTAATTTGAAGGAAGTCATTGGAGACTTCAGATGTATAAGTAGAGAGGCTTAGGACCTTAGTAGGATTCAGACCTCTATTATAAAAACTCTACTTTATTTCTGAGCTGCAAGACTTGTGACAGTTTGTTCTATAATCCATGGTTTTCATAATGAGAATGAGTTCTGTTTTAAGCCAACTCTAAGTTAACTCTGAGAGCTGAAGCTCTTGGGTTAGGGCCCGACCTGAGCAGCCAAAGCTCCTCTTTACTGTACATGTATGCTAGCATAGATTCCTATTTTATGTTCATTTGCCTAACTAGCTTTCTGGTTCTGTTCATTTGTTTAAATAGCTTTCTGGTTATGTTCATTTGTTTAAATAGCTTTCTGGTTCTATTCATCTGCGTTGTGCTTCAACTTAATTTCATTTGTGCCTTCTTTCTGTTCACAAGTGTTAGAAAATTATATATTACGGAGCAATGGAACACATAAAATATTGCAAAAATACAAACACAAAAAATGCACAAAACAAGAGAGACATAGATATACGTGGTTCACCTAGTTTGGGCTACGTCCACCCCGAACAGCCAGTCCTTCCTTTCTATTATCCAGCAAAATGAAGAGACACAACCTACAACAAATCCGCTGTAATATCCTCTGTTTTCTCTCACAGTCTCACCTCTCTGTTTCTCGCACACAGAATACACATCTATTTTCACAGCCTCAAATACAATACCCTCATACAAATAGAGGGGTTGCCTTCTAGGGCAAAAAACCCTAAACTAAACATAAGTTCTACCGTCAGATCATCTGCCTAATGAACGGCCCAGATTGACTAGAAATTACTATACTTTTACAAGGCAATTTTACATTTATTTTTGGCTTCGGAGGCGCTGCCCCCGAGCCCCCGCCGGGGGACCACTGGCCCCCGCACCCCCCCGCGTGGAGGGGTGTACAAAACTTCCTGGGGTATACAATCGGCTGAAACAAAGACCTCTGAACAATCATGCTCCACACACAACAACAAGTTTGTTAGGAGAAAAAGGTCACCATAAGGTTGTGTGTAGGTGTCTCAGCCTCATCTCCTCCCTCTGGGACCATGACTTGAGGAAGAGACCCTTCAGCAACCCCAAAAACACAGGTTTTTGGTTCTCGCATGAGCTACGAAGTTTGTCATTTGATGCAGTTACACGTTCAACCTTACTGTGTTTTTCTGTCATTTTCATTTTAAAAACTCCTTCAGCACGTTCTTCATGCATCGCTTCCTCATCATCTGATCCACAACAAACCTTCATTGTTGAAAAGTGTGCAACAAGAAATGCTTGTTCAGAATGCAACAAGATGATGGAGCTTCGTGGAAAGGAGTCGCCTTCACTAAGTGGGCCCGCAGGCAAATTATGGCGCAAAGTCTATTTTTGGATCACAGCAGGAGTGATCACAGTAGGAGCGATCACAGTAGGAGTGATCACAGTAGGAGTGATCACAGCAGGAGTGATCACATCAGGAGTGATCAAAGTCTAGTTTTAGACTGCTAGTCAAAAATAGAAAAGTCAAATATTATTGTCTCATAATAATATTTAGACTATAAACTTTATCTTATCCTCTTGGAGCACTTCAGTTTGAGCTACAAATGTGGCACATGCAGCTGTCAGAAGGAAATACGCTTTTCTTATGTGTTAGTTGAGCTATTGCATGCAAGACATCAGTTAGAACTCATGTGGTTGAGTTTTGTGGAGTTGGATGAGCAGTTAATGGAGTTGTGTTCAGTTTGACTTAGTTGAACTAGTTGTAATTAGTCTAACTGCAAATAGACTAACGATGAGTTGTTAAACTAATTATTAATTCATAATGCAACTATAGAATACATCAGTTAACTCAGTTGCATGTCAGTGCATGTTCATTTCAGTAGGGACAGGTGTTAGAGGTTGAGATTGCTATCAGTTGTGCATGAGATTTTGCACATGCATGGATTGAGTAATTCCAATGAAGACTGCGTAGTGTTGGGGCCAATACCAATTATTATAGCCTCTGCTCACGTCTTTCCCAGTGTGAGTGATTATTTGGAGGTTAAATACGAGTTTGGTAAACCATTCTCATTCATTCTTGAGCAGGTATTGTGTAGTGGATGCAGGCAAGCAACGGGGGAGATTTGGAGATCAAATCTGAGCTGTATTGTGTGTAGCATGAGGAGATAGTACTGAGTACTTGGGATGAGTATTGTACTATGTTTGTTACATGTTCTCAATCAATATAATATACAGATAGTTGGGGTTTTTAGCGAGATGCTTTCCCCGGGAAAATACTGTGTTGATATGTGTGATTGATGCTTCTATGTGTGCATGTTATTGTTTCTTCTTCTGTAAATTGATGATCAACGTAGAGGGGGTTATGTATTATGCATGTATTCCGCAATAGTGTATAATCAGGATAATCTCTGTGAATATGTGTCATATTATTCAAAATTTCTACATGGTATCAGAGCTAGATGATTTGTAGAAAAATTTCTACATGGTATCAGAGCTGGTTGATTTGTAGAAAAAGTTCTACAGGATATCAAAGCGAGGATTGATCATTAGATCTATTATTCAGAAAGTGTTTACATTTTAATTCTTCAGGCAGAGTCTGTAATCAGGCCAGGTAGCCTCTGGATTCATCCTTCTTTTGGAAGGTGAGATATCCGGTGAATGCCCATACAGTCAATCTCTGTACAAGAAATACTTTGTTCTCACAAATTTTAGATCAGAAGAAGTTGAGTTTTTGAGCTGTGGAATGGCGCTCAAGGATAAAACTAGGAAACATTAAGTGTGAGAATGGAGACAGTATGCCCCAGTATCTCACAAAGTTCACCCAATGCCGGGATGAGCTGGGAAGTGTGGGGGTAACTGTTGATGATGAGGATATGGTGAGTCTAGCACTCCTTGGCCTTCCTAAGAGTTGGCAGAGCTACCAGGACTTGGTGAATGGAAGGGAGAAATTGCCAAGATGGGAGAGACTTTGATCGGATCTTGTGCAAGAGGAGATTAGACGGCGCACCAGAGACAGTTCTTCATCTATGCATGATGAGGAGAACCGTGCCTTAGCGAGTAAGGCGAAGAAGGGGAAGGGGAAGGTTTCTCTTTCCGAATCCAGTTCTTCCAATGATGGGAAGAAGGTTGACAAGTCGAAGGTGAAATGCTTTCGTTGTCATGAGTTGGGCCATTATGCTACTAATTGCCCAAAGAAGAAGTCCAAGAAGGGATCCGGGGAAGGATTTGAAGGTGAGGCAACCTCACTTGCTTCACAGTTTGAGTTGGACTTCACACTCTTCGCATGCATTATTTCATCCATGGTGGGAAGTGGTTGGTTTCTTGATAGTGGAGCTTCTTTCCACATGACCGGTGACAAAATTTTGTTCAGTACTTTGGAGGAGAAAGATCTCCAGATACTCATAGGGATGGGTAGTGATGAGAAGTATAGTGTCTCAGGTGTAGGCACGGTTATTTTTCAGAGGGAGCATGGAGCTCGCCTTACCTTGACCGATGTCAAGTATGTACCAGGACTGAAGAGAAACTTGGTGTCAATCGCGATGCTGGAAGACAAAGGCTATGATGTAGTGTTCAGTAAGGGAAAGGTTTTCCTTAGACACATCATCACTAGACAGGTGAAGCATATTGGTTCACGGGTCAAAAACCTGTATGCTCTTGAGGTTCAAGATGCATGCAAAGCCTTGAGCACCAAGGCAACTGATGGAGACTTGGTGGTTGAGAGGGAGCGTGTATTACCTCTCAACATGCAGAGCCAGAAGAAGTCTCAGACGATTGTGGAGGAGCCACGATTGGTGCAGTAGCTTCAGGAGGTTGTGGAGCAGCCACAACAAGGGAAGCTAAGAGGAGATCGAGTAGAGACATCTACTCATGCAAAGACCTCCAGTAGGGGGAAACTTCGAGCTAGGTGGGCTGAGGGATCGCATGCAACCATACCTCCAGGTAGGAGGTGGGGTGATGTAGATTGATCGTCCCAAGGACGAGGGGCAAGATCCTTGAGGTACCCAAGCTCTTGGATGGGACCTTGCAACGGGAGCCCCGATGTGGAGTAGCAGGAACTGATTGATTGGGTAGAGACAGATGCGGATGGAGTGGCAGAGAGAGCAACAGTGTAGGGAATCCTAGGACAGCGCATAGCATGCAGGTTGCAGTAATGCGAGAGGCACAAGTGTTTTGCACAGTGCTAGGTGGCATAGAGAGGTGTGCAATGGTGCGAGATGCATGGAGATGTTGCAGTAGTGCAGATGTCAGAGAGGGAGCACTTGTCAGCAGCAGGTATAGCTTCAGCATCATAGTATGTTCCTAGCCCAACAGAGTGGTCAGTTGGGAGTGTTTTTGTTCCAAGTGTTGTTGGAGCAAAGTGGACCGGGCAGATGTGTTGCATGCGGAACATTCCAGAGTTACAGGATCAGGTTTGAGAGGAAGCCTTTCTTGTTGAGAGGGAGTGTTGAAAAGTGTGCAACAAGAAATGCTTGTTCAGAATGCAACAAGATGATGGAGCTTAGTGGAAAGGAGTCGCCTTCACTAAGTGGGCCCGCAGGCAAATTATGGCGCAAAGTCTATTTTTGGATCACAACAGGAGTGATCACAGCAGGAGTGATCACAGCAGGAGTGATCACAGCAGGAGCGATCACAGCAGGAGCGATCATAGTAGGAGTGATCACAGCAGGAGTGATCAGAGTCTATTTTTAGACTGCTAGTCAAAAATAGAAAAGTCAAATATTATTTTCTCATAATAATATTTAGACTATAAACTTTATCTTATCCTCTTGGAGCACTTCAGTTTGAGCTACAGATGTGGCACATGCAGCTGTCAGAAGGAAATACGCTTTCATATGTGTTAGTTGAGCTATTGCATGCAGGACATCAGTTAGAACTCATGTGGTTGAGTTTTGTGGAGTTGGATGAGCAGTTAATGGAGTTGTGTTCAGTTTGACTTAGTTGCAATTAGTCTAACTGCAAATAGACTAATGATGAGTTGTTAGACTAATTATTAACTCATAATGAAACTATAGAATACATCAGTTAACTCAGTTGCATGTCAGTGCATGTTCAGTTCAGTAGGGACAGGTGTTAGAGGTTGAGATTGCTATCAGTTGTGCATGAGATTTTGCACATGCATGGATTGAGTAATGCCAATGAAGACTGCGTAGTGTTGGGGCCAATACCAAGTATTATAGCCTCTGCTCACGTCTTTCCCAGTGTGAGTGATTCTTTGGAGGTTAAATACGAGTTTGGTAAACCATTCTCATTCATTCTTGAGCAGGTATTGTGCAGTGGAGGCAGGCATGCAGCGGGGGAGATTTGGAGATCAAATCTGAGCTGTATTGTGTGTAGCATGAGGAGATAGTACTGAGTACTTGGGATGAGTATTGTATTATGTTTGTTACATGTTCTCAATCAATATAATATACAGATAGTTGGGGTTTTTAGCTAGATGCTTTTCCCGGAAAATACTGTGTTGATATGTGTGATTGATGCTTCTATGTGCGCATGTTATTGTTTATGCTTCTGTAAATTGATGATCAACGTAGAGGGGGTTATGTATTATGCATGTATTCTGCAATAGTGTATAATCAGGATAATCTCTGTGAATATGTGTCATATTATTCAAAATTTCTACATTCATAACCACCGTTCGATTCATTAGTTTTATTCAACTGCCACCTCATGTGAAGTCTTCCACTTGCTTTATGTGCTTTAATCTCCACTATCGATCTGTTTCTTGATCCGACGGCTATCAAGTCACCTCAACACTTTATGCGCCTTAAACCCCCATCGTCGATCTTCCTCGCCTGATCTGACAGCTATCGCTTCACCCAATCGCTAACTAGCTTGGCCGATCTCCACCGTTGATTAGCCCCACTTGATCCAATGGCTACTACACAATCTTGCGAGGATTATTGCATGAACGTTACCCGCCTGAGAGCATGCGAGAAAAGTGGTTTTATCGTGCTACATTTCGCAGAGTAAGGCTAATTGGGTGAAATTTTAGAATTCCGCTTACGGCCTTGAGGGCGCTCGAGAAACTACTTACCACCTTAGAAACCCGCTCCATCATTTCTACACGTTTCTTTTTCCCCCGATACGATCTCCGTCGTCCATCCTCCGGTTAATCCTGGTCGTCCATCTCTTGACTTAATCTGGGCGATAATATCTCAGTCGTTCGTCGCTTCGTTACCTGTCCGTCCATCTCATGACTTAACCTTCGTGATAAGACCTCAGCCGTTCATCCCATGCATTCATCATGTTCATCCATGTAGTCACTTAAGCCTCCGTGATAAGATCTCCACCGTCCATCTTCTGTTCATTGATTGATCCAACGGTCCCTATGCATTACTACTCCCTTACATCATCCTTTCATTTATTTTGACCTCTGATTGCTCTTCTGCTCGAAAATAGATTTAGTCTAAGTTCCTTTGCTTACACCTTAGTATAGTTTAATTCTCTTTACCTCTGCAAGTTAGATAGCAGCCTTAGGTTAGTGATTGTTTTAGCAATTCTTCTTATCATAGTTGTTTAATTGGTTAGTTAGGTTATGGTGTGATTTAGCATTACATGTTGTTTTCTTCATTTCTGCAATAGAGTAGCTCTCTCTTAGAATAAGTTTTCTCTTCTTCCATCAAAGAATTAAGCTTCTTTTGACCCTATAGAATTCTGGCTTGGAACCCTTGGGGTTTCTTGCCTGATAAATAGTGACAACAGGCAGGACCTTCACTTCTACTTGTGCATATAACACTCTCACATCCAATTTTGTATGAACCTTGGGTTGATAAGTAAAGTTGGTAGCCCTGGGAGTTGCAGCATTCTTGTTGCAATACCTAGGCTCATCACTTTTTGGCGCCATTGCCAGGGAGGTGTCTAAGTAGAATGTGATTACTGCTTTCTTCTATTTCTAGTCTCCAATTTTCTTCCATTAGTTTATTTTTGCAAAAGTAATCTAGTTTCTTCCTTTCTTTCAGTTGTCATTATCTGCTTTCCTTTCCATTATGCAAGTAGAATTTCAATTCAGCAAGTAGTTTCTTTGTTAGTAGCTTCCTTTCTTTCATTTGTCATTATCTGCTTTCCTTTTCATTCTGCAAGTAGAATTTCAATTCAGCAAGTAGTTTTTCTTGTTAGTGGTTTTTCATTCAATCAACAATTTCCTTTCTGCAGAGTACTTTCCAGCTTAAAAAAAAAAAATCTTACAAAAACCAACCCAAAAACATTTCCTTTCATGCCTCATAGGAATAGGGACAATTCAGGGAAATTCTTGTCAAATACCCCCACTGCATCCAATAGTCAACCTTCTCTCTTCTTCAATGACGGTGAATTGGAAGACCCTTTAGGTGAGCAACCTTACATATTTGAGGAACCTACAGGGGAAGAAGAAGAGGAAGAACCCATTCCTACTGAACCAATGGCTGAAAACCAAAATGACAGAGGAAATAGAGAGAGAATTGAGGGTGCCTTCCCCATCAGGGAGACTAATGGGGACACTAAGATGAAGAATATAAGCCCCTCTACTCTACCTCATTTCCATGGCCTAACCACAAAGGCCCTAACACTTTCCTATTTGATTTTGATGTTATATGCTGAACCTATGACTATACAGATCATGAGAAAAAGTTAAAATTGTTTCCATCTACCCTCAAGGATGTAGCATTGCGCTGGTTCATGGGTTTACTTGGAGATAGCATCACAAATTGGGCTCAGATGCAACAGGATTTTAACAACAAATATAGGGACTACTGTAGGTCAAAGGATACTAAAGAAGAGATTTTCAAGATGACCATAGGCTAGGATGAATCCTTAGAAGACTATGAAGAAAGATTCCAGCTCAGTTATAAAAGGGCCAGGTGCACACTTGACCCTGAGTCACTGAAGCTAGTCCTGCTTAGAGGAGTAAGGGAGGATCTTCTGGATACCTTACATATGATAGCAGGGCGAGATATCTACCAATTACCCTATGAGTATATTAAGATTGTCTTTAGAAACCATTTTAGGGCAACCAGGAAAAAGGGTAGGGGTAGTCAACCTATGACCATTACATCATCCTCCAACTCATACATCAAGGGTGAAATTGGAAATATGCTGGAAGATTTCAAAAGTGATATGCTGCAAACCCTTGCCTTGCAATTGGACACCATGAACATTAAAAGGAAGCAAGAGGAAGAAGAAAGAGCCCTGGCCATCTTTTGTCCTAGATGCACCAAGAGGCATCCTAGGAACGAATGTCCATTGAACTGTATTAAGATTTGCTCAGTCTGTGAAGAAAACCACTCCACATACAAGTGCCCTTCTTTACCTGGACTCAAAGTTGTATATCAAGGAGCTGAAGGGGTCACTGAGCAGCTTTGCTACATCAACCAAAGGAGACCTCCTGGGCCTAGACCATACCAGCAGGGTATGCAAGGGTCATCCCATGCATATTACAACCCCAACCAAACCACAAATATACCTTCTTAGGGACCCCCTGCTCATCCTTCCTGGTCTACACCCCATCCTTAGTCCTATGCATCTCAATATCATTCCCAGCCAGCCAACCAGTCATTTCAACCTTATGTGTAGCCACAACATCAGTGGAATACACCAACCCAGGGGTGGAGGCCCCAATTCAACAATGTTATAGCTCTATTGCCTCCACCACCTACCCAACCACAACTACTACACTCTACTCCACCCAAGCAACCCTAGATGCCTGCCTAGCCAAATCTGAACCCAAACAATAGGCAGGCTCAACAAGCATACAATGGAGAGACATCATACCCAGCTTATGCTGTAGAAATCTAGGAGATCAACCTAAGATCTGGGAGAATTCTCCCTGATAACCAACCCCCCTCTCCACATAAGGAGGTTGAGGAAGAAAGAGAGGAAAGCAGCCTTAAAGTAAATCCACCCTTTCCTGAGAGATTAGCCCAACCACTCCAGCCTACCCCAGAAGAAACTGAACTTCTGGGAGAATTGAAAAATCTATGTGTAAAGATTCCCATTCTCCAAGCAATCAAAGATGTTCCCATTTACAATAAGTTGATTAAGGAGAAGTGTTTCAAGCATCTAGGAAGAAGAAAAAAGGATGCCCCTACCATTAATGTCATTGGGCAGCTATTTGACTTAATGCTGGGGTAGGTAATATGTCCAAAATATTTGGATCCTGGAAGCCCTATAGTAGATGTGCACATCAATGGCACCATTGTCCCACACACTCTAATTGATCTTGGGGCTGCCATTAATGTGATGACCCATGATACCATGCTCAAGCTCAACCTCCAAGGGTCATTAAGGAAGACCACAATAGTTTTGCAACTTGCATAACATTCCACAGTCACCCCTGAGGGAATTATGGAGGATGTGATAGTCTCCATTGATTCCTAGGAGTACCCTGCAGATTTCCTAGTTCTCCAACCTAAGGCTAAGCTTACTGGTTACCCTCTCATCCTTGGGAGCCCATGGTTGGCCACAACTGATGCTTACATTAGTTGCAGAGCTGGGAATATGACCATCAAGAATGGGCATATGTCCAAACAGTTAGTCCTATACCCTCCTGCTCAACCTACCCTAGATCATGATTTACCTTTATGGTTGGAGGAGGAGGAAGAAGATGATGTTTATTTTGCCCAACTTTATGCTTTGGAAGCAACCATAGGAGGAGGAAAACAAGATGAAGATGACTTAATTGAATACCTACTCCAAAGTCCAACTCCTAGTTCACTACCATTAAAAGAAGAAGTAAGGGAAACCCAAAATAATTATCCAATTGACTTATGCTTGGCCAATTCCAACCCACTCCGTGTCAAAACCATAGAAATTGGCCTAGAGAAAACTTTGAAAATTAATCCATCTCTTTCTACTTTAGAAGAGGAAAAGCTATGTAACATGTTGAGAGAAAACCTAGAAGCCTTCGCTTGGAGTTATAAGGAAATGAAGGGAGTACACCCCTCAGTGTGTACTCACCACATATACATCAAAGAAGGCTGCAAGCCAGTGAGGCAACCACAAAGGAGGATGAATCCAGCTCTTAAAGACATAGTCAAATAAGAACTACAAAAACTGCTAGATGCAAGATCCATTTACCCTATCTCAGACATTGAGTGGGTCTCTCCTTTAGTGTTAGTTCCCAAGAAAAATGGTAAGTGGATGATTTGTGTTGATTATATGGAGTTCAACAAAGCCACAAAGAAGGATTATTTTCCCCTACCCTTCATTGGTCAAGTGCTAGATGGCCTAGTAGGGAAGAAGTTTCTTTCCTTCCTAGATGGATTCAGTGGGTACAACCAAATCCAAATCCGCCTAGAAGACTAGAATAATACCACATTCACTTGTCCTTGTGGTACTTTTGCCTATAGGGTCCTTCCTTTTGGCTTATGCAATGTTCCTGCCACTTTCCAGAGAGCAGTCTTGAGTATTTTTGCTGAATTAGTACATGATGCTGTGGAAATCTATATGGATGACTTTACACCTTATGGCTGTGATTTTCAAGAAGCCCTAACTAACCTAGGAAAAGTATTACACAAATGCATTGAAATGAACATGTCTCTCAATCCAGAAAAATGTGAATTCTTAATGATTTAAGGGACCGTGCTAGGTCATTCAATATCTCAACAAGGACTGCAAGTGGACCCAAACAAAATAACAATCATCCAAAGGGTCCCACCTCCACAAAAGTAGAGAGATGTTAGGAGTTTCTTAGGGTTAGCTGGATACTACTGAAGGTTCATAAAGGACTTCAGCAAGTTGGCCTCTCCTTTGTTTGGGTTGTTGGCCAAAGATTCTGAGTTTATATGGTCAAAGAGTTGTCAAGAGGCCTTAGACATTCTAAAGGGTAAGTTAACCACTGCACCAATCCTTAGAGGCCCAAACTGGGCCCTCCCTTTTCATATTCATGTTGATGCCTCACACAAAGCCATAGGAGCAGCCTTAGGTTAGGAAGAGGAGAAATTGCCATATGCCATCTATTTTATCAGTAAGAACCTATCAAAGGCTGAGCTAAACTATACTGTGACCGAAAAGGAACTCCTGGCTATTGTGCATTCATTAAACAAATTTAGGCATTACATTACAGGTTATCAAACATTTGTGCATATTGATCATGCTGCAATCAAATATTTAATGAACAAACCAGATGTGAATGCTAGAATTATAAGATGGTTGCTTTTATTACAACAGTTTGATCTAACTATTGTTGATAAGCCTGGTAAGGAAAATGTTGTTGTAGACTTTCTATCTAGGATGAATCTGCCTACAGGTGA
Organism: Pinus tabuliformis; assembly: GCA_031772625.1. NCBI lineage: Eukaryota > Viridiplantae > Streptophyta > Pinopsida > Pinales > Pinaceae > Pinus > Pinus tabuliformis. Next base: position 824,353,278 of record CM062813.1, read on the forward strand.
AGAAGGAATGGTGGATGACCAGTTACTAGATGAGAATTTGTTTTCTATTTCAGTTCTCTCCCCATGGTTTGCTGATATAGCAAACTATTTGGTATCAGCACAGTTCCCACCAAACTTTCCCTCCAAAGAAAAGAGCAAGATAGTCAGGAAAAGTGCCCCCTTCACCTGGATTGGGGGAAATCTGTTCAAACTTCGCCTAGATAAAATCTTGAGAAGGTGTGTAAGGGAAGAGGAAGTCTTTGACATTCTTCTGACCTATCATGATGGGCCTTATGGAGGTCACTTTGTAGCAAAGAGGACAACATTCAAAGTGTTGCAAGTAGGCTATTATTGGCCTACTCTTCATCAGGATGTAAAAAAGTACATTAGTCAGTGTGATCAGTGCCAAAGGATGGGAAAGCCTACTCCAAGAGATGAAATTCCCCTACAACCTCAAGTGACTTTTGAGCCATTTGACAAGTGGGGCATGGACTTCATTGGGCCTATCAACCCTCCTTCAAAGAAAAAATAGCACATCATTGTGTGCACTGATTATTTGACTAAGTGGGTTGAAACCAAGGCAATTAAGGTAGCAACATAAGAGAAGGTGGCTGAGTTCCTAAGGGAGAATGTATTTTACAAATTTGGGTACCCTAGAGAGCTAGTCACAGACCAAGGTAGCCAGTTTAACTCTAGCATGATTGAATAACTTCTCAGCCATCACAAAATCAAGCATAGGATATGCACTCCTTATCATCCACAAGCTACTGGGCAAGTGGAGGTGACCAACAGGGCACTGGAGAACATCTTAACCAAGGTAGTGAGCAGCAACAGGAAGGATTAGGCATAGAGACTAGTTGAGGCCACCAGGGCCTATAATACAACATGGAAGACCAGCACTAGATTTACACCCTATGAGTTGGTCTATGTGAAAAAGGCTTTGCTGCCCATTGAGTTTGAATATAACACATTGAGGATGGCAGCCCACCTAGATTTGGATCTTAGTCATGCATAGCAAGAAAGATTGTTCCATTTGAATGGATTGGATGAATTCAGAATGCAAACCCTCCTACATACAGAGATAGTTCAACTTCAAAGGAAGATCTGGCATGAAAAACATATTAAGGAGAAGAAATTTCAAGAGGGAGATTGGGCATTGTTATATGATTCTAGGTATAAAGACTTCAAGGGCAAGCTAAGGACAAGATGGCTCAGACCTTATGTGGTGGAAAGATGCCATGATAATGGTTCAGTGCAAATCAGAACTATAGATGAAGAAGCCATTCCATTGCTTGTTAATGGACACCGATTGAAAATGTACAAGAGGCCTTTATCAAAACAAGAGTTCATTGACAATATCAATAAGATAGTGATGATGGTGGAGCAAGTTCTAGCTCCTCCCTCATCAGGGCACTGAAAAAGAGAAAAAAAAAAAGAATAAGGATTTAGGTGAAAACCTCCATGAGGCACCTGAGTCCCATATTTGGGTTGAAAACCTCATGAGGCAGCCCAAGGATGAGAAAAAATGAAAAAGAGTAAGAAGATCCCTAGGTGAAAACCTTCCTTGAGGCACCCAGGGCAGATATCTAAGGTGAAAACCTCTCTGAGGCAGCCTAGGTGTTTTTCAAAAAAAAAATATATAATAATAAAATAAAAAAACATAATTGTTATTTGCAGGTGGGTGAGAAAGACAATCAAGGAGCAAAGATAAGATCCAAATGGAACCCTGCCTCACATATATTCATCTCTTCCACTCCTTACCATGCGTCCCTCCATCAATTCCATTATTTTTCACTTCATTAGTTCAATTCAGGTAAATATTGTGTTTTCTACAGGATACCCTGAATGATAGATTGGTTAGGTCCCAAAAATTCATACTAGACATGATCTAACAAATCACCTCATCCATTACCATCATCCTTGCATCCACACACACTCCTACTCCCTCTGTCCATTCATTACAACATCCTCACAACCCCAACCAGCAACATGATCAAGAAATTCTAAGGGTGACACCAAACATTGCCAAGTGGTAATCCAGGAGCTCCACAACAGCAGCAACAACATCAGATCTTCAGTCACAGACACCTGCAAAGGCTAATAAACCATCAAGCAGACATTAGAGGAGGAAGAAGAATGACCATGCAACAAATAGATAATGCGGCACCTTTGATCTTTGACAACTGTAGCATGGCATCAAGACCACGGGTAAGTATCCTACTCACTCACTCATATGCATCATTTGATCAAAAGTTGTAAAGGTTAAGAGGTAGTTGGTTTATAAATAAAAAGGTGGCAAAAAGGAAATTCTTTTTAGCAGGTGAAGAACCCACAAAGGATAAAAATGGAGTAAAGAGGGACAATCTGCCATACCCATGGAGTGAGGTAGGCTACCAACTCATCAAATATATCTCATATGAGGGTAGATACAGTGTTGTTTATGGAAACCATTTGAGAATGCTTGAAGAATTAAGACTTGGGGTAGAAACACCAGTTCACCAAAGACTCAACATACCATATTTCTTGATGCAATCACTCATAGACTCCAGCAACAAAGTAAAGGGAGGGAATTCTCAACAGTTGGCTCACCATGGGTTGATGAGTATCCTCATTGAGGATGCCCTCCAAAACCTTAGGATCCCTATAAAATGGCCAGTCTTCAGAAACTTACCAGCAGAGGATGACATCAAAACCCTCACCTATAATGTTAGTCCTTCTATCAGTGAGGAGGAGGCAAAACAAGAAAAAGAATATACAGAGCTAGATGGGGATGAGATGGATGAAGAAGAAACTACTACAAAAGAACATGATGAAAGAGAACACAAGGAGGATGATGCTGAAACAGAAAAGGAAGAAGGCATTGAAACAGAGGAGAAAGAACAACAAGAGGCCATCCAGTGTGGGATGCCAACTAAATCCTATGCTCTTTACCTCAGAGAACAATGGTTGAGTTTTACTTGCACAACATGGCCCTCACAGACATGAATATTTGGGATCCTAATGCAGAGCTAGGAGATCTACAATTAATGGCTTTGGCATCATCGATGAACCATGAGAAGTCAAGAGCTGCAGAGATGAAAAGAATATTGTCCAGAGAGAAAAATGAACCTCTTTTCATTAGAGTTGAACAATCAAATCCCATGGCCCTAATCAGCACCCATAATCTAATTGCAAATAATCCTTAGCTGGCACCTAGATATCTTGCTGCCCAAGAGCAAGCAATTTCACATTTTGAAGATATGTTTAGGCTTCTAAGAGATGATAATATACATGCTTGCTAAAGGAGATGGAACACACTGCCACACATCTTGAAGATCAGAGAATATCACTCCCCTCAAAGGTTGAGAGAGGCACTCAACAGGACACCTATGTATAAGCAATCAATGCAAAGGTTGAAGGTCAATTGGATAGGCCTAAAACTCAGTCCACCACTACTCCTAGGGATGCTAGAAGGGAGAAAAGAAGAAGAGGAAAAGAGGTAGTGGGAAGAAGTAGAAAGGAAATAAGGCTTCTATAAACAAGAAGAAGAGACCACAGCAGAAGCATGGGATGTCAGAGAGGCTATGAGAGTTATGAAGGACATGGAAATTGACTAAGTTTCTCAGAGGATGAGAAACACTTTCAATAGGGGGTGATGATGAGCCTCATCATTGAGCAATTATATGGGCCTTAATTGTCCTTAATTCACCTCCTAGCTTAGTCAAATCAACTATTCTCACAACTTATTACATAATTTTGATTATATTTTGTTTATGAGATGAGTTAGAGTTAGATATTTTGCTTTGTAGTCTAATGTGCATGTAATGCAATAATAAAGGATACAAGCAAGGGAAAATGTAGGAATAAAGGGTAAAAACAAGGAACTGTGGCAAAGACCTTGGTAAAAACTCGAATGGGACAAGGGAGAGTAATTATAGGAGGTAAATCCTCCACATTTACTACCCCTCCATTCGAATATTCCTCCATCAACTCGGAGTGCAAACAACCATCACTTTGAAGACTAGAAGACAACCGAGCAAGTGAAAAGGACAGAAACCAATTTATCTTGAGTGGGGAGCCAAGCCTCCCTAATTTGAAGGAAGTCATTGGAGACTTCAGATGTATAAGTAGAGAGGCTTAGGACCTCAGTAGGATTCAGACCTCTATTGTAAAAACTCTTCTTTTTTTCTAAGCTGCAAGACTTGTGACAATTTGTTCTATAATCCATGGTTTTCATAATGAGAATGAGTTCTGTTTTAAGCCAACTATGACTTAACTCTAAGGGCTAAAGCTCTTGGGTTAGGGCCCGACCCGAGCAGCCAAAGCTCCTCTTTACTATACATGTATGCTAGCATAGATTCCTGTGTTTTGTTCATTTGCTTAACTAGCTTTCTGGTTCTGTTCATTTGCTTAACTAGCTTTCTGGTTCAGTTCATTTGTTTAAATAGCTTTCTGCTTATGTTCATTTGTTTAACTATATTTTCGGTTCTATTCATTTGTGTTGTGCTTCAGCTTACTTTCATTTGTTCCTTCTTTCAGTTCACAGGTTAGTTAGGAGAAAAAGGTCACCATAAGGTTGTGCACAGGTGTCTCGGCCTCATCTCCTCCCTTTGGGACCATGACTTGAGGAAGAGACCCTTTAGCAACCCCAAAAACACAGGTTTCTGGTTCTCGCATGAGCTATGGATTTTGTCGTTTGATGCAGTTACTCATTCACCCTCACTGTGTTTTTCTATCGTTTTCATTTAAAAACCTCCTTCAACATGTTCTTCATGCATCACTTCCTCACCGTTCGATCCACAACAAACCTTCACAACCACCATCCAATTCATTAGTTTTATTCAACTGCCACCTCGCGTGAAGTCTTCCACTTGCTTTATGTGCTTTAATCTCCACCGTCAATCTGTCTCTTGATCCGACGACTATCGCGTCACCTCAACACTTTATGCACTTTAAACCCCCACTGTTGATCTGCCTCACGTGATCCAACGGCTATCGCTTCACCCGATCACTAACTAGCTTAGTCGATCTCCACTGTTGATCAGCCCCACCTAATCCAATGGCTATCGTGCAATCTCACATGGATTATTTCACAACCGTTATCCGCCTGAGAGCATGCGAGAAAAGTGGTTTTCTCGTGCTACATGTTGCGCAGTAAGGCTAATCGCGTGAAATTTCATAATTCTGCTTACGGCCTTGAGGGCGTGCAAGAAACTACTTACCGCCTTAGAAACCCGCTCCATCATTTCCGCACATTTCTTTTTCCCGCGATACGATCTCCGCTATCCATCCTCTGGTTAATCTTGTCCGTCCATCTCTTGACTTAATCCGCGCGATAAGATCTTAGCCATTCATCGCTTCGTTACCCTGTTCGTCCATCTCTTGACTTAATCCGCGCGCTACGATCTCAACCGTTCATCGCTTCATTACCCTATCCGTCCATCTCATGAATTAACCTCCATGATAAGACCTTAGCCATTCATCTTGTGCGTTCATCTTGTTCATCCATCTAGTCACTTAAGCCTTAGCGATAAGATCTCCACCGTTCATCTTCTATTCATTGATCGATCCAATGGTCCCTATGCATTACTGTGTCATTACGTCCTCCTTTAATTGATTTCTACCTCTGATTGCTCTTCCGCTCGAAAGCAGATTTAGTCTAAGTTCCTTTGCTTACACCTTAGTATAGTTTAATGCTCTTTACCACTACAACTTAGCTAGCAACCTTAGGTTAGTGATTTTTTAGGTGATTCTTCTTATTATAGTTGTCTAATTGGTTAGTTAGGTTCTGGTGTGATTTAGCATTACATGTTATTTTCTTCATTTCTGCAGTAGAGTAGCTCTGTCTTAGAATAAGTTTTCTCTTCTTCCATTAAAGAATTAAGCTTCTTTTGACCCTATAGAAGTTTGGCTTGGAACCCCTGGGGTCTCTTGCTAGATAAACAATGACAACAGGCAGGACCTTCACTTCTACTTGTGCATATAGCACTGCACCTCCAATTTTGTATGAACCCCGGGTTGATAAGTAAAGCTGGTAGCCCTGGGAGTTGAAACATTCTTGTTTCAATACCTAGGCTCATCAAAGACACCATACTTGACAAAAGAACGAGGTCATCAAAGAGGGGAAATGTTGATTATCTTCAAGTGGGTCTCAAAGGTACAAATCCATCAAAGGCCAAATGGATTGAAGAGGGGAAGGTGAGGGAACAATACCCTCATCTGTTCAATAACTGAATATAATCTTTTGGGGTCCAAAAGCTTCTAGTGGGGAGGAGTGATCAAGTGCTCAAGTTTATGCTCAAAAATCAAAATTCATATAATGGAATGGAAACTGTATGGTTGGATAGATCTTGGTGATCTGAATCCAACACAACTCGTTTCATTGAAAACGGAGTTCGGATGCTCCCAAAAATGAGTTCTGATCAGTTTGTTAAACAGGAAAAATAAGTGCACAATCAGCAAGTTCAAGTCTCTTCAGCCAATCGGGAGGTGCCAAATGTCAGTTTGTCACTGGTCCCACAAATCAGCCCATTGCATTGCATCGGCATAATTTTTTTGTTAAAAATTGGCCCCTATTCCGCCGAGAAGCGATATGCGATATCACATGGATCGCATTATAGCAGGGAGTCTTATTAAGAATCACCTTGCTCGTGCCGATAGTGAAATGCTGATGGAACCAGATGTAAAAATAGAATAGGTTTCAATGTATGTAATGTTCAAGTATGACAATTCATTGCAGTTCGCACTTCACAGCGACAAATGACAAGTTGTTAAGGAATTCCTTGGTCCCACGCCAATTGCGACAAGCCGATATATACTGGATGTGAAATTGTTATGAACCGTGGTGCATAAATCGTTAAGTCCTCCATCGCAAATCCATGTTCCCATTTTTTGAAAGGAGTTGTTCTACCCGTCTCTTTACCAACGAAGGTTGCAATTGCGATTTCCGAACTCGTCAGGAAATATGGCTCCAATGGCCGAAATGTGGCAAATTTGGCGGATTTCAGGCCAAATTTGATGGTTAGTGGCCGAAAAAGGGGCATTTGTTGAGAAAATTGAGGGATAACTGGGAGAGGTCATAACTTCTTCAATTCTTATCCAAATTAGGTGCAAAAAGAGTCAATTCTAGTAGTTTTGGCTATTCTAAACTCATGGAGACAGGTTTCAAAGGCATTTGAGCATTGTAGACAGGCTTTTATTGTAATTTTGGGCATAATAGAGAGGCCTAAGCATTGGAAGCTGGACCAAGGAGATGTAGCCCAGGAGGGGTGAACTCCTCATCAAATATCTATGTTGTATGTTGTATTTTGATGTTCTTTTATGTTGTTTTATTTTTGTTCAGCATATGTTTTATGTTAAATTGTTTATAACATTTACATAAGAAACTCTCATGGGAATCAATTAATTAAGAAAAAATGGTGAATCCTTAAGCACTTGATAGGAAAATTATAAGCATCTTGGGTTTTATTCTGAATGGAGAATTAGTACAACATTACTAATCTGCTCCATTTCAAATCACTTTAGAACACATCCCAAACATTGTTACGAACTAAGGAGTCATACTCCTCCACCATGGCATCAACCCAAACCAATTGCTGCACTGCTTCCTCGAAGGAGGATTGCTCTATCTCAACACATTCGCTCATAAGAGCCATGTATCCAATGTACCTCTTAGGTGACCTCCTCTTCTCGTGCTAAGATGTGGGTTCTTCCACATTCTCTCATGCATCATGCAATAACCTGTCAACCTCTCAAGTGCACTTTATCCCATCTCTAGAAGACTCTACCTGAGTGGATGTCTTCACTCCCGAATCCTCTACATGTGGCTGCTCCACATCAATCTGAGGCTCCTCAGCTGCATGCACTCAAGATTCATCTCAAGGGAAACTCACGTGGCCTTCTCCTCATTGAATCAAACATCCCTGCGAACCATTGTCATCTTGTTGGTCGGAAAGTACACTCGATAATTGTGGGGTGCATCAATGTACCTCACGAATATCCCCAACTCTATTGTCGGCTCAAGCTTCTTCCATGCATATTTGCTCACATGAAAATATAACGATGACCCAAAAATACTAAAGTTACCAACATCTGGTCTATTACCGGAATAAGCCTCCTCTTCTGTCTTCATCCCAAGAATCTGATGCTAGATACGATTCTGCAAATAAACCGTTGTGTTGCATGCCTCAGCCCACAAGTGTAGTGGTAGGCCTTGATCATGCAACATCGCCTGTGCTGCCCCTACAATTCTTATGTTCTTCCTCTCGGCCACCCCATTCTCCTGTGGCTTATGGGGTGTCGCAACTCTCATTTAATCCCTTCTGTTGCATAGAAGTTATTAAACTCATTTGAGACATACTCACCATCGTTATCACTCCTCAGAGCTTTAACCTTCTTGCTAGACTCTTTCTCGACCAATTCTTTAAATTCACAAAACTTTGTGAAAGTTTGATCCTTCTTCTGCATGAAAAATATCCAGCATTTACGAGAAAATTCGTCAACAAATATAACATAATACCTATGTTTGGTCATGGATGCCATCGAGAATGGTCCGCACACATCTGAATGGACTTGCTCTAGAATCGCCTCTGCTCAACTGTCTCTGTAGTGAAAGGAATCCTTGGTGTATTTTCCCAAATACACCCCTTGCATGTATCAACGTGCTCTACCGTACCTTGGGGAAGACCAATACAGATCTGCTGCATGATTTTCAAAGCCCCATGATGCAAGTGACCCAATAGCCTGTGCCACAACTCACCAATGTCTTGGATCTGCACCTTCTCTGCTTTCATGCTCAAAGCAGCACAATCCTCTACCTCCAACTTATAGATATTATTAACTCAAATCCCTATCTTCTTTACTTGACCCGTGGCTATGTGTCGAAGGAATGCCTTTCCTTTCAAGAAAATCACATCATAGCCTTTATCCTCAAGCATGGCGACCGATACTAAGTTCTTCTTCAACCCAGGCACATACATAACATCCCTCAAGGTGAGAGGAGCACCCTGCTCCCTCTAAAAAGTAACTGTGCCTAATCCAGTAGCACTATACCTCCCATTATCACCCATCTCGATATGCATCTGGAGATCCTTCTCCTCCAGGTCACTGAACAACTCCTTGTCACCAGTCATGTGGAATGAAGCTCCACTGTCAAGGTACCATACACTACCCATCATTGATGACACCATGCATGCAATGAGAGTAAAGTCCAATTCGAATTGAGAGGCCAAAGACTCACTTGTCGCTCCTCCCGAGGACTTCTTCTTGAGTGGACAGTTTGTAGCAAAATGTCCCAGCTCATGACAATAAAAGAACTTAAATTTCGACATGTCTTTCTTCTTACCTCCGTGTTACCTCCATGGCAAGAATCCGTTTTGGAATGGGACACCTTCCCTTTCCCTTTCCTTGCCTTACCTGCTAAGGCACAATTTTCCTCATCATCAGTCTTTGATGAGGAACCATCTTTGGTGTTCCTTCTAATCTCCTCCTACATCAAATCCGACCACAATCATTCCCAAATTCGCAGCTTCTCCCTCCCATTAACAAATTCCTAATAGCTATTCCAACTCTTGGGAAGTCCTAGGAGTGTTAGGCTCACCATATCATCCTCGGCAACGGTTATTCCAACACTTCAAAGCTCGTCACAACAGCAAGTGAACTTGGTCAAGTATTTTGGAATGGTCTTGCCTTTCTCCATCTTGATTTTTCGAAGTTTGTCTTTCAGTGCCAACTTCCTATGGTCATTTTTGTTCTGGAATAGGTCCATCAATGCTTTCCACATAGCATATGGGGTTTCCTTACCATGGAGACTTGAGACAATGTGGTCTCAAACTCCCTCAAGGATTATCTGCCTCGCCTTCGCAACACACTTCTTCATTCAACCAAATTCCGTTCATCCAATGCTACTAGCTTAGGAATGTCTTGATCAATGAATTCCTTGAGGCCATTATCCTCCAGCACAGCCTCCATCCTATCCTTCCAAGCTATATAATTCGAGCTACCTTCCAAGGCATACTCGAGTCTCAAACCATAGAAAGCCATTTGTCGATCCTGAAGTATGTATTGCAAATTTGAATTTCACCTATAACCCAAAACTCAAAACTTCGAAATATCCTCTAGTATATTATCTTCAACTCCGATACCATGTATATTTTCTTGTAGATTCACAACTCATGTAAAGCACTAAAACACAAGACAAGAATATACTCTACTCTTTAAAACAACGAAAACCAATGATCGATGAAAACAATAATTGACAAGAGGAAGATAATCAAAGACACATAACACAATTGTTTCTTTGGGGAAAGCCACTGTTCAAAACTTCGACTATCTATTGCATTAATCAGAAATCTAAGTGATAATACAAAGATTGTTCTCACAAGAACAATTTCGACACAAGTATGATCAACTCTCTGCCTCACAAGACCACATTGACCAACATTTAGTCACTTTCTGCTGCCTACTGAGCCCCTATTTCCTTGCGCAATTCTTGAGAGGAATAATCCATATTTAATTAATAATTACTTCTTCCATAACTGTGTAATCCAAATCTAGGTCCTCTTCTGATTGCATGTATGATTTGTACAACTCGTATCATTCTACAATTGATAGTACAATGTCCCTGCACTCTAGTCTCAACTAGGTATTTCTCTGAACTAACATGCATGAGTTTCTCATGAGGGAACCTTCAGTTAGCTGGAGTAGCACTAAGGATGCACCAATGCACCAACTCACTACTAGACCTCTACTAGTTCCACCAACAGTTAGAACTAGTTTAAGTGTCGATAACTCAGTCAAACTAAGTTATTTAATTACAACTCAAATAAACTCAAACTGGGCCCCTAAAATTCAGGGAGAACATATACATGACTATAGAAAGACTTCCAACTCGAAATTCCTAAGCTAATTTTGTTAATTAAACTTAATTAACTATTTATAAGTTGCTATGAGAATTGAATTCAATTTTAATTCACAGTTTAATTCAATGACAAATTAAACTGGAATTTCATGTTGTCATTTCTCAACAGTTGCAAAGCCTCCCACTTCCTTTTTGGCAGCATCAAGTATTGGAGAATATCGAAAATATTTTGGGAAAATTCAAAAAAAAGGACTTAGACTGAACATCAAAAGGTATTTTTACCTTTTCCATGATGTGTGTAGAGATTTACCTTAGCAAAGGTCTTCTCAATCGTCTTCTTATCATAACATGAAAACTTTCAGTGGACACAGGTGTTAGACTATGAGAACAATGCCTTCAGATGCCAAACCTATTTCCAGATAGGACATTTACATAATTCTTGCCCACAAGAAAGAAAAGTGCCAAAAAATAAAAAGAGGCAAGCTCCTAAGCAAAGGGGATGGCAACCCCCTAACAATTTAGAAGATGAAAAAGAAGAGCTCGAGGAAAATCATCCAAATTCCAAAGCACAAACTCAACTTAGAAGCTAACCAAATGGTGGTGAAGGTGATAGGTCTAGATCAGTGGATGTTACCCATAATGCTATTGAATCAACACCGATCATAGTACCAGAACAAGAAGAAGTGGAATTACCCATGGAAAAAGATTCGAGAGGCATAAAAAGATCTCACATGTCTTAAAGCTTGGACTTAGACAAAGATATCCCACTGTAGACAAATGGAAATAGTAACAACTGCTTCCAATCATGGTGTTTGGTGAAAGGTAAAGAAAAATAAAGGAAAAAGGGGGAGGTTGAGTGTTTTTTATCACACTTAACCCTGTAAAATTTATGCATTTTTTATAGTTTCTTTCTTCTTATTATGTATCAGTTGCAAGGATGATATGGTCGAACGTTGTTGAACATCTATAGAATGTAATTTTGTTCCTTGTTTTTTAGGTTGAATAATATTATGATTTTTCCTTCCAAAAAAGAAACCTCTTATATTTGATGTCTAAGATCATCTGTGCTTATTTCATTCGTGCTTTTTTTTTTCCATATTTATGGTGATAAGGATATTTATTTTGGAATAGGACTTTCAGAATTTTAATTTAATTATCAATAATTATTTGGTGGATGGTAGGGATTAACCTCTATGGAATATTTTAGAATATTCTTATAGTATACACAAATTAAAGGTTGAGATTTAACTACAAAATAATTATCCTCTTTCTACCCTTTTAATTAAATTGATTAATAAAAAAATATCATATGATCATGTGTCATATGAATGTGAGTGATTGTTTTTGAGCTTGTAGTAATAGTAAGCCATCCTATATTTAAAGTGGAATGAATATCCATAGTTAATAATTTTGTTACATATATTTTTTAAAATATTTATATGTTTAACACATATATTAACTTTTTTATAATAATAATAATTTAAAATAAAATTATAATTGAATTAATTTTTAAAATTTCAGAGAATGTGAAATTTATTTTATTTATAATTAATAATAAAGTAATAATTTAGTTAATTTTTAAATATTATTTTTATTATTATTAATTTGAACAATGTGAAATATATTTTGAAATATATGAGATGTTTTGATGTAGTTTTTCTTAACCCTTTAATTTAAATATTGTGCTAGCAATATGAAATGTACTCTGAAATATGAGGTGTTTTGATGCAACTTTTCTTAACCATTTAGTTTATATCACTGTGCTAGCTTAATTATTCTTGTCATTTTATCTCTTATCTTTGACATCTAGGATCATTTATGTTTATTTTTTCTTTAATGTCTAAAGCAAAGCCTTTCACCATTATCTAGGATCTTTTGTTAAGGTATTTTTTAATGATTTAAATATTTTTGTGTAGGCAACTAAATTCATATGTATGGAATGTAGGTGAATATTCCATAAAAAAAAAACCTGTAATTTAAACAAATTTTTAATCAAATTAACAAATATTTTTTCAGAAAATATCCAAAAAATAGTCTATTTACTAAATTTCGCCCTTAAAATTTTCTCTATCTTTTATACTTATTTTGCTTTCCATCTCTAAAAGCAAAACTTTGTACTTATTGTTTCTTAAATCTCTAAGCAAACCCCTTCACCATCATCTAGGATTTTTGTGCTTATTTTTTCTTCAGCCTCTAAAGCAAAGCGACGAGCTTCACATCTGTGCTTATTTTTTCTTCAATCTCTAAAGCAAAACGATGAGCTTCACCCAAATTGTTTATAATGAAAAAATCACAAATATGTTATGTATTGCTTCAATGAACTTGGACCATGTGTTTGAAGAAATATTGAAACTAAATTTATAGGCTTGCACTGGCGCTCTGGAAGTTTGATGAATATTAGTAAGAAGGGAATAATCAGTTTTCCAATCCTTTCAGCAAGTTCTAGCGAGATTTCTCGGTGGGTAATCGATGTCGAAAATCTTAAAAACTCCATCATGCTTTTCTCAGATAATTTGACATCACATCTGCTTTCAATAGCAAGCCGTCTAAAATTGCTTTACTGTACAAATATATATCAAGGAGAAGATGAGGTGGGAATCAAGCCATTTGATGAGGTGGGAAAAATGGGTGCTGTGATAAATCTCAAAAAACTTAAATCTCCAAAAACCTATTCCTCAAACCCAAAAAATCTATATACTGCAGTGGTTTAATAAAATGAGATGACTTTGAATGATGTGGAATTGATTTATACTTTATAGCAGAGGGTAATGCACATAACTGACGAAAATGAGATCACTTTGAATGACGTGGAATTGATTTATACTTTATAGCAGAAGGTATTGCACATAACTGACGAAACTAATTGATATGGATGTTGTCACACGTAATGAGGTATGCCATGTGTGTTAGCATGTTTCCATTACATATGAGCCCATTTGTTACCACGTGCCCATCACATGTCATGCCAGGTGTTGTATACATTAACACTTGTTTTTCCTAGGTTCATTGTTGATTTACCCAAAGAATTAGGAAATTTTATAGTCATAAAGACATTTCCAAAACACTATTCACACTGATTGTTCACATTTGCATGTAATTAACGATAAATATTTATGTATAAATAACGGAAATAAAACTCAAATTATTTCATGGTTTAGTTACATAACTATCACTTTGTTACAATGGATTAAGATGTGGAAGAATTTTGGCCAAATTACGTCATGGTTTAGCTACATAATTACCACTTTGTTACAATACACTATGATGTGGAAGAACTTTGGCATTCACAAATGTTGTTGATAGTAGTACTTGTACTATCTAACAAATATGTTAGATTTGATTGGAATTTGGGAATGGAAGTAGAGCTCAAAAAAGTGTCTCTAATGCTTTGTTGTGTGCCTAGAATGTCCATCATAGTACGTCATCCTTGAGGATATTCATTTGTGCAAAGAAAGTCCACATTTATCAACAATTGAGATCCTTATCTTCTTCTGTGCATATATTAGTCCTCCTCGATAGACCTATGTCCATGATTCATTTGTGCACAAAACGTCCACATTTATCGACAATTGAGATCCTTATCTTCTTCTGTGCATTTATTAGTCCTCCTCAATAGACCTATGTCCACCACCTCTTATACTCTGTTTGGAAAACTACTACCCACCTATTTTTGCAAGTTCATTCCTTCCACAAACATGTAGTAGGTAGGCTTCTTTCTACTGGGCATTTTCAATAGCACTATTCCATAGCTATAAACATGGCCTCTTGTTGTATCTTGTTCTCCCACTCCAATAGCACTATTTCATAGCTATAAACATAGCTTTTTGTTGTAACTTGTTCTCCTACTCCATATTCTACATTCACAGATCCTCATCTTAAGTTTTTAAATATAATTTAAAATATCAAGTAAACATAAGAAAATCATAACATTACTTAATATGGTATATAGTTTAAATAATACCTGGAGAAATGTACCTTGTAGATCCTTAGAGTGCATATGTGGAAGTGAGAGCTCCATATGCATTATTTGCAAAACATATAGTAACAATGCCAAAGTCTATTAAATAGGCAGCCATATATTCACCCAACTGTTGGGTTTCAAATCACAATGAATCACTTGCACAAAACAATGGTGATGGAGATATGTCATGCCTTGGGTAATTTCTATTGTTATATTCAACCTTTGAGACAAATTCAAACCACTTTATGAGCATAGCATGGTGGTAGATTTACCCAAGGTCCACATAGACCAAGACTTCCCATAAATCTCGTGGCACCAATATGTTTTGAAACTCCCTCTTTAGGGACTTCTCCTAACAACTTGTTAAAGAAAAAATTCAAGTGATCGAGCATTGTGAGATTTTCTAGTGATATGAGTATTCCATCAGACAAATTGTTGAAAACAAGATCTAGGTCTGTAAGACTTAGAAGTTCATTAAATAACACATGAATCAAACCTTCAAGAAATATTTAGATTGTTTCCATCAAATTGTTATATCCCAAGGCCATGAGTACTAGCTTAGGGAGAACACATAGTTCTGGGGGAATGATTCCAGTGTAATTGTGACGGGTGTGGAGTCATTCTGGTAATCTGCATGAAACAAATCTGCATCTCTTCCTTAACAGAATGGTTACTGGATGAGAAAATGGAGTTTTGAATCTTGACAGAAGAAAACCAAATCTTTCCAATGTCTTCGGGTCGGTTACTCATATAAATTAACTCCAAAAACACTTGTTTTCTATTTGAAGTTTGAACAAACGATACTGTCAGATTTTAAAAAAATGATGGTAAATACCCACGTAAAAAAAGAATATCTCATTTCGATAAAAGTAATCACAAATCATTGGTTGCATACCTCCTGGCGTAAAATTAGGATCTAGAAGGCTGCCGTCCAATAAAATTAACCCAACAAAAATACACATTCTGTTCGACTAATTTTCAAAAAAGAAATTAAATCTTTTCTTTTTGAATAAAATGAAACTAACCTTTCAACGATGAGGCTGCTAACTGCCTTACTTTTCTGTAAAATAGTATTGGCTGTACTCCCCACTGAATACAATAAGAGTATTGGTCTCACTCCCATGAGAAGGATGAGCTGCCAACGTGAGGCATCCAGATTGGTAATAGTTGTGTGAGCGAGGACTTTGGTCCTATGAGTTGTGGGTTCAAGTCTTGTGGATAAAGAAGACCTTCAGCATACCGGGAAACCTCAGCTACGATGGATAAAGAAGACGATGACGACTACATAGGTATGGCGTTGTTGGTGCTGTTTTCAATAGTGTGAGAGAAGAAGGCACATAAGCTTTTAGTTACAAACTCCTACCTTCAGCTATGTTTATACCACTGATCCTGCAAATGTGGAGCACATCCTTAGATCTAATTTTGCAAACTACATCAAGGTCTGCGTTCTGCTGTACACATTGCTTCAGGTATTCTAAGTATTATTGTTCTCATATTGTTATCTTTTTGTTGTTTTGAAAATTTCACAGCGAAAGAGGAGCCATGACCTTTTCAAAGACCACCTGGGGGATGGTATTTTCAATATTGATGGAGAGTTGTGGAGAAAACAACGAAAAGTCACTAGTTTCCAATTCTCCACTAAAGTGTTGAAAGATTTCAGTAGTGTTGTTTTTAGTGCAGATGTTAGAAGCAACCCAGATGAAGCAACAAAACATGAGAAGAATTAAAGTTTCTTGAATGATGGCTTGAAAAACCATGTATTGATGATGACTGCATCGAAATTGCAGCGATGAATATTGAAGACAGTATGGATATTAAAAATGAAAATGAAATTTTCATGTATTGGAGTTCGGAAGAGATTAAATTTTATTATGAATTTATGTTAAAGCAAAATGATAATCAGAGGATTGAAGATTGATGATGAAGAACAAACTATAGAAGATTGATGATGAAGAACAAACTATAGAAGATGACATGTGGCAGGGGTCCACATACGAAAGTATTTTTGAAGAGGTAAAAGACGTCCATGGACACCATGAAATGATTTTCTATGTTTTGGTACACTTGCAACAACAAATGAAGAAACTGAAATTTGGAACTTACGCCAAAAAGACAAAGATGAAGCAGTTCAGAAGATACAGGATCTGGAAAGGAAAAAGAAATATGTTTTTTTGAATCATTGTAAAAAAAAATATGTTTTTTTGAATCATTGTAAGTCTAGCTGAGACTTAGACCTCAGGTGTGTTTAAGTTTTGTTAAGTCATGGTTAAGTTGTTAGTGGTAATTAAAAAGGAGTGTTGGAAATAATTACTCCGATGACAACACACGCCACCACGGCACCGAACACCACCTCACTGCCCTGGCTTGTCCCTCATTGAAGAGGCGCCACAGCCATGA
Source organism: Pinus tabuliformis (assembly GCA_031772625.1). NCBI lineage: Eukaryota > Viridiplantae > Streptophyta > Pinopsida > Pinales > Pinaceae > Pinus > Pinus tabuliformis. The sequence continues at coordinate 824,370,452 of CM062813.1, forward strand.
TCCGTTCAACGTTCCAAGAGTCATCACCGCCATAACCCTTTCGAATTGAAGGGACAATTAACCGACTTAATTTATGTATAAATTCAGTTGATCTGTGATAGAAGAGGTATGCAGTCCGAGTTGTAACACAGCTGTAGCTGCATTTCTTCTAGCAGTAGTTTGCTGTGGTGATGCAGAGTTAGGACGCACAGTCCGAGTTGTAAGGCAGTTGTAGCTGCATAGTTTGCTGTTTGACTTGTATAGATTCATGTTTGGTTTTTATAGTTTCTTTCGACAGCCGTAGCTGTGTTTCCGTTGTGTGCTCTGCCCATTCTGTCAGCAATGAAACTTTCCAAAACTCTACTGGAAGCTTGTAGAACAAGGGAAGCAGTAGAGATGCAGGCATGTTAGATCCTTCACATGGTTCATACACTGCGAAAATTTTATAGTTAGAATTACATTTTCTGTTCTCCCATGTGTTAATACGGTTGTAGCAAATAGGATGGTGCAGAATTATATTAGCAATTGAACGGAACCATACTTGGTTATTTATAAATGTGAATAGGGTCTCTTGCTGAGAGCAACAATGGATGGCTTCTGCAAAATGGGATTTGGGGTGGATATCAACAGCTCATCAAATACCAATGACATCGGAGCAGAGACATCTTTTGCAATTTCTTTTGATACCGCAATTCCTACACTTCAGTGGCACTATCTTGACGCTACTTGGAAGCTAAAAAGATACTTCAATATTCTGTCACAGGCCACCGTGAAGGCTAACATTAAAACGCTGGACGACTTTGTCTCTAACATCATTCAAAGAAGAAAACAAGAAATTTCTCTACAACATAATTATGTAAGGGACACCAGCATTGGTCTTGATTTTGGACTTGTCCTTTCACATTTTTACTGCCTGCTACTGCTGGTACTGAAAACCTTGTTTCTCTGTAATTGTCCTTCAAATATATTTGCAAGTGAAACCAGATCTACTGTCTCGCTTTATTGCATTGAATTAGAAGCAACCAGAGAAATACTCTGACAAGTATCTACGAGATGTTATTATGAATTTCTTGACAAGTATCTACGAGATGTTATTATGAATTTCTTGATAGTTGGCTGGGACTCAACTGCAAGAAACCTTTGCTGGTTCTTTAATTTGCTTTGCAAGCATCCAGACATTGATAAAACGTTTCTTCACGAAATTCATGTCTTGATCTTGAAGGAGAATGAATATGTGACCATTGAAGAATGTATTATTATGTTTTCTCAAAGTCTGACACACACAGAATTGAATAAGATGCACTATCTTCATGCAGCTTTATCGGAGACCTTACGATTAAATCCAACTCTTCCTATGGTAAGACACTTGTGTTTCTTTCTTCAGGCAACAATCTTTTGACTGAATATCCTCCATGTATCTGGTTAGCCTTGTTTCTCTTCTAGTTAACATGTAGTGGAATTCCTGTCACGAGGATGTGGTAAAATGCGACTATATCATATTTTCTTTGCATTCATAGGCTTCCCTAAACCCTATTTCTCTTATGATGTGTCTTTTGGAAAAACATGGCTAAACTTCATTTGAATATGGATGATTAGAAGCTTCAAAATACAATATACTTATTTTCGATTAGTTCTGAGGATGAAAAGATATGGCCCATCATAGATTCACAAAACAATTAAATGTAGGATGGACTCAAAGTCAAGAAAGGTGATATGGTCAACTATGTTCCTTACTCTATGGGAAGGATGCCATACCAATAGCTAAGTTGTGAGAGAGGAAGGCACAAAAGCTTTTAGTTACAAACCCCGGTGCCAGATGATTGCATTTATAATTCCTTACCCAGACGACAATGTTGTCCGGACGACCATTTCTAGCCAGAATGTGGCCATTTTTTTGGTAAAAAAAATCTGATAATACCCAGGTTCCAACCCTTTTAATAGAGAAATGTAAAGTTTCATGCTTCTTGGGCCCCATACCTGTGTAATGGGACATACTTTATGTTGAAATATAATTCCAACTGCAGTGTTTATTTCATAAAACTGTCTGTTTCTTTTCTTTCTTGCGACACGATCTGATCGCAGATCGCAAATCACATTTATACCCACTGCCTCCGTCTGTTCCCTTGAAGTCTTCCGACGCGACGTTGCGATGCGATACTATCGCATATCGCAAATTGCGTCCGCACCCAATTGCCTCTGCTACGTTTTGTGTTTTCTGCTGATTGCGATCCCGCGATGCGATTTGTTCGCAAATCACAGATCGCATCCATATGTGTTATGTCTCCGTCGTTTGGTCTTCTGCCGACGCGATATTGCGATGCGCTCTAATCGCATCGCACATTGCCTCACCTGCAAACAATCTCCGCCGTCCATTCATTTGATCCGACGGCCCATATTTGTTCCCGTCATATTCACGCCTCCGCCATACGGTCTTTACGCCTTAACCTGTTTTGTGTTCCCGAAGAAGGAAGAATGCTAGAACCAGCACTTTGCGCCATTACTCTTCACCCACTGCATTTAACAAAAAGCATGGCCGAGAAGGAAAAGGACATGCCTCGAGCCAGTCGCAACATTTATCAGTGATGGAGTTCCACTCCACATGCTCGAGAGGTACAACAGAGCATCCGAGAAGATAAAATTCGTCCACTGAAGCAAGTAGATAGCAGCAGAGACTCCATCAGAGAGTTAAAGCGGTTGGTGGACAGTTATGACTCCTCCGCGCATAGCTTAATGATGCAATGTAGTGCATAGATAAGTATGTTTTTTTGTTTTGTAACACACAGCAGTGCAAACACAGCAGTGTAAGAAGTGAATTTCTTTTGTAACGCACAACAGTGCTGAGACAAAAAAAATTCTTTTTTGTGGAACTGAAGCGTACCTGTTTGTAATCCCTCTATTAGAGGAAGAATCTTTTGTAACAACAGTGTTTTAATGAATACAAGTTTCTTTTTATGTGTGTGAAAAACTCTGTTCTTCAGAAAACAATTTTTTTTTCCGCTGAGTTAAAACAGAGCATTGTTCTCTGTTCAGTGGAATCATCAGAAATTCCCAACATAGTATCAGAGCTTGTCCAGGCTCTTTGAAGGTGTCAAAGAAGCTGAAGGAAGGTTTTCTTGCTACAACAGCTTCTCCAGCAGGGTGAAGACTCAGTCAAGAAAAAATCCAAGGTATTTCTCAAGTCAGTTATTTTTAAATACACAGTCAAGTATTTTGAAGCATAGCTAAGAGTGCAAGAATGGCTGGAGCCAGCACTAGCATGGGTATCTTTAATACTCAACTCCCACAATTTAATGGGAAAAACTATGACTATTGGGCAATAACCATAAAAGCTTTGTTTGCTTCCCAAGACTTATGGGAATTTGTTGAGGATGGTTTTGAAGAACCAGCAGATGAGAATGAGTTTAATAGATTAACTCAGGCAGAGAAAGATCTGTTGAAGAGCAATAAGAAGAAGGATTCTAAAGCTCTCTACTTATTGTATCAAGCAATGCATGAGAGTGTGTTTCCAAGAATAGCAACAGCCAAGACATCCAAAGAAGCATGGAAAACTCTAAAGATAGCCTATCAAGGCATGGAGAAAGTGAAGACAACAAAACTACAGTTGCTGAGGAGAGATTTTGAGAATCTATGCATGAAGGAGTCAGATAATATTGACTCATTCTTCACACATGTGATTGGTCTGGTCACACAGATAAGGTCTCATGGAGAGATTCTTGAAGAAAGGAGGATTGTGGAGAAACTGTTGAGGGTCCTACCCTCAAAGTTCAATGTGATTGTCACCACCATAGAAGAGACAAAGGATCTCACAAACTTTTCAGTTGATGAACTACATGCATCACTGATAACACATGAGCAGAGATTGAGTAGAAATGAAAACTCATCTCTAGAGCATGCCTTCAAGACCCAGATGTCCTTTGGAAGAGGAAGAGGTCAAGGCAGAGGAAACAAGAGAGGAAGAGGCAGAAGCCAAAACAGAGGTGGAAGAAATAGTCCAGCAAATGCTCAAGGAAGAGGTAGCAATCCAAATCAGAACCAAGGCCAAGGCAGCAACCAACAAAGTGGACAACATCATGCTCAAGGACAAAGGTATGATAAATCCAATGTCCAATGTCACTATTGTAAAAAATATGGGCATTATGCAAATGAATGTAGAAAGAAACAACATGATGTGAATAATAGAACTAGTGCAAATATCACTAGAGAAAATATCAGCCAAGATAGTTTATTTTTTGCTTATAATATGGCTGAAGCAAAGAGTGAAGATATATGGTTTCTAGACTCCAGTTGTAGTAACCATATGACATGAAACATAGCCTTGTTTTCTACATTAGATCAAAGTGTGAAGTCTCAAGTCAAACTTGGGACTGATAGTAAAATTTATGTTATGGGAAAAGGAGAAGTAAAGGTTTTAACAAAGAAAGGTGAAAAGAAAACTATAGCAGATGTCTATTATATTCCTGGAATGAAATGTAACCTCTGTAGGAATTTACAGGGTAAGTTCCTCAGAAAGGACACCGCTCACAACTAGATCTCAAATCAATACACCAGTATTTTTGACGTGGTTAAAACCCTCAAAGTGCAAGGAGGGAAACAGTCCACGGCCTGCGCCAACGTGGCTACTACAGGCAATTTATTAATCAAAGAATGAAAATTTACATAAGCTTCTCTCATGCACGGATTACACGAACAATGACCCTCCATGCGCTTTAAATAGAACTCATGGACCAATCGGGTGTCAAGCCACGGATCAAGTGTCGGTAATACCGAGGTGAGAGTGAACCGTTAGATCACTACATATCGTGACCGTCGGATTGTAAGTTACAAAATGTACAACGGTAAAGAAAGACACTTTACCTAACTCTATACTAGACCAAGTTGAACTTAACTATATCCTATGTGTCGGAATATCCTAACATCCCCCCTTAAGAACAACTTGGGATAGGATTGAAGGATTTACAAATATGACACAATAGGAGAAGGAAGGAGGCACTAGAGCCTATCCCCCCTTAGTGACAACTTCCTGAACTCCAAGCATATATCGAAGTTTAGTGAACTTCGCCTCTGTGAGAGCCTTTGTGAAGATGTCTGCAACCTGATCATCTGTTGGACAATATTGCACTTCAAGAACATGGTCATGAATGAGCTTTCTGATGAAGTGCATGTGTAGTTCAATGTGTTTGCTGCGCTGATGCTGGACTGGATCTTTGCATAGCTGAATGGCACTTTGATTATCACACCAAAGTGTGGTTGGATGCTGCTGCTCAAAGCCAAACTCTGATAGGATCTGACGAAGCCACAAGGCTTCCTTACTAGCTTCCACGGCACCACGATACTCTGCTTCTGCTGACGAGAGAGAAATGGCAGCCTGTTTCTTACAAGCCCATGTAATAGGTCCTGAACCAAGAGTGAAGACATAACCGGCAGTAGACTTCCGATCATCAGGGTCACCAGCCCAATCAGAATCAGTGAAACCAACTAACAGAGGCGTTGCTTTGGCACTGTAATGAATCCCAAACTGTACTGTACCTCGAACATAACGAAGTATTCTTTTAGCTACTTTCCAATGACTTTCACGGGGGTTTTGCATAAAACGAGCAACAAGGCCAACAACAAAGGAAAGATCAGGACGAGTATGGGTTAAATACAAGAGTTTTCCGACAAGTTGACGGTATAAGGTAGCATCAACTACAGGAGAAGTACAAGAGACTGAAAGTTTGACTCCAGACTGAAAGGGAGAAGGGGTTGGCTTACAGTCTTCCATGTGAAAATGACGAAGAATATCACAAGCATACTTGGACTGGGAAAGGAAAATACCCTCCTGGGATTGCAAGACTTGGAGGCCGAGAAAATAGTGTAAGTGTCCTAAGTCTGTCATTTCAAATTTCTTTTTAAGGCTGGACTTCACATGGTTTATAAGGTTGGGATCACTACCAGTAAGAATAAGATCATCAACTAGATCTCAAATCAATACACCAGTATTTTTGACGTGGTTAAAACCCTCAAAGTGCAAGGAGGGAAACAGTCCACGGCCTGCGCCAACGTGGCTACTACAGGCAATTTATTAATCAAAAAATGAAAATTTACATAAGCTTCTCTCATGCACGGATTACACGAACAATGACCCTCCATGCGCTTTAAATAGAACTCATGGACCAATCGGGTGTCAAGCCACGGATCAAGTGTCGGTAATACCGAGGTGAGAGTGAACCGTCGGATCACTACATATCGTGACCGTCGGATTGTAAGTTACAAAATGTACAACGGTAAAGAAAGACACTTTACCTAACTCTATACTAGACCAAGTTGAACTTAACTATATCCTATGTGTCGGAATATCCTAACAACCTCTTGAGTATTGGACAACTTACTCAAAAGGGTTACAATGTTTTCTTTGAGAATGATGTATGTACCATCATAGATAGAGCACCCAAAAAACGATGTATTGTTGAAGTAAATATGACAAGGAACAGGATGTTCCCTCTCAGAATGAAGGCAGATTTGAAAGATGGAGTAGAAATAGCAGCAGTTACACAAGAGGCTTTCCAAAGCGAACCAAAGGATGAAAATTGGTTGTGGCACTTGAGATTTGGACATCTCAACTTTGGAGGTCTTAACTTGTTGTATAGAAAAGGAATGGTAAGAGGATTACCATTGATAGAGAAACCAGACAACCTTTGTGAAGGTTGTATCTTGGGGAAACAACACAGAGAAAGTTTTCCATCTGGGAAAAGCATAAGGGCAAAAGCACCCTTAGAAATTGTCCACTCAGATTTATGTGGACCGATGCAAACTCCATCATTTGCAGGCAGCCAATACTTTCTAACATTCATTGATGATTTTACTAGAAAAACTTGGGTCTATTCCCTGAAGAACAAAAGTGAAGTGTTTGAAAAATTTTGTAATTTCAAAGCACTTGTAGAAAACCAAAGCGGGCTGCATATCAAAGTTCTAAGAACTGATAGAGGAGGTGAGTATATCTCTAAAGAATTTCTACGTTTTTGTAGAGAAAATGGAATTCATAAGCAGTTTACCACTAGGTACACCCCACAGCAAAATGGAGTTGCCGAAAGGAAGAATAGGACAATTATGGATATGGCAAGGAGTATGCTAAAAGCAAAGCATTTGCCAAATGACTATTGGGCTAAAGCTGTACACTATGCAGCGTACATTTTGAATAGTTGGCCTACAAAAGCAGTCATGAACAGAGTTCCGAAAGAAGCATGGAGTGGGAGAAAGCAAGGAGTTACCCATATGAAAGTTTTTGGATGTGTGGCTTATGCACACATTCCAGATCAGCTAAGGAAGAAGTTGGACGGCAAAGGGGAGAAATGTATTTTTATTGGATACAGTGAGGAATCCAAAGCTTATAGGTTGTATAACCCATCCACCAAGAAGTTCTTTGCAAGCAAAGATGTTCAGTTCATTAAGGAGGAAGCTTGGGATGGAAGCATAAAGAAGACAGTGAATGTTAAAAACTATTTGTCTCATGATGAAGATGATGAGGAGTTGGCTGAAACACATTCCCAAACAGCAGCACCAACATAAGGACAGCAAGGGACACCCTTGAGGAGAAATGAAAGTGCTTCTCCAAGCACACCACAAGGAGGAAATACAAGTGCTTCTTCAAGCACTTGCACACCAAATGAAAGAGGTAAGAAGTTCAGAAATTTAAATGACTTTTATGAACAAGAGGCAGCGAATGAAGGTATGAATTCTTTGTTTGCTTTATATTGTCATGTTGATGATCCTGTTCATTTCAAAGATACAATTAAAGATAGGAAATTGATAGAAGCTATGGATGAGGAGATCAATGCCATAGAAAGAAACAAGACATGGGATTTAGTTGAACTACCAAAAGGAAAGGAAGTCATTGGAGTTAAATGGGTCTACAAAACCAAAAGTAATGCTGAAGGCAAAATAGAAAGACACAAGGCAAGACTAGTTGTCAAAGGATACAAGCAATAGTATGGGAGAGACTATGAGGAAACTTTTGCACCAGTTGCTAGAATGGAAACCGTAAGAGCAGTGCTGTACATAGCGGGACAAAACAAGTGGAAAGTTTATCAAATGGATGTGAAGTCAACATTCCTAAATGGAGTGTTAAAGGAAGAGGTTTACATTGAACAACCTCCAGGCTATGAAAAGAAAGGCCAAGAGCACAAAGTGTGTAGATTGAAGAAATCTCTTTATGGGCTGAAGCAAGCACCAAGAGCATGGTATAGTAAGATAGATTCCTATCTACTGGAAAATGGATTTGAAAAGTGTGAGGAGAACCACCGTCTACATCAAAGAAAAGGATGGTAAATTATTAATTACTGTGTTATATGTTGATGATGTTATCTTCACAGGTAATGATGATTATCTTATTGGAAATTTCAAAACAGTCATGATAGAAGAATTTGAAATGACTGACATGGGTTTGCTGAGATATTTCTTGGGAATAGAAGTAGAACAAAATGGAAACGGAATTTTTATCTCACAAGCGAAATATGCTAATGAAGTGTTGAAAAGATTTAATATGCAGGAGAGCAAGGCAGCAATCACTCCCACAGTGATGGGATTAAAACTCAGCAAAGAAGACAGCAGCAAGAATTTTGATCCTAGTTTGTACAAGAGCATAGTTGGAAGCCTCATGTATTTGACTGCAACTAGGCCAGACATAATGCATGCTGTTAGTTTAATTTCGAGACTCATGGAGAGGCCAAAAGAAGCACATTGGCAGGTAGCAAAAAGGATTCTGAGGTATGTTAAAGGTACTAAAAGGTTTGGCATTTTATATACTACTTCAAAATATTCAGATTTAATTGGATACACTGATAGTGATTGGGCTGGAAGTGTAGATGATCGGAAAAGCACATCCAGTTATGTTTTTTACATGGGTTCAGGAGCCATTTCATGGGCTTCTAAAAAACAACCTATTGTAGCATTGTCTACAGTAGAGGCAGAATATGTGGTAGCTACAACAGTAGCATGTCAAGAAGTTTTGATGAGAAGGATGTTAAGGAGCTTATGCCAAGAGAAAACTAATGAAACTGTGATTTTTTGTGACAATAGCTCTGCTATTGCATTATCCAAGAATGTTGTGTTTCATAAGAGAACGAAACATATTGACACAAAGTTTCATTACATCAGGGAATTGGTGAACAATGGAGAAATTGTTTTACAACATTGCAGAACTCAGGAGCAGGTTGCGGATATTCTGACTAAACCATTGGGCCAGAAAAGTTTTGAGTTTTTGAGGAAATGTCTGGGTATGACTGATAACCCAGCAGTTGAAATTAAAGGGGAGTGTTGAAATATAATTCCAACTGCAGTGTTTATTTCAGAAAACTATTTGTTTCTTTTCTTTCTTGCGACGCGATCTGATCGCAGATCGCAAATCACATTTATACCCACTGCCTCCATCTGTTCCGTTGAAGTCTTCCGACGCGACATTGCAATGTGATACTATCGCATATTGCAAATCCCGTCCGCACCCAGTTGCCTCCACTACGTCCTGTGTTTTCTGCCGATTGCGATCCCGCGATGTGATTTGTTCGCAAATCGTAGATCGCATCCATATGTGTTATGTCTCCGCCGTTTGGTCTTCCGCCGATGCGATATTGTGATGCGCTCTGATCACATCGCACATTGCCTCACCTGCAAACAATCTCCGCCGTCCATTCATTTGATCCGACGGCCCATATTTGTTCCTGTCATATTCACGCCTCCGCCATACGGTCTTTACGCCTTAACCTGTTTTGTGTTCCCGAAGAAGGAAGAATGCCAGAACCAGCACTTTGTGCCATTACTCTTCACCAACTGCATTTAACAAAAAGCATGGCCGAGAAGGAAAAGGACATGCCTCGAGCCGGTCGCAGCATTTATCAGTTATGGAGTTCCACTCCACATGCTCGAGAGGTACAGCAGAGCATCCGAGAAGATAAAATTCGTCCACTGAAGCAAGCAGATAGCAGCAGAGACTCCATCAGGGAGTTAAAGCGGTTGTTGGACAGTTATGACTCCTCCGCGCATAGCTTAATGATGCAATGTAGTGCACAGATAAGTATGTTTTTTTGTTTTGTAACACACAGCAGTGCAGACACAGCAATGTAAGAAGTGAATTTCTTTTGTAACGTACAGCAATGCTGAGACAAAAAAAAAAAAAAAATTTGTGGAACTGAAGCGTTCCTGTTTGTAATCCCTCTGATAGAGGAAGAATCTTTTGTAACAACAATATTTTAATGAATACAAGTTTCTTTTTATGTGTTGAAAAAGTCTGTTCTTCAGAAAACAATTTTTTTGTTTCCGCTGTGTTAAAACAGAGCATTGTTCTCTGTTCAGTTTATTCGGTTTTGTTTGGAATCATCAGAAATTCCCAACACTTTAGACATAAAACACGCATTTCCATTCTGGTATGTGAATCACCGTCCACTGAACTATGGTATAACTATAAATTATTGGGAGTTTATTCGACTGGTGGAAGTTGAAATGCCTATCACGCCTCATACCTGTGTAATGGGACGTAATTTGATACTCATTGTTACAGTCTCGAGCCCAATGTTAAGTTGCAGCAGTTGCATCCATCAATCTAAACTCGCCTATTAAGCTTACTCATGAGCCGACAATGGTATTGCAGAATTGCTCAGACTAAATTTGAACATTATTTTAACAGTGGTAATAAAATTATACTTTCCATGGTGTAATTAATTTGTTTGGTATTATTATTGCAGTTGGGGCGTGTGCATACGGATCATTTGCAGCAAAACTCTATGGTGGGAATGTGAGAGCTGCTAGTTCCGATCTCTACAGGAATGGCATTGGGTGTAGCATATTAGGTGCTTTGGCATATTTGCAGTTTGGACGGTTTGATATATACACAAAAACACTGCAAAAACATTCTCATATATTGAAATTGTTTAAATCTTGGGTTGCTATGAACTTGTTACAGAGTTAGTGGTAATAATATTTTATAATCAATTATTTTCAATTCCATAAAAATCCCATAATTGCATTCAAATGATCTTGCGGTGGTGATGGCTCATATTGAATATTATGTCTTTTTTTAAATCTGCTATTTACAAAAATATTAAAGTCTTGAAAAGAAATCACATATTTTTTTAGATTGAGTCATTTAATATGATGGTCAATCAGAATCTAATATAAGCCCACCGGCACCAACTTAGTATTCAACATACGTTCAGCGTGATTCATCAATATGGATCATGGAATAGGTAAACCGTAAGAAACATAAGATTGCAATTTGCATGTTTCATCAGATTGAATTTGCATAACATTCATATAAATTTTCATAGCATTTGTATGGGCGGAGCCGTAGATGGTAGCTCGGGGTTACTCCCATTAATGGTAAGTACTAGGGTAGTAGGAAGTGGAATGCTAGAGAAATTAAATAGCCTTCAAGTTCAAATTGCCTTGTGTACCAGTTTGGTAGCTCGAGGTTACTTCCATTAATGGTAAGTACTAGGGTAATAAGAAGTGGAATGCTAAAGAATTTAAATATCCATTACGTTCAAACCGTGTTGTGTACCAGTTTCAAGGCCTCACTCCTATAAAATAGAGGTATTATAGATTTTTAGGTTTTACATATGAAATTAGACGTTGTTGTGATGGGTTGGAGAAGTATACTACACGTCAAACCTCACGTGGAAATTTTTTTACTTCGTCAAATACGTTCTAAAACAAAAGTTACATCCTATGGGACTTCAAATAACAGGCTGCACCTCACCTAAGAAGGGTGAGGAGCAACATTACCAAGTACGTTCCATAACTAGCGCTTGGAAATAACCCTTCAATGGTACTTCTATAGACCTGCTTCTATAAATATCACCTTTTCACCATCCTAATGGGCAGTTGTAGCCTAACAGAAATAGAGAGACTTTTTAGGACACAATCATGTTCTGTGGTAAACACTTGGTTAGAGAAACCCGCCTATGAATAATTAGACATGATTAAACTGACTCAGATACTATCTTACAACCTTTATGAAATTCGGTACAGGCATACAATACAATTGTGGATGGATCGAGCAAGGGATGAATGGATTAATGAATGAATCGTGGATGGATCGAGCAAGGGATGAATGGATTAATGAATGAATCGTGGATGCATAGTACCACTATTACTTGAATTTAGAGCGTATTAAAGCACAAGACATAGGTCTCTTTCTTCATTTCTATTATTCCACTTTGTCTATTTGAGTTTAGCCCACCTCACTTTCATTAAGTCGTCACTCTCCACTTCGTGAAAATCCATAAATAGAGGGGCATTCATAAACTCAGATACTTAGCTAGCTTTCAAATTTAAATCTGTAACTGCAAATTTATAGTTTGTCAGCAATCTGATTTCACCTCCATAGAGGGCACCAATTTTCACACTGGTACTTTATTCAGAATGCAAATACACGTAAAACCACTTTTATAAACATAGAGATTCACAGACATTCTCCTACATTCATAAGCAAATGTCGCTGCAAAAAAAAAACTACCGCAAATACTCACGGTGCTTTTTCTTCTTCTTCTCCACAAGTTATTGATAGCTTATTCAATGTTCGAATCTGAGACAAATTTGTTTGCAAAGAAAACTATTTTCTATGGCTAACGAAGCAACACATATATTCTTTCGTCACGATCAAAATAGATTATGTGAATCACCTATATGGGGCATTCTATGGGAAACGTAAGGTATTCGTATTAAATTTTTTATCGCCATGGCATATATCAACTCTCCCACCATTTGGAAGTCAAAATTCAGAATAGGGACAAAATAAAAGGGATTATTGAGTGGCAAAAAATCCTGACACTCCGCGGAAATGAAAAGAGAAAAAACATGTTGCCAACAAACAACATCATAGTTTCCTATAATGGTCGAAGAAAATAATTTACGATTTGAATACATTATAAAACAAAATACTATAAGATTGCTGGAATTCTGGATTCAATATCATTGTGTAGAGTTATGTTTAGCACTCGCACTAGCGAAATCTTTGAGGATAGGATGGGGATCTTGGCCCCAGTAAACATATATGGTCAATGATAACGGTGATGGTGTATTTGATATGGTGTGGTGGAAATTATCTGACTTGCTTCTCTATTTGGAAGCTCTCTAGAATGTGGTCGGATCCTTGGCATTGCGTGTAAAATATTTTGATTATGGATTACAAGATTCTCGGCCTATTTGGTACATCTTACCTTCCCACCTGAAGATGACTCTAAAGTTGATGATAAAGTAGTTTCATATTTTATGAGTTGATTCTTGCAACCTACATCCCAACGTGTGCTGAACTCACAAACTAGGTGAGTAATATAGAAGGTTTTGGTTCTTGCACTATCCATTCCATTTGAAGTTGTTACGGCGTATCCTGAAACAAATGCCCAAGAGCGGTAAGTAAATTCAAGAGAGCAGAAGGAAGGAATTTATTAAGTGACTAATGTAGCGTAGGTGTCTTCTGGCATGTAAATTAATGGAATGAACTGTAACAACGAGGCGAATTTGTGAACTTCCACGTATGAATCGAGGGCATGAACCATCGCAGGGTGGGTGAAGAAGACGACTAGTTAGAAAAGAGAAGTTATGAAGATTATAGATGGAAGACTTAACGACATTCCTAAGGAGGAGGCGATGCATATGTTCTTAGTAGCTCTACTTTGCACACAAGAGCAGCCTGTGCACAAACCCAACAAGGCGAGATAGTGTTTATGCTCACATACTGTAAACCCAAGCTATAATTTTGATGTTCCCATGTGCCCAAAGAAAGACGTCATTGTCCATGTTACCAAGTAAATCAATGGTGGCATCGTCCATATAAACTCATGACAAATCGGCTTAGTGCCAGCCCATTGGCCGTTTATCATTTCCATCTTATATTTAACCATGAGTGTAAAATTCTTGTTTTTTCGAATTTGTATTTCATTTTATGTAAAGGTAATGGAATCTATCCGTATTTTGATTAATAAAAAATAATTAAAAGGCTTTCTAACATTATATATATACATATAATTAAAAGTTTGAATATTATGTAACAATGGAAAATGACATCTTAAATATAGTTGTGATTTTTCATGGGTTTAAAGTTTGTAATCATGAGGAATGATATGGTGACTACATTCTGAGCACGATGATAGTGTGAGAATCATTATCAATTATGGAGATATTTATGAAAATATTTGCTCGGCTTGACAACCACGTGTCACAATGAAGAAAATTTGTGAGATGCCAAGTATGAATCGAATCAGAGGACAACCCCTAGAAATTTGACTTCCAAACGATGCCACTGAGGTTCCTCTTCTTCACATCCAGCACCAATACAAATTGAATCACTGAATGTAGACTTTAGAGACATGAAGATCTAAATGTAGACTTTCGAGACATGAATATTATTCAAGGAAGAGGAAGTTGCACTCTGAGAGTTTTCCTTCGTATTCAACACGTAGAAGTTTGCACTATCATGAACTCTTATAATATTTTAACCATTCTCTGAAATGTGAAATATTAAGATCAATTTCAACACATGATCACTCGTAGAGACCGTAGCTTGATTTTAGGGTTTAATTTTGAGTTACATGTCAGAAATATAGAATTCCAATGTAGATATCAAGCCGATTATCTGCTATGTAGCATGAAATTTCTCTCACCATGATCGTGGATTAGACTTCCACAACTTTGAAACATGATGTTGATTTAGTGTACAAGAGGGTTTCCACCATTAGTTGCTCACATCTCGGTTTGAATGGAAGAATCACTCATGGTCGTGAAATTTAGTCATGAGAGGGTGGTGATTGTATAGCATGTGGGGATTTTAGAAGTCCCTTGGAGTACGTAACAACTCTAGGTCACAGGTATTCTAGCACTGTAAACAAAGGTGAAAGCTTTGCTGTAGGGAAATGCTGGAAGAATGGGGAACATCCCTCAAGTGCCTTGCAGCAAACCTTAAACAAGGAGGTGGATAAATTCAATAAGCCTTCTCTTTTGTTGCCTGGGATTCAAGGAAGGAGAGCTCTCAATCACTATTTTGGGCCATATTGGACTCGAAGTATAGGGCAGGAAAGGTGATTCTACTATGTGGATAGATAAATTGTACACCACTTTAGACCAAGAGGGCCACGACGATGGATTGACAATCCATGACAACTTTTGGTTATCGTAATTCTCAGCTCAAGTCTGGTTCTTACTATTTATTTCTCAAACTTGGAAACCATACCATATTCTCATCGCAAACATTTCATTTTGATATCCAATGAGATGGAAAAAAATCAGCGAAAACCAATTTGAACAGGTGAGCCACTCTTCTCTTGATATCGTTGGTTATTTGTTATGGTAAAATGGTTGAAACTTGAAAGTATATATTTTTAGGTTATAATTCTAGCTCCTCTTTGTTTTGGGTTGGAGTTGAGGTATTTCTCCCACTGGCACTATACTGGTCTTTTAATTGCCTCTTTACCAAACTCCTCCAGGGCTAAGTTGACTCAAGTCTGACTCTAATCTTTGGGGAAAGAATCAAATCAGACCCATTAAGAGATTATTTGGTTCGAAGCATTGTCACAATAGTCAGATTGACTATCAAACTTTATTCTATCTTTAAAAGGACAAAATGCCCAGAATCCATGGCATTTTGTTGGATGTGCTATCATCTATAGCATCCATGGATGTTATAGAAAAGTAAGACTCAAGTAGAGATTGCATCCATTGACATGATCCTTTTTTATTGCAAGGATTGGAGTGGTTCTTGAGGTCTAGAGGTTATTAAGTTTTTCCCCTTCAGTGTGGCATTTTGCACCCAATAATGTGACATTTATGATATACCTTGACATGTAGGACAAGGATATATTTTCCTTCCACATTCTCGGCTCCTCCTTTTGGCGTTCCTTTGCACCTCTCGGTGCAATTGCTAGTAATATTATTGGTTTCAGTTTCTAGAGAGTGAGTAAAATGAGTGTGGAAGAATGAATGAATGATATTTTAATTTCGATGAGACTAAAAATAGTTTATGGGATTACCAATTTCCCTGTTTTTTTATTTTTTCAATTCAATCATTTTCTTACTCAAATTGATAATGAGCTGACCCATCCTTCTAAAAATCCCCTCATTGAAAAGACAATGCCAAGGAATTGATGCTAACATATTGCCATCTTTGTCCTTGATGTTTCTAAAAACATCACATTCCAAAATGAAATGCTTTTTTGATTCCACTCCCCTAGAAGTGCAAAAAGTACACACCTGTTCTTCCCAAGCTTCTTTAGGTGAGGAATCCTAACTCGTGATGGTTTTGTGAGTGAGGACTTTGGTCCCCAAGGTTCTTGATTCAAGTCTTCCCTAGCTTACCAATGTAATTAATGTAATCACATGAAATATAGTATCAACCTAAAGAAACAAAAAAGTGTGTGCAAGAAAACCGCACTCCCTAAAATCAATCAAAAAGTCATTTCCATAAAAATAATCACAAATCAATGGTGGCATACCCCTGAAGTCAAATTAGTATCTAGAAGGTCGTCGTACAATAAAATTAATCCAACAAAAAAACACATTTTGTTTGGCTAATATAAAACAAAAAGGAAATTAAATCTTTCCTTTTCATGTCACTTCTTACACAATGACATCTATGATCGGTTCGAAGCTATTAGTTTGTCCGTACTAGTGCAGTTTTTCAAATATTCATAGTTAACATTAGGATTTTGGTTGAAAATTTTTTGTGACATCAACGCACCGCTGCATCCCTGACTCTGGAATTCGAGGGTCGACGTCATCCTGCCATGCATGGTAGATTAGATTTAACAGTGTAGGTACAGGGAAGGGCAATCCTTCATATAGTTGGGAGTTAACTTGGGCTTTCTTTGAGCTCTGGTGGTGTTAATTTCGTTTTAAGAGTGTTGGTGGAGAATTTATTATTATGGTTAATGGATCATCGAGAAGCAGATTTAGCTATTTTTGTTGTTCAAAGTGGTTGTTTTATTTTTTTCTTGGTGTTGTGGCGCTCATTGAGGCTGAATTTCTTGTTTTTGTGCCTGTGTTTTATGTGCAGCTTTACTTCTCGTTGTCAGGTTTTCCTTGTTACCAGGCGAGATTTTTTTATTTTTTTATTTTTATTTATTTTTATTTTATTTTTTATTTTTAACTTCGGTGGGTGCGTGCAGTAAGATTTTTGTGCAGAATGATGAAGTTGTTCGACTATGTGGCAGGATGCAACTTTTCCAACTTCCTCGATGACGATTTGACAGGTAAATGTATGAACATTATTTTTTGGTTTAATGGTTGTGGTGCATAATTTGGAGTTCTAATGGTTCGTTGTTTCGCAGAATTTTCAGGTGAGGCTTTAGAATTTAGAGCATAAGAGTTGTTCAAGTAAGAGGATTGTTAGATTCTAGCGGCGGAAACCTGGTAAGTTTTTAAGTTCTTTCTGTCAGCAAACTCTGGTTTATTGGGTCAGAAGTGTTAAATACATTGTCGGCTCATGTTTCGATGGTTTGGATGCAATGTTGTAGGAATAAGCCAGTGTTGGATGACAAAAGATAGGTTGGAGGTCAAACCATCTTTTCATTTGCGGAAGTCATATGGGCAAGGTGCCAACGTTGGTTCCATATGTTATGGTTTTATATTGTTTGCCAACTTTGATTCCATGATTTTTTGTAGCAGTTATGGTGAATATTTCCTGGAATTTACTTTGAAACTTTTGAAATCAAGAGTATATGGATCTTTGCATTTTCAGAAGGCTCGTGAGAAAGGTGGCGACTCTGCCTGCACATCGTGTTGTTTTAGATAGTTAGGGGGTTAAAGTTCTATTGACATAAACAACTAGCTCGAGAAGAAGATAAATCTGAGCTTAGTCGGGTGTGACGCATTGTGATGTCAGAAGTTGACACATGTTTGTGTTTTAGCAGACTCATGTATGCGAGTTTTTATATGCCTTTTATGTTCAGTCAATTGTCATAGGGAAGATAGGTTTTATTAATTTGTTTTTCAAAATACTAAATTTATTGGTATAAAAGTTATACTTTAAGCGAAGGGAGATCACAGTCTCAGATAATTGTTAACTAGAAAAATAAAAACATAAAAGAATGGACCATAAAATTCGAGTTTCAAATATTGGAGAACTTTTGAGGCCAATGTTACCAGTATTTTGAGTTTCCAAGGGTGGGGTATTTTAATGTACATTCTTCATAAATTTTATGCATAGACAAACATGTTTGAGCCACGCTTATGAGTGCATGTTAAAAAAAATCAAATTTAGAATAAGGGCATCTGTCTCCATTTCAGTTTTTTCAGTTTGTTTGGAGTCAGAGGAAACCCATAGTTGAGGTTGGGACCGATTTTGTGGTTGGGCAGTCGACGCATGTTTGGAGAAGAATTATAAGGAAAAGGTCGAGCTGCGAGTCATCTTGTCAAAGGATGAGGTTCACGCAGTGTTTAAATTACAACTGATGTTTAAGTTTGTTGTTTTTTACTTTTGTGATTTATGAACCATATTCAGATGTTTTATTCTTCAGACGAGGGATAACGGGTTCGTATCTTTCAAACTTTTTAATCCTAGTTCGTTTTAATTTGTATGTATTTTTTGGATTTGTTATCTTAGACTATTAGATGGAAATAATACTAATCTTTCTGTAAAATTGTTTTAAATAAATGTCCTATGAAAATATTTTTTTTTGAATTTATTTCTTTGTTGATAAAAGAATAAGGTATTTTAAATTACATTTATTAAATAATATGTTATATGCAAAAAAAAAAAATTATAGACACATATTTTTGTTTTGTGGGCCTTCGTAGAAGCAAGTCAGAGGTTAGGCTGAGTATGAGGTTGGAGGTGGTTGTTGTAAACACGCATAACTATATGCATATATTTCTTTTGTTGCTCCTATTGAAAGCAAGTATGCATTGAGTATGCATTGGAGGGAGCTTCGAATTTATGTGCTTGGAAAGACATTGTCATTCGAATGGTCTCTCTAGATATTCCCTACTACTAACACTCCTTGGTTAATGTGACTCAGAATCTAGGTTCATTGTTGTTATTATTATTATTTGTTATTAATGACTTAAATGAGGTCTATGATAAAGTTTATCATGAGTTGATATGTTATAAATTAAATCTTAAATGTCTTATAAAAATATTTTTTTGAATTTATTTGTTTGTTGATAAAAGATAAGGTATTTTAAATTACATTTATTAAATAATATTTTATATTAAAAAAATAATAATAAATTATAGGCACCTATGTTTGTTTCGTGGGCCTTTGTAGGAGCAAGCCGGAGGTCGAGATGACTATGAGGTCGAAGGTGGCTGTTGTAAAAATGCGTAACTATATGGACATATTTATTTTGTGGCCCCTACTGAAAGCAAGTCAGAGGTTGGCCCCCACTATGAGATCGAAGGTTGGCATTGTCGTTTGAAGGGTCTCTCTAGACAGTCCTGACTACTGACATTCCCCGACCAATTCGGCTCAGAATCTAGGTTCATTGCTATTATTATAATTATTTCTTATAAATGACTTAAATGAGGTCTATGATGAAGTTTATCATGAGTTAATATGTTATAAATTAAATCTTAAAAGTCTTATAAAAATGATTTGTTGAATTTATTTCTTTATTGATAAAAGAATAAAGTATTTTAAATTACATTTATTGAATAATATGTTATGTGAGAAAATAAAATAATAAATTATAGACACATATGTTTGTTTTGTGGGCCTTTGTAGAGGCAAGTCGGAGGTCGTGCTGACTATGAGGTTACACATAACTATACACACATATTTCTTTTGTAGCGTGTGCCGAAAGCAAGTTGGAGATCAGTCCTAACTATGAGATCGGTGGTGGGCATTATGGTTTGCATGGTATATGTAGACACTCCTCAGTACTGGCCTATTCGGCTCCAACTTCAATACTTCATTTTTTTCTTTAAAGAAATGGATAAGAGGTTTCTATCTTTTAAACATTTTATCTTATAAGTATAATTTATTCAATTTATTTTTTTATCGATAAAAAAATTAATTATTTTTATAAAATAATATGTAATTTGAAAAAAACAAAATAATAAATTATGAAGAGGCCAATTATGCATATATGTTTCTTTTGTGGGCCCTGCCAAAAGAAAGTCAGTGGTCGGGCTGGCTATGAGATCGAAGGTCGACATTGCCTTTTGGATGGTGCTATGACATTCTGTGACGAATTGGTGTCCTTGTAAACACGCACAACTATATGTACATATTTTTTGTGGTCCCTACTGAAATCAAGTCGAAAGACAAGTTTGACTATGAGGTAGGAAGTCGGATTTGTCGATTGAATGGTCTCTATGGGCACTTTCGACTATTGATAGTCCCCGACCAAATCAGATGCATACAATACTCCATGGAAACAAGCCAAATCGATTTTTTTTTTTCCTCAAAATTATTTATTTAAATTACAATTTTATAGTACATTTTATATAAAGATCTTTTTTTACTCTCTTTGTTCAGCATGTTTTTTTTATTTATTATTTTTTTTTGCCCTTCGCTTTTTGGGTCATAATTATTTTAATTGTGGCAAGTGACTAAATTGTTAAATTTTACTGGTTTTACTTAAAATTATGGATGATTGCAAAATGAATTGAAGTTTCAATGAGTGTTTTGATTATTTTGACTAACCTTTATAAAAATAAAATGGACTTTGTTTAAAGTGATGTCAATGTGATTTTATTTTTTTTAAGCTTGTTAGGATTACATATTCATCATGTCCAACTTCTCACCCCGATTGGGGGATAACATAAGATTTGAACTCAATACTTCTGGTTTGGTGAGACTTTATTTCCACGACCATTGCTATCCCAAGCAAACAATGTGACTTTATTTCCACGACCATTGCTATCCCAAGCAAACAATGTCAATGTGAAATTAAATTTTATTTCAATTTCAATTTAATTTTATTCGTATGTTTTGTAAATTAAGTATTTGGAATATTAAGTAATCAACTAAATTTAAAATTAATTATATTTACGATAATTTTCATATATATATATATATAAACATATATTGAAATTTAAAAAATGTTGTATTTTTTTAATTGTTTACATAATGCTAAAATGAATTATTATCGATTTTTATTGTTTTTATATATAATTAAATAGAGTATTAAGTTATTATATTAAGTTGCTTTTACTTGCTTATTTTAACTTCCATGGATGTTAGAATGGCATATTTAGCTAGTATTCTTAGCTAGAATTACTTTGTATTGTAATTATTATTATTTAGTGATGTATAGTTAGAAACATGTTATTATTTTCAGTAGTGGTTTTTGTGAATCATGATACATTGTTTGGTATTCAATGAACATATGTTATTGGAACAAAAATAAAAATAAAAATTGATTTGAACAAAAAAAATTATAGAGTCATGGATACAAATTGCTAATACAAATTATTCTACCTAAGTGTTTTATGTATATAGATCATGCATTTGTTTAATGCTTTCATAATGTTTGTAATGGACCTTTGAAATATATATTTTTAGGATTCGATAAAGTAATTGTCATATTAGATGAGAAATATTTGACTTTGCATGAGATTTTAATTTTATAGGTATGGGATTATAATGATTAGGATGTTCTAGACATTTGTGCAGTTTTGAATTTGCTCTAAGTTTTAAAGTGCTAAATACTTTTATCTAGACTCGACAGTGTCTAAAACTTAATAGATTTTTTAGAAATTTTAACTGAACTTTATTGGTATGCATTAATTTGGGATTAATTAACATGTTATTTATGGCTAGATTGTAAGTTAAACTTTTAAAGAATTCTTGAGTTATGGAATAATATTAATGTTTTATGTAGCAACTATGTTTTTTTTTTCAAAACAATTGGAAAGCAATAAAAAGACAAATGGGAACTAGAAGGCATTAAATAATGTTAAAACCTGTGTTATTTGCAATTGTGGTGTTTAATAGTATTTGATGCCTAAACACTTAAATACAATTATAAGAGTTTTCAAATGCTTTTAGATACTTAGATTTTACTTTTTTGGCCAATTGACATTTGGAATGATTTGAAGTATAATGTCTAATCTGCTTACAATTGAACATCTTTGACTAATGAAATTAGTTTTTAGAACACTTATTCGTAGTATTGTTTATTGTAGTTGATACTAACATGTGTTTAAAGCATGATATTATTTATATTGTAGAATCATTATTTGACCTGATGATATATTGGATTCAAGTGATGTTTGCTAGTTTGGGTGGAATATATTATACAATAATGCTATGCAATTGTGAATGGCGTTGAGTCGTGGAATGTGTAGTTGTGGAATTATCAAAGTTGTTACAACAACTTATAAAAGAGGACACTGCTAATCAGAAATTGCATTTTGCAAATAAATCAAATACGCAGAAAAACAATGAGCGGTCTGAATGCAATATCCATGGCAGGTGGATTAGTTGTAGTTTTAATTGGTGCAAATATTTGTGTTGTTGCATGCAATATCTTTATTCAAATCCAGATAAAAATGGATGATTGTCAAAGGCCAAGATGCAACATTTTTTTGTGTGAATTAGATGTTAAATTTGTTGATTCACTATGTCTCAAGTGAGAAAGGATTTTTGCAGATTGTAATGCTAAATTAGGAGATATTAAATGCACGCTTAAATATCATAATCATTTTCTGTTGTCTATTTACTTGGAATATGTATTCCAAGGTGAGTGGCTTTAGAAGCTTAAATTATTGCATTCCTATACAATTTTGGTGCAATATGTTTTGCTCAAATTGACACATCTACTAAAGTACATGTGCAATTTATTGTAGTTATAGAACTATGATTAATATTGAGCGATAATTTTTATTTGCAATTACTCTAGTGATATGTGGGTAGAATGTTATTTGTTATATATGGCATAGTAGATAATGCTTTCAATGCCTAGCAAACAATATGATACAAAGTTAGGCTGTCGACCTTGGTTTGCAATTTAATGTAGTTATAGTGCTATGATTACAATTGGGCAATGTTTTTTTATTTGTGCTTTCTTTAGTCATGTGTAACTAGAATGTTGTTTATTTCTTATGACATAATAGGTAATGCTTTTAATCACTAGTGAAAAATATGATACAAAATTACATTTCCCATATTTGGTCATTGTCAGTTGCAAACGATAGATTAAGTGTGCACAAACACACACACACATTATTTTGGTAGCATTGACTGCATTATCAATTAGTCTTTGTGCATAGCTTGCATAAATTCATGGTTATGGTGTTTTTAATATTGTTGTGTCTTACACACATTATTGGCGATTCTAGTGTAGTCTCATTCTAGATATGTAAATCTCTCAATGATCAGTGTATGATCACAAATACATTTGAACCATGTATAGACTATGCATGAACACAAAGTATATAGAACTGATGTAATTAATTTTATTGTTTCATAAATCATAAAGAGACAATTAAGATAAAATAATTCTAAAATCATATGTATAACAAAAATACTAGATTTTTATTGCAAAAAAAAAATTGCATAAGTATTTGTCAAAAAAAAGAATGGGTGGTGTGTTTTACTGATCAAAACACTTACACTTTTTCTTTGGTGCTTCTTGCTACATAGAAATATCAACCATTAGTTTTTCTAGTTTTCAATTTTCCCATTAACTCCATGCATTATTTTTTTGTCTACCAATTATGCATGGGTTTTGTTCTTGCATATGTACACATTAGCTTTGGGGCTTTGTCTATCTCTTATGATGTGGATATATAAAAAAAAACTACAATGTTCATGTGTTGGCAATAGGTATGCTAAAAAAATTGAACCTATATCCATTTGCACCAAATCTTAAAAAACAAATATTGCATTATGCTAGGAAGCTAAATACTTTACATTTTATTTCATAGCATAATGTCTTTGTAATGCAGTGATAGCTTAGTAACTTAGACATGGTGCAATTGATAGCTTTATAGTAATAAGCATTTGGATATGTTTATTATTTCAATAGGCTTATGAATATGTAATTGTTTTAAGTAGTTTTATGCTTGTTATCTTAAATTAGAGTTGTTTATTATAGAAATCTATATTGTAATTTGTTTTTGAAGCTAATAATTGGGTTCTCTTTGATTTATACATTTTGAAATGGATTTACAATAATTGTCAAATATTTTTTACGAAATTTTGGAAATTAAATATTATGTTTTGAAATTTGTTAAAATGATAATAATGCTTTGGTTGCTATTATTTTAAATTGCATAGATGTCTTTAGTTCTAAATTATGTTTCAATTGAAAAAAAATGCAATCTACAAGGTTCCTTATGGAAATTTCATTTACTCTTTTGTCACAGTGCTAGGTACTCATTTTTGGAGTATTGTGCAACAAAAAAAATAGGAAGAGAAGATAGTCACAAAGACAATATAGACTAGATAATATATGAGGTCTAAACATTTCCTAGTATCATATGTGCTGATTGGACATTCAATGCAATCCATGCTCTTAATGCTATAAATCATTGTCACATTTGGACAATTTGTCAGTTTGTCTCAATATACTTCATGGCAATGAAAAATAGTTTTGCATTGAAAGGATCAAAATGGAAAGAAATTGATCACAAGTTATCTAGATTCAATCTACATAGATTAGAGCATTTATTCTACTATCTTGGTGACTGTTTATTTGACTCATTTTTTGTTCTTCTTCACTTTTTTTATAGTTCAGTTGAAATGCGACATGGGATTGTAAACCACTTTCGACATTGCCTGCCTCGTGGACATGATGCTACTTTTGATTCATTGCGTACAAAATTGACTCCTGAATACCTTCAGGATCTTCATCATGTTAATGATCTTGAAATGATTGTCTACACCTTCTTCTATTTGTACTCAAACTACAATTAGCTTATGGGGGATACATTTTGTATCAAATGGTTCTACAATTGATTGTTAGTTCTAGTAAATGTTTGGATATTTACAAATGGATAAGCATATCTATGATTCAATTCGAACATTCATGGCTATCAATATAATATTTTGCTACATAATCAAAATCCCATGTGTGGACATTTTGAACCACTGTTGCTACATAACATAGTAGATAGTGTAGCTTCAATAAATAGAATTATTGGCCCATGCATTTTCCCATACCAATTCTCACATGGAAAATTTGACATATTGTCAATTGAGAAAATCTTATTTGAACAAGGTTTCATGATCTGTCAACAAAATTTCAATGACTGTCATGACTCTTTGTTTGAGTCTATTTGCACACTTGCACCATGGTTTGATATGTCTAATATTAGAAAAAACAATTACACAAACTTTTTACAATTGTTTCATTTGAAATGATGATAGAGCTATCAATTTCTTGCAACAACACCTGAGTGCTAAAAACATTGAACAAGAGAAATGTATCAATGATTGGCAAGCTTATATTATAAATTTATCAATGCCATATGCATATGGACATATAGATGGAAAATGTTTTGCAATACAATGGATATGTGAACTACTTGATGTTAACATATATATCTGGAATATAGAAACAAAATATATTTCCTTGAGATTCTATTCATCAAAAACTTTCTCCAAAGTCATGTACCTTATGCATGTACCAGTATCTACAATGCATGCACATTTCCATGCAATTCTGGAAATTCAGAATGTTGAGAATGTTAGTGACATTGACAATTCACCACAAATGCTCCAAGGAATCTTAGAAAGAGATAACTGCAAGTCGAGTTCAAGTGTGCCTTGTAGATATCTTGTTAGATCTAAGTTTACTATATGTTCTACTCAATTAAAGCATTTGTCAATTGACAACATAATATTGAAAAAAAAATATTGTTATAGTATAACAGGATTCCACATCATCAAATAAGGACAATAATCCCTTTTCAATGGAGACTATTGGCAAAATTATATGTATTCTAATTCCGACATTTAGTTATCAATGGGATCATAAGCTTTGAGGCATAAGCACATGTAACACAGGATCAAAACTTCTAGACTAAACCAACATCTTAGAAATTCTGGAATGTGGTATTGAATGGAGCACATAATTTATGTTCCTAAATCAGTCTATTGCTTAGTACTTAATTAGGTAGAGATCCTTTGTTTCTAGTTCAGTTTATCTAATGATGAATAAGAATAAATCCAATTAAATCTTTCTACGAAATCAAGCAAATAACCAACTGTCTATCAAATGATTATTGCACTACGATTCAAGAAAATCTTCACACAAGAAATCAAATAACGACACTGCAAATGAAATACAATTCATGAAGTATTAACACACAACTTATACTAAAAATCATAACGTCTCTAATCGATTCTGGATATTCAAATAGAGCATATGCTACAGGAGCTGTTGGTTAGTACGTAATTAGGTACATATCCTCTATTTGCAGTTCGATTTATCTAATGATGAACAAGAATAAATCTAATTAAAGCTTTCTACGAAATCAAGCAAATAACCAACTATCTATCAAATGATTATTGCACTATGATTCAAGAAAATCTTCACACAAGAAATCAAACAATGACACTGCAAATGACATACAATTCATGAAGCATTAACACACAACTTATACTAAAAATGATACTCTGTCTCTAATCGATTCTGGATATTCAAACAGAGCATATGCTATAGGAGTCTCGTGCCACTGATATATATAACCATAAGCAATGAAACACTTCCAACCAAAACAGAAGATCCAATTTAAAACATAAGAATTTACTCCTTTAGAAATTTACTTTAAATCGAACTTCCTTTTCCAGTATTCACGAATTTGGAAGAGTAATCACAGAGTTACAGAGTATGTTCATAACAATGTTCCATGGCTTGCGAAGACTCAACAACAATACACTTGTTATCTTTAACCCAGATCTATAAAAACAATAAGGAAAATTAAGTACGAAATTAAGTGCAGAAATTCTGAAAGTCACTAATGAAAGAAAATGAGAATTCAATCAACTGTTATAATTAATTCTAAAATCAAATTCAAATAAACTACTTTGCTCAATAAAACTATTCCCGGGGTCACACCATAAATCAGAAAGCAATTGCATAATCTAGAATGAAGAAGTGAATGTAGAAATAAATTGACAAAGAAAATTAAATCTTTAGATTCCCTACATACTTCAAACCATTTGTTAATTATACATGCAAGAAATAAAGGAAATAAATAATAAAATGCACACTTACATAACTATATTAACCTTGCAAACACGATGGTTCAGGGGGCCCTTCCTGTCCATGTGCTGCAGGTCTAAGCTCAAACTCACGAAATGAACACCAAAGCTTACAACAACTTCATTATCCTTTATTTATTCAACCAAAACAGAGTATAATATACAACAACCACTAAATTATGTAGTTGTACTCCTCTTCCCCTACGTAACTCTCCCTAGTACTGAGTGATTGCAATATATACTATGCTTTTACAATTTGAGATCCTGGACTCAAGGATCTGATCTTAGCTATATGCCAACAATATTACAAAAATACATTTCAAATGATTTTTTTGGAATTTGGTTATGGAAAATTTGTCTTGGCAATCTTGTGACCCATGCATAGCTTGATTGAGATCTGGGCTTTATGATTGCAGCTCCTCATAGCTTGAAAAAGAAACAAAATAAGTCTTCAACCTGAAATATCTGAAACCGTCAAACCCATAATTCTGGTACTTAACTCGAATTATGTAAAACCCAAAATTCTAGTACTTAATTTTATACTGTAATATTCTCCTGACCATAAATTCTTCGTGATGATGAATTTTGGCATATGATTTTTTGAGATATCCTAATGAGGGTACTTTGAACAAAACCCATGTCTCAGAATCCCAATATTATTCTTCATTTGATCACAATTGAGATTTTAATCCACAGGAATTTAGTTATTCTATACTTAGTTCTATATCAACTCGGTTAATTAGCTTATGAAGAATTTCGGCAATGGGTCCCTGCAGTAGATGAACTTGGAAAACCCATCATTAACAAATCTTGGCAAAGTCATCTATAATCATTTAAAAGTCAAGAAAACTAATGATAATCAACCACAAAGTGTAAGATGTGTATTGACAACAAATTGTGGGATTATGGTATGAAATGAGTTAAAAATATAGGAATATAGGTTATGAATAATGGTATTGTATGGTAGAAAAATGGGCATATTTGAGGCCCAACATCACGTGCATTTACATGGTCATTGACTTTTGTTTTCAATGAATTTCTCAGGTGGACTACTATGGCCCATTGTAAAGCTGTATTTATCTGGTGAATATATATAACGTGTCAGCCTTCCATTTGGGCATGACAATTTTTTTAAGCCACTAAAAATTATTGTAATTAAATGGCACTTTCTCACCTCAATGCATTTTGCAGTGACCTCTTTCAAATTAGCCCCACATCTCCTGAAGCAATGCTCTTCGGAAGCCTTTATTCGTTGCAAAAGAGGAAGGATTTCTTCAAACCTGTGAGTGGCAATGTATTTCCTTTTGGGATTCACTTCCAATAAAGCTAAACATGATTCCAGAGGGTGGTTACTTGTGGTGATCTCCACAAAACTGACCAATATAATCCCTTTAAATTTACAAATGATCCATTAAATGAATCACCCACTTTTGATAGCAAATCATTTATATGATTCAGCTCTGAGTTTACACCCTTAGAAATGGCAGAAAATATGCAACCAACCATCCACCAAAATCCCGTTATATGATTTGGATGACAAAATAATATGCATAAACAAAGACAAATGCAAGGGAGAATTTCCTTTGGGTTTTCCTAGACGCCTGTCCCAAGATTTCAAAATTTCATTGCCACGTGCTTGATTTGAAACATGGAGTGGATATAAAATTATCCACACATACGTATTATCACTTACAATAAGACCATCACAAGAACAAATCCCAGACGAAATTCCTTCAAAGGTGAGAGATGAATGTCTCTGGGGACATGATGGCTTGCCGAAGGTCAAACAAGTGGTCATATCGAGGATTACAAGTGCCCGACAACTCAGTCTACTCCCTACTATATATATTTATTTCCGCTTTTCTTAATAGGAATTAATGACGCTTTAAAAAAAACCTATATGTTCTGAACCATTCCAAACGCATTAGGCAAAACGGGTTTTAAAAAATTTTGAACTTCAAATACAGGTAAAATTTCTTATGACTGGCATTTTTCTCGTCAAATTCCATCACTAGTTGCCATCAAGATCCAATTCTAAAGACTGGCATTTTTCTAGTCAAATTCAATCACTAGTTGCCATCAAGATCCAATTCTAAAGCACTTTTTTGATAGCATGTATTTGTTATATTCCTTGTAAATGTGTTAAAATTGGATATTGTAAAATTGATTTTTTGTTTTTTCTATTTTGTACTTCCATTCTGCTAGATTTAGGACTTTTGACTGAGATTAACGGGTTAACAAATGAATAACACATTTGGAGTCACCAAGAATCCGAATGCATCTAATGTTTTTTATCTTAGCTAAGATCATGAGTGCTTGAACTGCTATCATTTCTGCTTTTGTGTTAGTCCCAGATCTAAGGCCAATTCTAAAATGAATAGATTTAGTTCCTGGTAGCTTTATCAATCCCCGTTCCTCCACAAATATTCTCTCAAGTTGCTCCATCAAAAAACCTACAGGAAGATCTTATGTGATATCAAGATATCACATTCTTCTCTATATTGTAGTGTTCTGAAGAGGGAGATATTCCCTAAAGAGATAAATGATTTTGGAAGATTGTGGAATGATAACAATATTTTCATTTTTGAAGATGATCCTATTCCTAAGCAGCGAGATGCCCCAAGAAAAGAATATAGGAAGGGTGCAAGATATTTGTATTTCTTCACCCAAAAATGTAACAATTCTTCAAAGGAGTTCCAACTCATATTTTCTTTGATGTAGAGGACCTGTATAGCAATATACCAAATTTGCTGAGCAATAATGCATTTCACGAATAGGTGGTCAATGGATTCTCCATTCTTTCTACCTAGACCACATCCGCTTGGTCCCACGAATCCTCTTTTTTGCAACTTATCCGAGGTCAAAATTTTATTGTGAAAGACCAGCGAAGCGAAGCATTTTATGTGTGCCATTTCCAAATGAAATTATTCCACCATCTGGAGTTCGAAACTACCTCAAAAAGTGCAATCGCTTGATAGTTGAGGTGGGCATTTACCTTTCCGAATGAGGAATCATGACTCTAGACCAACATGTCTTTAGAATTGTTTAATCGCACTCCATTGAGATTTATATCATTTGTGAATAAATTCCATTCCTTAGCTAAAGACCCTGTGAGTCCAAGATTTGCTGAGGTCGACCAATAATTTATGGAGGACAGGAAGGAATCCGCTCTTTTAACATTGTACAGGTAGTAAAGACCCTTGGAATATAAGAATTGAATCAATTCAGAGGATAGCTTGTAGACACGGGCACCGCCTATAAACGATGCTTGCCAAGGACAATCTACGTTCTATCTGCAACTTTCCATGCTAACCAGTTGAAAAGGATGGGGAAGGAGGCCGTGAGAGCTTTCCAAACTATGGAATATCTTTGGACAAGTTTTTTGGCTTGGCCTATCATCCAGTCTACCACCAACAACCTGTTTAAATAATTCCCTTTTATAACCTGGCTCCAAAGTCTCTCACTCAACAATCCTCTCCATAGATTTTCCAGTGCCAAAGCTTTTGCAAACCAGGCCAGATTTTTATACCCCATCGTCCTAGTCTTTTAGGAATAGATAGAGATGACTAGTTAACTAGATAAATCCCTTCTTTACTAATTTTACTAGTACACAAAATGTTGAACATCAATTCTCTGATCGTGGTAAGGATATCAATGAAAATCTTAACTAATGAGAGCCAATAGACAGGAATATTTTCCAATACAAATTTAACTAATATCATCTTGCCTCCTAGGGACAGCCAATTCCTCCCTCCCCGTGATATCATCTTGCCTCTTAGTGACAACCAATTCCTCCTTCCCCGTGATATCTTCTAATATCATCCTGCCTCCTGTGATAGCTAATTGTAACACCACAATTTTATCTTCTGCTCCAGTTTTATTAACTATGTCCTGTTTGCCCTTTCATTACATTAATTGTGTCCTATTTGCCCTTTCATTACAACTAACTCCATGATACATGCAACAACAAAAACACTTCAAAAAAAAATTTGACAAGGGACATTGTATTAAAACACGTTTTAAATACTTTCGTGACTTTTGTTGGGATCTTAAAACAATTCTTTATGAGATCTTGAAACAAATATTTTTTACTGGAGTGGGTTCACATTATAGTCATCTCATGATGATCATCATCAAATCTAACAATACGATATTTTCCATTGGCATCAAAATTTAACTTTAATCATAAATTATTTGACAGTGGCACATAAAAATGAAAACATGAATAATTTTACAGTGGCACAAAGAATTTAACTTTAAAACATAAATTAATTTACGATGGAACATAACCACCAGCGGGTTATTTCAGGTGGCGTGGTTTTCCTTGATAACAGTGATGTGTCAACTGACATTCGCGGATAGCAGCCAGAGATGGCTGTCCTCACTGTTGGTTTGACAAACTGAGTTTGATAGATTTTTCCACCTTTTGAAAAAAAAAAAACAACGGGAGCCCGTGAACTTTATGTTACAGTGCAAGCCCATGAAAACGAAGACTCACGATCTTGGCTTTCACATTACCTGCAAGGTATCTAAAACTCTAAACTTCCAAAGATATTATTTTGACAAAGATCTGCATGTCACCTCTCAGATGGAGTCGACAAAAATCTCGTCTCAGAAAGAGCACTAATGTGGAGTTGACTCCTTCTGAGTGTTGTTATAATCAGCCAGTGTGCGTCCATTTTCCAGTTGCTTACCAACAAATATCACCATCTGCTGGTCAGGTGGGATGCCTTCCTTGTCATGGATCTTAGCCTTCACATGGTTAATGGTGTCCAAGCTTTCCCATTGTTAATGGTGTCCAAGTTTTCACTTGCTCTGGATCTTAGCCTTCACATTGTCAATGGTGTCAGAGCTTTCCACTTGTCTAGGATCCTAACATTCACATTATCAATGGTGTCAGGCTTTCCACTTCTAGAGTAACAGGTTTACTTGTCAGCCTCTCCACAAAGATCTGCATGCCATCTCTAGATGAACCTCAAAACTATATGACAAAAATCTACATGCCACCTGACTCCCCCGACGCAGCAGCAGGTGTAGAGTCCACTCCAAGCTCTGTTAGGATTCAAGAGAAATAAAGATAACAATCAAGAAATACACATTCAAACCATGTACACCATGACTATCTAGAAAACCCCAATTGGGGAAAAAACCAACCAACAATAGATCTATTATTGTCCTTGGCTAAACCATAGCCAAGTCGGCCAACACCCTGAGCTTTCACCGCTCAACCATGGCTCACAACAATGGCTAGTACACAAGTCTTTTAAGGGCTTCAACTACATGTAATACCATGGGCTCAATACCATGAGTCACCAATACTAGGTGCCCAAAACTACAACTGTTAACCATAACTGTTGACATAACCTCAACTCCACCTTAGGGTCAAGTTTATCTAACAAGCTCCACATTTGGCAGCTGATTTATCCACCATCTTCTCAGTAAGGTTTTGACAAAGATCTGCATGCGACCTCTCAGACGAAGCACAAGCTATGATGTCGATTCCTTCTGGATGTTGTAATCGGCCCATGTCCCCCACCATCTAATGATTACCGACAAATATAAGCCTCTGTTGGCCTGGTGGAATGCCTTCCTTTGTGCTGCATCCTCACATTATTGGTGGTCTCTGATCTCTCAACTGCCAAAGTTGACGCCTTTACCCCGATGGCTAGGCTAACAAGGTCTGCATTGCTCCTCAGATGGAACACCGACTGTAGAATTGAATTGACTCCGTTTGAATGTCATATTAAGCCACAGAACGCCCATCTTAAAAACGGAGTAATGCAGACCTGTAAATCAACAAATTACCATTACAACACTAGAAGGACCATGGATAATACGAAAAGAAGGCACTTTTTCTTTCTTTCTTATAAATAATAAAAAACACTAAAAAGATCATAGAGTAACATGAATGAGACATGTCTGAATATTAAAATACACGGAGCCAAAGAAAACCAAAATGCAGGACACTAAGCACTTGCATCTAGAAAAGCCATAGTCTATTTGTTAGATCTATTTTTTTCCAGCTTTTCCCAGTTTATTTTCAAGTCGGGTTGATTTTTAAGTTTAATTTGTTTATAATTTGTAGGGATTTATGTGAAATTTTCTTGAGTTTAATTTGCCTATAATGTGGAGGGATTATTGGAATCATAAGTTTGTGTTATGAAATTATTTTTTAATTTACTAAATCCATATAAGTAGTCAAAAAACCAATTTAAACAATATAAATCAAGATTTTATCTTAATTTTTTAACTTAAATATTATTGAACTTTGACCTAAATATTGTTTTTATTTTTAGTGTTTTGATTATTTAGGTTTGGCCCAAATATTTTTATTCAAGTTTGACTAATTATTATTTTTATTTATTTTTAAGTTTTTAGAATTAATTGTTTTGATTATTTAAGTTTGACCCAAATATTATTTTATTATAATATTTTTTTGTTAAATTCCAGAAAACACCTTCAAAAAATCTAATAATTAGACTACAGGAAAAAGAAAAAAAACAACAATATATTAATAACAATTCAAAAGACTTGTAAATATGTTAAAATTTACACCATCAAAAGTCTAACTAGGGGTAGTTTATCACTGGAAAATGTAGAAATTTACAGGGTAAGTTCTTCAGATAGAACACCAGAGGACACCGCTCACAAACAGATCACAGATTAATATGCTAGTATTCTTGCAGTGGTTAAAACTCTCAAAGAGGGAAACAGTCCACAGCCTGAGCCAGCGCGACCACTTAAGGCAATTTATTAATAAAAGAATGAAAATTTACATAAGCTTCTCTCATGAACGGTCACCCTACAAATGACCCTCCATGCTCTTTAAATAGAGATCATGGACCAATCGGGTGTTAAGCCATAGATCAAGTGTTGGTAATACCGAGGAGAGAATGAACCGTCAGATCATTTCATGTCTAGAACATATCGTGACTTTCAGATTGTAAGTTACAAATGTACATAGTAAAGAAACACACTTTACCTAATTCTACACTAAACCAAGTTATACTTAACTATTTCGTATGTGTCAGAATATCCTAACATCCCCCCTTAAGAACAACTTGGGATAAGATTGAAGGATGTACATATATGACACAATAGGAGAAGGAAGGAGGCATTAGAAACTATCCCCCCTTAGTGACAACTTCCTGAACTCCAACCGTAAATCGAAGTTTAGTAAACTTTGCCTCTGTTAGAGCCTTTGTAAAGATGTCTGCAACTTGATCATCGGTTGAACAATATTGCACTTTAAGAACATGGTCATGAATGAACTTTTTGATGAAGTGCATGTGTAGTTTAATGTGTTTGCTGCAGTGATGTTGGACTGGATCTTTGCATAGTTGAATGACACTTTGATTATCACACAAAAGTGTCGTCAGATGTTGTTGTTGAAAGCCAAACTCTGATAGGATCTGACAAAGCCACAGGGCTTCCTTACTAGCTTCTACAATGCCACGATACTCTGCTTCTGTTGAAGAAAGAGAAATGGCACTTTGTTTCTTGCAAGCCCATGTAATAGGTCTAGAACCAAGAGTGAAGACATAACTTGTAGTAGACTTCCAATCATCAGGGTCACCAGCCCAATCGGAATCAGTGAAACCCACCAATAGAGGAGATGCTTCTACACTGTAATGGATCCCAAACCGAATTGTACCTCAAACATAACGAAGTATTCTTTTAGCTACTTTCTAATGACTTTCATGTGGGTTTTGCATAAACCGAGCAATAAGGCCAACAACAAAGGAAAGGTCAGGACGAGTATGGGTCAGATACAAAAGTTTTCCTACAAGCTGACGGTATAAGGTAGCATCAACTTCAGGGAAAGTACAAGTGACTGAAAGTTTGGCTCCAGACTGAAAGGGAAAAGGGGTTGGCTTACAATTTTCCATGTGAAAGTGGCGTAGAAGATCACATGCATACTTGGACTGGGAAAGGGAAATACCTTCCTTGGATTACAAGACTTGAAGACCAAGAAAATAATGCAAGTGTCCTAAGTCTATCATTTCAAACTACTTTTTAAGGCTGGATTTCACATGGTTTATAAGGTTGGGATCACTACTAGTAAGGATAAGATCATCAACATAAAGAAAAAGAATGATAAGAGACTCACCCACTTTCTTGGTGTAGACAGTATTATCAGAATGACACCTAGAAAAGCTAGTATCTAAAAGAAAGCTATCCATTTTGGCATACCAAGCCCGAGGGGCTTGCTTGAGACCATAAAGGGATTTCTTAAACCGACATACAAGGTTGGAGTTTGTTTGTATAAAGCTAAGAGGTTGTTCCATATAGATTTCTTCATGCAAGTCCCCATGCAAGAAGGCAGATTTAACATCCATCTGATAGACTTTCCATTTGAAAGAGGCAACAAGGGAAAGGACAAGGCGGATAGAGTTCATTTTTGCAATAGGGGATAAGGTTTCAGTATAGTCAATGCCTCCAACTTGTGAAAAACCCTTAGCAACAAGACGAGCTTTATGTTTATCAGATTTTCTATCTGGTCCATACTTGGTTCTGTAAACCCATTTGCATCTAACAAGTTGTCGTCCCTTTGGAAGAGGAACAAGATCCCATGTATCATTTTCCAATAATGAACGATATTCTTCATTCATAGCTGCGTCCCAATCTGGATGGCTTGAAGCTTCTGCAAAGGTGTCAGGATCATAATTCGTTGTATCTTGAGTAAAGAAGAGGCTCTATCGAACTGAGAACGTGTATGTCGTTGATCTGTAGGATCACCTACAAGAGAACCTGTTGCATCCCGAGTAGCACGGACCCATTTTGGAAGCTAAGGAGCTAAAGGAGGATCTTGAGAAGGTGGGGGAGGATTGTCATCCTCGCTATCATCATCTGAAGAAGAAATATTTTCAGAAATAAAAGGGATAAAGAGAGATGGCACATCCACCGAACTAAGCTCGTAGGCCGATATATTTTCAACAAACTTTACATCTCTTCTAATGATAACATTTTTGGACTTAAGTGGAATAAGTCTATATCCTTTGACATCTTTAGAATATCCAACAAAAATACATTTTTCACTCTTAGGTTCTAAAGCTTTATGTTTCTCATTTAGAATATGGGCCTATGATTCACTTCCAAAAACACGAAAGTGACTTACATTTGGTTTAATTGAGCTCCCTGCTTCTTCTGGAGTGATATTATTTAAAACCTTAGTAGAAGTGTGATTTACTATGTAATTTTCACAGTTAATTGCTTCTACCCAAAAATTAAGACTAAGTCCTTTAGATTGAAGCATACAATTAGCCATTTCCTTTAAGGTGAGATTCTTCCTTTTAATTACACCATTCTATTGTGGAGTATATGGAACAGTATGTTGCATTTGAAGTCCATACTCAGTGCAAAAGTTGATGAATTTGTTGTTAACATATTCTCCTCCATTACCAGATCTTAGCTTAAGAATTTGATGTACATATTGTTTTTCAATAAAGGCCTTAAATGCCAAGAACATGTTAAATACTTCACTCTTGAGTTTTAAGAAGTATACCCAAGTGCATCTGGAGAAATCATCAATGAAAGTTAAGAAATATTGGTAGCCATAGAATGAAACAACTGGAAGTGGACCACATAAATCACTATGCACAAGTTGTAAAGGGGCTGAGGCGTGTCAAGAGGCATGTGTTTCAAAACTATCTCGATGATGTTTTCTGAGTACACATCTAGAACAAACACCATCTCTGCAAGATACCATAGGAAGACCTATCACCATATTTTATTTACATAGATTTTGAAGAGAGCGATAGTTTAAGTGACCAAATCGCTCATGCCAAAGTTTGCTCACTTCATCATTATGAGCAACAAATACCGAGGGAAGAGTTGATGACCCAAAGTTGTTAAATTTATACAACCTTGTAGAATCATCAGCAATGCCAGTAGCTAAAATCTATTTAGGATCTCTTAGGTCCTTGATTACAACATTGTGAGGTGAAAATTCAACGATTTTACCTTCACCTGAATGAGTTATGTAATATACAGATAGAAAGTTGCAGGATAAGGTTGGAACACATAATACATCATTAAACTGACCATTGTCTAGATGAACAGTTCTAGTCCCTACAACACTAAGAGATCTGTCATCACCAACATATATATTTTTTGTGTTACAATTATTTAAAGAAGAAAATATGGCTTTGTTTTTGGCCATGTGATAAGAAGCTCCAAAATCAATGAGCCACTCATGAGAATGAGAAGAATAAGATACATTTAATGCATAACCAGACCGAGATGCTTTACAAACACATGCAGAAAGTGCTATTCTTGAAGATGAAGAGTGCTCCAAATGGATGTTATGCTTCTTCATTGCTGCTTCCAAGGCTTCCATCTTCTTAAAGCATTTGGATTCTAAGTGGCCATCTCGATTACAAAAGTGGCAATGTCTATCAGTCTTCTTCCCTTTGTTTTTATTTTCCTTATCATATTGTTGAATTGATTTTTCATTTTGAGACTGAAATTGCTAGGACCCTTGTTTGGTTTAGGACCATTCTTTTTAGGATACTGCTTCTTAGGATTCTTTGAATTTGGTTGTTGCTGGGCGGCTAAGGATTTCTTAAAAGAGTTTCAAATATTAAGAAGACCAAGATGTAAGAGTTTTTCTTATTCTCTTATTAAAGAATCACAAAAGACATCAAAAGAGGGGGACTTGTAGTCTTGTCCTTGAGAAATAAAGGCTTCTCTAGTAGAATGGAAGGTAGAAACAAACACAGAGTAGACTGGTCCCAACTTAGTAAGAATGGAATAAATAAAGCTACCACCTTCTTTCTTAACCTTAACACCTTCCAAGAGAAGTCTAAGGGTTTTGAACTTGGACAAAAAATATTCAATGGAAGAAAAATTATTGGGGTCCAATGTAAGCAACTCATTTTCAAGTTGATGGGCTCTAATTTCATTTTTAATTCCAAGGATTTTAGTGAGTTGTTTCATTGCTTCATTAGGGGTATCAAGTTCTGCGATATGGAATCTAAGGACTAGAGAAATATACATATTCCCTATTAACCCACGTGCTTGATTTTGCCTATTTTCCCATTTGGATGCTTTATTTTCATCTTTAAGTTTAGTTTCTTGGCCTGAGGCTATTCTATAAAGAGCTTTACTTCTAAGTAAATCCACAATGTAAGACAACCATTGGAAGTAATTGGTGCTGTCAAGAATAATTTAGCATGGACTGTCTATTTTAACAGAAATTGAAGCTATAGATGTTGAAACTAAGTGTTCCAATAGGAAGATCTCAAAAAATTAGGCCGATTAAAAAAAACGGCTCTGAAAACGACTTCTGGATGAAGAAGTTATGGTTTTTTGAAGAAAAGTTGTTGAAGATGCTGACAAAGTGCATGAATGTGCAGAAGTGAATGATAATGTTATATTTAAAAAAACCCCCGCCGCTCCATTTCCAAAGTTAATCTAATTAGCTCACTTTAAAAAAAAAAATATGTGACCCACTTTTATAAATAAATGAAAGTCACTTTTACAATGGTACTTTATGAACTACCCACTAAATTGTAACTTAAATAAAAGATAAAAAGATTTTAGAATTATAAGTAACTCACTTTTTATAATGGGTGAGAACACTTTTACATAAAGTAATTTTAAAGCATAAGTTACATGTTTTTTTAAAAAGGGTAACTCAACAAAAAGAAAGACTTGAACCCAAGACTTCTATTCTCATAAAGTAACTTTAGACCAGGGGAGCTAGTTTAAAAAGTTGGTAATTTTTGGAAAAGAGGAAGGGGTTTTTTTTTTTTTAGTTACTGAAACTTTAGGGTGCGTGTTTACTTGAAAAATCTCTTTTTGCCCACAAAACAAAAAACCACACAACCCAACACGGACATGCAAAAAAAACCAAAACTTATGGCTTGAAGTTAGCTTTCGCTAGAAACTAAATATTTTCCTCTATGTTTCTGATTTTCTGAGATCACACTAAGGCGTGGCAGAAAAGAGCATATGCATGAGAAAAATCCTTCATTTCTATTTTTGATTTGCCCAGATCACACAGAGTCGCGGGGCAAAGAGCATACGCAGAAATGAAAGGTATAGCTCCGGTAATAAAAAAACAGAGAGCTAAATAAACTAAAATAAACAGAGAGATGAATAACTAAAACCACAAATAAACATTGTATACCTCCAGATCTTAAAAATGATGCAGCTGGGGCTACCAGAAACCTTTTTACGTGAAACGAAAGGGGTTCCTCACTGGAACAAATGCTCCTAACACAATAAAGCAGTCCTCTTGGCCTGAAAGTAGTCAGAGATAATAGATCTGGGAAATGACAGTCAAATGCAGTTATACTGGCTTCGGATTTGGATCACCAATGGATGCGGCCCTCAAATCGCTCTGATACCATGTAGGAATTTATAGGGTAAGTTCCTCAGATAGAACACCAAAGGACACCGCTCACAAATAGAACAAAGATCAATACCCTAGTATTCTTGACATAGTTAAAACCCTCAAAGAGGGAAACAGTCTATGGCCTGAGCCAACGCGGCCACTTCAGGCAATTTATGGAATGAAAATTTACATAATCTTCTCTCATGAACGGTCACCCTACAAATGACCATCCATGCTCTTTAAATAGAGATCATGGACCAATCAGGAGTTAAGCCACATATCAAGTGTCAGTAATACCGAGGAGAGAATGAACCGTCGGATCACTTCATGCCTAGAACATATTGTGACCGTCGGATTGTAAGTTACAAATGTACATAGTAAAGAAACACACTTTACCTAACTCTACACTAGACCAAGTTATACTTTGTTGGAAAGGCAAAGGAGACAATACACAATTCACATATAAAACATGAGTTGCTGCTCTTCTATTGATCACACAAAACATGATGATTACAATGAACCCGGTGAAGGGTATTTAAACCTTTTCGACTAGCTAACTGCCTAAAATATCTTGACATGCAACCACATGCAATCACACACTCAAAGTCGTTTATCACTTAACTCGACTTGACTCAACACTAAAACACTCAATCATGTAATCACTCAGTTAACTGACTCTCTATTTTTAGCTAACTCCTCATGCAGGAGTAATTATCTTATTTTAACTCTTTCCCTTAATTACGACTGCTAAACTAAAATATGACCCATGACAACTCAAACATCCCTGCTGGTCTATGTCTCAGCTAGACTTACAACACCCAAGTTTATTCTATGAAACTCAAACACATCTTGTGTTAATGACTTAGTAAATATATCAACCAATTGATCACTAGATTTACAAGGCTTCAAGTGAACATCTCCATTGCTCACAAGTTCTCTAATAAAGTGATATCTAGTATCAATATGCTTATTCTTCTGATGAAACACACTATTCTTGGATAGTGCAATCGTTGAGGTGTTGTCACAATATATTGTTGTTGATCCTTGTTCTTTCTGCTTGAGTCCATCAAGTACCCTTCTAAACCACACTGATTGACATGCTGCTGATGTTGCTGTTACATATTCTGTTTCTGCTAACAAAAGTGTCACAATGGGCTGCTTCTTAGATGCCCATGAAATCACACCTGAACTAAGGTGGAACACAAAACCAGAAGTGCTCTTCCTATCATCTAAACTGCCCGCAAAATCACTATCTGTGTATCCAATCAAATCCTTATTTTTTGTGCTTGCATACATAATGCCACAATCTCTAGTTCCTGCTATGTATCTCAGAATTCGTTTTCCTGCACTCCAATGTGTGTCTTTTGGAGTCTCCATAAATCTGGAAATCAAACTCACTCCTTGCATGATATCTGGTTTTGTAGCTGTGAGATACATGAGACTACCAACCAATCTTTTGAATAAAGTTGGATTGACATCTGATCCTTCATCATCCTTGCTTAACTTTATACCTGTTGCAACTGGTGTAGAGACAGGTTTGCAATTTTCCATCCTGAATCTTTTCAACAAATCTTTGGAATATTTATTTTAACAGATAAAAATTCATTTTTTAGATTGCTCAACTTCTATGCCAAGAAAATATTTCATGAGACCAAGATCTGTCATCTCAAATTATTTCATCATGGCTGCTTTAAATTCATCTATGTCAAAATCACCTGTAAAAATCATGTCATCAACATATAAGCAAACAATCAAAATCTATCCATGCTCATTTACCTTTGTGTACAAGGTAGGCTCAATGTTGCTTCTGCAAAATCCATTCTTGATCATGTAACTATCAATTCTGCTATACCAAGCTCTAGGCGCTTGCTTCAGTCCATAGAGTGCTTTCTTCAACCTGTAAACTTTGTCTTCGTTACTTTCAACTTCATATCCTGGAGGCTGCTGCACATAAATTTCTTCTTCTAGAATTCCATTCAAGAAGGTTGATTTCACATCCATCTGATATACTTTCCACTTGTTCTGAGCTGTTGTGGCTAGAAATGCTCTTACAGTATCCAATCTAGCTACTGGAGCAAACGTTTCTCCAAAGTCTATTCCCAGTTGCTGCGAGAATCCTTTTGCTACAAGTCTTGCTTTAAATCTGTCAATTTCACCTTTCTCATTCAACTTTGTCTTGTACACCCACTTCACACCAATGAGATTTTTGTCCTTTGGCAAATCAACCAAATCCCGTATGTCATTCTTTTCAATAGATTCAATTTCTTCATCCATGGCTTGCACCCAATTTTCATCTTTGATTGCTTCTTCAAATGAAGAAGGTTGGAATGACAACAATGCAAAATTTGAACTAACATCCAAATCATCATAAATATCTTTCAAACTTCTCATCTTTCTCTTACCATTGCTTGATTCATCACCTAATTGATTGCTGGGAGAATCTTGATCTGTTGATCTGCTTGAGGATCCATGCTGCTCTGAAAATCTTGGAGTCCTTGTTGGTGTGTCTTTGTTTGGTGTCTTCACCTGTGATTCTTGCTGCTCCTTTTCTGCTACATCATCTTCTTCCATCAGTGGCACTTGTGCATCAACTGTTTTGTCTACAATTCCATTCCATGACTCTTGTTCCTTGAACACAACATCTCTGTTAATTATGGTCTTCTTTGTGACAGGGTTATACAATTTGTAAGCTTTTGATTGCTCACTATAACCAATGAATATGCATTTTTCACTTTTATCATCCAATTTGCCTCTTCGCTCCTTAGGCACATGTGCATAAGCTACACATCCAAATACTCTGAGATGAGATACGTTGCAATACATACCTAACCATGTTTGTTTTGGTACTCTGTTCATCACACTCTTTGTAGGAGATCTGTTGATCACATAAATAGCACATGCAACTACTTCTGCCCAATACTCATTAGACAAGTTTTTGCCTTTCAACATGCTTCTTACCATGTTCATAATTGTCCTGTTCTTTCTCTCTGCTACACCATTCTGCTGCGGTGTGTACCTGGTTGTAAATTGTCTTCTGATCCCATGTTGTTTGCAATAATCATGGAATGCCTTTGAGTCATATTCTCCACCACGATCTAACCTCAATACCTTGATCTGTCGATCACTTTGGTTCTCTGCTAAGGCTTTGAATTCTTTGAACTTTGCAAAAGTTTCAGACTTCTGCTTCAAAAAGTAAACCCAAGTTTTTTTGCTGTAGTCATCAATGAAAGTGAGGAAGTAGCAACTTCCACCAATCGACTGTGTCCTCATAGCTCCACACAAGTCTATGTGCACTAGCTCAAGAGGTTGCTTTGCTCTATATGCAACTCCCTTTGGAAAACTTTCACGGTGTTGCTTTGATGGGAGGTAATCTTCTGACCATCTATTTCTGTTGCAACAATCTTAAACCAAAAAAGTGCAAGTGTCCAAATCTAAAGTGCCATAACCAATAATCATCAGAACATGCAATTGTAGAAAAACTCCCCTGACCACTGTAATTCAAAATTAGAGGAAAGAGTCTGTTCCTCGTCTTTGCACCTTTGCTATCAACTGCGTGCTTGGGGGCTTGTCATATATAACAATTTCTTGACCTTGAAAGATAACTCTGTATCCTTTCTGTGTCAATTGACCAACACTTAACAAGTTATGTTTGAGACTATGAACATAATATAGCTCTGAGATTGTCTTCAACTCCCCCTGCTTGGTCAAAATGTTGACCACTCCTTTTCTACCTACTTCCACAGTCTTGTCAGTCCCCAACTCTACCTCTGTTTTCACAGATTGATCAAAATTTGCAACCAAATCCTTGATGCCTGTCATGTGGTCACTGCAACCACTGTCTAACAGCCACACACTAGCAGAAGGTTCATGCATGGTATCACAAGCTAGGAACATGGAGTTAGTACTCTTTGTAGTGAAATTAGTTCTCCGGTTCCCTTGATCAGCGATTTTCTTCCTGCAATCACGAGCATAATAACCAAATTTATTGCAGTAATAACATCTCACCTTTGATTTGTCAACTCTTTGATTATTGTTGAAGCTTTTGTAGTTGCTTCCACTTGCATATTCATGTTCTTCTCAGTGATCTCTCTGACCACCATATCTTCCGCTTCATCCTCTGCCTCTCGTTCTACTTCTGCCTTGACTTCTATCTCTTGAAATAGAAACCTGCCTTTTGAAAGCGGTCTCTAAAGTGGAATCCTTATTTCTGTCTATCCTTGCCTCATGCGATAGAAGTGACCCCATCAGCTCA
Source organism: Pinus tabuliformis (assembly GCA_031772625.1). NCBI lineage: Eukaryota > Viridiplantae > Streptophyta > Pinopsida > Pinales > Pinaceae > Pinus > Pinus tabuliformis. The sequence goes on from CM062813.1 coordinate 824,414,139, forward strand.
TCAGCTGTCAATGATGCCAAATCCTTGGCTTCTTCTATGGCTGCTACCACAACATCAAATTTGGTACACATGGATCGAAGTACCTTCTTAACCACTCTTTGATCGTTTATATTTTCACCATAAATCTTTAACTGATTTACGACAATTATGACCCGATTCATGAAAGAATCGATGTCCTTTGTCTCCTTCATCTGCAGACTTTCAAAATCTCTCCTAGTATTCTGTGACTTAACAATATTGACTTTGACCATACCTTTATAGTTTTTCGCCAAAGTATCCCATGCTACTTTTGCTGAAGACTTGGTCATAATCTTCTAGAACACTGCTAGGTCCACTCCCTGCTGAATAAGTTACAACGCATGTGCATTATTCTTCTTGTCTTTCTTCCATTGTTCCATCTTTGTATCACTGAGAGCTTGTTCTTCTTCTTCATTCTTAGGTTCTGAAAACCCAAATTTGACATAATCCCAAACATCATGTGCATGCAACATGGTCGCCATCTTAATGGCCCACCCATCATAATCTTTCCCTGTAAACCGTGGGAACTTGGCTGTAAATTAGAAAAAGCCATCTTTTTCCAAAAATATCTTTTTGATAAAAAACTTAAATTTCTCCTTTGTAAAACTCTCTTTTTTAAAATATCCTTTTTAATAAAAAAAATTCTTTAAAAAATTCTTAAAAAGAAATGTTTTATAAACTTTCCTTTTTCAAATCTCTACTCCATAAAGCCTTTTAAAAACCATACCATTCACAATAAACCTTTTAATAAAAACTTTAATAGACTCTTTCCACAATAAAGCCTCACTTCACATATTCCACCCTCACGCTCACGTTTATGTGAAATCTTTAAAAATAAAATCGAAACTTTTAGGAACTTTGACTTTGCTAACGTCCCGTGAAAGGTAGTTAGAGCGTTTGATAACGCTGTCCACGGTGATCAAAACACGTGTCAGTGTTCTAACGCTCTCGGCGGAGCCGAAAAAAACAAAAAAAAAACCTGGGTGCACAAAAACATGCGTGCACAAAAACCTTCTACGACAAATCAGTATTGCACGCAATCAGTGGCTACTTCAGCGTCTAAATATAGCGGGCGGCTCTGCAATTTGTTGTTCACTCGTTCGAGAGCACAGGGCTACGGGTGTTCACTGCAGCTGCGGCTGTTTTTTCAAAACAGATGAGTTTTCTACGCTGTCTGCGGACAAAACGAGCTCGGCCATAGAAAATTTCGATTCTCTTTTAATTCACACAATGGCGCTCTTAAAGTTGCAGCTGCAAATTATTTCGGTCTCAAATTTCTCTCTCTGATACCAATTTGTTGAAAAGGCGGAGGAGACAATACACAATTCACACATAAAACATGAATTGCTGATCTTCTATTGATCACACAAAACATGATGATTACAATGAACTCGGTAAAGGGTATTTAAACCTTTTCGACTAGCTCACTGCCTAAAATATCTTGACATGCAACCACATGCAATCACACACTCAAAGTCGTTTATCACTTATCATTTAATTCGATTTGTCTCAACACTAAAACACTCAATCATGCTATCACTCAGTTAACTGAAAACAATGGTAATTGTGGCACAATTTTCATAAAAAAATCCAATAAATTTTTTTGAAAATCGAGGTTGCAGTGGTTGAGATTTAAGATTAAGAGTGCCCTAAATTTTTTTGATAATATTGAATCTATTTCCACCATCAAAAATAAGATTCAAACACTCTTACAGCTAAATTTTTTAATCGAAAAAAACAAATTACGACACTAGTTAACCATTAAAAGAAAAACAAATTATGGCCCTATTTAACAATCCAGGCCTGATAGACAACGCCAAATTGAAATCTAAGTACCTCCGATAAATGAAACGTTATCCCAACAATAAGGAAAAAGTTCGATTCACAGTAAACGCGGAGATAATACAAGATTAGAGAGAAGACTGAACAATAACTACGAAGAAAACAAAGATAAAAACATAACAATTCAGGAAACCCTACGCGATCTTGTACAAGGCCAAAAATTTCACACCTACCGAAACCATGACATGCCTAAACTATAAAAAAATTTGCGGATTAAACAACTCTGCCAAACCGGAAGGCAAGAGAACAAAGATATCCTCATAAAGATTGGCTACAAAATAAGATATCGTAAAAGTCATTACAATGAATCACGGCCCGAATATTAGAGAGGATTTAACCTCTCAAATTTCATCAAGAAGCCACGAAAAGTGGTGCAAGCTGATAAGGTCAAAAGGCCTGTTAATATTCTTACAGAAACATAAAGAAGCTCGACATTCCATATATATCTAAGAAAAAGGATCTGAAAAACAAAATGATCCACACAACACAAAGACAAAGATTAACGAAGCCGAGATATACCTTAAGCTGGCCACCTGGATTAGGGGTAATGCCCATCTTGGCCTTACAATTACCTTTGTAATACTGAAATCACAGAGTTACAGGAATAAAAGAATCACATCTCTAAAAGAAGGATCGAGAAAACTATAAGTAAACCAGCATAATTAAGATAAATTTTACAGACCACAAGATATATCTTAAGCTCGCAACGTCGACGCTAGTCAGAGGTAATGCTTACCTTCTCCCGGATCTTGGCCTTGCTGTCAGAGCTCTCAACCTTGAGGCCCGGAAAAAAGATCAGGACAATGAGACCTGCAAATTAACAATTACCATTTTAATATTGAAACCATAGTAGAGGGAATGACAGAGTCAAGCTGTCAACAAACTCACTCAAGGATAGCGATTGTCTTTACAACGTGTCATCGCCCGCGTGGAAAGTTCATATAATCTCGAGCTTTCAAAAAACTCAATGTAAGCGACCACCGTATGAAATGCCTTCTTATAAAATGCTTCCATACTACGCAGGCCTGTAAATCAACAAATACCAATATTGAACAAAGTAACAGAAATAAAAGAACCGCGTGAAAGAAAAGGATCGAGATAGGTATAAACAACACAAGATAAAGATATATTTTACAGAACCTCTAATTCCAAGTATGAGAGTATTTCGCATCAAACGCTCGCAAAAGATGTCCAAGTGCCTTTTCACTGCAAATATGTAAATTTGTTAAAAAACCTGTGCAGATGAATCTAGCTAGTAAACGTTGAACACACAATTTTGCAGAGCAAAAACACTATAAGAAAATGAAAGAACAAAAAGAATGATTCATTACAAAATAGGTTACAATGCTCATGATATAGCATTGCTGGGTGAAGATCCCAAGGTAATGCACCATAGTGGTGATCAATGAGAGGACTCAACACCTACAACAAGCTCTGGAGAGAACTAGCCAGTTGCGGAGTGAAAGGAGGAGCAAATCAGGGAGTAAATCATACAGAAGAATTAGCTAGTTGCATAGTGAAAAAAGGAGCAAATCATGGAGTAAATCATGCAGAAGAACTAGCCAGTTGCGAAGTTAAAGAAGGAGCAAATTAGAGAGTAAATCATGCAGAAAGGATCTTGCATGTAGTCCCATTCTCTAACTAAGTGTCCGCATGTGCCAGTAATGAAGGTCCTAGGTGTGTAGTACCTCCAACACCCCCTCTGAACACCACTATGGAGAAAAATAGAAAATGGGCCTTGGCAACTAAGGCCAAAGGTCACCCAAAATACAATGCAACTTGTACTAAAATTGAGGAAAGAGGGAAAACCTCGTGGGAAAAAACGTCCCTCAAAATACAATGTAATCAAAAGAAAAGAGGAAGAAAAGACAGTTGCTAAGCAACTGTGTCCTTCACTCTAAGACGATTGCATAGAGAGCGAAACTTCTACTCAATGAATGTCTTGGTGAAAATGTCTGCAGTCTGGTCTGCTGAAGGACAGTACTGCAAATCAATGACCCGATCATGTACTAAGTCTCTGATGTAGTGCATATGGATCTCTATGTGCTTCGTCCGCTGTCGCTATACTAGATCCCTGCAAAATTTGAAAGTGCTCTGGTTGTCACACCAGATGACAGTGGGCTGGTGGAACTGGATGCCCAACTCAGTGAAGAAGTGCTGTAGCCACAGAGCCTGAATGGTGATGTTGACTACTCCTCTGTATTCGGCGTCAGCTGAAGAGAGAGCAATAGCAGCCTGTTTTTTGCTCGACCAACAAATAGGGCCAGACCTTAGACTGAGTGAATATCCGGAGGTGGACTTGCGATCAATGTTGTTTCCCGCCCAATCAGAATCTGTGAAGCCAAGGAGATTCAATGCAGTGCTTGCTGCATAGTGAATCCCGAAGGTGATGGTGCCCTGCACATATCGGAGGATGTGTTTGGTAGCATTCCAGTGTAGCTCATGCGGCTCCTGCATGTATCTGGAAATTGCCCCTACTGCATATGAGATCTGGTCTGGAGTGGGTGAGGTACAATGAGCTCCCCACTAGTTGTCGGTAGAAAGTACTGTCAACTAATGGAGTGTCACCTCCATCCTCAAGGTGGACCCTAGACAGAAAAGGAGTCGGTGCTAGGTTGCAGTCAGTAATGTGAAATCTCTCGAGGAGATCCTGTGCATACTTAGCCTGAGAGAGTTTGATGCCTGTGGCATTCTGGCTGATCTCAAGACCAAGAAAGAAGTGTAATGGACCCATGTCCGTCATCAAGAACCTATCATGCAAGGCCCTCTTGACTACAGCGATCGCTGAAACCGAGTTGTCGGTGATAAGGAGATCATCCACATACAAAACTAAGATAAGAAGAGAATCATGTGTCCTAAGCATGTAAACATTCGGATCAGACTTACATCTTTCGAAGTTTTGTGATAAGAGAAAAGAATCCATCTTCGCATACCAAGCTCTCGGAGTCTGCTTAAGGCCGTAGAAAGATTTCTTCAATCGGCAGACCAAAGATGAATCCTAAATGAAACCATGTGGCTGCTCCATATAGATCTCCTCTGATAGGTCTTCGTGAAGAAAGGCATTCTTCACATCCATCTGATGTACTTTCCATCCCTGGGCAGCGGCAATGGCAAGTGCAAGGTGTATGGAATCCATCTTTGCTACTGGAGCAAAGGTCTCGTCATAATCAATGCCATGCACTTGTTGGAAACCTTTGGCTACTAGCCTGGCTTTTTGTCTGGTGATTTGCCCATCTGCAGCACTCTTGGTCCTGTAGACCCATTTGCATCGGACAAGTTTCCTTCCTGAAGGAAGGGGGACCAGATCCCAGGTCTGGTTCTCGAGGAGGGAGTTATACTCCTCCTCCATGGCAGACTCCCAAGAGGGATGCCCAACAGCCTCAACATAAGACTACAGATCAGAAGACTGAACCAAATGACAATGCCAGGATGGCGTTGGTTCAGTGGCAGTGAGGGCAAGAGGAGGCTCAATAAACTCTGAGCTAGTCCTCCGCGGATCAGAATTATCCCCCACAAGACCATTTCTAGCAGCTGGGTGGTCTTGTGCATATATCTCATGTAAGCTCCTTGTTCTCTGATTTATGATAGGGGAAGTTGATTCACTGCTGGAAGCCCAATCTGGGCTTGGATGTGGATCATCATATGCATGCACTGGATTTGTATCTGAAGACTTTGTCTCTACATTTGCATGCTCTGCCTCGGCATCTACATGCTCTGTATCTGCGTTTGAGTGTACTGAGTCATCATCTCAGACACGAGGTAGATAAAAGGTGTCTGCATGCGGCAATTGAGGTGCATGCGAGAGACTTTCCTCAAATTTGACACTCTGTTCAATGATGATCTTGTCCGTAGAGGAAATCAGGAGTTGGTATCCCTTCACACCATCATTGTATCCAACAAAGATGCACTCAATGTTCTGTGAATCAAGAGCTTTCCTCTTTTTAGAGGGGATCCTAGCCCATGCTCGGGTGCCGAAAACACAGAAGTGGGTGACCTCCGGTTTAGTGCCACTCCAAGCCTCAAAGGGGGTCTGATCATTGACAGACCTATGAAGAGATCTATTATGGATGTAGTTAGCACAATTAAGTGCTTCAGCCCATAGTTTATGAGGCAATGACTTAGCATGCAGCATGCAGGAAGCCATATCTTTGAGAGATCGGTTCTTTCTCTCAGTAACTCCGTTCTGCTACGGAGTGTATGGAACTGTGCACTGCAACTGTATGCTGGACTCAAGGCAAAGGTTCTGAAGTGTTGTGTTAACATATTCCTCCCCATTGTCTGTACGGGGGGCTTTGATCTTTCTCTCTAACTGTGTCTCAACTAGTGCTTTGAAATCTTCAAAGCGCGCAAAAACTTCAAATTTGTCCCTGAGAAGATACACCCAAGTATACCGTGAGAAATCATCGATAAATGTAAGCGCATACCTTGCTTTGTTGGTGGAAGGATGAGGAAAAGGCCCCATGAGATCACTATGGATCAGATCTGGAGGAGAGGATGCTCTATGAGTCTTGCTAGTGTGAAACTTTTCTCTAGGATGTTTGCCAAGGACACACCCTTCACAAACTCCTTTAGAGAAAATGATATTTGGCAAGCCTTCCACCATCTCATACTTGCTTAGCTGCTGCATATACCTGTAATTTAAGTGACCAAACCTCTCGTGCCAAAGCCTACTACTATCATCAGTGTGTGTAAGCAATAAGGAGGATTCAGATTCAATAAATTCAAAAAATGTATACAGTCTGGCTCCATTGTTTACCTCACCGGTTGCAATTTTGGAGCTGCTATGTAGGTCATATATGTTCACTGCATCTGGAGTGAATTCCACTCTCTTTTCGGTGTCAGAATGAGTGATCTGATAAACTGAAAGCAGGTTTACCGAAAGTTTTGGAACATGAAGCACATCTTCAAAGCTTCCGTGTAAAAGTTCCACTCTACCTTTTCCAATGACCTCAATAAGTGAGTCATCTCCCATGAGGATGGGAGGTCCTTTGCATGCATCCAAAGAAGAATAGACTTCCTTTGCAGCAACCATATGATGTGATGCACCACAATCTATAATCCATGCATCAGGGGAAGAATTAATTGCAACTAAAGCATGAAAATTGTTACCTTTCCCATGTGGCGGATCCTCATTTTTCTTCTTGGCGCCCTGAGGGATATGGCCCCCAAGGTTGTGCCTCTGAAGGATTTCTGCCATTTGGTCAATTTGTTTCTTCATGCAGGAGGATTCTGGATGGAATCCTCGGTGACAGTACGTGCATTTGTCTCCTTTCTTTCCTTTCTCATTTCTGGAGCCGAAGGAATCATTGAAGGGCTTGGTGTACCCTTCCTTCTTTAGATGGGAATGCATTTTTCCCTTATCTTTTTACTGCTGATTTTTTTTATTTGAATCAGATCTGTGATTTTTATTGTGGTTGCCATCATGCACAGCGAGTGCATGCGCTTTTGGAGGTTTTATTTTCCCCATGACAATGAGTTTATCTTGCTCAAAAGTAAGGGACTCCATGAACTCTTTGAGAGAAGACATAGTGTAGGATTTCCCTGTTGTGAGCCTTACTGAATGAAATGTAGACACAAAGACGGTGTATTCTAGTCCCAGCTTTGACATAATAGAGAGAACTTGGTGACTCTCCTCCTTGGATTTGTCAATTCCACAACCCTTGAGTTGCAGCAATAAATCATTATATTTGGTGAAGAAGACTTGAATTCTGTCATAGTTCCGTGGATCCAATGACAACAGCTCCACTTCACGCAGATGTCCTTTCATCTCATCTTATTTCCCGTAGAGTTCTTCAACCTTTTTCCAAATTTCATTGGGAGTATTGTAGGTAGATAGATGAAACTGCAACTCTGGGGAGATGCACATGCATATGGATCCGTGGGCCTCATCCATGTGGTTGAGATACTTGGATTTCTCTATCGCTGAAGTGGGTTCCATTTCGGCAGCCATGGTAATCCTGTATAACCCTTTCTGACGAAGGTATTGAGCCATTTGGTCTTTCCATTCGTGATAGTTGTACGGTGTTAGGATCGATGCTTTGGGAAACTCCATTTTTCTATCGATCTTTGATTTTCAAGTTGTGATACCTGCAAAATAAAGTACTGGTGTGCCTTTTATCTAGCAACCTGTGGGCTCGATACCATGTAAATGTGTTAGAAAACCTGCACAGATAAATTTAGCTAGTAAAGGTTGAACACACAGTTTTGCAGAGCAAAAACACAACAAGAAAATCGAAAGAACAAAAAGAATAATTCATAGAAAATAGGTTACAATGCTCATAATATAGCATCACTGGGTGAAGATCCCAAGGTAATGCACCATAGTGGTGATCAATGAGAGGACTCAACACCTACAACAAGTTCTGGAGAGAACTAGCTAGTTGCGGAGTGAAAGAACGAGCAAATTAGGGAGTAAATCATGCAGAGGAACTAGCTAGTTGCGGAGTGAAAGGAGGAGCAAATCATGGAGTAAATCATGCAGAAGAACTAGTCAGTTGCAGAGTTAAAGAAGGAGCAAATCAGAGAGTAAATCATGCAGAAAGGATCTTGCATGTAGTCCCATGCTCTAACTAAGTGTCTGCATGTGCCAGTAATGAAGGTCCTAGATGTGTAGTACCTCCAACAAAATCAACCACTACAATTGTAACGCTGAAATCACAAAGTAACAGTAAATCGAAATCGCAGATATCTATTAAAAATCATAATTGACAGAATATTGGGCTTTATGAGCACAGAAATTAAAATCTTAGAATAAACCCAATTACCAAAGGCCAATATATACTTAAATATAAGTACCATTCAGGCTCAAATGCCATACCTTCGAACAGGAAGCGTTCTGAAAATAGAAAACGGCCGAATGTGTTGACTGGGATGCTCTCTGAAGAGGCCATACCTTCGAACGGGATGCTCTCTGAAGATGCCATACTTTTGCACATGTTGCTCTCTGAAAATGTCATACCACATATGGAGCGCAAGCGAAAGTCTGTGAAAGAAAAACCTGTACACCTCATCAAGCCCAAAAGCACAAAACATACAAAACCCCAGGCATTACCATATTTAACAACCAAAAGTCATCATATACTTAAAGAAACAACCGTTAACAATTTGCAAACTAAAATGTAAAGAAAAGCTAAGACGCCATAACTGTAAACCGAGAGGCGCTCTAGGCTTTCTGAGAATTTCACAGATGCCAAGGCCTTTAAACACAAGGCTCACTGAAAATGTCGCCCTGCGTATAGGAAACAAGAAAATGTTTGAAAGGATGTAGACAGACTGATGTATTTAATGTAGTCAGATGCTTCCCGCAGCAGTTGCGTAACAGAGTAGTTAACAAACAGTCTCGTGATCTGATTCTGTCCACCCGTCTCGAACCGCAGATGACTACAATTTGATGACTCGTTACTGGCTCTGCACACGCCTGTTCAGGCGGGAAATAGAGAGAAACTAGTGCACGGTGCACCCCATTCCATTAAAAAAAAAAGGAATGGCTATTTGAAATAAAAGGATGTGCCATACATGTGGGACGAGATTCCCTAAATTGTAATTTTCCTATTTTCTTACACCATAATATTCCCATTAATTTGTCATTTTCTCATTGTCTAATGCTCCAGTTTGCTCTCTCCATTTTCCATGGAAGATATAAACAGTGCTCTCGGTCAAGAAAGATTTAAACATCTGCACATTTCATTAATTCATGCCATCACATCATACATTACGAGAATATTTTCACACGTCCGTGGATGACTGTATACAGTACTAGAAGCTGGGTGGGATACAAAGAATACCATACGCATATGGAAATGTCTGAATAATTGCATTTTTGAAAAATAGCATACCAGTGTTAATATTTGTTCACATTTCAATGAGACTAGTGCTATTTATTCATATTTTAATGAGGCTAGAGAGAAAGAAAGAAAGAAATAATAGGTTATGGGATTTTTTCATCTGTGTGATGTATTTCGCTTTTTCCTATGAAGCTTCAAAATAAATGTTCCCAGCTTCTCGACAAACCCCTCGCTAAATAGATTATCCCAAGAGCTACCTGTCAGCGTATCTGCATAACTTTTCTTGTTGTCTTTGAAGGCCTCACATTCTAAAATGAAATGTTTTTCTGTTTCCACTTTTTCGGAAAAACAAAAAATGCACTCTTTCCTCCCACACTTCCTATGGCCTTTTCCACCATGCTGTTTCACAACGGAGTTGATGAGAATTAGTCCTTAACCGAGCAATAAAAATTTTAGTCTCCAAAAAATATTCACCTCTATCTATACTGTTAGATGCATCAACATACATAATTTTAAAGTCCGGTCAATATTATTATTTCTGCCAGAACAGTGAGACCACCACCAACACAAAGGTGGAGATCATTGCACTTTGAGTTGTTTTATTTTGTACTAAATAATTATAATGGAATAATTATCTATTAAAATGATGGATGTTTTTTATGACTCTAAAGCAGTTATTGGATGCGGCCTTTATTCCATGGGCTGCAGGCAAGATTTCCTTTAATCCTCCCATACATTAGAAACATGTTTAGTCTATTTAGTGGGTTGAATTTACCCAGGAACAAAGGAACAAATGGAACTCCAGATACTTTATTAAAAGTAGACCAGAGATATAATCATGGTGAGATCATCTACAGTGCCTACAATAATGACTGTAATGACTGTTATCTTAGGACCCAAAAAATCCACTAAGCATGATTATTCAACAGGAGGGTTTTTTTGGCTTTTTTCCATCATCGATATTAACATAATTAACTTGTTACGGATATTATTAGATATGTATAATATTGTTTGGATGCCTTTATGATAGGTGTTATATGGGATACATGGTTTATATTATTATATTTAGTATTTCTAGAGAATGATGCAAATATACCATCTAAATATTGATATATGTAAATAATTTTATATTAATATAAAGTTTGTTGATTTTTTTTTCAAAAAAAATTTGTGAACCCAAAGCACAAAGTATGTTGGACTTCACTTTTCTCAAAAACTCAAATAGAAACATAACTCATTGACCATGGATGATATCAAGATGAAAAGTCTATACCAAGAATCACCTACTTACTTCTTCAAATAGCTTCCAAATCTAAAGATGGCGAGTAATTGATGACATATTAATCATACTAGCTAGAACACAAAGTCCCCCTGACATTTCCACCTCGTTGATGTCGAATCTCTCAGCAATGTCCAGCCTTTTGCTTCAAAATTTCTAACAAAAACAAGTATAATTGGGATGGTTTACAAATTTGAAATTCTAATTTATCGGGGTTTTGCTAAATTCAAATTCAAAGTAAATTGGTATTAGTTGTTAGAGTAGTTTGAGTAAATTTGATTCTGTTAAGTTTTTGATGCTTTTAGGTTCTAGATTTATGTTAACCCATGATATTATTATCTAATGTACCAAATTTAAAGGTAGAACAAATTTAATGTTAATTAGTTTTAGTGGTTATTGGAATCACAACAACAATGTCTTTAGACACCACCACTTCTATAGATATTCTGTGATCCTAACATTTACTATCACAACCAAGGGAAGATGGATTTATTTGGCATGGTGGATGAGAGAAGCATGATTGCCATGAAGCAACGAGGTAAAAGAACAACATGAGATCCCTGAAAATGGTGCACGATGTAGAGAAGTACAGGGTCAAAGATGAGAAAGTTCATATTTTCATTTTGAGGAGGAAGGGCATGACAACGGAGGAGAATGGTAGTTATGGTCAAGCGAATGACAACATGCGAGTCCAGAAGTTAGCATTAATGAAGGCAGTGAACAACCGAATCAATCAGATTAGGGGGAATGGCGATCCGGGATGACATGCAGCAACTGGAAATCAAAGAAGAATGATGCTTATGTAGTGGATCAGACATTCAGTGGCTTATGAGAAAAGTGCAAAAGCATGGTGGAAAATAATAAGGAGTCGACAGGTGCAAATGTTAGTAGAGAAACACAATTTTTTTAAAAGAAAATTGTCATATGTTCTAGGTGTTGTTTTTAGTTGGAGAAATCGGAGCAATTCTCAAGTATACATAGTTTTGCCCAAAATTGGACCACATGACTTATAGGGAGAAAATCTCTCCGCTTAACCATTCGACCACATCTTTGAGAATTATAAAAAACTCAAATTGAGAATGACAAGAGACCAAAACCAAGAAAGCTACATAGTGGTAGCTTTGCAGCCGCTATAGGTGGCAAAATGGAGAGGCTTCGTGGTACAACAACCTTCATGGAAATGCTCTCACAATTAAGCGGCCCACAAACACAGAAGCCATGTGAAGGTAGAGTCATGTGGTGGAGACACAAATGCAAAGTATTTATCATTGTTGTCATAAACAATTTCCCGCCTATTTGAAAAAAAGGGCGTAGAGGAATAGATAACGTTTTGGGCTATGCGAGGTTCAAGCAAGAGAATGGATGTAGCCAAGTAGGCTGCATGTAGAGAAAATCATGTGGATGGGAAGCCTGTTGCAGAGAAAGCTCTTGTAGCAAGGTCCAAATAAAGCTACGCAACAAAGGTTGTAGATTGGTCATTGCAAGGGGGACTAGCGGTACATATGGTGTCAAAATTGATGGCAGAGACGTTTTTTAAGATTATGGTCCGAAGAGACTAGTGGTTGTTGGCTCAAATACGTCGGTGTGTTTGCAAGACCACGGTTCAATGTTGATCTCAACATGGAAACACACATGATTCACACTAAGAGTCTCATTCATGGAGTACGTCCCACTGTGCTCGAACGTGTGATGTTATCTATGATAGTTTGTAGACAGGATCGGATGTTGAATGCGAGGTCCGTTGGATGAGCCCCATGGGTGAAGTATGACTCGAAGGCCATTTAATTCGACTCGTTCCGGATCAACCATAAGACCCGATGTGAAGGTGGTTGTGGTTCAAACATGACATGGAGGAAAAAACAGTTGATATGAGGTTGAGTTTAGTGATTTGGTTGATGACAAACTGCACATTTTCATGCACATATAATTTTCTATTGTGTTGAGTTGGTGGCAGAATTTGCACAGAGAAACGAGGGATTATTACTCAAGAAATGTAGAACGATCGTTATTACAAAACAAATCCATTGACCTCGACTCAAACGTAGACATAGAGGGAGATGGGCGCAACGATGAAATGGCTTGTGTGGGACGTTGACATTGTTATCAACTACCTCCCTTCCTTAAATGCAAACTAAGGTGGTAATGAAGTGAAATAAGGGGTTTTGAGAGATCAAATTTTTGAGTCATCAGAGTGAATCATAGAGAAGCTGTTAGGAAAAGATATGTATGTGCAGTGAAAGGATATACTATCCAGGGGAGTGAAAATGGTGTTGATGTTTAGTTAAGGAGCTAATGTGTGATGTGTGAACACTTTAGGGGTTTTTGTCCAAGGTATGTATATTTCCAAGGCATGTATATTTCCCTAGGAAGCTCTGACACTTGTTGATGAGGCATACATGTTACAGAAGAGCACACATTGTTGTAAGGCTTAATACTTTATTCAAGCATACATGTAGTTTCATGGTGCATTTGTTGGAAAATTGTAGCTACAGTCAGTATTTTCATCATCAAAATGAAAGGAGAAAATTATTGGTTTCCCATTGTCCAACTCGGCCCCAAATTGATAGGTCGACCCCACCTCATGAAGGGGTTTGACCCTTGGTCAAAACCACTATTTGGACATGTATATATTGGAATTTGACCCTCCTCATTCATCATCACAATCAAATCAATTCAAACATATTCTAGAAGGTTGCTGCTCACACAGGAAAAGGATGAAGAAGGATGATTTGACTAGAAACGTTGACTTTTTGTTCCCTATGTTGACCAACATTGACTTGCATTCTTATGTTGTGGTTTGACTGTATTTGATCCGAATTGGATCATTATATTGTTTGTCATCCATCTTGATGCATTTGAAGTGGAAAAAGTGGAGGAATCATCTCATGGGACCATTTTTACCAGCGGGACCCAGTTTGGCGAAACAGGGTCTGAAACCTTCCGGGAGCATTTTGAGGCATCAAATGACGTTTTTGTTTTGGGGGGGGGGGGCGGAGGAGAGAGGGGGGTGGGTAAAACTTTGACGCTTGGTGTGAGATCATTTCATGCTATTCTACACACAAAGACCTTTCCAACAATGCAAGAAGTGCTTTAATTGGAGTCCGTATGCAAAATTTATGCCACTCAGAAGTTGACTTCCTTGTTTTCACACCTATAGTTCGGGAGGATGTTGCGTCAACCACCATTATTCATGGAAAAGGGTCTAGCCATGTGTTTTTGATTTAAAAGACTCTAGAAGAGTCTATTTTGTAACTTTAGTTAAGAGTTGATGTAGTCAAACTTAACCACTAGTAGGCTATCGGGCTGTGTTATAATTGGGCCACTAGGAGGAAGAGGCATTCCATTCTTTCAAGAGAATTTTGTTCCATAGTTGAGAAAATATAGCTAGGAGAGATAGGAGGTAGAGCACATACAGAGGATATGTGCACTATAGCAGCCCACGGGCGACATGCATTACTTCTTTGTACTTACAACCATATTTCCAGACAGAGAAAGAGAGCGAAGCGACCTCACCTTCCAGCTGGGTTTTCTCCTGAAAGGGTTTCCCAAAGAGCATATATTGTGTCTTATGTGTGTGTGTGAGCTCATTTTATCATTCTCTACTTTTCTGCATAATTTCCAATTTACATGCACGCACTAATTAAAGTAAAATCTATAGATCTAGAAATTAAATAAATCTGTAATAATGTAGAATATCATATTTTTAATATAATATTATCATATATGTTATGATAATATCCAAGAAAGTTGATGAGGCATACATGTTGCGCATGAGCACACATTATTGTAAGGCTTAAGACTTTATTCAGGCATACATGTAGTTTCATGGTGCATTTGTTGGAAAATTGTAGCTATGGTCGTATTTTCATCATGAAAATGAAAGGAGAAAATTATTGGTTTCACGTTGTCCAACTTGGCCCCAGATTGATAGGTCGGCCCCACCTCATGAAGGAGTTTGAACCTTGTTCAAAACCCTTCTTATTGGACATGTATATATTGGAATTTGACCCTCCTCATTCATCATCACAATCACATCAATTCGGACCTATTCCAGAAGGTTTCTGCTCACATGGGCAAAGGAGGAAGAAGGGTGATTTGACTAGGAAAGTTGAATTTTTGTTCTCTATGTTGACCAGCGTTGACTTGCATTCTTATGTTGTGGCTTGACTGAATCTCTATCTGAGTTTGGAGGTCGAATATTCTCTGTATCTTTGACTAGTTGTTGACTGAATATGTGAAGCTATTTTGGGCATTCACTGAGTTTTCACCGTAGGTCTAACTCTGTGGTTTGACTGAGTATCCCTGTGAAATTACAACACCAAATTCGACCGTTTGACTATGTAACACCCTCCTCCCACATCTACCCAAGCAACCAGCCAGCTGGGGTAAACATGCGACAAAAGGCCACTATGATATGATTTGACCTCCTAAGTCACATTAAGGAAGTGGAATCGACAGAAACACACCATACCGACATCCAACATCATCAACGACACCCTCAAAAGACAAGTCAGTCAGTCAAACAACTTGACCCTGGGTCCCACTGCTGTTCTAGATCTCTTGGGCCATAGTTGCTCTCATGCTATGGGCAAGTGATCGACCAACAACCTAAATTCACTCCCAAAGGCTTGCCTACCAGCGACTGTGGACCAAAATTTTCAGTGTTGTGCCAACAACCCCGCGATTTAAGCCACTTTCTCAGGTTCAGAGCCCAAGACATTGCCCATAACTGATCCATCTCTTCAAATCAGTAAAGTAACATTGAAATGAAAGTACTAAAGAAAATACATGTTCAAGACCTTGACTAGATCCGTACTAGCCATGACAGGCATTTCGTCAAACATATCATCCACATGTAATATACGAGTGTAAACAACAGAATTAAGTGTAGGGATCTCATACTTATCTGAGAATCGCTATGAATCATTGTTCCCTCATGCCATTTTCTGCATTATCATCTATTAGGTCATAAACACATTATCCATTCACATACAAGTAAAAACATTCTGAGAGCCATACATAGTTGTTGTCATAAAATGTGCATATTACCAACATAATAGGAACAAAAATAAAATAAACATATCAGCCATCAAATCCATAAATACATCAGTACCTTTACACATGAAAAGCAAGGGAATGGATTCCTCATTAATGAATGCAATGAACCAACCAGAGATGGGACTACCACGTTCCACCCGACCGTAGAATAACTGAACCAAATCTCTCTTCAACGATTCACCCCCATGCCATATTCCAAGAATGAATGTGGGATCTCATAGAACACATCAATCAAAACTCATCCAGGGCTTTCAGAGGCCATCCACCTCAACCCATCAAACAATGAATCCACCTCATAGTCAGACATCACTAAAAACATCACCATATCAGTCTCCATCCTAGCATTCATGGCTCGAGAGCGTTTGTTCCAACCAAGGCTCCAAGATTACTAACTCAACCCACAGCTGCCGTTGGGCTCCAAAATGTTTGTCCAACCAAGGCTCCAAGACTAGTAACTCAACCCACCAAGGAATCCAGAGTGTTTTTCCAACCAAGGCTCAAGGAACTAATAACTTGACCCAAGCTATGGAAACATGAGAACCAACCAAAACAAAACAATGAAAATAAACCCACAATCACCATGGCTATCCAGGAAATGACAAGGCTAGGCAATCCACTATCAATCTAGGCAATTCTCCATGCCAATGACAGATCATGACCAAGAATCCACCTGCATATGCCATGCATGTCCAAACTAGTGAAGAAATCATACATGAAACTCGATACTTGCAAGAAAATATGAAGTAGTTGCTGATGTCGATGTCTTCTTCCGCTTTCTTGCTCTTCCTTTGCCTTCTTTCTCCAAGAATCCAAGTATGCCACACCCTTGTTAAAATTGGAAACTAGGGAAAAACTCTATGTGGGTCATCTTATTCATGGCAGCTGATATTTTTCTTGGATTTCTCTCATCAATAGGTGTAGGATTGATCTAAAGACCATATGATTTTGATAAGTATTCATGGAGATATGAATTTATTTGTGTTATTGGACAATTTGCCAAGGTCGACCAGTAACCAAATAACCCCCACTTGTGCTCAACGTTTTAGTATAAAATGGGGTGGCTTGATAGTCATTTGAACACAGTTCACTCTTGATTTCTCTCCACTTGTTTTGGGTTTTAGTGGCAAGAGAAATCTAAGAGGATGAAGCCCTAGACATAGGAGGAAAGAAGATACCCTAACGCTGTCATGATAAAGAAGGTCTAAAACACAGCTATGGAGAATGAAGCCTAGCCGTAGTTGAAAGCAAGATCTAGCAGTAGTCTTGTGAGGAGTTATGGCCGCAGTTCAAAAGAGACATTTGGCAGCAGTGTAGGATGCCTTATACGCTAGAAAAGGAAGACTTCATTCTGTAACAAGGAGACCCTGTGTGCAGTAAAAGAGGGAATATTCCCTAACTGCAGTCAAGAGAGGCTCCTCATCCACAACAAAAGCAAGATCTAGGAAGGGAGATCTATCCACTGTCTAGAGGAGCTTCAATACGCAACAAGGTAGCCGTAATCCGCTATCATGAGGAGGCCTTGAATCCTTAGTCTAGGAGCCCTAGCCACAGATCTAAGGAAGGGTTATAGCCCAGCTTTGGAGGAGCCATAGCTGATGTAAAACATGCCCTAACCACAGTCTATACATAGTTGAACACTGTCAAGATAGAGACCTAAATGCATACCTAAACACAGTCACCTTAATGTTGTTCTAGGCCACATTTTGTGGAGGGTTTCATGTGCCCTAAACTACTGTGAGAAGGGATCTGAATGGTTCCTTATATGCAATCTCATGATTGCCCTAGCTGCAGGAAAAGAGAAGGTTACAAGTGCCCTTGATGCAATCAATTAGGAGGACTGTTTAGAAGGACTGTTTAGGGGTCTTCTATATCGAGGAGGACTGTTATGATGTAGGGTGGAGGGAAACATCTCATTGGAGGAAAACCATAGTTATTAGGAGCAATTCTAGGCTAGTTTTGATGGGCTATTAGGCACTGTGGTTAGTACCCTAAACAGTCCCAGAATTGCAGCATTTCAACAAGTTCAAGTGCTTACATTTCTATAGGTTAAATGTTGTTGCGTTAATGATGATTGGAAACTATCTCGGATACATTTGCTACAAGGGTTGCTATGTGCTAGGCCATAGGCCATAACACCATAGTAAGGGCTGCTAAGGGTAGTCAAGGGTGTGTAGCACAAGTGTATCAAAGTGCAACACTATAATAATGAATGTTGCAATAAGATTTTGCATGATGGCCACATTAAGGTACCGCTTGATGATGCAGTATGATGATAAGGTGAAACAGTATGATATGTGCAACATGATGATAAGGTGCAGCAGTATGATGTGTGCAACATGGTAATGAAGTCCAACATGATGATTAGGTGTATCACAGTGAGGTGCAACACAGTGAGGAGTAGCATGGTGATGGAGTCACCTTAAATCAGTGGAAGCAGTATTCCTTCTACTTAGCTCAGATCAACTACCTCATATGCTATATTCTTAGAGAAGATCTCTACTCTTATTTAGATAAGTCAAAAGGTTGACTTCTGATGTATATGTACTATCTCTCTCTTTGCTGAACTATTGAAGAACATATAAGAAGAATTGATCAAGGGTTTCCCCACATTAGGTTTTGTCCCTGGTTAGCGCCACATATTGTGTCCTTGTTGGCTTGATGGGCCCTGACCCAGGTTCAACATTAGTCAGCCAAGCAAATCCCTAAACTACTGGCCCTTTCGTCCACAGAGCGTAGACCGAAGTCTTACCCGAAGCAGCATGGGGGGATGCAGGAACCAAGTTTTTGCACCCTGAGATGGTCGTGATGTCGGTTTTATACCTTAAAACCTTCTTTCACACAGATTGATAAGCCTTTAGGGCTTATCGATGAACTTTCTCTTATGTCTCTTAGAACCCCTACGAAGGTATACAATCATCCTTTGCGCAACCCTACCCAGTGGCTCAAGTACTTATGCGCCTTTGTCACTGTGTTATTGTATAATTTCCTGAATTATCTTAAGTGTTCCCCAAACTTACCATGCAATTAAGATTATCTTCACGTAAACATATATGCTTATTTGCGTTCATATAATAGATAGAAACATATACATTCGTGCATCAAATTAGCATTATAACATAAACCCAGAACTTAACATAACATAATCACATGCGATCCACAAAGGAAAAATACACAGTAATTTCATAATACTTCTCTTTATTGATGATTCAGAGTTTCAATACAGACTCTATCTGCCCTGTACACACAGCTGCAGACTTCTACCCTAGGCCTCTGCACACTCAGCTGTAGAGCCTCTTCCTACGCTAAGACTCTCACCCCTAGCTCTTCACAGACTCATCAAAACTTAAACTTACTTTATTTCCTCCCTCAGACTCCTCTAAGACCTCCTTTTTATACAATCCCATGGTCCGTGAACCAAGGGTGGATCTCATCAAACTAACACAACCTATCTAGACTAAGGGCGGAAAACCCTTTTTGACTCTTGATATCTTCGCACTCCACAACAACAAAATGCGGAGACTTTACATTTCTTTATACAGACTTCAGGGCTTCTACCCCAAAACTTGGGTTTTTAACCCCAAAATTGACCCCCAAGGGACCCATTCCCAACAGGCCCCCAACACAAACATGGTGACTTACCCTTGAGTCACTCAGCTGGCACGAAGATCTTGTCATGAAGACCTCCTAGCTCGACTTGGACTACTGCAACTTCGGTGGTACACTATGCTGCCGCCTGCTTCATCTCCTCGACCAGCTGCTCCGTTGTTGGCCCTGCGCCGTCTGACTGAATCTTCTATTGAGTCTTCTGCAGACTAGCCAACTTGCCTTCAATTGTAGTCATGATCAAATAGGCCTCATCCAACCAAGGCTGTAAGCAAGCCTTCAGCACTGCTTCCTTGTGCTGAGCTGCATCTACCTGCTCTTTCAAAGCCTTGGCCTCCTGCAGCTTTTCCAGCCTCTGCGTGATGGCGACAGTGCGCGTCGTCGCTTTAACTTCATCATAGCATTGCTGCAGCTCCCGCGCTTCTGTTTCCAGCCTCTGCACAGTGGGGTCTTCCTGTAGGTTGGTGACCACCTCTAGCGACTACTCGAAGAGTGCTGTGTAGTCCTTTACTGCGATGTTTACTGCTGCTACGACATCTTTCATAGTTGACTCGCGTTGTTCTTTGATTTCTAGTGGAGTCGAAGGTTGGGCCTTCAACTACAACTCTGCGATTTTGAGGTTCAGTTCCAACTGGACCTTTTCCAATTCTGTGCGTGCGTTGCGTACTCCAGCAGTGAGCTTTTGAACTCGCACATCTACTGGCTCAGCCTCGGGAATGTCCAGCTCTGGGACAAATCTGCATGCCTCAGCCACGACCTTAGCCATGTGCTAACTCTTGTTCGTAAGGTCTTTCACGAGGTCAATGGCGGAGTCTCACTGTACAACCATTTGGGCATTGTTGATCTTCTTCTCAATGATGACCTATAACACGCGATGTTTGCGGGCTTGCAGTTTCGCAATCACGCCATCCTGCAAAAGGTGAAGCGCCTCACTAGGAAGTGCGACCAAGTTAAGTCCAACTCCCTTGAGGGTGCTGACAGCGGGCCTGTCAGCTTCTATCTATGTAGTCAGTGCTCCATTCGGCAGCATTATTGCTCAGGGATCTTGTGTGTGCAGCATCCTTGTGGCTTCGGAGGTGCCAGGCACCAAACTGGTTGACGCCACGCCAGTCTGTACCTGTGATGCATGGATCTGCAACTCACACAGACCCATCTGGATAGCACCCAAAGCCTGCTACTGCTGTTGTTCGAACTGCTGTAGTAGTTCCGCGGTAGCATCCCTCACCGTATCACCTATGTCATTCAAGTCCCCCTCTGTTAGGGTGATCGGGTCGAGAGACGTCTTGCTAGCCTTGGACTTCTTCTGTGGCCCTACTTTCTCTGGATCTCTGGTGCACTTGGTGCGGAACAGAGTCATCTCTAGGTCCGCTCCTCCTTTCTTCGTCTATTCGTCCTATTCTTCTGGCTCCAGGGAAGGCAACTTCTAACTCTGGTTAGAGCCGCGCTCCTCTTCCTCTACATTCCCACTTGTCTGTTTTGTGGCAGCACGCTCTGCCTTGGCCTTATCCTCAGTCTCCTTTCTTTTCTTCACGACCAACTGTTCCATCTTAGGCTTGGATTTTTCCTTTTTTCGCTTTGCGGCGGACTTGCTAGATCCTGCTGTCAAGTCCGTGGCAGTGCACCAATCTACCGGCCAGTGGTCGAGGACCGCCACAATCACGTCATCTGTGGCCAAGTATGGCAAGTCATGCCACTTCTGTTCAGGGTCCTTTGGCGCACATATTGAGACATGTTGGAATTCGGCTTTGAATTCCACGTACTCTTGCAGCCTATCAAAATTTGTTGGTGACAACCGTGGCTTGTGGTTAATGGCAATGTGGATGCTCATATCCATCAAGATCTATAATATCTTGCTATCCTTGATCCGTTGAGGATCCTTCATAGCCCACAACGAAGAGAACTTCGCTGCTTCGAGTAGGTCTGGTGTGACCAGAGGAAACTGGCTATCCTCAAGAAGCTCCCACGCAACTAGCACTATGGACAACAATATCCATGCATAGTGGAATGTCTTACTATGATCCTATGCCTTGCAGCAGTTCGCGAGGAATTCACCACAGAGGTAGCACGCCCAGTTAAACTGTACGCCCTCCATGCACTGGGCTGCCAAGGCTATCACTGGTGCCGACACTTCATCTACGCGACACTTCCTCATGACCTTTCCTGCCAAGATTTGCATCACCACTTTGACTGTGGGGTCATATATACTCGTGATGGCATAGCCGCGCAACTTCTTTACTAGCTTGAATTTTTCCTTCATCGCCTCAGCAAGGGCATGCTCGTCAGCCTTTCCGCCAAACTCCATGGCTGGATTTTCTCCTGAGTGCGGCAGTCGCGTGACCCTATGGATCAACATGTCAGTGATGGGTATCGGCTCCTCCAGCCATAGACACCCATCGTGCACCAAGCACAACAGCTGCTTGATCATGATCATCGTGATGGGCACGTGGTTGTAATGTGGCACCCATAGCAGGTTTAGCAGGCCTGCCTTGTCCATGCCTTTCAGCCACTTCCTTGGCTCCAAAGTGGTCACTCCAGTGTTTTTGTGGAAGACACGGTGCATAAGTTGGTTTGTCGCTAAATGAGGGAAACGCTCCATGTCAGCTAAATCCCAGTCTTCCAATTTTAAAAGGGGGACACGCCCCAAGCATGGTCCCTCAAAGACAATTTTCTCTAGCAGTAGGGGTGTGTGCAGGGTGACCTTACTCTCATCAATATCCTTCGGCACCTTCATTTTACCCCTGCGCGGAGGAATGTACTCAGGTAGCTTAGAAATGGGGTTAGACCCCTCAACCTCAACATCCTCGGTTTCCATCGCAATATCCTCATCATCCATGGGGATTTCTTCGACCTCTTCTGCCGGCTCTAAGTCAATCACCTTGCCCTTTTCCTGCACGGTGGGCTTATCCTTTTGTGGGTGCTTTCTAGGTGATGGCACCGGCTGCGGTGTTGCGGCCTGCTTGCCTTTCTTGTTCTTTGGACCCTCCTTGGTTGGGGTAGGCCTCGACTTGGGTGACTCTGGTGACTTAGGTACTTTAGCTGGTACTTCCATAGTTACAACCTCTGGGGCAGCTCCCTCGGCTACCATGGCTACCCTTGGAACAGCTCCTTTGGTCGTAACTGGTTCCCCAACATTTACAATCTCAGCTGGCGTTGACATGATGCTATGCAACAACACCTGTGTCTCTTTGGCAACATCTCAAACACTGAAACTGCTATTAAAACTTCAAAGTTTTCATGGTTGATGTGCGCTTGAGAGCTCAACACCTCAATTCTCAAAATTCTAAGTGTTTTCCGATGGGCAACCCTTTGTAATTTATAGGCATTTTCGAATTCAAATCTGACCATTCCCCCCACAATCAGTTCATTAATGCTAGATTGGCGGCATATTTTCAAAGATCTGGTCCATAAATTTTGACTTAAATGCCACCCCCCACTCCATTTGGCCGTTTTCTCATCGTCAAATCATGAACAGTGACTTTAACGGTCACTTTCCGACTATCCTGTGCAGTTTTTCCTTTGGTAGCACAGTTGCCTGCGCGCTTTTGTGGCCTCTGTGACATTTCTTCGTTCCGCGCAGTTCCCCAATCGCACAGCTCTCCGACCTGGGCAGTGTAGTTTATAGTCCCGCACTTCCTTTCAGCTGCCTGGAGCACTAAGACTGTGCTTCCCTCATATAGTCACCTAGCTGGATCACTGGTGTATGGCTTCAATTGGCTGCCATTCACCTTCCCTAGGAAGGGTTCTCCATTCAATTTGACTAGCTGAACTGCTCCACCATCGGTAATCTCCTTGATGACATATGGACCCAGCTAGTGCATCCTAAATTTCTTTGGAAATTTATCAAATTTACTGTCATATAACAAGACCAAATCATTTACCTTGAAGGTGTGCAGTTTGATGTGCCGATCATGCCACACCTTTTCGTGCTCCTTTTGAACTTGTTGATGAAATCTAGCTAGAAATCAATCCTCCTCAAGCTTTGCTAACTGTGTGAGCCTCTCTTCCAGGGCTCCATGATCTGCCATTCCTGTGAGTGCCGCTATGCATAGAGTAGGTACAATGTATTCCATTGGCATCATAGCTTCTATGCCATACACGAGTTTGAAAGGCATTTGTCCAATCAACTTCTTGCAAGTTGTTCTGTAGTCCCATAGCACTGCGGGTATGCGCACATCCCAGTCATTTCTCTGAGCATTGTAGACCTTCGCCAATGCACTCTCCAATATCTTATTGAATGCTTCCACCATCCCATTAGCTTGCAGATGATAAGGCGTACTTTTCTAATGATACACCTGAAATTCTTCTGTAAATGCATTGATTGTTTCGTTAAGGAAGTGCATACTGTGATCGCTCATCAAGATCTTTGGACAGCCGAATCTCGTCAAGATGTACTCAAAAATAAATTTTACTATTGTCGTGCCTATGCAGTCCTTCACAGGTTGTGCCTCCGCCCATGTGGTCAAATACTCAGTTGCGGTGATGATATACCGCGCACCTGTCTTCTTTCTTGATGGTTGAATTGGTCCCATAAAGTCAATTGCCCATTTTTTGAATCGTTGTAACGTCACCTACAACATCAGAGTCAGTTCATCCCTCCGCAACGGCCTGCCAGTCCTTTGACATGCGTCACATGCCCTACATTATGCTTTTGAATCCTTATGCATGGTTGGCCACCACAACCCAGCGCATAGAAGCTTCTGTGTTGTTTCTTTCCTTGCATAATGTCCTCTCGTAACTCCTCTGTGAGCCTCAGCGAGTATGCTGCTTTGTTCAAAGTCAGGCACATAACGTCGCAATATTTCCTCTAACCCCATTTTGTGTAAGTGCCCTGCAATGATAGAAAATCCTGCCGCACGCACTACTAGTTCCTTCTTTTGTTGACTTGTATAACCTTCTGGAGCCGATCCTATCATCAGGAAGTGGATAATATCTTCAAAGTGACTGTCCGTGATGCGCACTGCAAAGAGTTGTGCGTCAGGCAGTCCTTCCTCCAAATTAGTAGGTTCCTCTCCAATTTCAATGCGCGACAGATGATTAGGTCCCACATTTAGTCGTCCTGGCTTCACAATAACTTCGAAGTCATACTCCTGGAACAAAAACAACCATCTACATATTCACCCCCCCCCCCCCACCAACACAGGCTTTTTGACCAGGTACTTCAACGCGGAATGATCTGTATACATCTTAAAGTGTCTACCCAACAAATAGTGCCTGAACTTTTGGAGCACGTACACCATAGCTAATCCTTCGCGCTCTGTCATGGAATAATTTTTCTCTGCTTTAGACAGCTTCCTACTTGCGAACGCTATAGGATGATCCAGTTCTCCCTCATCGGCCTGTGTCAGTACGGCCCCCAGCACAATACATGATGCGTCCATGTGCACATGAAATTCCTTCTTCCAATCCAGGAAGACTAGGATCGACGCGGTGACCATTTTCTCTTTCAACACATCCAAGCTCTTCTGACATTCATCATTCCAATAGAACGTAGCATCCTTTTTCAACAATTTCTCCATAGGTGCGGTGATCTGGGCATAGCTCTTGATGAACTTCCTATAGTATCCGGTATGCCCTAGAGTTGTGCGCAGCTGTTTCACACTCCTCAGCACCTCCAAGTTGATTATCACTGCGATCTTCGCGGGGTCTACCATCAATCCTTGTCTGCATACCACATGACCCAACAAGATCCAAAAAGGGACACAAAATAGACACTTCTTCATATTGAGCATGATCTGGTATCTCCTACATGTATCTAGCATCAAGTGCAGACTTACCACATGGCTCTTGACTAAGCCAAACACTGTCCAATCATCAAAGTATACGTCCATAAATTTATGAATGAATTCTTTGAATGCCACAATGACTATGCGCGAAAAATATCGCTGGCGCATTCTTCAACCCAAAAGGCATTACAGTGTACTAAATACATCCCCACTCAGTCGCGAAGGTCATCTTGCTTCTATCCTCAGGCACAATTTTGATTTGATAGTACCTAAAGAACCCATCAATGAAAGAGTATGCTTCTTGGCTGCCTACATTATCCAGGACCTCGTCATTCAATTTCCTGAGATCTACGCATATCCTTATTTCTTCCTTCTATTTCTTTTCCTGAACCACTGTTGGGATTACCCAATTAGATTCTTCCACCGGTTCAATAATACCCACTGCGAGCATCTTATCTAACTCAATGTGGACCCTTTCTTTATACTTCAGGTTGAGGTGGTACGGTCTTTGCTTCACAGGTTTCGCATCCAGATTTAGGGTGATCCTCATGACACCCAGGTCTCCTATTATCCCTTTCAGATTAGAAAACTTCATGGGAAATAAGTCCTGGTATTCGCGGAGCAGTTCGGTGACCTTATCTACTATCGCATTGTCCCAATAGTCCCCAATATTTGTAAACTTCGGTTCTGCCTCCGTGCCAATGTTCACCTACCTAGTCTTGAGTGGCTCAGTTATGTCTGGGTTCTCTAGCTGTGGTCCTTCAACTCCGCGGTGACCTTTAGTCTTCAGGATATTAACCTTTCTCGGGTCTTCGTCTTCTTCTTCCACTGTTACATTGTAACATTCCATCGCGTGGCTCAGCTGGGTAGTCCAATTAGGTTGAATCAGATCTAGAGGATCCTACAGTTTCCTAAATATGGTTGTCTTAACCTCCTGCAATGCTTCATCAATGGACTCAAATCCATCCTCAAAGCTAAACGTCATCAGAAATCCTTGTGGTAAAACATCCCATTCTTCGGTGCCATGACGAAGTTCTGTCTCCAAGTACCAATTCATTGGTATAACCTCCAAGGTATGACAAAATAGATGGAACCACTCTAGCTAAGGTTTTGCTCCATATGCTTTAGTCCATTTGGCCAAATGATCGCGCGAGTTATTCCTCCCATCATAATTTTCAGTTAGTCGTACCTTTAGGTGGGCAAAGCGTACCCTCATCATCCTCCTATATTCGCGCCAATCATCAAAACTACCCTTGTGCGTACCCCACCATCTTGCAGGTGTAGCGCGCAGTGCCCAATCTAATACCTAGAAGCGATGCTTCCCTTTCGAATGCATCCAAAAAGTGATCAATGTCAGTTAACCAATCATAGTGAGGCATATTCCTTACCTATGATGATACGCAGTGCAATGACTTAGTCATCTTATTATAGCGTAGCGTAGATACTTCATGTACCCAGTTCTGCCAGTGCTCTAGTTCTTCGTCTGAATCTGATGTGCAGGAGCTCTCACGGTTCGTGAAATATGTCCGTCTGTTGTTGGATTTACCCAATCCTGGTCTTGCACCGTTATCTTGTAAATCTAATCCAAATCGTCATCACTTTCATAATCGCAGACTGGTTCTGTATAGCGCGGTCCTTCTACAGGATCCAGTGGCACCACTACACGGAGTGATTTCTTTTCAAATATCATCTTTTTCTTCTTCAGGTTGATTACCCCATTCATGTCAGTGGCCCAATCGATCCCAAGGAGTGCAGGGTAGGGATTGCTATCATCCACAATCTCTATTACTTCAAAATCCACCAGTGCGCTCATGCCTTCGATGTCAACTGTTACCCCTTGCAGCCTCCCCATTGGGATGATTTTCTGTTGATTCACCATCCTTAACTAGATCGGAGACCACTGGAGTGCAGGTATCCCCATTCTTTCCCATGTTTGTTTTGGCAAAACATTTGCGTTAGACCCCAAATCCAAGATAACTTGGTCCATTTTCATACTACCCTATTTGTGTGGTGAGTCTCATCTCACGTCCAGTCCTTGCCTTATGCTTACCAGCTTTCTGACTACATGTGGTTTGCATGTAGCACTGTTCTTTCCAGTGCACCAATTGATAAGTTCCTGTAGTCCCTTCACAACCTTACTATTGTAGAGCAGTTTCATGTAGGTCTCTAAGAACGTGGTAATCATGGATGGGTCCATTTCTTCAACTTGTCTCTCCTGACCTTTTGAGGTAGAGGCCTCAGCAAAGCTTTTATTTGCTTCCATAAATGTTTCTTTTGCGCGCTCCAGATCAAACCCAGTCTCCTTTTCTGGTGCTTTGCGGACCCATTCACCTTCTGTAGGTTGCTTCCCTTTATCCTCACCAGTCGTCGTTCCACTCTGCAACATAATGTTTACCTTAGGGTCTTCCTCGCGAGGCTCAGCCCTCATCATCTAGAGGTTCTGCATCGGCTGCGGAGGTTGCGCCCCCTTTTTGCAAATCTTAGCCAACAATATAGGGAAATCCTCAGTTGCATGGTCAAACTAAGTACAGTAGCGGCATGACAGTCACGTCAGATTCAAAAAGTCTCTCATGTAGTGTCCTGGTCCTCCATAATTGCAAAAAATCAGCTACCCTCGGCCTCTACCAGGGCCCCCTCCACCTCGGCCTCAGCCGTGCCCCTCATACTCACCTTGCATTCCCCTAGTACCTTGGTCTGGAGGTTGCATTTCTACTTGCACCCTATATGCAGGTGTCTTGTCCATCATTAATTCGTAACTATGACAATTGTGATCATCATGACTTATTGATTAACAGAAATTGCAGAAGAGTTGTTGCGATGTCTGTGTGAATTTCTGTAGTAAATGGAAATTGTCGGTCGCATGTTTCCTAGCTACCTGGCATATAACAAACCATAGCACGAGCCCTGTACTTGGCCATGCCGCAGCCTCCGGCCTTAGAGGCATTGGTCGCCCTGCTGCAACATAGTTCACAAAGATGGGACAATGATCCTTGTCATGTCCCTAACCTTTTCATTTCAGACACCAGACTTCTTCGCGTGCCTTCGACCGCGTTGTTCTCTTTTTCTTCAAACTTTGCATTTCGAGGCAAAGGTTTTGCAACTGCATGTGAATCTACTGAACCCCCAGATTGTCATCCTGCATTGGTGTCTCATGCTATCTCATTGCGATTTCCAGAGCTTCTGCTTGAGTCTTGATCTTCTATTGTGATAGCGCAACCCTTAGGTGGGGCAGGAGCGAGGCCACGAACCATTCGTGGTGCTACCCGTCAGTTAGGTTCATGTTGGCTTCATGGATCATACACTTCAATATTTGATCCAAATCCCAGGGTGTCTCCCCAGGCTTCATCATGATCTCCTTGAATCCCACAATTGATTGTGCTTGAGACTTAGGTCTACTGAATTCTCTATTTAGCACAATCGGGATATCTGCCAAAGCAGACGTTGGGTTATCAGTACTATACTTAATGTACCACGTTAGTGCATGGTCCTGCAAAGAACTAACTAGTGTTGCTTTCTTCATTTGATCGTCTGTGATACCCTGAGCTTCCCATACAGCCTTCACGACGAACCAAAACTAGTTTGGATCTTCATTTCCTACACCCTTGAATACAGGTAGCTTTACGGAGTTCGCCATGTTGAATAGTGGTGGAGGTGGCGGTGGTGTGGGTGATGGGGTAAGTGGTGGAGGTGAGGATGCGGGTGGTGTAGATGGATGAGATGAGGATGGAGGTGATGTAGGTATTCACAGGAATCCTTGTCTTATCAATTGAATAGCGCTTAGCATGGAAGCATGCGCTGCTCCTTCCTCGTCACTCAAAGGAAGCTTAATCAACGGGCTATACTCAGGACATTTTCTTCCTTCGTCCCTAAAAGAGCTTCCACTTCGCGTAGCTCCAAAAATCAAGGTAACTACATGACCCGCTTTTCACACAAGAGCATCTTAATCCAAGTATTTAGTGATTTCAAATACTTACCTCGCGGTCCTTTGAAGAAGCGGTGCTCTGCTTCGTTGTAGTTGACCAAAGTATCAACTGCGAATTCTGTTACAAACCCTCCTATGATATGGTCAAGCCAGTGATCGACAACATGTGTGATCTTATCTTCAGAGGCTTCCAATCTCCGCACTAGCTCTGGGGTCCAGACAATCAGATTGTCAAGCCTCCACCTTCCCTGGTCATCTGCCAACTTCGCGATCCACTCGTATAATTCAACTGGGAAGGAAAAAAAGAAGATTTCATGAACTTCTGTGTATAGATATCTATCCAACTACTGTTCCTTTGTCAATCGTGGATTCCTGTTTTCTTGCACCGCGAATTCATGAATCTTCCTATCCAACTAGTCTTCAACCTCCTTCTTAGTTGGGTTCCAATGATGCGACATCACGCATCTCGCTATGAAGATCCTGGTCCCGGCAATGGAACCATTTTTTGGCTTGATGGGCCCTAACCTAGGTTCAGCGTTAGTTAGCCAAGAAAATCCCTACACTACAGGCCCTTTCAGCATCAGTCCACGGAGCGCAGACTAAAGTCTCACCCAAAGCAGTATGGGGGGATGCAGGGACCAAGTTTCAGCACCCTAACATGGTTGTGATGTCAGTTTTATACGTTAAACCCTTCCTTCGCGTAGATCGATAAGCCTTTAGGTCTTATCGATGTACTTTCTCTTCTGTCTCTTATAACCCCTGCGAAGGTATACGATCAACCTTTGTGCAACCATACCTAGTGGCTCAGGTACTTACGCGCCTTTGTTACTGCGTTATTGTATAATTTCTTGAATTATCTTAAGTGTTCGCCAAATTTACCATGCAATTAAGATTATCTTCGCGTAAACATATATCCTTATTTGCATTCATATAACAGATAGAAACATATACATTTGCACATCAAATTAGCATTATAACATAAACCCAAAACTTAACATAACATAATCACATGCGATCCACAGAGGAAAAATACACAGTAATTTCAAAATACTTCTCTTTATTGATGATTCATATTTTCAATACAGACTCTATCTGCCCTGTGCACACAACTGCAGGGGTCCGCGCACTCAGTTGTGGACTTCTACCCTAGGCCTCTACACACTCAGCTGCAGAGCCTCTTCCTATGCTAAGACTCTTGCCCCTAGCTCTTCACAGACTCATCAAAACTTAAACTTACTTCACTTCCTCCCTTAGACTCCTCTAAGACCTCCTTTTTATACAATCCCATGGTCCACGGACCAAGGGCGGATCTCATCAAGCTGACACAACCTATCTAGACTAAGGGTAGAAAAACCTTTTTGGCTCTTGATATCTTTGCACTCCACGACCACAAAATGCAGAGACTTTACATTTCTTTATACAAAATTCGGGCCTTCTTCCCCAAAACTTGGGTTTTTAACCCCAAAATTGACTCGCAGGGGACCCGTTCCCAATAGTCCTCTTGTCTTGGCTTGTCTTGATTTATGTTTATGTTCTATCTGCATTTTACTATCATGCTAAATGTGATTGCTAATTTGGAATTGATATTGAGTTAATGTGAGAAATTGAAGTAAATTGCTCTCAGCGTAGAACATACCTAAAATTAACATGGTTTCAGAGCTGAGGTGAAGAAAAAGCTGAAGTAAGAGTGAAAGAGAAATCACCGAAGATAGTTGGGAAAGGACATGGGTTCCTCATCCCTATTCAAATTCACCAAGGGTGAAGTCGAAGCAGAGAATATTATCTGAGTAGCGCAATGGAAGCATCTAATGGCCTGCCTAAAGATCACTTCAATGGGAAGTCTGGATCTAAGGGTGGAAGTAAAGGCAGATTCCTTGCTTGTAATAAGTTCAGCCATTATGCGAAGGAGTGTCCGAATGGTAGGGACACATCACTTGATGATGATAACAATCATTCCAGGGACATCTTCAATGATCAAAGTAATGACAGGTAATGCAGGTCATCAAGGAAATAACTGACTCTTCAAAGGAAGCAAGGAACCCTAGGTATGAAGAATCAAATGTTGTTTCTAATAAGATAAATGAGTGTTATCCTATATTGGCCCTCTCCACTTTGATTGCAGTGCTTCAAGGCACTTCATCAGATAGAAGGGTGCTCTCTCTAATTTGGTAGAGATGGAAACAATCGTGGGATTATACTTGGAGTCAATGCCACCTATCTCGGAAAGGGTGTAGGGAATGTTACCCCTCAATTGAATGAGGGTAACATGAATCATTTACAAGAAGTTCTTTATGTTCCTGATCTCAAGAAGAACCTGGTATGCATTCCGACAATGTAAGTCAAAGGTTTCAAGTTGGAATTCATCGATGGAAAGGTATGTGTATGAAAATGAAATTTTTCAAAGATGCTTTTACTCATGGGTTCAAGGTTGGTAATTTGTATCAAGTTGCAGGAAGTCCATTGGGGACCATGTCGATTAACGCATCTCTTCTATAGCACTGAAGGTCTGCTCATTATGGGGCCCTACCCGATGTGATTCAGATGAGGACAGGGATGCCTGAATTCAAGAAGAGCATGAAGGTACATGTCCGAGATGTACCAAAGGAAAATATTACAAGGGGAGCATTTGCCTCATGTAGTAGGTCCACAGGTTTGGAACAACCTGAGGGGTTTGAGATTCATGATCAGGAATCTCATGTATGCAGTTTGAAGAAAGCTCTCTATGATTTAGAGCTAACACCCCTAGCTTGATATGAGAGGATTGATAGTTGTCTAATGAAGTTGAGATTCACTAGGAGTGAAGCCAATCCAAACCATTTCTTGAAGGTTGTGGATGATAGACCTCTCATACTGGAAACTTATGAGGACGACCTCTTTCTGATAGGTGCAAACCCTCTCATTTGTGAAAGTAAGAGGGATTTGGATTCTGGATCAGGAATGGTAAACTGTAAGCCCATGACTACCTCGATGAAGCCTAACTTTAAGAAGTTATGTTGTAGTATTACCGAACCTGATTTGGGAAATGCCTATGAGTTTCATAAACTCATACTAGCATTGATGTTCTTGGCGAACTCCCGTCAGGATATATGTTTTGCAGTTAGCATGTTGAGCTCATATATGGTTGAGCCTCACTGGATTAGTGCCAAGAATCTTATGAGATATCTTCGAGGCACAATCTCTCATGGATTGAGATACATTGCCAGAAATGTGAAGCTGCATGATTATTCGAATACTGACTGGGCAAGTAGTGTGGAGGATCGCAAGAGCACTTCTAGGTGCTAGTTCTCTTTGGGTTCTTCTATGATATCTTGGATGAGAAGGAAGCAGAAGTCAGTTGCTTTGATCACCACTGAGACCGAATATGTAGCCGCAAGTGTGACCTCGTGTGAAGTTGTCTAGTTGTGGAAGCTCTTCAATGAGCTGTTTGGACATGTATTGGATATCATTGTGATCTCCTGTGACAACTAGAGGGGGAATCGATTATTGAGGAATCCTATGTTCTATGATTGCTCCAAGCATATAAACATCAAGTACCACTTTATTTTGGATATGGTACATCGATGAGCAAGAGGGCTCCATTGCATTGGGACTGATGGGCAGGTCACCGACATTCTGTTGAAGCCCTCGGGAAAGGTCAAATTGGCTACTTTCTGAGAACAACTAGGAGTCGTGGAGAGACTCTCTCCTAAGGGTCCTATATGATATGGAAATTGAGCTCTGGGAGATCCAAGGGGCTTGGGGGTACATCTTGGAGCGATGAGAAACCATAGGGTGAATGGTTCAGCCTTCCCCTAGTGGTCTTCTATGTAGGCAGGATGAGTGGTTCATCCTTCTCCTGTCGAGACACAGTCATAGGGTGAGTGGTTCAACCTTCCCCTAGTGATCTTTTGTGTACAGGGTGAGTGGTTCAGCCTTCCCTTGGGATACCCCTTGCGACATGTAGGCAGGATGAGTGGTTCATCCTTCTCCTATTGAGACATCATATGCATGCAGTTTGGGACTCATGGGAAGTACCTCTCATCTGGCCAATGAGTAGGGAAATGAGGATAGGGACCATAGTAGTACCGATGGATGCATCGTGTTACTATCGTACTCCCTATGCTAGGATGATATTGATTTGGGATCAATGAAACTGACTTCAGGTCAGTATGAGTGGTTTGAGATACTCTCTTTTGGAACTGACTTCAGGTTAGTAAGAGTGATATAACTCACTCTCTTTTGGAACTGATCTAGGATCAGTAAGAGTGGTATGAGACACTCTCTTCATATGGGACTGACTCTGGGTCAGTAGAGAATGGTATGAGGCATTCTAGATCAATTCTTCTTCTCCATGGTTCAACACAACAGAGCAGAGCATAGAAAAGCAGTGTAGGGCATTGATGGCAGAGATAATATAGTTTGGAAGATGGATTAGTAGATGGAGTTCTCCCTAGTTGAGAGGGAGTGTTAAAATTGGAAACTAGGGCCAAACTCCATGTGGGTCATCTTATTTATGGCAATTGATATTTTTCTTCGATTCCTCTCATCAAGAGGTGTAGGATTGATCTAAAGATCATTCGATTCCAATAAGTATTCATGGAGATATGAATTTATTTGTGTTATGGGACAATTTGTCAAGGTTAGCCAACAACCAAATAACCCCAACTTGTGCTCAACGTTTTGGTATAAAAGGAGGTGGCTTGATAGTCATTTGGACACACTTCACTCTTGATTTCTCTCCACTTGTTTTGGGTTTTATTGGCAAGATAATTCTAAGAGGATGAATCCTTAGATGCAGGAGGAAAGAAGATACCCTAATGATGTGATGATAAAGAAGGTCTAAAACGCAGCTATGGAGAATGAAGCCTAGCCACAGTTGAAATCAAGATCTAGTAGCAGACTTGCGAGGAGGTCTGGCCACAGTTCAAAGGAGACATTTGGCAACAGTCTAGGAGGCCTTATATGATGGAAAAGGAAGACCCTATACACAAAAAAATAGGGATGCCCTAACTGCAGTTAAGAGAGGCTCCTCATCCACAGCAAAAGAAAGATCTAGGAATGGAGAACTATCTACTGTCTAGGGGAGCTTCAATACACAGCAAGGTAGCCCTAATCCACTGTCATGAGGAGGCCTTGAATCCTCAGTCGAGGAGCCCTAGCTGCAGATCTAAGGAAGGGTTATAGCCCAACTTTGGAGGAGCCATAGCTGACGTAAAACATGCCCTAGTCGCGGTCTATACATAGCTGAATGCTGTCAAGATAGAGACCTAAATGCAAACCTAAACACAGTCACCTTAACATTGTACTAGGCTGCATTTTGTGGAGGGTTTCATGTGCCCTAAACTAATGTGAGAAGGGATCTGAATGGTTCCTTATATGCAGTCTCATGACTGCCCTAGCTGCAGGAAAAGAGAAGGTTACAGGTGCCCTTGACGCAGTCCATTAGGAGGACTATTTAGAAGAACTGTTTAGGAGGTCTGCTATATCAAGGAGGACTGTTATGATGCAACGTGGAGGGCAGCATCTCATTGGAGGACAACCACAGACATTAGGAGCAATTCTGGGCTAGTTTTGATGGGCTGTTAGGGACTGTGGTTAGTACCCTAACCAGTCCCAGAATCGCAACATTGCAGCAAGTTCAAGTGCTAACATTTCTATAGGTTAAATGTTTCTACGTTAATGATGATTGGACACTATCTAGGATACGTTTTCTACAAGGGTTGCTATGTGCTAGGCCGCGGGCCATAACACCATAGCAAGGGCTGCTAAGGGTAGTCAAGGGTGTGCAACACAAGTGTATCAAAGTGTAGCATTGTAATAATGAATGCTGCAATGAGATGCAGCATGATGGCCACAATAAGGTACCGCTTGATGATGCAGCATGATGATAAGGTGCAACAGTATGATATGTGCAGCATGATGATAAGGTGCAATAATATGATGTCCTCTTGTCTTGGCTTGTCTTCTACGATTTATGTTTATGTTCTATTTGAATTTTACTATCATGCTAAATGTGATTGCTAATATGGAATTGATATTGAGTTGATGTGAAAAATTGAAGTAAATTTCTCTCAGCATAGAACATACCTAAAATTAACATGGTTTTAGAGCTAAGGTGAAGACAAAGTGATTCGGGTCTGGGTGTGACAAAGGACCCTTCCAAGACCTTTTACTTTCGTGATGTGTTAGATTTCATTTTTAAAAGAACATAAGTGAATACATCTGCATGCTGTAAAGAAGAGGAACATGAAATTCATCAACACATGAAAACATAAGCCGTCGATAATGGAGTTCGTCCAGGAGGGACTACGTCTTCGGGCCCCGGTGTCAAGATGGTGTAGGCTGTTGCATTAAGTGTTGTTAATAGTGATGATGTGCATAGAGGTGATGTCGTTATCATACAAGGAAAAATGCCCTCACGCAGGAGTGGCTCCAAGAGATGTTCCGCTACAAGAACTCTCAGTCAAAAGGACTCTTATCAGTATGACACATACTCATGCATGATGAGCATCCTGCCAACATGATAACAGGGATCTCAATGCAAAACATACATGACGAAAACGTGAGTATCCCATTAACATACAACAAACGGATCTCAAAACACAACATGATGAATCATGTAACAAGTACATCACACATATGATTCTGTATCACATCAAGTAGGAATCATGAAAAAAGTAATAGATAGGATCCCACATCAAACATCAAATAGGTATTTGTGCAGCATAGTGCATAACAAAAGAATTACATGAATACACTGCATATACCTCACTTACAAGGGCCATCTGAAGAAGCAGATGTCAAACTACTGAAGCTGTTTGTGCCATCGATCTCACCGCATCAATTGCACGAAAATGGTTGCTCACACATAAATGCAGACACCTGCACTCCAATTGGAAAAGTGGCTGAAGAATGAAATGAGCAAATGAAAAATCTAAATGCACCATGAGATTTGTGGCATCGAATAGTGAAAAATTGACTGTCAAATTTCTGAATTTTGAGAAAATGAAAATCTAGGGCTTAAGGAATCTTTTAGATAGATTCCTCAAAGATTCCCTCCACTGGGTCCTTTGAAAATCTGCTGCTCAGATCAGTAAATGACTGCGCCATCGGGTTCATGTCGCCGAGAGGTGTAAGATCGACATAAAGTTTGTCCAATTTGGACACTGCGAAAATTTCACCGTCCTGGAAATTTCGCTTAGTCATGGTTCCACCTACATAAAATTAATAAAAAAATGGCTTCGCCTCGTTTTTCATGCCCCGCCTGGTTCCTCCATCTTTTTGGGTGCATTGGTGAGCTGAGTTTAAATATAAATTTCCCGATGGAAATATCAACATCGAGCTTTGTGGCCCAACAATGGCGGAGGAGACTAGGCAGGTGAAGGTTATGGTTTCAAAACCCCCTACCTCCCAAAATGGTCGTTAGTTTTTAAAATATAAAACATGCATGGATTTTTTTGTGCCAACAGTTACATGGTTTGTTATGCGGTGGGGGTGTGTTTAGGTGGCATACCGTGACTGTTATAGTGTTAATATTTTTTGGGTTGGGCCATTAAATTTGGAGCGGCTTCGATTATGGGGCCGCCGTGTGGGCGGGGCTGGTAGACTTGCTAGCTGTGGGTTCAACTCCCACCGGCCTTGTCATTAATATATATGGCATAGTTTTTAAAGTTTGGGGGTGTGGGCTGGGGCCACCAGAGGTGGCCCGTGCCCACCCCATTTAATATGGTGGTAAACATAGGAGAAGGGTGTGGTGGGGTCATGGCTGCCCACCCAACCTTTTAATAATTTGTTTTGTGTTGCGGTTAGGCCGGTGGGGGTCATGGCCCGTCAGCCTTATAAATAATAAATTTTGTTATCAAATATTTTTTCGGATGGCGGGGGTGGTGGCCCGCCACCACAATATATATTTTCTTGATTTTAATAAAAACAGGGGAGATTTTCCAACCTTTAGAAAAGAAGGGATATTAGGAAAATTAACGATGCCACAATTTTGACCAATTTTGGGAGCTATGTTTCATGCCTCGGGGTCGGTCAAATTGTAGGATACTTAAACCTGGCCCACAGCCCAACTTTGACTGCCTCGTTCTCCCTCATACGAGCTCGGATTGACAAACCATTCACACTGCCGCGATTAGGACGATGAGATCTACGCTCTGGTCCTAGTTCGAAAAAATTCTAATCACTTTTATTTTCGAGCTTTCATAAGCCCTCTTTGCCCTGTGTGTGTCTCTAGAGCCACTTGGATCACATAGCCCAAGCAAGAGTGAAAGATAAATCACCGAAGACAGTTGGGAAAGGACATGGGTTCGACATCCCTCTTCAAATTCACCAAGGGTGAAGTCGAAGCAGAGAATATTATCTGAGTGGCGTAGTGGAAGCATCTGATGGCCTACCTAAAGTATTCAAGAGTATGAGAGAGAGAGAGAGAGAGAGAGAGAGAGAGAGAGAGAGAAAATGAGAGAGCTCCAACACTGAACTCACAAAAGGTTACCAACTTGATGAGCCTCATCATTGGGTAATTATATGGGCCTTAATTCACCTCTTAGCTTAGTCAAACCAACTATTCTCACAACTTATTGCATACTTTTGATTATATGTTGTTTATGAGATGAGTTAGAGTTGGATATTTTTCTTTGTGGTCTAATGTGCATTTAATGCAGGATTAAAGGATAAAAGAAAGGAATTTTGGAAAAGACCTTGGTCAAAACTCTAATGAGACAAGGGAGAGGAATTATAGGAGGTAAATCCTCCTCATTTACTACCCTTCCATTTGAATATTCCTCCATCAGCTCGGAGTTCAAACAATCAAATCATGAGGACTGGAAGGCAGCCGATCAAGTGAAAGACAAAGCACCAGTTTATCTCAAGTTTGAGAGTTGAGCCTCCCTAATTTTAAGGAAGTCATTGGATATTTCATATGTATAAGTAGAGAGGCCTAAGACCTCAGTAGGATTCAGATTTTTGATTGTAAAACTCTACTCTATTTTCGAGCTGCAAGACTTGTGACAGTTTTTTATGTAATCCATTGTTTTGATAATAAGAATGAGTTTTGTTTTGAGCCAACACTGAGTTAAATCAGAGGGTTGAAGCTCTTGGGTTAGGGCCAAACCCTAGTGGCCAATGCTCCTCTTTATTTTAAATGTATGCTAGCATAGGTTGATGGTTTAATTGTTCATTTTCTTAAGTAGCTGCATTTCCATTTCAGCAGTGTAGAGTACATTTGTTGTATTTTAGTTTTCTTCCATTTGTGCCTTCTTTCAATTAGCAGGTTAGCAAGGAGAAAAATATCACCGTAAGGTTGTTAGCAGGTGTCTCGGCCTCACCTCCTCCCTCTGGGACCATGACTTGAGGAAGAGACCC
Source organism: Pinus tabuliformis (assembly GCA_031772625.1). NCBI lineage: Eukaryota > Viridiplantae > Streptophyta > Pinopsida > Pinales > Pinaceae > Pinus > Pinus tabuliformis. The sequence goes on from CM062813.1 coordinate 824,452,710, forward strand.
TTCAGCAACCCCAAAAACACAGATTTCTAGTTCTTGCATGAGCTTTGGATTTTGTTGTCTTAATTCAATACTTGGTTCATTTCATTGCCATCTTTTTCTATTACTCTATTTCTGCAATAAGATCTCACTCATGTTCTCATTCCCTTCAGCACTTTCTTCATGCATAATATGGGCAATTGATTCATGCTTTTCTAGTTTATGAGAATGTATCTTGTTGCATAGTTCTTGGAAGACACACACATTTTAAGCATTGCAGGTACTTCAGGAGGAGGTCTATAATTCATCGTCATCCATCTTCCACCTCATCCACCTCAACCATCTCTTGGTCCACCATCGCCCTCACTAGTTTTTTTGTCCTTTTTTATTGAAATTCCCCTGGACACATTGAGTGAATCTAGCCATCTCTTCTTTTGGATATTGACTCCTGAGTGTTCCTAGACCTTCTAACACCATATCCCACTCATCACACACCTTTTCCAAGCTTCCCAAAACCTCCAACACCTCAAAATTAGCTCTCAGTTGCATCTTGTAGGTTTCCTATAATTCCTACGAGATCATCCTATAGGTTTCTAGCACATCCTATAGGTTTTCTTGAAGTGGCCTGTTTTGAGGCCTAATTGATGGGGAACCTCTAGGAAGTCACAAAAGGCCTCCTAGGAGCCTCCCACACCATCCAAACACTCCATAGACCTTCTAGCCATCCTCAACCACCTTCCATCCACCTGTCACATCCACAAGAACAATTAAATTACATGCTTGATTTTACCAAAGAAAACCAAAAAAGTGAAAACAAATTTAGTTTAGTTTTCTTGCTCACACATTAGTATGGTTTGATGCTCTTTACTTCTGTAACTTAGATAGCAACATTAGATTAGTGTTGATTTATCAATTCTGCTTAGCATAGCTATTTAAATGGTTAATTAGGATATGGTGTGATTCAGCATTACATGTTGTTTTCTTCATTATTGCAGTAGAGTAGCTCTCTTAGAATAAATTTTCTCTTCCTCTATCAAAGAATCAAGCTTCTTCTGACTCTATAGAAGTCTGTCTTAGAACCCCTAGGGTCTCTCACCAGATGAACAGTGACAACAGGCAGGACCTTCACTTTTACTTGTGCATATAGCACTGCCACCTCCAAGTTTGTATGAACTCTGGGTTGATAAGTAAAGCTGGTAGCCCAGGAGTTGCAGTATCCTTGCTGCAATACTGGAACTCATCACAACTGATCCTCAGAAGCCCTTTTATGAATGAGGCCTCTATTTTCTTCATTTTCCATTATTTTTCTTTCATTTTCCTCCTCACATGAAACCTGTAACCTTTCACCTCCTTTTTCTCCTAATTGCCAATTTACTTAGCCATTGTCTAGTCAATTTAACATCTTAAATTGCTCTACATAAATTATCAATCTGCGTATCGTAAACTGATGAAGTGTGGTGCACCATATGTGCTTAGTTAACCTTTTTCTTACTTCGTTGTTTTATAGTTTTTATCTTGTTTTGGGGTTTTGTTATTGTTGGTTTCCTAAAGTGTTCAACGCAAATGGAAATCCTATTCTAAGGTCTTAAGAATACTTTTAAAGGTCAAGTATGGATGTAGATTTCAAGACAAGGTTTATGTCCCTTATGGTAACTTCCAAAACTTAGCACTTCAAAAGATCTCAAAACATGTTATTGATCAAATCAATACTTGAACAAAAGTGTAAATATGCAACTACTTAAATAAAACAAAAGATGAAATAATGATCATGAAATCACTGTCTCTGTTGCCCATCTAATTACAGAAATAAAATCTAAAATATTGCACTCAAACAAACCAAAAATTACAAACTAAAGAAGGCAAGATCAATTTACTTCACTTATAATCTGATAGCTCGCCAAGTAGCTTTTCCGGGTTAAGCCATGGCTCCAGATATAACATCAATAACATGAAGAATTGATATCTAAATTACCTACTTGCAAATGAAAGTAAAATCAAGTCACTTCACTTATAATCTGATAGCTCGCCAAGTAGCTTTACAGGGTTAAGCCATGGCTCTGGAGATAAAGTCAATAACATGAAGAACCTGATATCTAATTGCAGAGATGAAAGTAAAATCAAATCACTTCACTCATAATCCGATAGCTCACCAAGTAGCTTTTCAGGGTTAAGCCATGGCTCTGGAGATAACGTCAAATGACATGAAGAATTTGATATCTAAACTAACCAACAACAGCAAATAAATAAGACTGAAATCAAAGCATAACTGAAATTCAAAAGTTTAAGAAAAATTTTAGCAGAGAGGCAAATCTCATGTCACTATTTGATGCAAAAACATGTAATGAAAAACTAATCTATAATCAACCGGTTGAATACACTTACATGAATTAAAATTGCATCAATGGAAACTCTAATCTATCAAACTTGAAAGCAATCAAATGACATAATGAAATCAAAGCAAAATTACAAAATAAAATCTACTCTACCTTACATTCTAATGTGCTCTATGACATCTACTTCACATCTCCTTCCATGTTGAGAACATCAAAGCTTTATTCAAATTCTTCAAAATTACAAAGTACAACAAAGCTCTCCAAAGCCATCAAGGAAGAACTACAAACTCCAAGCTAAGCTAAGACTAACAAGCTAACAAGCTAACAAATGAAGGAGAGAGATCTCCTATTTATACAAAAAGATGAGAAGCCATCTCATTAATGAGAGTCCATGAATCTCTCCCTCTACCTCTAGAGTCTTAATCAAAATAGGAACTGATAAGACACATGTCTTCTTAGAATTTCAATACAATTAGGAGATGTGACACATATCCTTATGATCCCATGATTCTTTCCACTCAAATTCGAATTTGGCCTTAGAGTGCCACATAAGGGTCTTCTAGAAGCCTCCTTTTAACCTACACATGTCAACAATCTCAACCCACTTGTTAGGTATAAGCATATGCACATTATTTTCTAATTTTTAACCACAAATTCACTTAAAAAGGCTTAAAATTAATAAAGTTTGGAAGAACATAAATGTGGCCCAATGATAATGAAAGTGGAATGAATGTGGTGACATAGTAGTGAAATGGAGGTGATATAATGGACATAATAGTGAAAGTGTAATAGAAATGAATGACATTTTCAAGACCCAACATACCCCCCAACTGAAGTTATTGCATGTCCTCATGCAATATATATTACATTAACTCTTTTGATCCTTGAGCTTTGGCTTAACTTTGCATGATATCATTTGATAACTTCATATTTCTGCAAAGTGTTTTACTTGAATTACAACATGGTTGGTTCTTGTGTTACAACCATTTTTTTTTTGTTGCATTCTATTTTGATCTTTGAACTTTGCATAATGATATTTTGATTATTGTTGCAAAGTATATCTTTATTGGACTGCATGATGGTTGGTTCTTGTGTGACATCCATGATTTTGTTTGTATCCAATTTATTTTTAAGCACTTTTTTTTGAAAAGCCATTGTATGCTCATAATAACAATGTAATAGTTAATATATTTTGGAAGTATGTGGGCTCCTGAATATGATATGGACATGGCATGATATGAAGATGAATATATTCCCCCCCCCAACTGATGGTATTGGAAATTTTATGAAATGAGGAAGAGAAATGTTTTTCCAACAATTATCATTCTAGCTTTTTATGGAATTCTATGGTCAAAAGTTAGAAAATGATGTACCTTAACTTACCCTTTGGAATGGATGAATTGTATGTGTGGTGGCTGCAAAATTCTGATTATATTTTTTTTCAAGTGGTTGAAAAAGAAGAGCCATGGATAAAGAGTTAAGATGACTTTCTATTACTTCTATTAAAACTTGTTGAATCTGCTCCAAAATGCTGAAAATAATAGTCTTCATGTCTTCAAAACTCATTGGCACAATTCCTACTATGTGAAAAGATGTTCTGATGTCGAACATAGTAGGAAATTGTTGACTTAGTGGCCATTTATGGATGCTACTAGTCAACACGAGAACTCTCACCATTGATGACAATGAGAGTCAAGATGCTCAAACACATCTTGCTAGGTACGAATAGTTTTGCCGATGTCGAGTCACTTAGAAGATCTGATGAACAAGGGACATTAATGTATTCTCATTGCTTGTCAGCATGAAAACTTGCCATTAAAGCATGCAAGCCTCAAGTTGTCTTTACAAGGAACTTAGACTCAAAGGACTATGGACTCAATAATTTGCATTGAAGCAAGGCTTATTTGCGAAATGAAAATGAAAAGAAATGGAAGATGAAAATGGAAGATGGCAATGGAGAGTAGAAATGGCAATGGGAAATAAGCATGTGAATGAGCCTCTTGCTTTTATTTGTGGGTTATGAAGGGACAAAAATAAATGGAAAGTGTATGTGAATGTAAATGGAAAATATGGAGTGAAATGAGATGAATGGTTTATTATGAGGTATGGATGTGATGGAGACAATAGTATCTGAAAGTTTTTCAAGTGTTTGGATCTGATTTTGCATCATCATATTTCCTCTTTGTTGCTGATCATCCTCTTATGAAACAAATTGGTCTCTTAGAGAGACACCATTCTCTTGTCGTCATTTGTCCTTCCTCCTGGAACTTGCAAAAAAAACTAATACTTCTTCTACAATGGAATGTAAGATTATCAAAGGAGAGAGGTGATCAATCTCTCTAGTTATGATATTTACACACAAAACTAAGAATTTGTATTAATGAAACAAGTTCTCAAAGGAAAAATCAAAAGAATTTATACTTGCTTTGGAATTGGTGCCCCAAGTTGAATGTTGCTTCTTTTCAGCAATTTATTTCATTATTTGCCATTTCAAACTCTAATGATGGATTTCTCATTGTGTAGATCTTATTGAGATCTTTCTAACGATACTTGAATCATCAAAATCTGATTTTATATGAGAAAGTTAGGTTGATTTGAACAATGAGGTTTTACAGCTGCGGAATTGGACTTTAGCTGCGGAATGTGCATTGTTTCTGTAGCTAAAAATCTTGAATAAAAAGTTAGCCATTCATCTTTCATCATCAGTCCAAAATTAATCAATACTTTCAGAAAAGTGAGCAAATAACTTATTCATTTCATTGATTCAAAATTGTTTTTTTTTTCTTGACATGCGGCGACTTAGTGTGGCGACTTAGTGATAACACACACCTTGACTTCCCTTTGACGGGTCTTTTTCATCGACTTGGATCAAATGAATAGGACACCATCCATGTACTGACATTTTCCCAGCTACCCATGTGGTTTGTTTCGTCTCTTGACACCTATAACCTATAGAAGTATGAAAATGGCTGCGGAATTGCCAGTTAGCTGTGGAATTAGGTTGCATTCCACAGCTAAAAGACAGTCTCAAGACTACTGATTAAAGGAATTCTAGAAATTGGATTTAGCTGTATACTAATTGTTGATTTATTCAAATTGCCTACAGTATACTGCCACCAAACAGCAGCAAAGCTCCCCACTTCCTTAAGGATATCTGATGTATATTTTTGTCATTTATTATGATGTCAAATATTTGCTGCCCAAGAGCTTTAATGGTTGGATCAATCAGAGAGGTGAAACCAAAGCATATAATCCAATCTAGCTGTAAGTGCAGTTTGATAAAGATGAAGTGGAAAATAGTCATGAGCTTGATCGGTGCTTTTCGTGGGATTACGGGTTGACAGAGGTCGTTTTATTGCAGAGTTTTTGGCTGAAAGTATGGTCAGACTGCCAAGCACGTCATAATAAAGTTAAACACGTACACAGAACTTGTCAATGAAGACAAGATCCATGAGTATCAACACCTGTGCCAATATTTTAGCAAGTAAAACGGCGAGCATAGGAATAGCTATTATATGGGTGCTTGGAGAGGTGCCGTATTTGATCATCTTAGTGTTAAATGGGAAGTAACGGAACAGGTATAGATGGGTGGCGGAAGACGTGTTCAAACTATTCCTTGTTCATTTAATAAAAATCCTTTTTCCCTCACGCATTCAGTGACACGGTGGATGACCTGGCAGCTAAGGAAATCAGATCAGGGCAGATTTCTCAAAGAAATTGAAATATGGTCGCAACCGTTCACAAAAACAACTATTTTTCCTCACGTGGCATGCAAAAAGAGGCTTCAGAGAACCGAGAAATTCTCTCAAACCGCCACGAATTTATTAAAACAATTTTTGGGTTATCTAATTGACCCTATTGGCAAAAAAACCCATGTTTTATTTTTCCCAAATTCACCTCCGTTTGGCCAGATATTGCATTCAAAGTTTGACATTTTTTACTGTTTTGCATTTTCCTGAATTACTACATTTGGCTTGCATTCGGTTTTCTGGGTTTGATTTTCAATTTCAACACAACAAATGAACGGTAATCTAAACGCTAGAACTTTTCAAGGACACCCTGAACATGTATTTTTCTCTCGGTCATATGTTCTTGCTTTCTGGCTTGCATCGCATTGGAAAGTCCTCTGATCTATATGCTCTACATGCTACTCTTATTGCTATAACAACATAGTAGTCTCGACATATGCAAGTAGTTCATTAGCACTGTAGTTTCGGCACTATCATTGGCACTGTTATGTATGAGTCTTGACACAATTGTATAGATTGATCTCGGCACATATAAGACCTATTCTCAACAATGTCAATGAATGATTGTTATTGCCATTCTATCCATGACTTTTTAATGAGCCAAATTACAGTTCCTAAAGCCTAATTGCAACGACTATTCCGAGTCTAATTGCAGTACTCAAATTAAGATTGCAACTCTCTCTCCTTTGCCATGATCCATTAAGTATTCATAGTTATCTGTCAAAGAAAATTAAGCCAACCTGTGCTAGTTCAAGAATGAAGTATCTATAGCTGAATGTTTTAAATTCACTCTTCAGATTAAACACATCCTTGGTTGCTGTCTGTATGCAATTTTTATTTTATGTCAAATATTTTATGGATTTTGATTGTTGTTGCAGGGCCGAGCAATGGCTAAAAAAAATGCAGGGCGTGACTGGAAGGAACACGAGCCAGTGAATGACCTCCAGACAAGGAATGCAAATATTTACTACGTCCACCATAACGTCAAGAAATGTAGAGATTGTTTTATTATGTGAAACGTGGAAATTTTATTTTTATTTTTATTTTTTATTTATTTTGTTAATAAAATTACATATGTTATATTTTCAAAAATTAAAAATATACATATATATTTTACTAAACAAAATAATAATAATATTTTTTTTTAATGATTTGTTATTAAAATTATATATATATTTTCAAAGATTTAAAAATATACATATATATTTTATTAAACAAAACAATTTATTGAAATTAAAGTTTTTTCATTGAATCAAATGAAATGATGATTTTTTTTTTTTTTTAACATAACAATTCTTTTTCTAATCCTCTAGATCACACAAAGTGCAGGAGGAGAGCATACTCAAGAATTATTAATTATTATTTTTTTTATAACAATTCTTTTTCTGATCCTCCAGATCACACAAAGTGCAGGAGGAGAGCATACTCAAGAATTATTAATTTTTTTTAGATGTAAGAAATAAGGTCTCCTAATTACACTTCCCCGGCAATGGCGCCAAAATGTCTAGTCAATTTAACGTCTTCAATTGCTCTACATAAATTATCAATCCGGGCATCGTAAACTGATGAAGTGTGGTGCACCATATGTGCTTAGTTAACCTTTTTCTTACTTCGTTGTTTTATAGTTTTTATCTTGTTTTGGGGTTTTGTTCTTGTTGATTTCCTAAAGTGTTTAACGCAAATGGAAATCCTATTCTAAGGTCTTAAGAATACTTTTAAAGGTCAAGTATGGATGTAGATTTCAAGACAAGGTTTATGTCCCTTATGGTAACTTCCAAAACTTAGCACTTCAAAAGATCTCAAAACATGTTATTGATCATATCAATACTTGAATAAAAGTGTAAATATGCAGCTACTTAAATCAAACAAAATATGAAATACTGATCATGAAATCACTGTCTCTGTTGCCCATCTAATTACAGAAATAAAATCTAAACTATTGCACTCAAACAAACCAAAAATTGCAGACTAACGAAAGCAAGATCAATTTACTTCACTTATAATCCGATATCTCGCTAAGTAGCTTTTCCAGGTTAAGCCATGGCTCCGGAGATAACGTCAATAACATGAAGAATTGATATCTAAATTACCTACTTGCAAATGAAAGTAAAATCAAGTCACTTCACTTATAATCCGATAGCTTGCCAAGTAGCTTTTCGGGGTTAAGCCATGGCTCTGGAGATAACGCCAATAACATGAAGAACCTGATATCGAATTGTAGAGATGAAAGTAAAATCAAATCACTTCACTCATAATCCGATAGCTTGCTAAGTAGCTTTTCGGGGTTAAGCCATGGCTCTGGAGATAACGTCAAATGACATGAAGAATTTGATATCTAAACTAACCAACAACAGCAAATAAATAATACTGAAATTAAAGCATAACTGAAATTGAAAAGCTTAAGAAAAAGTTTAGCAGAGAGGAAAATCTCATGTCACTATTTGATGCAAAAACATGTAAAGAAAAACTAATTTACAATCAACTGGTTGAACACACTTACATGAATTAAAATTGCATCAATGGAAACTCTAATCTATCAAACTTGAAAGCAATCAAATGACATAATGAAATCAAAGCAAAATTACAAAATAAAATCTACTCTACCTTACATTCTAATGTGCTCTATGACATCTACTTCACATCTCCTTCCATGTTGAGAACATCAAAGCTTTATTCAAATTCTTCAAAATTACAAAGTACAACAAAGCTCTCCAAAGCTTTCCAAAGCCATCAAGGAAGAACTACAAACTCCAAGCTAAGCTAAGACTAACAAGCTAACAAATGAAGGAGAGAGATCTCCTATTTACATAAAAAGATGAGAAGCCATCTCATTAATGAGAGTCCATGAATCTCTCCTTCTACCTCTAGAGTCCTAATCAAAATAGGAACTGATAAGACACATGTCTTCTTAGAGTTTCAATACAATTAGGAGATGTGACACATATCCTCATGATCCCATGATTCTTTCCACTCAAATTCGAATTCGGCCTTAGAGTGCCACACAAGGGTCTTCTAGAAGCTTCCTTTTAACCTACACATGTCAACAATCTCAACCCACTTGTTAGGTATAAGCATATGCACATTATTTTCTAATTTTTAACCACACATTCACTTAAAAAGGCTTAGAATTAATAAAGTTTGGAAAAAAATAAATGTGGCCCAATGATAATGAAAGTGGGATGAATGTGGTGACATAGTAGTGAAATGGAGGTGATATAATGGACATAATAGTGAAAGTGTAATGGAAATGAATGACATTTTCAAGACCCAACAGCCATAAACAACAAAATGAACACCCCCTATGATGTCTTGCCCAACATTCAGCTTGGAATAAGTGCCCCATTCATCCGTGGTTATTGTTTTTATCTTTTCTTACATGGAATTTTCACCAGGGTTGTTACAGAACCCTCCCCCTTGGGGGACACCTACCTATACCTATACCTCAACAATCTGTTGGATAAGACATACTACTTATGGAGCTTTATAACACAACTCAATGTAGTATTTACAATGAAAGATCTGCTCAAGACAAAACATCATGACAACATGATAGCATACCGCATAGTGGAGCTTTATAACACAACTTATTACTGTATTTATAATGATCATCCTGTTGAGTACTAACTCATATGACATCATGATAACATAACCACATGATAACATAGTAACATAACAATATAATCATAATAACATGTCACCTATACCACATAGTGGAGTTTTATAACACAACTCGTTACGTATTTACATCCATACACAAGTGTACATATAACAACATCATCAAAATATATATACAAAAACATATGCCAAATCATATATCATACATATAATAACATCATACCTAAGCATATATAAAGAAACATCATATAGCATATATCAACCATCATAAATCATATATCGATCACCATAACGCATATACTAAATCAACATAAAGAAAATACTAAATTACCATGAAGCATATACCAAGCCATCATAAGAAAATAATAAACCACCATAAAGCAACTACCAAACCACTATAAGCAATCACCAACCCACCATATCAAGTTGCTTTGCCTCAACCGGAAAACAAGGAAGGATGCATAGTCTGCATCTGATCCGCCATCTCCCATGTAGCTTCATCAGGACCAAAGTGCTTCCATTGCACTTTAACTTGCTCTATTGCTCGGTTACAGAGTATGAGCACCTTTTTCTGCAATATACAATGAGGCTCCGACTAGAATTCTCCATCTAGTTCTAGCTGCAATACAGACCAATCAGTCACATGATCAACATATTTAACATACTTATTAAGCAATGAGACATGGAAAAAATCATGGACTTTCATTGTCAGAGGTAGTGCAAGTTGATAGGCTATTGGCCCAATCCTCTCAATGATACTGAAGGGTCCACAAAACCATGGTGCCAACTTTGCACATGATCCAATCCGCAAGTAGTTCTTCTGCAGTTTGATGTGTAGGTACACCTGTTCCACAACCCGGAACTCCTTGAAGAACCTATTCCTATCAGCATAGATCTTCTGCCTATCCTATGTTTCCTTAAGATTCTTCTTGATCACCTGCATCTCCTGTTCCATGTTTGTCAACATATCTGGTCCAATCAATATCCTGCTAACCAGATCACTCCGACTAATGGGAGTGTTACAACTTCGCCCATACATTACATCAAAAGGACTCATCCTCAATGACTCATGATAACTGTTGTTGTATGTAAACTTGACTAAAGAGAGATACTCTTCCCACTTCCCTTGCTAATGTATCACATAAATATTTAACATTTCCTCTAAAATATTATTGAACCTCCCTGTCTTTCCATTTGTCTATGGATGATAAGTTGTGTTGAAGGCCAAATTTGTGCCTAAACCTACAAGTAACTCCTTCCAAAACTTGGAAGTGAACTTCGCATCCCTATCCAATATAATCTTGTTTGGAACACCATGTAGTCTAACCATGTCTCGGATGAATACATGTGCCACATCACTAGCTGAGAATGTAGACTTCACTGGAACAAAGTCTGCAACCTTTTTTAACTTATCCACAATGACCATGATCAAGTCTTGCTTCTTCACTGTATTCGACAACCTTGTGATGAAATCCATGGAAATGACCTCCCATTTCCACTCCGGAATCACAATCGGTTGTGGCATTCCGCTTAGATGTTTGCACTCTACTTTCACTCATTGACAATCAAAACATCTAGACATGAACTTTTCTACATCTCTCTTCAGATTCAACCAATAGTAATACCTCTTCATTGTTGTGCATGTCTTCTCATAGCCTAGGTGAACTGAATATGGTTTCACATGAAACTCCCTTAAGATCACTATCTTGATCTCATTACTATCTGTCACATATATCCAGTCTCGAAACCTGACCATTCCATCTGCCGTAAGACAATAATCCAAGTCCTGTGCACTTGCACCTGTACCTGTACCACTACATGTACCTATACCTGTACCTGCACCTATACATGTAACATGACCTGTACCTGTACCTGTACTATCACCTTGTTGCAACCTATGTACAATCTCCATATACCTGACATCTTGTTGTCCTGCCTGCAAGATCCTATCTTGTAAGTTCGTCCCATAGGAGCTCATAGCTGCCAAGCGATGTACTTGATCTCGAAGTCAAACTCGTTGATCATGGCCAACCATCTAGCTTGCTTGGAATTCAGATTCGACTAGTCAAACAAATACCTGAACCCAATGTGATCACTCATAAGCACAAACTGCCTGCCAAGAAGATAGTACCTCCACATCTTCAGTGCATGTATAATTGCTGCCAACTCAAGATCATGCGTCAGGTAGTTTTGCTCGTGCTCGTTTAGTTTCTGGGACTCATAACATACCACTTGTTCATCTTGCATAAGAACTCCACCAAGCCCTCTCTTGCAAGCATTTGTACATACTACAAACTCTTTGTCCAGATTTGCAATCTCTAGTATTGGTGCATGTGTTAGCAACTTCTTAAGCTTCTCAAAGGTAGCCTCACACTCCTCAGTGCATTCTAACTTCTTATGTTTCCTCTGAAATGATGTGATAGGATAAGAAATCTACAAGAAGTTCCTAATGAACCTCCTATAGTAGCCTGCCAAACCCATGAAATATCTCACCTCATCCACACTCTTAGGAGCTACCCACTCCATAATGGTCTTTATCTTCTCTGGATCTATTGTAATGCCTTCCTTGGAGATAACATGTCCCAAGTAGTGTACCTTTGTCTGAAAGAAACTACATTTACTAAGTTTAGCATACAACTGATGCTATCTCAACAGCCTCAAGACTATTGCTAAGTGCTCGACATGCTCTCCCTCATTTTTAGAATATACCAGTATATCATCAATGAACACAATAACAAAATTATCCAAATATGTATGCACCACACTATTCATCAAACACATGAATGTGGCTAGAGAATTATTTAGGACAAATAGAACCACAACAAACTCATAATGCCCATACCTGGTCCTGAACACAGTCTTGTATATGTCATCCTCTTTGATGTGTACCTAATGGTATCCAAATCTCAAGTCAATCTTCGAGAACACTGTTGCTTCCTTCAACTGATTGAACAAGTCATCAATCCTCGGCAAAGGGTACCTATTCTTGGTAGTCACTTTGTTCAACTTCCTATAATCAATGCATAATTTGAGGGTACCATCTTTCTTCCTCAAAAACAAGACCGGTTCACCCCGAGGTGATACACTTGGCCTAATGTATCCCTTGTCCAACATCTACTTCAACTGCAATTTTAACTCAACCAAGTCAGGTGTGCTCATCCTGTAAGGTGCTTTCGATGCTTCCGATGCCCCTGGAACTAACTCAATAGAAAATTCTACCTCCCTATGAGGTGACAACTCTGTAATGTCTTGATGAAATACATCCCTGAACTACTATAAAACTGGGTATATGTTCAACACATCTACATCCTTAACCTCCTTACGCTTATCACTAGAAATATGTACTACAAATAGCTTGCACCCTTTCCTGCAGCTACGCTTTGCTTGCATAACTTTCACCATCCTAACTGATGTGTATTTCTTCTTACCTTTCAAGGCTCTTGGTTCCCCATTGTCATCAACACACTCAATAACTTTGTCATTGCAGTCAACCTTGGTTCTATGTAGATACAACCAATCCATGTCCAATAGCATACTGTATGAACCTAATGGTAAAACATGCAAATGTGTTGCAGTAGGCATACCATTTAAGTAAAATGCACAATCTCTTACCCAATGATGAACTCTCTTCTTCGTACCTATAGTCAACTGCACTAACCAAGACTCTGCATGAAATTCATTATTCAACCCACGCTTATCCACCAAGTCAAGACTAACATAGCTATAATTAGATCCAAGGTCAATCAAAATAGAAATAAATTGATCACAAAACTTACCGTCCATCTCAATGATAGATGCCTGATGCTCGACTTGCCTGTTGTTCACGACTACATAGATATGGGGAATACTTTGGCCTACATCTCCAACAATTTGTGCCTCCTATGCACTGTATATATGAGGTATACCACTCTGATGCTGAGGACAATCTCTCCTAAGGTGGTCTTTGCCACAAGTCCAACGACACACAAGCTCCTTACTCTGCTCCTAAGGCCGATGTCCCTGTACTCTATCTGATGCATTGAACTTCTTAGGTGGTACAACATTCTCCTTGTTATCTGTACTCTATGGCCTTGCTCACTTTTTATCCCATTTTCCTTTGTTCTTTACATCACCTCTCTAGTCTGACTTAGTCTCAGTTCTATACTTCAATTGTTCATAGCAATGTCTTAGCTTTCGAATGGCCTCCTCTAATGATCTAGGCTCATCAAACTCGATCTTGTCTTTGAATGCAACTAGTAATCCACTAATGAACCTTTGAATCTTGGCCTTTTCCTCAGTAAGATAAGGCACATACCTCAACAACTCCAAGAATCTGCTAGTGTACTCATCATCTATCATGGAACCCATCTTTAGTTCATAAAATTATTTTTCCCTGTCATCAAAGTACCTTTCTGACAAGTACTTCTTCTTAAATAGCCGCTCAAACTCACTCCAAGACAAATCTTCCTCATGAATACACCTGACATTCTTCACATCTTCCCACCAAATGTCTGCTTTACCTTTGAGACTGAAGGTAGCTACTCTAGCTTTCATGTTCTCTGAGTATTCATGCAACTTGAAGAACTTCCTCATGCCAAGCAACCATGCCTCTGCATCCTATGGTTTCTTCATTTCCCCATCAAAAGTAGGTGGCTTCTCTTTCTTAAATTCATCTGACAAATACCCCCTATCACTCCTCTTGTAAGGATGATACTGATGATGATCATAGTGCCTATTTGAATCAGAACTAGAATCATACATGTGTCTATCCCTTCTCCTCTCTGAAGTGTCCAACAATCTACCATCTCGGATGGTGTTAGATCGATCCGACTTGTGTCTACTATGAGACCTGCTGCCATATGCCCCATTAGTTTTATCCTCCTGCTCATGACTGATCTGGAGCGGTCCTTGTCGCTGCAAATCCGACAAGATTTGAAGTATGACTGCATTTACCTCTGCTAACTTTTCCTGTGACTACATGATTATGTCATTATCCACCTTACAACTCATGATCTCTTCCTTTAAACTTATCAGTGTCACTGCCAAGTTGGAAGAGTTCCCAACACCATACTACTCTTTGGATTCGTAGGGAGATTCTTTGTAGTCAACTATCTTGCTAGCCATTTGATATTTCTTCCTGCAAGCATAGTATGTCAGATAAACCAATCACAATAAATCATGTACCTTAACATAACTTGGGGAGGATAACTTGTCTGTAAGATTACTAAATCAATGTGATACATGTATAACATAATCTTAACAACATATAGACATACACAAGTAAATGTATCAAATCATAAACATTACTCTAACTAGGGTCCAACCATCAATGCAAGGCCATATTAATAATGCATGCTATGACCTCATGCGTGATGACAACCATTATTCCATTTTACACATTGCCACATGCAACTAGCAGTATGCATAAGCAATTCCAAACCAACTACAAATATGCATAACCGCATGTAGTCGAACATACTTGATCAGTTCTTGTAATCAACCTACAAGACTGATGCATGTAATCAAAATATTAAAAAATGTAACCTAACATACAAGGATGTAAGTAGGTACCATGAAATCAACATGTAAGCGACATATAATCCATACACAATCAGTCACATACTCATTTCAAATACATTTCATGAAATCAATAACAAATTCTCCATGATAACCATACTACAACCCTAATCTGACATCAAGCAATTGCAATAAGTATATAAGTGTAAGAGACACACATGCAATTGACATGCATGCATGACCAACACATAGCCCATCCAGTTCGAGGGGTGAACCATGCTCTGATACCACTCTGTAACACCCTCCTCCCACATCTACCCAAGCAACCGACCAATTAGGGTAAACATGTGACGAGAGGCCACTATGATATGATTCGACCTCCTAAGTCACATTAAGGAAGTGGAACTGATGGAAACACACCATATAGACATCCAACATCATCAAAAGAACCCTCAGAAGAAAAGTGAGCCACTTAGACAACTTGTCCTTGGGTCCCACTGATGTTTTAGTTCCCTTGGTCCATAGTCGCTCTTATGCTATGGGAAAGGGAGAAACTAACAACCTAAAGTTGCTTTCACAGGCATATCTGTCAGCGATTGTGGACAAAAATTGTCAGTGTCGTTCCAACAACCCTGGGATTTAAGCCACTTTCTTAGGCTCAGAGCCCAGGACGTTGCCCAAAACTAATATATCTCTTCAAATTAGTAAAGTAACATGGAAATGAAAGTACTAAAGCAAATACTTGTTCAAGACCTTGACTGGATCCCTACTAGCCATGATAGACATTTCGTCAAACATATCATCGACATGTAATCTACAAGTGTAAACAATAGAATTAAGTGTAGGGATCTCATACTTATCTGAGAATTGCTATGAACCATTGTTCCCTCATGCCATTTGCTACATTATCATCTATTAGGTCATAGGCACATTATCCATTCACATACAAGTAAAAGCATGCTGAGAGCCATACATAGTTGTTATCATAAAATGTGCATATAACCAATATAATAGGAACATAAATACAATAAACATATCAACCATCAAATCCATAAATACATCAGTACCTTTACACATGAAAACAAGGGAATGGATTTCTCATTAATGAATGCAATGAACCAACTGGATATGGGACTACCACGTTGCACCAGACCGTAGAATGGTTGAGCCAAATCTCTCTTCAACCATTCACCCTCGTGCCATATTCCGAGCATGAATGTGGGATCTCATAGAACACATCAATCAAAACTCACCTAGGGTTTCCAGAGGCCATACACATCAACCTATCAAATAGTGATTCCACCTCATGGTAAGACATCACCAAAACCACCACTAAATCAGTCTCCATCCTAGCCATCCAGGACTCTGGAGCGTTTATTCCAAACAAGGCTCCAAAAATAGTAACTCAATCCATAGCTGCCATTGGGCTCCAGAGCATTTTCTCAACCAAGCCTCTAGGACTATTAACTCAACCCACTAAGGGCTCCAGAGTGTTTGTCGAACCAAGGCTCCATGACTAGTAACTCAACCCAAGCTGTTATAGGGCTCTAGGGCATTTGTCCAACCAAGGCTCAAGGAACTAATAACTCAACCAAAGCTAAGGAAACATGGGAACCAACCAAAACAAAACAATGAAAATAAACCCACAATCACCATGGCTATCCAGGAAATAAGAAGGCTAGGAAATCCACTGTCAATCTAGGAAATCCTCCATGCTAATGACAAATCATGACCAAGAATCCACTTGCATATGTCATGCATGTCCAAACTAGTGAAGAAATCATACATGCAACTTGGTACTTGCAAGGAAATATGATGTAGTTGTTGATGTTGATTCCTTCTTGGGCTTTCCTGCTCTTCCTTTGCCTTCTTTCTCCAAGAATCCAAGTATGTCACACCCTCCAAGAGTGCTTAAGAAAACTCTAAGTATCCAAGAGTATGAGAGAGAGAGAGAAAATGAGAGAACTCCAACACTGAACTGACAAAAGGTTACCAACTAATCCTCATAAGCCTTTTTATGAATGAGGCCTCTATTTTCTTAATTTTCCATTATTTTCCTTCGTTTTCCTCCTCACATGCAACCTATGACCTTTCACCTCCTTTTCTCCTTATTTCCATTATTTTCATAAATAATTGTGCCAAAATGCCTTTTAATGCTTTAGCCTTTTCCTTTGCCAATTTCCTTAGCCATAAACAACCAAATGAACACCCCCTAGGATGTCTTGCCCAACATTCAACTTGGAATAAGTGTCCCATTCATCCGTCATTATTGTTTTTATCTTTTATTACATGGAATTTTCACGAGGGCTGTTACAGACTAGGATTTGTCGGTTTAAATTCGACCCCCTTCACCAGACTTAACTATGAGCAGAAAGTTGAATTTTCTCTCTCGTTTGACTTGGCATTAAATTGTGGTCAAAGGTATGATATTTGACTAAATTAATTGGATGTACAAATTGGTTGAATTGGACAATTTTTGATAAGGAAATGTTGTTGGGTTTTTCCCCTTGGAGCGGGGTTTGTTGAGAAATGTAACTAGTATCAGTCTTCATAATTGTTTTCTAGCTCTTATGTATTTGTCAAAAGAAATAATTTTTTATTTATTGTAAATATCAAAATAAAATTATTTCTATAAGCATGGGTTTCATGCTCAATTTATTTTGTTTCTAGGTCTAAGAACCCATTGTGTGCTCTTAGGGTTGTGTCATGAGCCATAGTCCTTATCATTATGTTCTAGACCCTTTGTGGGCTTATTATATCAAAGAAGAAATTTATTTTTGTGTAAAAAATGTAATCTAATCCTCCTCTACCAAGTCGCCAACATTGAAGGAATTCAACCACCCATTAAAACTATATATAGAAACTCAAAACTCGACCTATTGTGGCATCTAATCATCCAAAATAATTTTATTTGCAATTTTTATGAAGGAAATGAAGTGCGAAGTTGAAGAAGAAAGGAGACAAAGCCTAGCGAGAAAGGAGGGATCCATTTTCAAGCAAGAAAGACCAAAAATTTCGCTATTTCTGCCACATGTGTAAGAAATTAGGGCTATTGTAGGTCCAAAGTGTTGCAGTCCAAGTTTTAGAAGTTGCAGTGAGGGCCGAGATCCTTGTTGATTAGTTTTGCAATATTTGACTTGGGTTGACTTTTGGGAAAACTTTTGGAGGGCCTTGGTTGGCTCATTTGATTTTATTCTTGAAGAAGAGGAGAATTTTTGGGTTTTCCCCTAGAAGAGGGGTTTTTCCCTCTCCGAGAGCCTACATCCTGTATCCTTGTTATTTTGATCTTCATGCATTTATGTTTTCGTAGTTGCTTGATGATAAGAAGATAAAATAAGATAATAAGAATACAAAGAAATCACAAGTAATTATCAAGATAAGAAAATATTTATGCCTTTTTGATTTTCTAACATGGTATCAAAGCTAAGGTGATGTACAAGAGGAAAAATGTAGCTTGAAGATCAATAACTTTCATCATCTTAAGAACGTATTCAAGAGAAGTTTCAAGTTAGATCATAAGAAGAAGAGAACTATTAATTTTTGGACCTTTTAAGATCTAGTGAAGAACATCATTTGCTAGAAGGAAGGAAGTCTTGAAAGGTAATATAGAAGTTTTGGCTATCTATAAGCTAGTTTGAAGAAGAAAACCTTTTGAAGGATACAAAGATATCTAGACTTCATCAAGAGTGACAGTAACATTTTTACCAATGGCATTATCAATGAAATTTGAGAATAAACTTCAAGGAGCTTCTAACTTTAGAGCATGGAAGATAATAATGGACCTCATACTTGCAAGAAATAAAGTATTGGAATTAATACAAGGAAAAGTTAAAGAACCTACTGTTGATGCTAGAAAGGAAAAGTAAAAGGAAAATGGCATTATAGCTATGAGTCTAATTGTGGATGGAGTTAAAGACAAGTCGATTCCATAAATATCCACACTAGATACTTCAAAGAAAATGTACAATGCCCTCTCTAAGTTATTTACAATCAAGAATATTGGACAAGTGGCTAGTATAAAGAATGAACTTTAATCTGTCAAAATGACAAAAGATGATACAGTGTCTTCCTAGTTTGTAAGGAATTCCCGTATAAGAGATGAATTACAAGCAGTTGATGAAATAATCTCTGATAAGGAACTTGTGATTGTTTCCCTTTTAGGACTACTAAAGTATTGGAATGACTTTGCAGTTGGAATTAGTAGTTGGAAAATTCTCCCTCCTTTGAAAGAAATGTGATCTGCTTGTACTAAGAAGAAGCTCTTCTTTCCTTGATAGGAGGAAAGAAAGAAGATGAAGAAACTACCACCTCAATTTCTTAATTTACTCATTTAAAAAATAAAGGAGGAAATAAGAAGATTAAAAGGTCAAAGAAAAATAATGGGAAGATTGACCTTTCTAAAATAAAATGTTATAATTATCACAAAATGGGACATTATAAGAATCAATGTCTTGATAATCCTAAGAAAAAGAAGAGAGAAAGAGACCAAGCTACAATTTCCATTGATGATAATCCTCCAAAGAAGTCCAAAACTGAGGATTCTGAAGTCAAAGACTTATTCTATTAAGTCTTTAGGGATGTTATCCCTTGTATATCCTTTATCTATAGTATAAGTCATTGTTTTAAGGTTTTGTAGATTTTTCTTTTGATTCCTAGGGTTTATAGATCTAATATGCCTTGATAAAAAGTTCTTGAGTTGTTTTGATAAATTGAAGAAATCCCTCATAATGTCTGGATCAATGCAAAATCAAGAGGGAGCTTCTACTTTTCTCAAAAGATAAGTATTCCTTATTTCCTTCATTAACATTTTGATCAATCCTTTCTTTAGAATATTCCTATAATCCTTCTTTCAAATAAAAACACAAGGAAAAGAAATAATCCTTTCCTTGTAATTTTATTTGAAAGAAGGATTATAGGAATATTCTAAAGAAAGGATTGTGGCTAGATTCAGAGGGAGCCTCCAAAAGGAAGACTTGAGTTATGTAAGAAGCTTTGTTGCAAAGAAATCCCTTCAAGGTTTGTAAAGAGAGCAACTCAAGGTATGCTTAAGATCATAAGATTTGTAGCAAGTCCTTATCATAAAAGAAGGTATGATCATTTTGCTTTTAAAATTTTTTATTTATATTAATAAGATTCTCAAATCTAGGGTTTTGCTATAGAATCATAAAGATTCTTATACTGTTAAGGGTGTTTGATCTCTATATTAAAACAACCCTCGGAATAACTATCTTTTTCTATTTATTCAATTTGGTAAAACCCTAGCCTTTTAATTTTTAGGATTTGTTGATGGTATTTGGGGCATAAGATAAAACCCTAGTTTTTTAGGGTTTTTTGATATTATCTAGGGTTTATAATAAAAAGCCTAGTAAAAGTTGAAATAAGATTCTAGGACATGAAAGAGAAACCCTAGATGCTTCTGTTATGATTGAAAACCCTAACATGGTTTAAATGTTGATGTCTAAGGTTTAATATTAAAGTTTTGATGATAATACCTAGGGTTTGTGACAAAACCCTAGCAAAGGTTGATGCAAAATTCTAGGGCATGAAATTGTAACCCTAGGTGTAAATGCTTCCACTATGATTAAAATGTTAACATGGTTTAGTTGTTGGATATATAAGTTTTATTTTCAAATTTTTGATAACCCTAGATGATCTCCTTGTGATAACATGATTACCCTCGTTTGATAAAATTAATTTCATGCTTTTGTATATAATAATGCTTGGTTGTACTTGCTGATGAGATTTGCAGGTACATAGTTTTCAAGGGGTTGTAAAGATGTATGTCTACCTCATACTTGATGATTATTTTATCATGATACTTGATGATGACTTTTATGAGCATGATGGAAAGAAGGAGATGTGAGAACCATGATGACATTAAAGTTTATATTAATGATTGAAGGATGAAGATAAAAATAATGATGTTTCAAAAGGTTGAATTTCTTCGATGACATGTTGATGCATTTGAAATAACATGTGTGATTGGAAAAACAAAGTTGTTGATGATGGACTTATCCCCTAATTTAAAAGGAGTTTGGATGAAGAAAAATGTATAGCCTCCATAATTGAGAAGGAGGACATGATGTATAGTAAAAACTAAGAATAAATAATAAGATTAGAAAATGGCTAAAACACTATTGACGGATACACTTGTTTGATGAAGTTGTGAACAAATACTTGGTTATGTTGAGAAGTGTTGAGGTTGAGTTTGATGTTGCTTGAGAGGTTGGAAAATGAAGATTTCATCGAGATTTGTTTAGATATTATGATAAATTGGGAAACATCAGAATGGTTGAGGACCCTAGATTTTATGTTATCATATTGATAATAAGAAACCAATATTTTGGAAGTTTGATATTGGTTGGGGTCGTGGAGCTACAATATGTTCTAATGGATGAACTAGTAGTTGATGTGTTGATCTCTCCTTGAGAAGTTTGAATATTTGACAAGCATTCTTCGATTTATTTGGTTGAGAGGGAGATATAAGTGCCTTAGGTTATGTGCCCAAATGATGGTACTAGGGAGGAAATCTTGGCCTAGTTGCTATTGAGATATTAGTTTTATTTTGCCTTCATGATGTCTAGATCCTGATGTGGTAGGGTATCTTGGTCTTGATATGGAGCTTCATTTTAGTGATTTGACCTTGATGATAACTAGATTCCTGAGCATTTGCGTCTTGGCATGGAGGCCTATATGGTATCTATATCCAGATGGATTGACACCATGGTTGTAGCTTGATGGTACCTATAGTGGAGAGTTTCCTTGATGACACCTTAGTCCCTATTGGATTGATACCTTGATAATTTTTGGCCTTGATGGTATCTAGATTTGGATATGTTGTTGTACTATTCTTGGAACACTTCAAATTGAGGTCAACCTTGTATCAGTTGAAAAATTATGAATACCTCCCTAGTTAAGAGGGAGTGTTGAGAAATGTAACTAGTATCAGTCTTCATAACAATTGTCTAGCTATTATGTATTTTTCAAAAGAAAGAAAAAGAAAAACTATTGTAAAGATCAAAAGAAAATGATTTATATAAGCATGGGTTTCATGCTGAATTTATTTTATTTCTAGGTCTAAGCACCCATTGTGTGCTCTTAGGGTTGTGTCATGAGTCATATTCCTTATCATTATGTTCTAGACCCTTCTTGGGCTTATTATATCAAAAGAAGAAATTTATTTTTATGTCAAAAATGTAATCTAAGCCTCCTCCACTAAGGTGGCCTCTCCTCTTAACAAGTCAGCCTCATTGAAGGAATTAGACCACCCTTGAAGGCTATGTATTGGAGTTCAATTCAACCTATTACGACATCCAATCATCCTAAAGAATTTGATATAAAATTTTTGTGAAGGAAATGAAGTGTGAAGTTGAAGAAAAAAGGAGACAAACCCTAGCAAGAAATGAAGGATCCATTGTCAAGCAAGAAAGACCAAAAATTTCACTATTTATGCCACACGTGTAAGGAATTAGGGTTACTAGAGATATGAAGTGTTGCAGACTGAGTTTCAAAAGTTGCGGTGAGGGCCAAGATCCTTGTTGATTTGTTTTGGAAGGATTGACTTGGGTTGACTTTTGGAGAACTTGATTAGAGTTTGACTAGTCCATCTTGGGAGGTTGACTTGATGGATTGGAGGAGGTGTTTGTCTTGGTAAAAGGGTCTTGGTTGTCTCATTTGATTTAATTCTTGAATAACAAAAGATAATTTTTGGGTTTTCCCCAAGAATATGGGTTTTTCTCTAGCTGAGAGCCTACATTTTGTCACCTTGTTGTTTTGATCATCATGCATTTATGTTTTGGTAGTTGCTTGATGATAATAAGATAAAAGAAGACATAAAATAAGATAATAAGAATACAAGAAAATTACAAGTAATTATCAAGATAAGAAAATATTTCTACCTTTCTGATTTTCAAACATGGTTTTCCCAGGGTAATTTTGGTGTCTCTTGTTTCAATGTTTCATTGTGATCTATAATACTCTACTGCATTTAATGGTTGAAATTTTATAAGTAAAATTTCTTGACAATTCGAATGCTCTAAGAAGTTAAATTGTATCATTGGAAGTAGTGATCAAATAGAAAATTGTTCTAGACTACCTTGTGACTAGAAAATCAACATGGTTTCAGAGCTTTAGTGGAAGAAAGAGCATTTAGATCACCTATCTGCAATTTCATTGATCATATTCACATGATCAACCTTGAAGAATAAGTTGTTCCCTAAAGGCTTAATTCTATCCTAGAAAACCTTTTTCAAGAGACTCACTCCAAAAGAAGGTCAAAAGTGTATTTTAGTTTCACACATCAACCTTGAAGAAGAAGTTCTTCTCTAAAGGCTTAGTTCCATCCTAGGAAACCTTGCTCAAGAGACTTAGTCCAAAAGGTCGAAATTCTATTTCATTGTGATCTCTACTACTCTACTATACTTAATGGCTGAGATTTTCTAAGTATAAATGCTTGATAATTTGAATTCTCTAGGAAGTTAAATTGTATCATTGGAAGTAGTTATCAAATAGACAAAAAATTTAGTCGACCTTGGAACTAGAAAATCAACATGGATTCAGAGCTTTAGTGGAGGAAAGAGCATTTATATCACTTATATGCAATTTGATTGACCATCTTCATATGATCAACATTGAAGAATAAATTTTTCTCTAAAGGCTTAATTCTATCCTAGAAAATATTGTTCAAGAGAAAGAAGGTCAAAAGTCGATTTTAGTTTGCAAGAAGAGCAAGGATTTGTTTGTGCTTAAGAAGCCCAAAACCTTGAGTCTCAAAGACTTCAAGCCTTCATATGGATCATGAACGAATCTTACATTATCTATGAAGATAGTTGGATACACACCTATCAAGCATGATATTTTTTCACATTGATATTGATCAATCACTTCATTCATATAATGGGATCTTTATCATGAAGTTGAAGAGTTTATTTAACATATTATAGTATCCCTTAAAAAGAAAGAAGTTGCATCCATTGCAAATCATAAGAATAATAATCATTAAAATCTCAAGTTCAAAGGTTCCATTGAAGGCCAAAGACCTAAAGGAAAGTAGAAAAGCATTGAAGAAGAATATTTAGAGAGGACGAAATTTCTTGGGGCCAAGTCTCAGTAAAGGCTGAAATACTTCAAAAGAAATTTTAGAGATGATGAAGGGCAAGAATAATGATAGAAGGTTGAATCTATGACTTAGTCATTACAATTTGTTTGATTGATTTTTCAGAAGGTAGATTGATCTTCTATGGCTAAGGCCAAAGTTTCTCAGATACTTGAAAACAATCATGAGAAAGGAATGAATTGGTGACAAATTTAAAAGAAAGGAATGATGCCAAAAAACTAGAAATCTATGGAATAAAAGGCTTGATCACAAAACGAAGATGCATGAAAAGGTATGGCTCATTGAAATATTTATTTTGAAATCATTCATATTGATCTCAACTTGAAGAAATGACCATATGCTTGGTCAAGAAAATCTTGATTCACTCTGTAATTATATTACAAGAATCCTTGAAGAAATTATCGAGGACTAATGTCTATTGAACATGTCACATATGGTCTACAACCCCAAATTTTGATATGTCCAAAGAAAATCTATAACATCATAGCTATTAGACTTAACAAAATTGTGTTTAAAGTTGATGCTCAGAAGAATGATGTTGCAAGATTGAGAAGAAGAGTGAAAAGGATTGAAAATACATCTACCGAAGTCTAAGGTCTGAAGATCAAGTAGCCTCAACTAGTTTGTTGAAGTCTTCCTGACTAAAGGAGTTCATGATTGATGAAGTTGTTAAGAAACCAAGCTTGTGTTATCTTGAAAGGAGCATTCAACAGGGAGTTTGAAATCCTCCATGTCCAAATAATTGAAGCAAAGCATGAAGTCAAGCATTTTAATTCCATAATTAACAAGATTGAAGCATATTGTTTGACTTTGAGCTTGAGGAAAATTTCATAAAAAGAATACTACATGATACATGTGAAGTATGTATAACTCTTGTTTCAAATATTTGATCTCTTCTCATCATTAGAGAAACTTTGTTAGGAAGGAAAAAATATGGGTTTGAGTCTTGCATATTCTTCAGAACCAATGATATACTAGTATGCCACAACCAAAATATTGTGTTAATGTCACACATTACCCAATTATATGCATTATACGAAGGAAAATTGTGCATACAATGATGAGTAGTATGACGTATTTAAGTATGATATGGTATGATTTCAATAGAATGTGTATAAAGTAATAAGATACAAAATCTTAATATTGAAACTACAAATATTACAGACCATTTACAAGCACTAGTTTCCATTAAGATTGAAGGCTGAAGTGAAAATCTTAATGAAGTCTCTTCATTATTATTTCATAGTATTGTTTCTGTGATAACATATTTTGATAAAGGATTCTTGATTACAATGGAAAATAGGTCGAGTCCATATTCAAGATAAATGTTACTTGCATATATGGTACTACACCATGATAACAAACCAAGGGTATTGGATGAATCTGTTGTTGCCAAAATATTCTTAGTTGATGGCATATGTACTGTTGTAGAGGACCTTACATTTACTAGTTGTATTGATACTTGAATTCATTCCTTGCTCATTGAATCAATGTATGAAGTCAAGCATTGCCATTCCATAATTAACAAGATTGAAGCATATTGTTTGACTTTGAGCCTGAGGAAAATTTCATGAAAATCATACTACATGATAGATGTGATGTATGTATAACTCTTGTTTGGAATATTTGATCTCTTATCATCATTAGAGGAGCTCTGTTAGGAAGGAAAAAATATGGGTTTAAGTATTGCATATTATTTAGAACTAATGATATATTAGTATGCCACAACCAAAATATTGTGTTAATGTCACACATTACCAAATTATATGCATTATAGGAAGGACAATTATGCATACAATGATGAGTGGTATGATGTATTTAAGTATGATATGGTATGATTCCAATAGCATGTGTATAAAGTACTGAAGATACAAAATCTAAATATTGAAGTGAAAAATATGACAGACCATTGACAAGCACTAGTTTCCATTCAAGATTGAAGGCTAAAGTGAAAATCTTGATGAAGTCTCTTCATTATTGTTGCATAGTCTTGTTTCTGTCATAACATCTTTTGATGAAGGATTCTTGATTGCAATGGAAAATAGTTCAAGTCCCTCTTCATGATAAATTCCACTTGCATATCTGGTACTATCCCATGATAGAAAACCAAGGATATTGGATGAACTTGTTGTTGCCAAAATATTCTTAGTTGATGGAATATGTACTATTGTAGAAGACCTTACATTTACTAGTGGTATTGAAACTTGGATTCATTCCTCGCACATTGAAATGAAGACCAAATTTTTTTTATAGCAAGAAAATAAAGTTACTTGAACCAAGGACGATCAATGGAAAAAACATTGATGAGTGCATGACAAATCTACGGTTTTGACGTTTGAATATGAAATTGAAAATCAAAATATTTGAAGACCCTTGTAAGAAACAAGGCTTAAATAAGTAAAACCCTAGGTTTTATGGACAAAACCCTAATATTGATTGCTTCCATTGAAAGAAGAAACCATAGTTATTGTAAGGAAGGAATGACATCTTGATGATGATGTGGGAATGATCCCGAATTTCAGTTCTTGTATCACTATATTTTTAGAGATATGATCCAAGGAAGTTAGGGTTTTGATCCATAAACCTGAACATTTTATATCTCACTTTCTTGATTATCACTATTGTTGTTATTATTTTACTATTAGTCTCTTGTTCTTGTATACCTTTCTTGGTTGTATTTGTTCTTCCATGCCTTCCTAGTAAGGATTGTAGGTACATAATGGAGACTACCAAAGCCATGGAATTAGATGAAGAATGCAAGAAAAATGTCAAAGTGTGTGGAAAGAAGAGTCATGTTGACAGATATTAGATGAGTTATGTATGTAGAGGGAGCATACAAATCAACAATATTGAAGTATGTCTTGATCTATGCCGAAAAGAAGTAAAATGAAGATGGATAGAAGTACAAAGTGAAGGATTACCTCAGTAAGAGGGAGAATATCATGAAGTCAAGTACTTCATGCATGGTAATCTCGAATTGATGGATATTTGATTCTATAAGGAACAATGTTGATCTTGTTGTTGAAGATGATCCTGTGAATTTAATGATCTATTTCTAACTAGGGTTGAGGATCTCTTTGTCTAGTTTAAGAGGGAGATGAGTTTTTAATTTGAAATGAAGGATCTGGGTCTAATGCATTATGAGAAGCTTGATGAAGTCTTTGTTAAGATCCTTCAGAAAATTTGGCATGATGGTTTGCAATTCCTTGGACACTCCCATGGTGACAAAATTGAATAATCTTCGAGATTATGACTCTAACTTGGTTGATCCCACTATGTATCATCAACGAATTGACTCATTGAACTATTTGAGACCTAATATTTTCCATTTTGTGAACACTTTAAATCAATTCATTTTTGGGCCCCGACATGTGTATTGGATTGCAAATGTATGGATTTACATATTTTGATTGGAGATAGGAAGAGCCCTTCTAGATAGCTTGGGTTATGTTATGCTATTTTGGATGCATCCCTCTATTGCATGGTTGAATATGAGCATATAGTTGATTGATTAGCCTATTGTTATTTTCCAGATTGTTTGATAAGGTGTTAGAATCGACCATGATATATTGTGACAATCAAAGTTGTTTGAAGATTTCTAAGAATCTAGTTTTTTCTTATGACAAGTTGAAGAAAATTGAGATCACGTATTACTATATCTAGGATGTTATCCAAAGAAGAGTTGTGAGAGTCGTATATATTTCTACTATTGAGCAGGTTTTTTATGATATGACAAAGCCATTATCTCAGATGAATTTTTCTTGCTTTGTGAGAAGTGTTACACAGTAATTTGTCACTGTCTCCCTGTCAGTCTCCCTACTGTGTCATGAATTCAAATTAATCATGCTCATGCTCTCTAATGCTGCCAAATGACCCACTTTGCCAAAGTTTTTCCATCATCGCGACTGTTATTAAAATAATCGCGCTGACTGGCGCTTCATAATACAACGAATGCGCTGCCAGCGCGGAAGCACACGTGTTTTCCGCGCTGGTCGAATTTCATGAACCAGCGCACCCTCTGTTTATATTGAGTCGCGCTGACATAACCTTCTCTGTTATTCAGATGCGATGTCAGCGCTCCAGTTCAGTTATACACCCGCGCTGATCCTGTTTGGGCGAGTTTGTTCTAACAGCTGGCCTTCCAGATGACTCCAGACCTGGTTGTTGGCCTTGTAAATGTCGCCCTCCCTTCTCTGGCATGTTTGTTTCGTCATTTGAACCACCTTCCTTGGAGATAAGCTCATCCTCCCACCATTCATGGAGACTCCTTCTCCTATTTAAGCCTCTACCATTGCCATGAGCAGCTAGTTTTGGATAGTGTGGAATTGATAGTGCTTAGAGTGCTGCTGCTAGTAGGTAGTTGGTGTGACAAGTGTGGATTTGCTAGAGAGCTTAAGGAAGGTTGGGAAGTATTGCTTGTGTGAGAGAGAGCTTTTGTCTTGGGAGATCTACCTTCAAGGGTGAATGCTTAAGAGACTTGCTGGCTGGACCCTCTAGAGAAGGATTCAACGTCAGAACTTTGGTTGTACTCTTCTCTGTTATTGATTAATAATAGATGAATACTATTATGGTTCCACTCTCATTTGTCTTTGTAATGGTTAATGTGAGTTATGTCCTTTCTAACTGATGTATAATTTCATTTATTAGATTTCACGCTTGTGTTTGTGTTCCTCTTTGTGTGTGCAGGTGTCTATCCACGAGGATTGTGGAGGATCATGACCGGCCAAAGCAAAGGAGCGAGAGCGGCATCTCTTCATCAAACAATAGCGTTGGAATCTAAGTAGGTGTTCATTGCCTATCTTTTATTTGCAATTAGGAACTTGCATAGTAGCATTGACTGATTGTTGCTAGACCCATTTTGGGCTAGTAGGGATCACCTCTATCCGTAGAGGGGATTTACCTCTCCAACAATTTGGCGACTCCGCTGGGGAGCTGGCCTCTGTCCCTTTTTTTCCATTCTTGTTTTGAGTTTGATTGTTACTCTCTTTTCAAAGATTGGGGATTAGTTCTCTGCTTTTAGACTTCCTAGTTCAGTCTGGGAGGTGCCTTAATTGTTTAAAGAGTTACTGCGTTGGTTTGGGAGTTTTTGGCTTGATTGTGCCTGTTTTTTAGCCTCAGCGTGGTTTAAAACAAAACAGTCGCGCTGACATCGCATAGTTGTTTCTTTGACTTTGTGGTCATTGTGCTTGTACGTTTAACAGTCGCGACGGTTCTGAAATCGAACCAGCGCGCTTAAGCCGTGTACTTCCACGCTGACAACGCTTTGTTGCTACGCGTGGTTTCTGGTCAGCGCTTTGTTGCTGTGTATCACCCGCGCTGATCCTGTAGAATTGAATTTTTTTCAATTTTGCCTCCTGAGCCTGTTGGTTTGACTATCCCCTGCTCTTTCCACCTGTTTTATGACTTGATTTCTATTGTCTGAATATTGGAGCACTTGCTTGTAAAGTGTTGTTGGGTGGATCTTGTTTTTGTGTCTTGTGACCTGGTGTTATCATCCCGATTTCGTTGGATTGGCTTTGTTTCATTACTCGTTCACAGAGATTCGTTACTACTTGCTTTTGCTTTTTCGGAAACCTTCCTCTTTGCTTGGTTGTTTGAGTGATTGTTATTGAACCAGTCTTCATATTGTTTCGATTACTTTTCACTACCCGGACACAGATTACAGTTGTTTGGGCTCAACCGGTTCTTTTCACATTTGTTGTGTGTTTCATTGAGTGATTTTATTTCTCTTTACTCGGTGTTGCTGTCTCTCAATTCATTTTAAGTGCATTGTGCCATTGGAAAAGAAATTGAACTAATATCTTTTGCATTCAATAGTTAATGGGAAAAAGAGCATTTCATTGATTTGTGTTCTCAAAAGAAAAGTTTCATTTCCTTGCCATTAGCTGCATTAGATTGTTTGATTGATTGTGTTCGTTTTGTTTGATTGAAAATTCTTGACCCTCTCATAGTTAGAATTCATCGAACGAAATGTTATTCTTTGGCATGTAGTTTGCATTTAGGCAATTGTGAGAGATCACACGGTAGGACCTGAAACCGAAACCTAATTCAAGATCAACCATAAAATAAACTGAATAAACCTAAAAACGAATTGGAACTTAACGCAAACATTTAGAGGTCTAGGCTAGAGACGTGTTCCGGCATCTTTAAACATAGTCACTATTGTTTCACATTACGGTTGGGTGATTCCTCCTTCTGTGACTCGATAGTGGTCTAACACGGATTGTGCTCCCACGTACCGTCGCGTATATAGGGAGACCCCACTAGGCTTTTATCCTTGATCCATAGGAGGCCGAGTCTGCTGCCTTGCGAACCGTAACGCACCGAACACAGCATTCGGTAAGATTGACTGCAGTACGGAAAGTCCTTGGTTCTCATACGATTGCCAAGGTGTATAAGCAGTTTTACGGAATGCTTGGTAAACCCTTTGCCTAGAGTCTCCAGAGTAGTCACTTTTGATCCTTTTCGGACTCCTTAAAAGAAAAGGTGCCAATGAGCGTCTTGTCACTTCGTGCTCATTAAACATTCGAAGGAGACTAGAGTAATCTTTTCATCCTTTTCTCGACTCTTGAAACATGAAAAGGTCAAGTTTAGTTCCTGTGTCTTAAAAATTTATTCGGCCACGTTAAACATCACCTGGTTAGATCTTGTGTGCGTTAGTTTGAGTAGGATCTTTTATCGTTAGATTCCTTTAGGTCTTGTTTGGGGTTTGTCATCCTGGCTGACCCGTCAACTCCCGTTCCAAGTGATCAAGCCTCTCCATCTTCCGCTACTCCTGAGGTACCAGTTGTAAGTGATACTCTTCCTGTTATCCCGAGTATCCAACCTATCAACTCTCGTGCCTCAGGCGACGAAGATTACGAAGACGATTGGAACCCTATCTGGGAGCCTGACGAGGACGATATTCCTGTTACCCCCCCTGGTGTTTCATCTCCAATGTCTACTTCCCACATGGATGAGACATCCCCTAGCGCAAGTGAGACACCTGTGGTGTCGAATGTTGACACTCCCATCCCAGCTACTTCTCCACTTCCTCCGCATTATCAGTCGTTGAGGGATAGAGTAGCTGCCAGGACTCCTGCTACGACCATGTGGGATCCTCATGTCACTCCCACCATGGGACCTTTTGTTTCACAACCCCATACTACACCTGTTACCTCAGTTCCCACGAATCCAACTGTTTGTGTAGCACACTCGACTCCGGTCGTTAGTGCCGTAACAGCGTCTTCATCTGTGAACACTGGTGCTGGTCCCCCTCATGATCAAGTGAGTAATGGCCAGCCGGAACTCTCACCTAGAGTCGTCCACCCTGCACAAAGTGCTCCACCCTCTTCTGGTCCTGTTCCAGGAGGGGGGCCATATGATGCCTATGGGCAAGCTGTTCAGGATCCGAACGCGCAAGGTCCACTCTTTTATTACGATTCTACTGGTCAATACCTCCAATACTCTCAAACCTTGCCTCTTGAACCCTTCGTTGAAGTTTCGGTACCGTTATCCATTGCTTGGGACTCTAGTACTCACTCTTTTCATGGGGGCCAAGCAATCCCTGCACAGCTTCAAGGACCGCCTAATCAAGGCCAGCCACCTTATGTGCAAGCCCCCCAAGGGCAGCCACTTTATGGCCAGTCTTACCCAGGACAATCTGGGGGCCCACAAGGACAACCCTATCAGGGACAACCTTCGGCTGCTGGTGGTCCGTCGTTTACCTATCAGAGTCAACCTTCTGGTTATCCGGGGCAACCTGGTACCCAGCAAGGTTACCCGTCTGGACAACCAGGACAGCCTTACATCCAACAAGGCCAACCTGGTCTCCAGTAGGGTTATCCCTCTGGACAAGCTGGACAAACATCTATTCTGCAAGCTCAACCGGCAGTCCAGCAGGGGTATCCTTCTGGGCAAGGGGGGCAGCCTTACGTACAGCAGGGCCAACCCAGTGCTCAGTCTAGTCATCCTTCTGGGCAAGGGGGGCAACCCTACGTACAGCAGGGCCAACCCACTGCTCAGTCTATGCATCCTTCCAGGCAAATGGGCCAGCTTTCTACGCAGCAAGGCCAACCCACTACCTGTCTTAATCATCCTTCTGAACAGGCTGGCCAACCTCAAGGTCAACCGGCCGTCCAGCCTGCTCGACCATCTGTTCCGCAAGGACAACCCTTGGTTGCTCAAGGACAACCTGACACCCAGCAAGCACATCTTTCTAGGCAAACAGGTCCATCCCAAACCCAACCAGGCCAACCTTCCGGCCAGATGGTCCAAGCCCAACCTGTTCAAGGACATTTTTCTGGGCCCCAAACTCAAATGGGTTATCAAATGCAAGGTGGGCCGCGTCCCCAACCTTCTTACCAAGCGCAACCTTCTTATCAGGCTCAGTATGGAGCTCAGCAAATGTATGGCTACCAGCAACCCTAGGGGCAAACTCAGTTTACCCCTTATCAAAATTATCAACAGATGCAGGTCACTCCTTACCAGAATTATCAGTACGCTGCACCTGTGGGTCAAGTTGCTAATCCATGGGGTGCTGGGGGGCAGACCCAGGGTCAACTATCTGCATATGGACAGAACCCATATGGACAAAATCCGTATGGACAGAATACATATGTAAAGAACCCCTACGGGCAAAGTCCTTATTGGCCAGGCCCCTTCGGGCCGGGCCCATCCGGACAAAGTCCATGGGGGCAACCACCACCTGGTTGGAACCCTGGTACGACCTCTCTTCCACAGCCACAAATGTCCTTTAACCCTCAATTGCCTTTCTTAGCGACGTTGGAACTTCCGGATGTGTCCAAGTTAACGAATGATCCCATTCTTCATAATCCGTATTGGCCACCAGTTCCGACTAAAATACCCGGTGATTGCCCAAAATTTGATGGCAAAGCTGGTGAAGACCCTCAAGCCCATGTCATGACCTATCACCTTTGGTGTTCATCAAATTCATGGCTTGATGACTCTATCTGGCTTCGCCTCTTTCAAAGAACTCTCACCGGCTCAGCCGCTAAGTGGTATATTGAGCTGAATCGCGGCACGTTTCAAGATTTCAACTCGCTGGCCATGGCATTCCTAACTCATTTTCAGTTACCCATTCGGTACGAGACAGGGACACATCTCCTTACGTCTCTCAAACAGGACACGGCTACGCATATATCTGATCATATACATGAATGGAGAAGGCGTCATCGCTTGATCAAATTCTGGATTCCTGATCAACTCCTGACCGATTGGTTCACGACCTCCTTTGTCCCTGTGATCGCGCGAGACATCGCCATGGGAGCCTGTGTAACTGAAGAGCAAGTTATCGCGCGTGCTCAGTACCTTGACTTAGTATACTCTCAGTCGGGTACTTTATATGATTATTTGCCAGACGCCCCGAGGCCTGGACAGTCCAAGGCCCCGCCAAAACCATCGGTTGACGGAGTCATTGGCTCTGTAAACTCGTCATCAAAGAAATCGGCCGTGAACCTTGGGAAGCAAAAACAGAACGCTTCTAATGGAAATGCTTCTCAGGGCCAATTTAATTCTGGAAGTACCTCTGAGGTAAACGCCGTTCAGTCCACCGCGGCGGATAAATCCTCAAAAGGGAAAAAGAAAGGGAAAGCTAAGGATAAATCCGGACAGCCCAAGCAGGATTCCCCTAAGCCTCCTCCCGAGGAAGGAGCCAAAGGAAAACCTAAATATCCTTGTCTTATCTGTGATGAGGATCACTACACTAAGGACTGCCCAAGGCGGTCCGAAGTTAGTTGATTATTGAAAGGTGCTCCTGGGACTCCTGCCGTGCTTAAAGAACCTTTCCCTTCCCAGCAAACTCAAATGGTAGCAGACCCATCTCAACCCTCTTCCTCGTTTGGCTCTCAAGTGTTCATGGCTGGAACGATTCCCATCCATGTTTCTACTTGAGCAAAAGAATATCCATCTCATGCCGGGAAAGAGCCGGAGGTCCCCTCCAGTGCTCCTCCATCCAGTTCTGGTCCTCTCCACATCGAAAGGCCCAGCACTGAGACGATTCCCCGACCCCCTCCGAAAGGTGTACTCCGGAAGTCGTCTTACAACCCTAATGCTCGTGCTGCCCAACATTATAGCATTGTTGAGGACTTAGCTCAGGCTTCGTCTACTATGTCCGCTTTAGAAGTCCTCCAGAGCCGCCCCTCCCAGAGGAAGTCCTTGCTATCGGCTATCGGTGGCATAGACCCGGCGGATTCAGATTTGATTTCTTTTGATCTCGAGGGTTTTACACGGAGACTGCCTCACCAAGTCGCTTTCCTTATACAGGTCATCATCAATGGCAAAATGATTCATCATACAGTCATTGATGAAGGTGCCTCAACTTGCATCATGTCTGTTGCTTGCTGGAAGGCTATTGGTTCTCCTACGTTGAGTCAGTCTCCTACGACGCTAGAAGCCTTTGATGGAAGAGAGTCCCGTCCTTACGGTATCCTCCAACGCTTGCCCATCTCTTTGGAAGGGAAGACGGTAGAAGTGGAGGTTGAAGTTGTCGACGCCAATCTTACCTACAACCTCCTCCTCAGACGTAGCTGGACGTATGCCATGCAAGCCGTGGCTTCCTCCCTTTTCCGTGTCATTCGTTTCCCTCACCAAGGGAAGATTGTCACGGTGGACCAGCTCTCCTTCTTCGCCTCTTCTTCTGAAGGTAATGTGCCATTTGTGGAGCATACCTCTAAGTCATTCGAGAGCGTGGGTGCCGGACTTTTCAAAGATCTCGCTTTAATGGGAGTCTTTCCCCTCCCACCTCCGAATCTCGCCCCTATCAACATGATCTCTGTACGTTTTGATCCGTGGGTCCTCCCTCCCGCTAATCAGATAGACTCATGGGGTGATATGATGCCGTTGAGTCCTGCCGAGCTCAACTACGTCGAAATAGTCGCTGCATCGGCTCCCCCTGCTGAACCTACTCTTCCGGGCAGTGTTCCCGATTCATATGTTCATTTCCCTTGGCTTGGAGTTGAGGCTACGTCGGATCCATTAAAGGAAATGTTTCCTTTTGATGAAGCCATCATAGAGACCATGTCTCTCGAAGAGCTCCCTTGGTCAGATCATCACCACCGCTCTTCGTTTCTCCCTCCCCATCCGGAAATGATCGCATGTCTCGAGCGGTTTGCTTCGTGTGTCCCATCCCCGCCCCTTCAAACACCTATTCAGCTTTATCATGTGTCTTCTGAGGGAAATATGGGAAACATAACGCAAACCCAACCTATCGACATCTCTATGAAACTGGGGATTGTCGAGCACATTCATATTGGAGTCACTTGCACTCCAGAGGAAGTTCAACTCTACACTGACTTATTTCGCGAATTTCGTGATGTCTTTGCTTGGTCCTATGAAGAAATGCTTGGCATCGACCCTAGTATAGTGGTGCACGAAATACCTACGTATCCAGGTGCTAAGCCTGTTCGTCAGCGCTTACGCCCTGTGCACCCCCGAAAGGCAGCAGCTATCAAAGCAGAAGTCGAAAAGCTGCTCAGGGCTGGTTTCATTTACCCCATTCCACTGACGGATTGGGTTTCTAATATAGTCCCTGTGAACAAAAAGAAGGGCACTATCCGAGTCTGTGTTGATTACCGCGATATCAATCGTGCCTGTCCTAAGGATAACTTCCCTACACCGTTCATCGATCAGCTTATCGATGAGTGTGCAGGAAGTGAAATTTACTCGTTTATGGACGGCTTCTCTGGATATAACCAGATCAACATCGCCCCCGCTGATCAACATAAGACGGCTTTTATCTGTCCTTGGGGCACTTTTGCCTATAAGAAGCTCCCTTTCGGTCTAAAGAATGCCGGCGCTACGTTTCAACGTGCAATGTCTTATGCCTTTCATGATATTCATCACATTGTGCAGCCGTACCTGGATGACCTCCCAGCTCATTCAGTCAGGCGTCAGGACCATCCCTCTCACCTTCGCGAAAATTTTCTCCGCTGTCGACACTATCATGTGTCTTCTGTGTAGAATCAGGTCGACTACTCGGGTTTATCGTCTCCCGAGAAGGCATCCGTCTGGATCCCCTCAAAGTTGAGGCCATCCTGAATCTTCCTCCCCCTGCCTCTTTGCAATAGTTGCAGAGCTTGCAGGGCAAAGCGAATTTTCTTAGACGATTCATTCCGAATTATGCCGAGGTGGCTAAGGGTTTCACACGGTTATTGAAGCGAGACACACCCTTTCATTGGGATGCTATCGCTCAGGAGTCTTTCGAGCGACTCAAGGGCCTCCTTGTCTCGGCTCCGTTATTAAGACCTCTGAACTACCACCGTGATTACACTCTCTATCTGGCTGCCTCCGATACCACTATCGGCATGGTTCTAGTGTAGGATGATGATGACGACAATGAGCACGTTATCTATTACCTTAGCCGCAACCTTTTGGATATGGAAACTCGCTATGCTTATGTTGAGAAGTTGGCATTGGCTGCTGTCTGCGCCGTCCAACGTTTCCGACATTATATCCTGTTGCGCGCCACGACCGTGATTTCTGACTGCAACCCCATGACATACATTTTGTCGTGCCAGTTGCTGGGGGGCAAATACTCGAAGTGGATCGTAATCCTCCAAGAGTTTGACTTGGAATTTATTGCTGCCAAGTGTAAGAAGTCTCTGGTCTTTGCTGAATTTCTCTGTTCTTTGTCGTATCCTTCTGCACCATCTCTTTCAGAAGAGCATATCCCGGACGAAACATTGTTTCTAATCAGCACCCTCGACCCTTGGTATGGGGACATCATAGTATATTTGCAGACGTCTTCCTTCCATCCCAATGTATCGAAAGATGCTCGACGGAGGATTCGTCATCAATCCCAACCCTATCGCATTATTGGCGATACCCTGTACCGCCTCGGCGCGGATTCTGTTCTCCACCGATGTTTGACTCTCGAGGAGGCTGAGCGGGTGTTGAATGACTGCCACTCCGGTGCTTGTGGTGGCCACATGTCCGGATATGCCACCGCCCAGAAAATCCTCCGTGCTGGTTATTTCTGGCCTTCCATCTTCAAGGATTGCATCCTTGCCGTCTGTTCATGCCATGAATGCCAGATCTACCACCAGAAAATGCATGCGCCTCCTGCACCACTGCACCCTGTTGTTACCGTAGGTCCTTTTGCCAAATGGGGCATCGATTATACATCCTGTAACCCTCATTCGGCCGGGGGGCATGGGTATATCATCGTTGCCGTGGATTATTTCACCAAATGGGCCAAAGCGATGCCTACATTGAATGAAGACGGTCACACAGCGGCGCAGTTTTTGTTTAATCATGTCATTACTCGGTTTGGAGTCCCTCAGGCTATCGTCACGGATCACGGAAAGCATTTCCATAATCACATGATGACGGAACTAACGACCCAACTAGGCTTGCATCAAGATAGTTCGACGTCGTACTACCCTCAATCCAATGGCCAAGTTGAAGCCATGAACAAAGTCTTGATCACAATGCTCCAACGTACCGTTGGTACACACAAGTCTAATTAGCATCTGACGTTGTTCCCCGCCTTGTGGGCCTATCGAACCTCTGTGAAGGACGCCACCGGTTTCACCCCTTTTCATCTCGTTTATGGACTGGAGGCCACCCTTCCTGTTGAGTGTGAGATTCCTTCGTTAAAGTTAGCTGTCGAGTTGCTTCCCAACACCACTCCGGTGGAGGAACGGCTTCTTTATTTAGAACGGCTAGACGAGACCCATCGCTTAGATTCTCTAGCTATCGAAGCACAGAAGAAGAGAGTCAAGGCTCACTTCGACAATACCATTCAACCTCGTTCCTTTGTTGAGGGAGATCTAGTACTGCTCTATGATCAAGCTAAGGATAAGCTAGGGGCAGGCAAACTCGAATCCATGTGGCTAGGCCCCTATATTGTGAAGAGAGTTTTGCAAAAGGGGGCATATGAGCTGATCGACTATGAAGGAAATCCTCTCGACAAGCCCCGTAACGGGCTTTATTTGAAAAAATACTATGCATGATTTCGCGCACCTAGTTTGTACATACGTGTGTTTTTAGCAAGTGTGTTATGTGTGTATGATTTCACGTTTTGCTTTGGTGTGAAGGCGTGTTTGCCTCTTATTGTGTTTTCTGCTTCTTGTGCAGATGTCTAGTGCACCTTATGTTGGTTTCGCTGATGGTGCCTGCCGTAGCACTTGCAATTTGTCTTCTGCAGCGTGGGCGATCTATGATCCTCACGGAGAGTTGCTAGATCTTCAAGGTGTGTGCTTGGGTCGTACCACTAACAATGTTGCCGAATACAGTGCTGTAATTGAGTTATTAGCCGAAGCAGTTGATCTCGGCATTCATGCATTGGTGGTGAACCTGGACTCCCAACTTGTTGTCCATCAACTCAACGGGCGATATTCCGTCAGAGACCAACGCATTCTAAGGTTGTATTTACGTGTAAGATTGTTAGAAAGGAATTTTGATTACATCACATATCAACATATTCCGAGACGATTAAACACATTAACTGATGCATTGGCAAACCATGTATTAGACAGACATTTGCGTAACAGATAAACATTATACAAGAAGACATAGAAAACATAATAAGACCATAGGATAAGCATGTGTATATATAAAATCCTTTTCCAAGCATAGTTTGCATGTGTGTTGTCATGTGTGCTTTTAAGCTTGCATAAAAAATTAAAATATGTGGGTCGTATGTTATGCAACTGATACATTAGATTACATTTGTGTTAGACATTTGCATAGCATATAAAAACATCATCATATGTAAAAGATCCATCCAAAATCAGTATATATATATATCGTGTGGCGCACCAAGGCGCTCAAAAATAAGTGTGTATGTCTAGATAAGGTCGGTGTCCTCAGTACATCTGAGACACATGTCTCTCAAAAAACATCAGTGGGAAATAAGACCTAGATGTCTACTGTGGTGGGTTATGCTCTCTGTAGCATACAACTGCCCGTGCCACCCGCCTCAAAAGGCGGTGCATCCTGGGTTCAACCCCCACCGTGTGGATCTGAGATGCTATGGGGACCTCCTCTATCCCCTGGTAATCTGGAACCCCCGCCAGTAAGCCCTCGAGGTTTTGTATCACATTCTTCGTCGTATTGACTCCTGGAGGAGCCAGGGCCAGGACTCCAGTGCCTTGTGCCTCTCTCCATGCCTCTAGGGCCAGACCGAGGGGTCTAGTTGGTCCTACATCTGCATACCATAGCATTCATCGTAAAGACATGTACATGAAAAATTAAAAATCACTACAAAAAATAAAAAATTAAAAAGAGATCAAGTGGCTTACCACCATCGTCCCAATGCTCTCCCGCAGGTAGTGGCATGTCTGGATCTCCACGGAAGTCTATGCCAGCATATGGCCAGTCCTCTACAAAAATAACCTGCCGATCCAGCCACTCTCGGAAATATACTCCCCATGCCACTGGTCGGCTGCCACCTCCTCGCGGCATGACATGGCCCCATCGACTAGCCCTCGTCTCTCGGGGACCTCTGGGTGGATCTACGACCATGTCCTGTCGCTGTAACGCCGGTACCCGCTCCAGCATGAGCGGGACTAAAATGGACCCATAGCCAAACTGCTTCGACTCACCACGTCGGCAGTTGCTCAGCTGTCTCTTCATACTGATTGTTACTGCTGCTGCCCAGTTGAATACCGTGGGATTCAAACACTCGAGAGCTAATAAGAGATTGGTCTTCGAAGCCTCGTGATTGGCCAAAGAACCCGCTGCCCGGGTCACCAGGAAGAGTATGGTTCGAAGGACGATGTCCTCCACCGTGGGAATACCTACCTTCCCACTCCGCGTTTTGCGTGCCTGTGGGCACACCCGAGCCATCAGTGTATCTAGGGTTTCACCACTGGGTCGCTGCCCCTCCAGAATGGGCATCTCACCTCGACGTGATAACCCGGTCAAAAAATAGATATCCGTGTGATCAAACTCGATATCACGGCCTTGAATCGTAAACTTTCCATCAACAGGATTCCAGGCTCTGATTAGGAACTCGAGGAGATCGGGCTGTGCTCGCAGGCGCGAAGTGAGGAAGAATTTGAGTAACCCGCATGCCCGCATTGCATTACGGCACCCAGCATCGGCAAATGCCGCTATATCCTCATTATCGTGAGCTCTCTCTTGCCAAACAAATGCCATTTTGTCCTGCATGACCACAAAAAATCATTAGAACCCTGACCGTTGAAATTTATACGTTCAAAATGTTAAAAATTTAGTTTCGCGGCGTCAGCGCGACTGTTTTTAAAACAGTCGCGCTGATCATGGTGCCCTTTGTTTTTTCCTTGGGTCAGCGCGGAAGCACACATGTTTTCCGTGCTGATCCGGGGGGGGGGGGGGGTATGTGTAAAATTATTCGATCAGCGCGGACCCGATGAGGAAATCCACGCTGACCGAGAGCGAATTGAAGTTCACAAAATTCGCCCAAACCACCACTTCCCACCGTGGAAATGCGGCTAAAATGACTCAAAATAAAGCGCAGGAGAAGGAGAACCTACCTGGAACAGATTGCAGGGTGGTTGATGTCCGCACGGGATGGAATTCGCTCCGTCAACCTTGCAGCTCCACAACGTCCTCCACGACTCAAAATGGTAACAATGGTAAAAAACCTCCTTTTACCCCCTATTTATGGTAAAATTTTATAATTAATTATCATTTTTCATAAATGTGGGTTTTTTGTCATGTTTTTTACCATGTGCTTAGTGCCAATGTCATTTTACAACGTTTTTATGCATGTGGTACATATTATCTCGAACAGGTTTACGCGTGCGGTGTTTCTTGTGCAGATTCTCATACCGGTGGGGTCACGACGGTTCTACACACACTTGGTCCCGCAACGTCGTGTTTAAGCTCTTTTTCAACAAAAGATGGCTGAGCCCCCCTCTCAACTCATTAAAAAGAACGAGAGGCGGTCGCCTTTAAAGCTCTTTTTTTGACCGTTTAAACTAAAAAGATTGCCGGGTGTTTGTTGTTTCGCACTCGTTATTGGCTCCAAAACGACGTACTTCTGACCGCTTTTTTACTTTTTCGGGTCAAAGTCACTACTTACGAAAAGTACTCCTCGATCATACTGGTCGGGCGGTTCTTTCGAGCATTGTTTTATACTTTTTCGGGCTCGAGAGACACAACTTTACAAAAAAGGACCCCCTGGAGTTTTCTTTTCCGCTGTCTTTTCAGACTCTCTAAACAGGAAAAGACGCCGAGTTCTTCCTTTGTTAGACTCATTAAAACTTAATGACATCGGACACCGTCAAAATGACACCCTCCAAGCATATGCTATCCCCGTCAAGCTTGTCACCCAAAAATAATCGGGGTACCTGCCAGACATGGTGGGGAAAATGGAACTGTAATAATTGTCGTGTCGGCAGTATGTCGCTCTTGAACATGGTACTAGTCTGCATTCGTTTCTGGGTGGGGATTTCTCATCTTGTTTTACACTAGCCTCCGTGGGTTTGGGTTATCCTATTTGACCTCTCATCTGCTCATTGCCTTGTCACCATGACCTCTGCTCATTTGACGTCAGATACTGCCAAATCCACTGTCGTGCCGCCGATATGTTCAAGAGAAGTTGACCTCTGCAAACTTACAACCTCCCTCTGATACCTCACACAAAATATCATATCCTTCTCTGTCTCGTGTCGATGATGTGGGAAACATTATGGCCCACCTTCGATCAAGGTTACCTCCTGTCGACTTCAGCTCATTATCCAGGAAGGTGACTTAGAGACTCCCTTCAGGTGCCTTAGAGCCTGCATGCCTCAATGGCAGGTTCTTCGTGTTCGACGTGAGGTTTTCATCATTGGCCTCCGATCGAATGATTCTGCGGGTGTTCGACACCACCCCATTGATTCACACGCCGCAGATTGTACCTATAAGTACCTTGAGGACCATTGTCATTATTGGTGGTACCTCTCGCGTCTGTTAACAGTTTTCATTATTGGCTGGTAATCAGATGATGTTTATGCATGTTCGACTTCAGCTCATGTATTCCCATGCTTGGACTTGTACTTTGTTCAGGTCGGGACGGAGTGCAAGACCCTGGATTTTTGTCTGTTGCAATCCAGGTTGCGATTTTGTGGATTATTATTACATGACTCATTGATGGATGGCTGCGCCCATACCTAAGTCTTTTGGGATGGCTGCGACCATACCTTATTATCATCATGGTCTCTTCAGCTGGGTGGCCGCGTCCATACCACAGACCTTCTTCGTATGTCTTTTGGATGGCTGCGCCCATGGCTAGACTACATGTAATAGAGATATCAGTTGTACATACATGCAGATTCTTCCTGGTGGTGTTCTAGTTCGGCGAGTTTTGTAAAGCATTTCACCCCTCCCACTCTCTCGGGCTTCATGCTTTAGGGGGCATCTGTTACACAGTAATTTGTCACTGTCTCCCTGTCAGTCTCCCTACTGTGTCATGAATTCAAATTAATCATGCTCATGCTATCTAATGCTGCCAAATGAACCACTTTGCCAAAGTTTTTCCATCATCGCGACTGTTATTAAAATAACCGCGCTGACTGGTGCTTCATAATACAACCAATGCGCTGCCAGCACAGAAGAACACGTGTTTTCCGCGCTGGTCGAATTTCATGAACCAGCGCACCCTCTGTTTATATTGAGTTGCGCTGACATAACCTTCTCTGTTATTCAGATGCGATGTCAGTGCTCCAGTTCAGTTATACACCCGCGCTGATCCTGTTTGGGCGAGTTTGTTCTAACAGCCGGCCTTCCAGATGACTCCAGACCTGGTTGTTGGCCTTGTAAATGTCACCCTCCCTTCTCTGGCATGTTTGTTTCGTCATTTGAACCACCTTCCTTGGAGATAAGCTCATCCTCCCACCATTCATGGAGACTCCTTCTCCTATTTAAGCCTCTACCATTGCCATGAGTAGCTAGTTTTGGATAGTGTGGAATTGATAGTGCTTAGAGTGCTGCTGCTAGTAGGTAGTTGGTGTGACAAGTGTGGATTTGCTAGAGAGCTTAAGGAAGGTTGGGAAGTATTGCTTGTGTGAGAGAGAGTTTTTGTCTTGGGAGATCTACCTCCAAGGGTGAATGCTTAAGAGACTTGCTGGCTGGACCCTCTAGAGAAGGATTCAACGTCAGAACTTTGGTTGTACTCTTCTCTGTTATTGATTAATAATAGATGACTACTATTATGGTTCCACTCTCATTTGTCTTTGTAATGGTTAATGTGAGTTATGTCCTTTCTGACTGATGTATAATTGCATTTATTAGATTTCACACTTGTGTTTGTATTCCTCTTTGTGTGTGCAGGTGTCTATCCACGAGGATTGTGGAGGATCGTGACCGGACAAAGCAAAGGAGCGAGAGCGACATCTCTTCATCAAACAATAGCGTTGGAATCCAAGTAGGTGTTCATTGCCTATCTTTTATTTGCAATTAGGAACTTGCATAGTAGCATTGACTGATTGTTTCTAGACCCATTCTGGGCTAGTAGGGATCGCCTCTATCCGTAGAGGGGATTTACCTCTCCAACAAGAAGCCTGGAGTGGTTAAGAATCCCTCTTGAAGAGAGAGAGCATTGATTGTATACCATCATGAGAATGACAATATTCCTTGGGATTGGCTGAGAAACCATGATTTATGGTTGGGAAGATTGTCCTGGTTACTCCCTTGGGTCATTGAGTTTGACTGAGAAACCATTATGGTTGGGGAGGTTAGTTTTGAGGCTTGGAGTGATCCCTTAGGTCATTGTGTTTGACCAAGAGACCAGTGGTCTTGGTTGGGGAGATTGAGGTTGAATACTCTCTCCTGGGTCATTGGGTTTGATTGAGAGACCAATGGGCATGGTTGGATAGATTGCATTTTAGTACTCTCTCAGGTAATTGTGCTTGATCGAGAAACCATTTCTTATGGTTGGAGAGTTTGGACTCATGAACAATATTGATTGATCCCATGGTCAGTTGGGTTGGGTTTTAACCTTGTTTCCACTGGTTTTGGCTTATGGG
Organism: Pinus tabuliformis; assembly: GCA_031772625.1. NCBI lineage: Eukaryota > Viridiplantae > Streptophyta > Pinopsida > Pinales > Pinaceae > Pinus > Pinus tabuliformis. The sequence continues at coordinate 824,496,928 of CM062813.1, forward strand.
ATGAGCTTGATGCTATCGACCTTTCCTTATGAAGAAATTTGAGAAATTTGTACATTTGATGGAGTTAATGAAAAGTACCTCGCTAGATAAGAGGAATTGTTGGAAAATTGTAGATTTGGTCAATATTTTCATCATCAAAATGAAAGGAGAAAATTATTGATCTCCTTCTCACCATGTCGGCCCTAGATTAATAGGTCAGCCCCACCTCATGAAGGGGTTTGAACCTTGGTAAAAACCCCTCCTATTTGTAGGTTTTAACCTTGTATAGAAATTACTTGCAAATGAATTATTAAAAAACATAAAATATACAATGGTGAGAAACACAAAACAAATACATAGAGATTTTCCCCTAGATCCCAAAATAGGGACTACTAGATCGATTTTTCATTATATTCTTTTCAATGTCACAATACATATAAATACATGTCGAAGCATTCATATAACCCCAATCCATTAACCCTAGATTAGAACATAAATGTAGTTCCATTGACTGGATCTACAAAATACCATGGGCATAAAACCACTATGCCCAAAACCATGTGCAAAACCCATGCACCAAATCATAGGTAGGTCCACCCACTTAATATAGGGTCCAAAACAAAAAATTTGGGGCGTGTGCCCCAGACCCCGTGCAGGGGGGCTACCGCCCGCCTGTGACCTCTTGCTGCGCTTGACACAATGAAGGGAGGAATGACCTCCCCCCTTCTAACACCCCGGCTTCGTGCGTGGGGCTAGTCATGGAAAGAGTATAACAAACACCCAACACTATTAGACATGTATATATATTGGGAATTTTACCCTCCTCATTCATCATCACAATCACATCAATTCAATTTTGTTCTAGAAGGTTTTTTCTCACACATGTGAAGGAGAAAGATGGATGATTTGATCAATGAAGTTAAATTTATATTCTCTGTGTTGGCCAACATTGACTTGCATTATTCTACTAAGGTTTGACCAAATCTTTATTTGAGGTTGGAGGTTGAATTTTCTCTGTATGATTTTCCAACTGCTGACCGAATCTAAGAAGTTATTTATGGGCCTTGACTAAGGTTTTACCATAGGTCTAACTCTGTGGTTTGATCAAGTATCCCTATGAAATTACAAGACCAAATTTTGGCCCTTTAACTAGGAGTTGCAGGCTGAAATTGCCCCCCTTGATGAAACTTGACTATGAGAAGAAAGTTGACTTTTCTCTCTCCTTTGACTTGGTCTAACTTGGCATTAAATTGTGGTCAAAGTTATGATATTTAATTGGATGAATTAGATGCACAAATTGGTTGAATTGGATAATTCCTCATAAGGAAAGGTTGCTAGGTTTTTCCCCTTGGAGTGGGGTTTTCCCAAGGTAATTTTGATGTCTCTTGTTTCATTGTGATCTCTATTGCTCTACTGTACTTAATGGTTGAAACTTTCTAAGTATAATTTCTTGATTATTTGAATGCTCTAAGAATTTAATTTTTATCATTTGAAGTAGTTATGAGATAAAAATTTGTTTTGGCCTACCTTGTAACTAGAAAATCAATAGCATGGAGTCATCAAGTTGTGGAATGGACCACCTGGAGAGGTGACAAGGTGGAAAGTGTACTAGTATCCTAGCTTCAGGGTGGAATGTTAGGTCTAAGGTGATATGGTTAACGAATGATTGGGGCCAGGTCAATCTCTCCGATTTAAGTTTAAGGGGGGCATAAAGTTGATTGAGTCAAGTTCACCTAAACCAACCTAACATTAGTGTGTGAAATACTGATCATCAATGAAGTGTTGTGGCATTTATTAGGTGGTGAAGAGTTGATAACGAAAATGTGGAGCAATCTATTGATGATGATATGGGTTTCTAAGAAGGCCTCAAATTTTAAATTTAACTTACGTATCAAATGGAAATTTGATGATGGTCATTTTCTTTTCATGTTTGTCACTTTACACTTTATGTAGATTCATGAGTATCAAATATTTTTGTATTGTTATATGCAATTTTTTTTATAAAAATTAAGAGATAGGGTTGAAGGTAGTTATCCTTACAGAAATCATAATAACTCACTATTTTGGCTCTATAATGCCAAAACATTGTTTATAAAATGTATGCCAATGATGTCCAACTAGAGAATGCAACTAATCTAATCCTTCCTTGTATTCCTTTTTTTATTTCTCATTTCCATCCAATCGATCAAGGAATGGTGATAAGAAATAGGCACTAAAACAAAGTATATTGCTTAATATGACATTTGTTTAAACCACTCATTAAAATTTATAGAAAACAATTTAAAAACTTAAACATCAAATTTACAGTTTCAATTTATTTTTACTTGTTGCTTTTGACGTTTCAAATTTTTCCATAGTCATCAAATACTTTTGAAAAGGACAAAAACGTTTTGTAGAATGTAAAATTTCAAGACTGCCTAAGGCACACTAATTTATGGTCCATGAGAATGGTGTGATTTCCATGCCCATTCTCATGATTATCCATGATTCCTTGTCTATATTGGGGATGCAGAGGTATAGTTCATGCTCATCATGCAAAATTCCATTCACCAATGATTAGTATTTTTCATTGTGGATAATGTTTTCCATAAAGTGATGGGAAGCCAAATCCAAAACATCAACACACATTACAACACCCATGTATATCACTTTCAAAATGGATTTGATTTCATCAAGTAGTAGAGTAGCTCGTGATAGGATATCATGAACAAAGGAATTTCATGTGGAGATAAGCACACAGAGTGTAGGAGAATCACATAGATAGAAAATGAATGATCTCTTTCACTATTGCCTAGTTCTTTCAGCTTCATATATTTTTCAAGTCTGTTGGCCTTAACAAATCCTTGAACAGAGTGTGGTGGCATATCATTAAGCATTACATGGGTGTGCTAAAATATTCGAGAAGTATTTATGTGACCTTCCTCCACCAGAGAATAGATTTCTTGGACCAACAATGATTTCTAGAATTTGACATGTTTGGTAACCTATTATAACCACCTCCTCTCATATCTACCCACTTTAACCAACTTGCCCAAGATAAACATGAGCTAAGGGGCTACTATGATAAGACTCAACCTCCTATATCACCTTAAGGAAATGGGGTTGACAACATAAGACCTTACTGACTTCTCTTAGGTGCTACAAGACCTCTAGGAGTAGTCGAACCCCTCCAAGTGTCTAGTCCCTAAGTTAACTTTCATTTCATTGACCTAGAGCCTCAGTTGCTCCCTTGCCAAGGCCCCAAAGCCATTGTAAGCCTCGAGTCACTCCCATAGGCTTGATTCCTAGAAAATGTGGAATTTTCCTGTATTTTTTATGCTAGTGACCACAAATTCAGAGCCACTTTTTCAGGGCTAGGACTCAGGCCTCTACCTAGAACTCAGTGAAACTCCCAAAAATGATAAATAACATAGAGATAAATGTTCTAAACCAAAACTTGAATAAGGAATTGACCTAACCATTCTATTGTCTCTGCTACAACACCCTCCAAAATTTTGGCCTACGCTCAATTTCAAAGCCTTCCTTGGTCTTGTACATTGTCGTCACAAACATTGAAACTCATTCCATGTGTTTTCTTGAAGTGTTTTGGTCCCTTTTGCAATATAGGAAAAATGTCATCTTTTCACATGTTAGTTGTTGCATCATGTATATAAGCCTATTCTAGTGGTTTCAAGAGGTCATATTTGTGTAAATGAGTTGTTCTAACCATGTAAACATTCGTCGCACTCATTTCCAAAGTTTTAAGCACTGTCACACAAGTGTCGTCACGGTCATCGCAAAGTGTATCTTAAGTGTCGCACTTGTCGTAAGTTGTCGTAAAGCTGTCACACTGAGGGAAATTCATTTTTCATGTGTCATGGATGATCTATTTTTTTTTGTCATCAATAATTCTAGGTGTGTTATGACAGCCGAATTATCATCTATCTCACCGATCCCGCACTTAGCCTTTTCTGGAAAAGCTTCCCGACCAAGCAACCTTGCTTCACCCATCCTCCCTGAACTGTGCATTGCACAATATCAGTCCTCTAGCTGCGAACTTTCCTCTTAGCACTCCGAAATTCATAGTTCCTGCCTCCCATGACTACTGCAATGCGCATTTTCAATGCTCAAACTCTGACCTTGGCTCCCATAATTGCATAATTCCTCCTCCCAACCTGGCCCCAACTGTGCATTGTGCAGTCACTAGACTCATGCTCATCCCCTAAGCCCCTAAGCTATGTAATGTCATAATGGCCTAGTTTCCCCTGTCTCCCAAAACTGTGCATGTGCTCACCCAGTGCTCATCCCCTCAGCCTGCCACACTGATCTCTAGAATTGCGCAGTTTTCTCACTCAGCCCATCCTAAATTGCACATTGCACAATATCAAGGCTCAAGGCTCCCCCTTGAATTCTTGAAATACACAACTTGACATTCACTAACCCCTTTCACAACTTTCCATCTGGTTCCAGCTTAGTCAATCGATCAATATACACAATCTTAGACTATGGGGGTTTTCGGACTGATGTCATCTCGTCATGAGTGAATTGCAGAAAAAGGTACCTTATCATGCCATGGTGAGATGAGGAATAAGGAGATGAAGGAGCGAAAGATGCTGAAATAAATTCTTGTAGCTGAGAATGCAAGCAGATCAATCAAGAGAAAGAAAAGGCACACCAAAACATGCAGAGGTGAAAAGAAAAGCATTCTCAAGCAGACCCTCAACACACAGTAGCAGCAGTGGCTTGACATTGCCACATCAACAAGCAGTCTACGTCACCGGTGTCATGTCATGTCATATCATGAGTTGTCACATGCCACACCATTGTTTTTAATGATGTAAATTATGTTTCGAAAATGTATTGTAAAGTGGAAGTCTAAAGGACATGTGTGGAATATGAAGAGTCATATAAATTTGGAAAGTCATAGGAATTCAAACAGTCATGAGGGTATATGAAGACTCATAACAAAGGTGAAGCATCAATTCCTCATTGTTATATATACACCCTCATTGTAAGAGAAAAGGACTTTTCACCTTGGATTCTCCCACAATGCTGTAGAGAGATAAGATAGTTCTTTTGAGGAGCAAGGAGTGGCTCCAACACTCCACTATTGGAGCTAGTGGTGTTCATTGTATACATGTGTCTTGGAAATTTTACTTAATATAAGAAGCCTTATGGGCCAACACGTTCTTCATGCATGGATTATGGATATTTGTAAGACTATTATGTGAATGTTTGTAATTCATGTTTGCTTTCATATGTGCTAAAGTAGTTGAACTATTTTAGTTATTTTGGTACTTATCATATTGAGAATGTGTTGTAATTGCTATTATCATTATCACATCCTCGTGGACTATTCTACTAGATATTAGACAAATCTTCCTTGTTACATTGGTTGTAATGACCATCACATCTCTGTGGACTATTCTGCTTGATGTTGTATGAATCCTTCTTGTTCATGTGTGTCTCTACTAGGGTGGTACTACTACCTCTCTCTTAGAGGCTCACTTTTCCTCCCCTCCATAGTGAAAGAAATTTGACACACATACGATTGAACACTCACTAGGCACACCCCTTGGTTTTCGAAGATGCATTTGCACTACTCTCTCTTGCTAATAGCTAGAGCCAAGGAATGTCTTTAAGATAATCAGCAAGCAAGCCATATTTTGGAAGTGTTTCCTATCCCAAATGGTGTGAGGTCTAATTGGGACCACATATCGGGCATACCCCTTGCATGTTGGCAAGTCAAGCACTGTCAATATTTCTTGCACTAGACGGAGGGCAGCTAGATTTTTATGGCTGATAACCTCACCAACCCCAATATTACTTCCTTTGGTTAAGGCAGTAACATTCCCAACACCTCCCCTCTGAAAATTCTTGAAGTTGGTAATTCTTCACAGTCCGAGACTGTACAAGATTGTGAAATCGCTTAAGTCTGGATGCAGACCATCCACCCCATCATCTGAAAGTTTGCAAGAGCTATTGGATTGATACCTGGAGTAAATAATCTTCCACATTTTCCAAAGAATAACCAAACCAACCCCAATGGGATAGTGGCACTACAACAAAAAAAGTCATTGGTGAGGGTCATGTCTATGAAAGACCTTTAAGATTCATCATGAATTTTGCATATGGTGACGATCCTTAAAAAAATGTTGTTGTAAGTGGATATAGTGACGATCCTTTAAGGTTTGTCACCAAAGCCATTTACAATGACACTTTTGGTGAGGGTTGTTAAAGGCCAATCACTAATTTTCTCTTTGGTGACATTTATAGTGATGATGTTTTATTGGCCCTCACCATTGCTCCTTTTGGTTACTTTTGGTGATGATTAAAAAATGTTAGTCAACATTGATCATTCCAATGATCTTTTTGTGACATTATGTGACTGTTGCTATATTTTTTGTCAAAATATAACAATTTATATGGATTCATTTTCATTATGTGTCCAAGGCCATATTGGTTAGAGTCAATCAATTTAGTAAGAAGTAATTATTATGTATCATTTCCCGCAAGTAATGAGAATATAGTTTTCCTATGATTCAACACATGATTCATCTATGCTAGGTTTATTATCTAGCAAATTCCCTTTAGATGAAATTCCACTAGCGTGTGTAGGAACCATATTATTTAATGCATAATCAAGCTTTTTCAATTGTATTAATGAGAGAGACCTAGAACCACTCAACACTCCTAGCGCACCTTGACATGCTTTGGCACACACTAACATTCTTTGGCACATCGCATGTCCTAGAACATATTTGTACCTAGAAAATCTTTCCATGACTAGGACACCCAAGCACGTGTTGGCATGCCCTAGCACAACATAACACTCCCCTAGCATGTTTCGGCATGACCTGTAGTCCCTATATGCCCTGGAACACATTGGCATGCATTGAAATACATTAACACTTGGCACGAATTAGCATTTGGAATGTATTGGAACCTATTGTTAATGTTCCAAGCATGCCCCTTTTGAAAAAGGTAAATTTTTGACTTATTAACCCTCTTATGTGTTCATTTCCTTGCATTTTAGCTTGGTTCTCCCTTTTGTTTCCTTGACACTTCTTGACACAGGTTGGCAGACCCTGACACCCTACACATCTTGACATGCCTTAGCACCTGGCATGTCTTGGCATACCTTGGTACTAATTGACACATTTTAGCACACCTTGGAACTTCCTAGCACACTCTGGCACTTCTTGACTTGCCCTGGCATTCCCTAACATGCCTTGCCACTACCTACAATATAACCTTGTCACTCCCTCCTTAGCACACCTAGCACTTGTTGACACTCCTTGGCACACCCTCATTCATCCATTTCCATGCATAACACTCCCTAACAAAAAATTGGCACTTGGAACATATTGGCACTTGGAAAGCCTTAGCATGTCTAGCATAGATTGAGATGCCTTGATATTCTTTGACATATATTGGTATGGTTTGGCATGGATTAAGATTCAATTTATTTGAGATCAATTATTGGAAAGCGGGAGAGAAGTAAGTAAGAAAGATTTGGCACTTAGAATGCACTAATACATGGCACTTGGCATGTATTAGCACATACACTACTATAAAAAAGGCCTTTAGGGGTAGTTTGGTTTGTGGCGGTCTTGCAAAAACCACCTCTAAAAGTGTTTTTAGGGATTTAGGGGTGCTTTTTGAAAACCCCCCCGAAAGTCATGAAAATTTGAACTTTTTCTGGGGGGTTTATAAAAACCGCCTCTAAAAGTGTTTTCTCATGACTTTTGGAGGGGTTTTTTAAATTATTACCTCTAAACATATTTTCCATGGATATTTTTTGAACAGCCCCCCTAAGAAGGTCATGAAAATTGAACTTTAGGTGCGGATGGGGGGGTTTCTAACAACTTCCTCTAAAAGTGTTTTCTCGTGACATTTTTTTTGGGGGCATGGGGGTGGGGGGGGAGGGGTTGAATGACTGCCCCAAAATAATTTTTTAATGGCATTTTTTTGACACCTCTAGTACTTAACCTATCATGGGAATAGTTTAGCACATGAAAATTTGACTTTTGGAGGCAGTTTTTGAACACCCCCTCCCCCCCCCACCCCCCACCAAAAAAAAAATAAAAAAAAATTCATGAGAATTGAACATCTAGAGGCAATCATTTAACAACTTCCTCTAAAAGTTCAATTCTCATGAATTTTGGGGGTGGGAGGGTGTGGTGGTGTCCAAACCCACCTTAAAAAGTTTAATTTTTGTGACTTTTAAGGGGGGTTGTTTGACAAACCCCCTTAAAAGTCATGATTATGTAATTTTTGGAGGTAGTTTTGGACAACACCCGTGCATGCCCTCCCTGTCAAAAGTCATTAGAATTAAATTTTTAAAGTTGGTTGTTAAATGGCCACCTCCAAATGTTCAATTCTCATGAATTTTGGGGGAGGGGGATATTTTGGTGTATTGAACGGGGCAAGGGGAAATAAGGGTAGCATGGATGGGTAGAAGTGAGAGGTTTGAGGATGGTTTACTGAGGTCTATAATCCTAGCATTAGAAAATGAGAAGGGGGCTTAGGACCTCATGGCACAGGGAAATGGGGGCATAAAGGGAAGGAAACAAGAGTAATTGAGAGGGTAACCCCCAATATTTGTGATAAGGGGATTGGGGGCCCAATTATCATAACCCATAATCCCTTAATGCATAACCACTAAATTTCCTATTGCCTTAACCCCCAAACCATAATCCTTTAACCCCTACATTGATAACTCATAACCCATTAAACGCTTGATCCCTTAAACCCTAAGCCACTTACCCCTTAACCCCTAACCCCTAACTTAGAATCCATGAGCCACCCTTAAAATTCACGACATTGTAACTTTTGGAGGTAGTTTTGGACAATCCTCCCTCCCCAAAAGTCATTAGAATTAAACTTTTAGAGGTGATTGTTAAATGACCACCTCCAAATGTTCAATTCTCATGAATTTTGGGGGAGTGATATAGGGGCATCCGTAAAAACATTTATCAACCATGAGGTAAAATTTTCTTTACCAAAGTAGTTGGTTCTTCAATGAATGGATTTATTAGGATAAAGTTTGTTTTGTTTGGCATGTAATGCATTAAAATTAGCAAATTATTGTAATTTGGTACATTTTTCTAAAATTGGATCCTATTTCCATGGATAAGGAGCAAGCTATATTGATGTATTTATTCACTGATTGATTTAAAAAGATATAATGAGAGAGAGTGGAGTGTGCAAGAGCAATTTTCAAATTAACCAACCCTTCTACAATCTTGTTTAATGTCCAACTAGTCCTTATGCAATCATTGTATTTTGTTTTCAGCACATAACATTGCATGGGTGGAGGTTATAGGAGAAACATAAGAGCTGAAATATTGATAGGGCCAGAGCCTAATTATAAAGAAAGGAGGAGAAAATAATTAAGTTTTTTTTTCAAGTCGTAATGGGGGTCGTTATTTAATAGTGTAGGGAGACAGAAGTCAAAGTTTTGTTAGGAGGGATGTTTCCACTTAACATCGTAGGGCCAGAGGTTTTGTCCCAAAAGGATAAGAGGAGCAAATTTATGGAATAAGTAGGAGTGGCAAGGACTAGGCTGATTTGTGAGCCCAACCAATCAAGAGGATGCTAGGATTACATGGTTTATCCATAAACTGCTATTATAGACATATTTGGGCACTGCGACCCCAAACTCATATGTCCATAAACTAAGGGATCCTTAAGTCCCTAAAAGTGTTGCTTCAAACCCTAAAGGATCATGGTCAATTGATTACATCATTTCCTAGAAGTTCCACCTGAAAAACTACTCAGAACTGGCCAAAACTGGACCATACAGACTGTTCCATGGGCAAGGTGCGATGCATACTGACTGCCAAACTAGACAGGTGCGATGCATATTGAAATGGCCTTCTGTGGGGTGCGATGAGCGAGAATAGACAAATGGCAGAGACAGTTTGCTAAGTGGATGATCATGGAATCTTCCAGAAACTTCTCCTGTGACACTTGCCTCTCTAAATTCGCCCAGGGATGAGTAAGAGATCAATGAAATCTCCAAGTGGAACCAAGAACTATGAGTGGAATGACACTAATCGAAAACCTAGAGCTAACTCACACCCTTGCAAAACATCTATAAATGGATCCCTCATCTGAGAGATCTAGAGGCTGGAATTTTGTATTTTGTAAGGAAGTGCTGTTGGTTTGTTGGTGAGAAAAGACATTGCATTGTTGGATGATTTTCTTGTTCATGAGGTGAAGAGGGCTTCTACACTGGGAGGATGATGCTGGATCAGACAGCTGGGTTGTAATCCTCTCTTACATTACTATTAATAAAGTTCTTTGGGTTTTCCTCCATATAATTGTGTGTTTATGAATCTTACTGCTTATGAATGCAATTGTATGGTCAATGTGTTTCTGATTCCACATTGTTTATGATGTTTTAGATGGAGATGCTTTGATAGTTTACTGTTACTTTGACTCTACAAGTACTCTTTGAAGTGGGACAAGTAGGAGAGGAGTGGAAAATTCTATCAAGGAAAGGAGAAATCAAGCTAGGATCAAAGCAAGAGATCCAAGTTGGTCCTCTTTTCTTCCCTCTAATCTATCACACTTAAAGGAACTCTCGAAAGGCTTTCATTGTTTGTTTCTAAGATAGCTACCCATCTTAGTGGGACTAGCAGTTCAAATCGACACTAGTTTTCCCTGAAACAAAATGGCGACTCCACTGGGGAACGAATAGTTTGTTTTGTTTGTTTATTGTTTGCTTTATAAACTACAGACGAAGATTGAAGTTAGCCAGCTAGCCTTCGAAACACCTTTGCTATGCAATTGTGAAGTAGATGAATGCTGCTTCAGTTAATCTCTGAGTTGGTTTATGAACTGAACATCTGACTTACAAATCATTCTAAGTGCCCTTGTGGTACCTCAGAACCTCATCAGATCTTACCCTTATGCTTTTGTTTTTTTGTCCATCATTACTCAGCCTAAATCACTGAACTTAGCTGCAAATTTTGAGCAAAAACCAAGCTCAGTTTCGCTCCCTGGTCCATCGCACTATCTGTAACTGTGCAACCTAGATGCATCGCACCTCCTGTGTGTTGTAGGTGAGATGCATCCTTGTTTCCCTGTGTTGCAGGTGCGATGATTGAGTGATACTATTTTCTTCTCTGAAAGTTGGTTTTTTCCTCCTTGTTTTCAGCTTTATTCAGTAGTTTTGTTGTACATGATCAGTATCTTCTTGCTGGGACCTTCTTCCTTCACATTTTTCAGCCTCGATTAGTTAGGAATTGTAAATGTTTTTGTGTATTTGTCAATCATTTACAGTCTTCCTTTGTCAAAAGTAGCTTAATCGAATTGTCGTTTTTGATGCAAGTGTCGTAATTGTCATTCTGAATCAAATGAAGAGTGTCGTAAAGTCTTCCTCTTCTAGATAGTTGATTGTACTTTTGTCATTGTACTTGATTTGAGTTATTAGTGCTTGAAGTGTCGAAAAACAGTTTTCAACTCGAAATCGAAAAGTGTCGTCTTAGTCTTCCTTTCATTTTGAAAAGAAATTGTTTAAAATGTTGCTTTGAAAGAAAATAGTTCAGATCTGTACCTAGATTTCCTTTTTGGCATTCACACATTAAGGAAGCGGAAAACAAATACATGCATGTGCATTTTCATTTTGATTGCATGTGAAATTTGATTTAGGAAAGTGCATTTAGTTGTGCTCTATGCTCTCTAGTGAAAGAAAAATCATTATCTTCTTTCCTTTGTAGCTAGGATTTTCATTGCTAAAAGAACATAAACGACTGTTTATCATTTTAGATTGCATATTTAGGAATTTCACATCTACATCATGTGATGAACCTTGAAAGACAAACTTCTAAGCAAGATCAACTCTAAAATAAATCTCAATGAACATAAAAAATCTTTGGAACCTAACGCAACACATCTAGAAGTCTAGGCTAGAGATGTGTTCCAGTGTCATAAAACCTGGTAACTATCACTTTCATCGAAGGTTGGGTAATTCCTCCTCTTTGATATGACAAGTGCTAGTATGGACTTGTTCTCCACGTACCGTCAAGTATATATTAGGAGACCACAATAGGCTGATATCCTTTATCCTTAGGAAGCCGTGTCTGCCGCCCTATTGATCGCAATGCACTGAACACAGCATTCGGGAAGATTGACTGCCATACATAAGTCCTTGGTAATTTCTCTATCATTTATCACCAAGGTGTATTTTGCAGTTTTGCGATTGGTTTGGTAATCCCTCTGTCTATATTTCTAGTGTAGTCACTTTCGTTCCTTTTTGACTCCTTAAAAGAAAAGGTCCATCTAAGCACTTGTCACTTCGGGATCATTAAAAACCAAAGGTGACTAGAGTCACCTTTAGCTTTTTCTCGACTCTTAAAAATTGAAAAAGAAAGTTGTGTCAAAGTGTCTTAAAATTCATTTAAATCAGAATAAAATTTTTCCCCTTTAATTTTTGAGTTGATCAAGTAATCCGCAATTGTGGAAGAAAGTCAATCAAAACCCCGTCGTTCGCAGAGACCAGCGAGTCAACCGTCTCTGAACCCAGAAACGAAACCATCCCGAGAAAAACGGTCTCATTTAACTGAGTCCAATTCACCTGATTTATTTGAAACTTGTGTTTCAACATCGTCAGAGATTACAGTTCTCCAATTATCTCTGGTACATCTGCCTTTACAGAAAAAGTTTCGCAGTTAGAAGAGGACATTAGGACTGATCCTAGTGTAATAGTAGACACCTCTATTCTTGAAGCAGCTCCACCTAGGACTGATCCAGAAACTGTATTTCACTTGCCTGAACATCTGAAAGTTGAGTTCCAGAATTCAGAAGGTGTCGCCCCTCCGGTATCTGTTACTGCAGAAGATACACTTTCTTCGGCTCTAGAAATATTTTACGGACCTGATGATCTTCCTCTTCCACCTAGATTGATTGCTATAGAAGAGATAATAAAGGATCTTCCACCCAGTACTCCAGTGCATTTTGGAACTGGGATCCACCTACATCCTTCTATTACAAAAGTTAGTCCTTGTAATCATCCTTCATCACAAGTTCCTGTTAAATCGCTAGGAAATCTTTTGGATAGACTAAATATGTCTGAACAACCATCAACTTATAGGATTGTGTCAACTGACACAGCTACGATGGAGCTTCCTGCTGCCGTTCCTACAACATTTTCTGGTATACCATCTGTCCTGACTAGTTATCAACAACAAGCCGGAGTCCACTCAGGGATTGTTTCGACTACATGGTTTGTTCCTATTCCTTCATCCGGGATCTCATCTGGTATTTCTTATGTTGAATCTCAACAAGTTGATCCAATATGTCTTCAAAGGCCAATCTACCCTTTAAGCACTGGATTGCCACCATATGGGGGCAGTATGCTTTTTCATTGTTCCCTCCTGGAGAACAACCATATGGGAGTTTGCAACAAAATTCAGGTCAAACTGGAATTACATCCAGCGGTTGGATACCAATACTGCCTCAACAACTAGAGGTTGTATACTCAATGCAACTAGTCCAACCTGTGTCGAATATTCCCACTACACCTACTATTGTGACTGTATCGCAAGTACAAGCGCTACCTGTTGTATGTCAACCTCAAGTCGCTCAGGTTGCAATACAACAGCGTCTCGTCTCCGCGATTCAATCACGACCTCAAGTTAGTGTCTCCTTACCTGGAATGACTCAGGCTGAAACAAGTACTATCACTCTGCATCTTGGTCAATCATCCAGTATTGGACAACAGCAAATGGTCCAACAACCATGGTTGGTGCAATATCAACAACCGCATTTCCAGCAATCATACGAAGGACTTGAGTAACAAGGCATTGTAAGTAACGGGCAACCGCATTTCCAAAGCGGTTATCAACAACCATACTATAATGGTTATGCCCATCAACCTTATCAAAGTTACCAGCATCAGATACAATATGTTGGTATGAAAATACCTACTACTCAGGCAATTCCATCTTATCCTGGGTATGCTTCACCTAACCTGAATCAACAGTTGCCTTTTGTAGCAACTCTAGAATTACCAGATATAAACTGGTTGATGAATGATCCAATTGCTTACGCCCCTTGGTGGCTAGCGATTCCTCATAAACTTCCCTCTGATATTCCTAAATTCAATGGAAATCCAGGTGAAGATCCATTGAATCATGTAATGACATTCCATTTGTGGTGTTCATCCAACACCCTGAATGATGATTCGATTAGGCTTTGCCTTTTTCAACGAACGCTAATTGGTCCAGTAGCAAAATGGTATATCAAATTGCCTAGAGCTTCGTTTGATAACTTTAGCACCCTTGCCACTACCTTTTTAACCCATTTTCAGTTACCCATAAGGTACGAAACAGGGACAGAACTCCTTACCAACTTTAAACAGACGACAACCACTCACATATCTGATCATATTCATGAGTGGTGGTGTCGTCGAAGAATGGTAAAGATGTACGTTCCTGATCAGCTTTTAGCTAAATGGTTTATAAAGTCATTGTTACCCTCTATTACAGAGGATGTGGCTAAGGGAGGAGTTGTCACTGAAGAGCAAGTCATTGCTCGTGCACAATATTTAGACTTGATCTATACTCAGTTTAGCACACTCTATGACAAAATTCCTAGCACTCCTAGACCAGAATTTTCCATTCCTCCCCCTCCTAAATCAAACAAGGACTCTCATGCCGACGATGGCGTGATCAGTACCACAAGCACGAAAACCGCAAAGGCTACATCTAAAAAAGCCCGTACAGTTTCTAGTCAAAAAGCAGATGAAGAACCTCTTGCCTTGGAGGTTAATGCCGTGTCAACCGACAAAGGCAAAAATCCTAAGCAACCAAGGGGCAAGAAGAAAGGGACAAACAAAAAGAAGAAATAGGAGGATTCAACTCCTGAGAAATCTTCTGGAAACCCTACTGGAAAGAAGAAACCTAATCAACCATGTTTCATATGTGATGAGGACCATTACACAAAACATTGTCCACATCGAGCTGAAGTCACAAAGTTTTTCAAAAAGACTTCAAATACCTCAGTGGTATTGACTAATCCGTTTCCAAATCCAAAAACTAACCTGGTTGCTAGTGATCATGCTTCCCCATCCCAAGTGCTTATGCTATCCATTTCAAAACAACAAAATGATGCTTTGATATCTACAAGGAATAAAGATCACGGAAATCCACAATCATCAAACGACAAGGCTACAGATCAATCCAACAGTTCGAAAACAACTTCCCCAGAAGCTGTTCCACCAATCATTCCTAAATTAACAATAAAACCACCTAAGGGAGTAGTACATAAATCAACATTTAATCGTCATGCTCGAGCAGCACAAAATTATAGTATAGTGGAGGATCTGGCCCAATCGCCATCCGCCATGTCAACACTTGAAGTACTGCAGAATTGCCCCTCCCAAAAACAGGCTTTGTTATCAGCGATAGGTGGGATTGATCTAGCAGATTCCAATCTAGTGGCCTTTAATCATAAAGGATACGAACCTCAGTTACCAGCACAACTCGCTTTCCTCATACAGGTAAAAGCCCTCAACAAAACTGTTCATCGAACAATCATTGATGAGGGAGAATCTACCTATATTATGTCAATGAGTTGCTGGAAAACTTTAGGCTCTCCACCCTTGTCACGATCATCAACAACATTAAAAGCGTTCGATGGAAGAACATACATGCCATATGGGATATTAAGTAACTTGCAAATCAAACTGGGGGGCAAGACAGTAGAAATTGAAGTCAAGGTCATTGATGGAAACCTTGACTACAACATCCTATTGGGCAGGCCCTGGATTTATGCTATGGCTGCTGTTGTGTCAACATATTTTAGAAAGATTGCATTCCCCTTTCAGGGCGGAATCACAATCATTGACCAACTAACCTTCCTCCCCAATAGTTCTCAAGTTACCGGAAGCATTCCTTTGATCCATGGAAGCTCTCAATCGCTTCAAAATATCGGAGTAGGTCTCCTAAAAGACCCTTCCTTAATGGGTACTTTTTCCCTTCTGCCTCCGAGTAATCTGGCAGAAGTGGCCATAGTGGAAACCTGTCACATGATATCTTCTACATTGTCAAAGATTAAGAATAATTCCAAACATTTTGTTAGCATGGATCATCGCCAGGTGTTGCCCCCAAGCCCTATAGAATTGTTGTAGCAATCAATATTCTAGGCATGGGTGGCAAACCCAAATCAACGCTCAACAAGAATTTGGATAGATAGGTCTCTAGAGTATGGTACCTCTTCTGATCCTTGGTCACATGTACATTCTACAGACTAAGGAATCATTCAGTCAATGATGATAGGAGAGGCACCATGGGAAGATCACCACCATCGTTCCTGACCTCAAGATAACAACGAGGATTATTCTAACAACCTTAATCATCCTTTAGTTTTTGATTTTCTATCGAATATTGCAAATACGGTGGATTCAGAGCGAAATCTGTCCAATATTGAAGAAACTATTCCATTAATATCTCAACCAAACCAAATGTTGTAGAGAACATACATGTTGGTAAATCTTGTTCTCCTTCAGAACTGGAAATATATTGCACTCTCTTTCACAAATTCAGAGATGTCTTCGCTTGGTCATATGAAGAAATGCTAGGCATCGACTCGAGCATCATTGAACATGAAATCAAGATGTATCTAGATGTCAAACTAGTATGACAACGGCTTCAACCGGTTCACCCGAAGAAAGCTACTACCATTAAGGGAGAAGTTGAAAAACTTTTACATGCTAGTTTCATTTACCCCATTCCTGTCACTGATTGGGTATCGAATATTGTTCCTGTGATGAAAAAGCAAGGAACGATTAGAGTGTGCGTCGATTATAGGGATGTAAATCAAGCTTGTCAAAAAGACAACTACCCTACACCCTTCATAGACAAAATAATTGATGAATGTTCTGGATGCGAAGTTTTTTCATTTATGGATGGAGTTTCTGGATACAATCAAATTAATATCCGCCCACAGGACTAGTGGAAGACGGCATTTATATGTTCATGGGGCACATTCACGTACCGCAAACTACCTTTCGGTTTGAAGAACATAGGGGCAACATTTCAGAGGGCAATGAACTACGCCTTCCATGACATCAAACATATCGTTCAACCGTATCTCGACGATTTACGGGCTCATTCGCGAAAGCCGATTGATCATCCCTAGCATTTTGAGAGCTATATTTCTATGTTGCTGACACTACAAAATACGACTCAATCCACACAAGTGTATGTTTTGTGTTGGTTCTGGTCGGTTACTTAGTTTCATAGTTTCTAAGGACGGAATTCGACTCGACCCATGTAAGGTTCAGGCAATCATCGACATGCCTCCACCTTTAAATTTGCTTCAGATTTAGAAACTCCAAGGGAAAGAAAACTTTCTAAGGAGATTCATTCCAAATTATGCCGAACTTGCTAAAGGTTATACACGTCTTTTGAAAAAAGAAGGACCCTTCAACTGGGATCAGGTTGCGCAAGTTTCCTTTGATGCTTTGAAAATTTCCTTAGTAAAAGCATCATTAATGTATGCTCCTGACTATCAAAAAGGCTTTAACCTGTATCTCGCTACCATAGATACAACCATCACAATGGTTTTAGTACAAGAAGACAATGGAATAGAACATTCTGTGTATTATTTAAGCCGCAACTTAAATGATATGGAAAGCAAGTACTCCTATGTTGAAAAGCTGGCTTTGCGGCTATTCAAGTAGTACAGAGATTTCGACACTACATACTCTTTCACAAAACAACCATCTTGTCAAATTGCAACCCTATGACCTACATCCTGTCGTGTCAATTTCTAGGGGGCAAGTATTCAAAATGGATAGCTATTTTGTAAGAGTTTGATCTGGAATTCACCAAATCCAAATCAAAGAAATCTCTTGTCTTCGTGGAGTTACTTTGTGACCTCCCATTGTCATCGAACGATTTAACGTCTAAATCATAGATAAAACATTGTTTCTGATATCATCAAGTGACCCGTGGTACAGAGATATACTAGTCTACCTCCAAACCCAAACCTTTATGCCTAACACCTCTCGCTCAGAACAACAACGTACTTGATACCAAGCAAAATACTACATGATCATCGGTGATACACTTTACCGTCATAGTGTCGATATAGTTTTGCGAAGGTGCCTCACACATGAGGAGGCCGAAAAAGTCCCAAATGACTGTCATTCAGGCGCATGTGGGGGACATCTATTTGGTTATGCCACTGCACAAAAAATCTTGCGAGCTGGCTACTTCTGGCCTACTATCTTCAAAGATTACATAATAGCAGTAAGAAGTTGCCATGCTTGTCAAATTTTTGATCGCGAAACCAGATTAGCACCTGCACCACTACATCCAGTAGTTGTTGTTGGGCCATTCGCCAAATGGGGCATAGATTTCATGACATGTAACCCCACCTCTGCCGGGAGGCATGGGTATATCATAGTCGCTGTTGAATATTTTACAAAATGGGCTGAGGCGATGCCTACATTAAAAAACAGTGGCGAAACGGCTGCTCTTTTCTTTTTCAATCATGTAGTCTCTAGGTTCAGTGTTCCACAAGCTATAGTCACAGATCATGGATCACATTTTCGCAATCACATGATGGTTGAATTGACTGCCAAATTAGGACTGTCCCACGATAGTTCTACTCCATATTATCCGCAGGCTAACGGACAGGTTGAAGCAATCAACAAAGTCCTCAAGTGCATGTTGCAGAGAATGATTGGAGTCCACAAACGGGATTGGCATTTAATCCTGTACTCAGCTCTGTGGGCATATAGGACCTCGGTGAGAAATGCGACCGGATTTATGCCTTTTCAGTTGGTGTATGGCCTGGAAGTTGTCTTACCAATTCAGTGTGAGATTTCATCTCTAAAGCTCGCAATCGATCTACTTCCCGAAACTTCAGAGGAAGAGGCTCATTTCTTGGAACTAATCCGCTTGGATGAAACCCATCGTGATGCCACGCTGGCTAACGAAGTGCATAAGAAACATGTCAAAGCGTAATTTGACAAAAATGTCAAGCCTCGTGTTTTCTCAGAAGGTGACCTGGTCTTACTCTACGATCAAGACTCTGATAAATTGGGAGTAGGTAAGTTCCAATCATTATGGATGGGCCCCTACATTGTCAAACAGGTATTAGCAAAAGAAGCCTACGCGTTGGTAGATTATGATGTAATTCCACTGTCGCAACCCCGAAACGGGTTGTATCTTAAGCGATACTATGCTTGATCAAGTGTAGTAATCTCTTTATAGATATGCTTTTGTTTCATTTTTGTTTTCATCAAGAGTTGTCATTTTGGTTAAGTAATCCACTTTGCATTTGTTGTAGATGTCGGACTTTTTGGAAACATTTGTTGGGTACACAAACAGAGCTAGTCATAGAATGCGGAACTTATTTTCTACAGCCTAGGCCATCTTTGATCCAAGTGGCGAGTTAGTGAGTTTTAGAGGGATATGTATTGGTCAATCAACGAACAACATCACTGAGTACAATGCGTTGATGGAGCTTATCTCTCATGCCATTTCACATGGCATATGCCGAATTGTTGTTAGGCTAGATTCGCAACTCGTCATTCTATAGCTCACTGGCATCTATTTAGTTCGGAACCCAGCTATCTATCGTATGTTTCTAAGGGTCAAGATTTTGGAAAAGCAGTTTGATTTCATTCAATATCAATACATTTCCAGAAACTTAAACACATTAACTGATTCATTAGCGAATTATGTGTTAGACAGACATTTGCAGCATTTGTAAAGAAAAGCATTTCATATCAACATTTGCAACTGGATCACATAACTTAACCAAAATAAACTCCGAAAATCAAAAATATATAACTGTTTATAGTTTCACATAATGTTTTGTGTACAAGGCAAAAACGGTCATGCGACCAAGAAACTCAAAAGTAAATGTAGAAAAGCATCCTGTACTAATGATGCTGGTGATAACATGTCACCGCTTGTGCGATCATATGCAAGAGCTTAGTCTATCAACTCAGAACGCCAGTAGTATGGCACTGTAGCCTTAGAGGTAACTCGTCGGTCCTCACATCCTGAATACCAAGGGTAAGACCCACGATCTGATCTTGCAATACTGCTAGGGTCTTTGCTATGTCCAAATCATGAAGGACAACCCTCCCTACAGCCTCTCCTGCAGGAACGGCAGTTGCTGCCCTTGGGCGTGTTGCTGGTCACACTGGCCCAGCATTTGCACAAGTACATTGGTTCAAATTAGTCTTGATAAATCACAAAAATATTATAAAACTGATAAACAAAGATATGGTCAAATCATCTTTACGTATCACGCCCCACTGCTCGCCAGCCAGCAACGCCAAATATGGGTCACCTCAGAAGTCCATCCAGACATATGGATATGTTATCACCCCAAGAAACTCTCCTAGGTTGTATATAAGAGATGCTCGGGAACATTACAAACTCAACATAAAATGTTGGAAAATGGTGGATGAATGAAAGAAATGTTGCATATTCAAGCCAGATAACCACTTCTACTATGCTTAACCCCAGACATGGGTGAACACCCCTAGACTACAAGGCTTTAGACCACCAATTACTCACAGTTTTAAAGAAAATGTGATGATGGAGAATACTGATCACACCAGTAGATGCACAGGACCCTGTGATGGCCAGCTGCAACTAGTTAAAAGGTCTATAAATCTATTTCTTAATGCACAGACAGGATGACAGCTCTCTAGCATTAAAACAACAGAAACCTGCATACATATTCAATAATACATGCTAAATTCTAACATAGAGGTGGGATGACAACCCCTCTAATGCTAAACATCAACAGCACATGAATAAATGCATAACAGGCACAGCCTGGAACAAAGAAGAAGAAGTGGAAAGTGAGCAATTAACAGCAAAAGAAGCTTGCATTAGCTGAAAATGAAGACCAAAAGCTGCAGGTTACACAGTAGTTACAGTCTCCACAAGTTGAACCTTACATTAGAATAACACTCATCAACCTCATTACATCTTCTTTGTGGGTATATATGGAGGTTGGATACAAAAAATTTATGTTAACCTATGCGTGGAGGGGTCGTAACTGACCACCAACCACATTTACAATCAGGTATGGTCTTTGATACAAACTGAGTGTTTTAATAAATCAATTTGACATTCACTGGTACTTTGTTGTCCTTCCTGAACAGGTGAAGTATTATTTGAATGAATTTCAATAACTACTGTAGTCATTGAACTGCTAAAGGATCGTCCTTCTCGTCCTTAGCCATGCTATTCTTTGAATGTGGCAGTTGAGGAATTAATGTGCAGATTGATGGATCACGGTCTCCTTCCTCCTTCGGGTGCACAAGACCGCAAAAAAAAAACACTGAGAAATGCACTGAAAAAGGACGATGGACTGGGCATGAACATTAACCGTTGGATAACTTAGATAGACAGTCGAGATCTTTGGTGGGCAGCTATGGGAGGAAACAAAAGTGCAATGGGGATCAATAGCAGCCGTTGGATTAAGCAAACGAGCAGCGAAGATCAGTCCATGGAGGATATCTGAAGACAATGGGATCGGACAAATGAGGGCCGTCGGATCACAGTCGGGCAGATTTGACGGCTATCGGGCGGCGGAGATGAACGCAGGTTAACGAGCGGGGAGCCGTACAGGACGGGTGGTAAGAGGTTTCCCCACACCGCTTCGGAAGCTCTGGTGGTTTTCATACCGCGGGGCGTGATGTAGTTAAATTATGACACGTGGCTGTAGGGTCCGTCGGGAAACCGCTTCCCCTCGGGTTATAGGACGTGCAGGTTCACGGGGTGGGGGCTACATATAATGTTGGATCATGGCGATGGAAATTAGACGGTCAAGGCTAATCGTGCACGCTTATTAAATGATGTGACAAGTGAGGGCCCGACGGGTTATGATTTTTATTATATGCGCGTGGTTATATCAATAATATCATATGGACTTTGGAATTAAGCGAATAAAGGCTTTAACCGAATAAAGGGACCTACACAAGATTTTATGGTGTTTAAACAAAAAACGCGCAGGAGCCGTGGAAAAGGGTTTATGCGGGGTTTTGAGACAAAAATAGGGATAAAGGGGTTTAAAGGGGAATTTAAGGGGAAGGAGGAAACGGAGGTGTGAGGAGTTATGAGGACATGGGCAGAGTGAAGGGGAAAGAGGCGGGCTGGCCACTGCAACTCCTGCTTTATCATGGAAAACCCGATCAAGCATGCATTTTAACCCTTGAATGTCAAAATCAATAGCAGAGCTAACACTGGCTCCTTCTGGGGATGAGAGCCTCCCTGTGAGGTCTCAAGAACCTGCAGACCATTGCCTTTCCAGCTGCAAACAAATTAGCCAAAATTCCTAGTGTTCCATTGGGCATGGAGTCTACTGCACCTATACTAAAACTGATAAAAACACAATATTTACAACTTTTAAGGCCCAAAGACCTTAAACAACATAACCTTTTAGAAAATGCCCATTAACTGGGCCATCAAAAACTGCTTCTCCTCCCATACTTTTCAGTATGAAGGTGTTGTTTCCTTGAATCTGTGAAATAATGAAAGGCCCTGTCCAGAAAGCATCAAATTTCCCATGATTTCCTTTCTTTTCCTTTAGTGCATCCCACTTCAAAACCAAGTCTCCAACCTGAAAATTATCTGTCTTTGCCTTCTTGTCAAAGGCTTCCTTAATCTTTTTCTGATGTGCTGCAGCCTTTTCAACCAGCTGTTCTCTAATCTGATGTATTTCTGCTAGATCAGTGATCCTCTTTGCCATGTCTTCTTCCTCATCCTGCTCTTCTTGAAGGAATTTTGCCACAGGGAGAGTTAGCTGAATTGGAAATACAGCCTCAGTGCCATATACCAGCTTGAAAGGAGAATTGCCTATGGATTTTTTAATGGTCACCCTGTCAGCCCACAGTGCATACTTGAGCTTTGAATCCCAATTCTTTTTATTGTCCTCTAATAGTTTTTTAATTATCCTGATCAGACTTTTATTAGAGGATTCTGCGAGACCATTCCCTTGAGGATAGTATGGGGTGGAATGAACAAGTTTAATACCCATTGAATCACACATTTCCACCAATTCTTTTGCCCTAAAGGCTGCTGCATTATCTTTTATTAATTTATGTGGACAACCAAATCTGCTGAAGATATTCTCTGTCAAAAACTTCATGACCACATTGTGATCAACCTTCCTGGTAGGGACTGCTTCAATCCACTTAGTGAAATAGTCAATGGCTACTAATATCCATCTGTGCTGGCCACTGGAATGTGGATTGATTTCTCTAATAAAATCCAAGCCCCACTGCTGAAAAGGTCCTTTTGCCTGAATTGGTTTTAGGGGCAGGGACTTCAACTGCTGTTTTCCTTCAAATCTTTGACACCTGTCACAAGATTTAACAAAAGAAAAGAAAATAAAGTGGGTCAATATTACCCAGCTCTGAGAATTTTATGGGCTGTAGTCTTCTAATAATGATGCCCTCCACACATGCTAGAATGAAACTGCTGCATGACTTCTTTTGACTATTCTTCGTCCAGACACCTTAAAAGCACTCCAGATGGATCCTTCCAGTAGAGCAGATTTTGATTAATGCAATATTTAGCTGCTCTAAGTTTTAAAGTTCCAGCTTGACTTGTGCTTAAGCCTGAAGGGATTTCTAGCTTTAGCAAAAAATTAATTATTGCAGAATACCAATTACCAGAAGCTAGATTCTCGACCATTGACTGCTTTCTGTCTGATTCAATTGCTTCCTCTTTTTCTGCCTGGCCATTTTCTGCAATTGTGCACAAGAAATCAATATCTAAAGAACTGCAATTTTCTTCAGCCAATAACTTGGTGAGACCCTGACCTCTGACCAGCTTGGTGGGCCTCAGCTCTATATTAAATTCTATCATTTTTGCAATCCATTTTTCCCTTCTTCCATCAGCATCAGGTTGTGTCAAGACATCTTTTATTGCAACAAAGGGTACATATTCAATTATCTTTGAATGCAAGATATAAAATCTAAAAGCCTTCAAGGATTTGATGAGAGCATATGCATGTTTCTCAATAATATCATACCTCAGTTCAGCATCCCTCAAATTCTTGCTGAAAAATGCTACTGGATGTTCTGAACCTTCTTCATTTGCCTGCAATAAAACTGCTGCAATGGTATCTTCAGAGGCAAATGAAAATATATGGAACTCCTTGCTGTAATATGGACTTATTAATGTGGGAGCTTCCATAATAGCCTTTTTAATAAACTCAAATGATTTTCTTGCTGCATCAGTGCATTTAACCTCTGCTCTTTTCTTCAACGTGGAGGTAATATGTTTCACTAATTTTGCAAAATTTGGAATAAACCTCCTTACAAAATTTATTTTTCCAAAAAAGGATTGGATATCCTTCTTTGATCTAGGGATAGACAAATTCTGTATTACTTTGACTCTTTCTGGGTCAATCTGAACACCTGCAGCAGACACAATATGTCCTAACAGCTTGCCTTCATTTAAAGAAAATTGAGATTTTTTGCGATTGACTGAAATTCCAAACCTCTTGCAGTTCATAAACACTTTTTTCAAATGCTGCAAATGATTTTGATGGCTGCTAGAGTAAACTATTATATCATCAAGGTAGAGAAGCACAAATTTGTCCTTCTCTCCCACAAATGCTATATCCATAGCTCTCTGAAAGGTGGCTCCAGCATTCATCAATCCAAATGGCATTTTGGCATACATAAAAGTTCCCCAAGGAGTGGTGAATGCAGTATTTTCTTGATCATCTGGGTGTACAAAAATCTGATTAAAGCCTGAAAAACCATCCAAGAAAGACATTACTTTGGCTTCTGAGACCCTCTGCAATAAATGCTCCATCTTTGGCAGAGGATAGTTGTCTTTCTTAGAGCATTTGTTCAAGTTTCTGAAATCAACACACAGTCTGATTTCTCCACTTTTCTTCCTTACTACCACCAAATTGGCTACCCATTTGGAATATCTAAGAGGAACTATAATCTTGGCAGCCAGCAATTTTTTAATTTCTTTTTCAATTAGAGGAAGAAGCATAGGATTTATTAGTCTCAGCTTCTGTTTGAAAGGAATAGTGTCTTTCTCCAGAGGGATTTTATGCTGGATTATGTTCTTATCATACGTTTTCAGATCACTATATTCTCAGGAAAGCACATCAACAAATTGCCTCATTAAATTACAGTATTCAACACCTTGATCAGCTGACAAATGAGTGGAAAAATTTACATATCTAGGCTAACCTGGACTTCCTATATGATGCTTACAGACTGCAAATTGGTCTTCTTTTTGGGCAGCCTTGTAAGGCACATCATTTTGGTCAAACAGTCTTTCAAGAGGAATTAGACCCTTAGGAATATGATTATTAGGAAGCTGAACAATGTTGTCTTTACCAATTTTATTTCTAACCTGGGACTGGGAGTTTTCTAACAAGACATCATTTTCTTGGTCAATTTGCATTTCAGAGAACTCATCAATGAGTTGCGGGAACCTATTTATCTCATCATCATCATCAAAAACTTTCCAATACTGGAAATTATCAAGCAAGGATGGTCTATACTTCACTTGGACTTCATACACTAGTCTGGGAGGCATTGGAGGGATAAATAGACTAGCAGACATAGCAAGGGAATCAACAAGCTGATTTTGGGCTCTAGGAATGTATGAAATATAGAAATAATCAAAAGAATCTCTGATTCTCCATACCTCATCTCTGTAAGCCTTTAGCCTTGGGTGCTTTGCTTGAAATGTTTTATTTACTTGCTGAATGATCAAATCAACATCTCCAAATACCTTCAGACTCTTGATTCCTTTGTCTTTTACTGCATTAAGGCCCAACAGCAGAGCTTCATATTCTCGTATGTTATTTGTGACTTGAAAAACCAGCTTAAAAGACAGATGAATGCTTTCTTGTTGTGGGGATACTAGCACCACCCTTGCTCCTGCAATCTCCCTGGAACATGCTCCATCAAAGAAAATCTCCCAAACCTGACTTCCTTGCTCTTCTTTGACCTAAACTGTTGGTTTCCTGATCTGCATTGAGGCCTTATGAGATTCTTCTATTTGGAGAATACATGCTCCAAAATCAGTGTCCACTGCATATATGGGATGATTTGTAGGATTCCTGTCATCACTGATGATATATGCCAACTGTGCTTCTCTATATAACCTTCTTCTCTCTCCTCCAAAAACTAGGATAGTTGCATAAGATAGATCATTCTGTAATGTCCCACCTAGTCTCTTAATCCATCCTCTGGACAGCAGCATGCCAAATTTAGGAGGGACATCTGCTACCACAATATCCATCATCATACTCTTCATGGGCAGCTGAGTTAAGGTAATGGCCAGGTCCTTAATTAATCCCAGACATTTCAATTTCCTTGAATCAAAAGAGAATAAATCATGATAGGGTCTGGTGATATCAAGGCCTAACTCTTCCATGACAACTTTAGGCATTAGATTGTGGCTAGCCCCTGTATCTAGCAAGCAATTGTGGAGGACTTTGTCATGAATGGTTAATGAGACATAAAAAGATGGAGAATTATTATCAGCAGGCTCAATCATGGGGCTAAGCACAATGGCAGGCTTATCATCTTGCAAATTGACAGAGTCAGTGGAGGTTTGTGTGGTTTCTAGCTCAAGGGCTTCAAGGATAGGCCTTCTAAATACTTCACTCTTCACCAACTCTACCAGAGGCACAACTATTTTCAATTTCTGGACTTCTGACTCAAAGTTGAAAGAAGAAGATAACTTATCAGAAACTTTTACCTCTTGAACTGGAGCTTTGAGGATAACTGGATCAACTGTTGGTCTTCTTTGCCTAGTATTCTGTGATTCTGCTTGGGCAGCAACTCTTTGGGCAGGGTTCTCTTTGACAATTTTTGCATTGGACCTCAGATTATATCTCTGCTACTGTTCAGCTTGTAGGACAACTTCTCTATCCCATTCTTGACTGTCTTGTTGCTGCAGCAATGATTCTTCATAAGCAGCCAAAGTAAAAAATGCAGCATTGCCTTTATCCTCCATACAGTGAATTTCATCCTCGTCTTCAAATTGTTCCTCCTCCATGACTACATTTTGGAAAGGAGCTTTAACTTTCTGATCTTCTTTTGATTCTTCACCCCTCTGCATAATTTGTAATTGCTCATTTTCTCTTCTGAAAGGATTTGGATTTCTTGGAGCAAATGTGTTCTGCTGCCTTGTTTTTCCTGAATTCTGCTCAACCTTTAGCTTAGAAATTTCAGCAGCCAATGACTCTATCATCTTAGTCATTTTGTCTAATTTAGGCTCTGAAGATGAAGCAGAAGAAGTAGAAGCCTGACCTCTTTGCCTCCTTCTGTCAGCTTGACTTTTTAGCTTGTCTGCAGCCATAATATTAGATTCGACCTCCAGTGCTGCATCTTGCATATCAACTAGAGTGACACATCTTCTTTCTCTCAATAACAGGCAGAAATCAGAGTCAAAAGCATTGGCATAAGTAAGTTTGGTAGAGGTAGGAGTAGGCTTTACCTCAGCTGGTATCTTACTATACATACAATTGAATCTTTTATTAAAATTAGGTAAAGATTCACCATTTTCCCTCTTCAGATTACCAAACTCAGTATGGTAATACAACAAGTCCTTTTTATCTCCCCAATGCTTCAAAAATGCATCATCTAATGCTTCAATATTAGTTATAGATCTCTGGGGTAATTCTCTGAACCACTTCCTAGCCTCTCCGTCAAGGCTCTGGACAAAAACTCTCATCCACACATCATTTTCAATTATATCTAAATTATCAGGATAACCGTAAAAAGCTTCTAGGTGCTCTTCTACTGTTACTCCCTCTGTTCCAGTGAATTTAGGCATATATTTTTGATATTCTCCCATAGGCATAGGATTTAAAGGAACAGGCAAGACTAAAGGTCCATATCTAGCAGCAACAATTCTTTCTATCTTCGTAGGTGCTTGTTGTCCTGCCATGATTGGAATATGTGGAAGAATAGTGGCAGATTGAATAGCAGGAAATAATGTGATGGATGGCAGAGACAAAGGGATGTTTTGGACTGAATGGGAAGTTTTCTTTGGACTGAGATTCAAAGGGGAACTAACTGACAAAGGGGCTGTATTAATCTCTGAAGGAATTTCCTTAATAACAGTGCTGTGCTCTAAATCTTCAAACTGTAAATCTTCAGCAATAACTTTATCTTTCAGAGATGAATAAGATTTCTTAGGCTTACCTGATCCTGATGCCCCTTTCTGTGATGGTTTCTTCGATTTAACAGTCCTCTCAGGGTCAGGTACTGGTTCAGCTGGTGATTTCTGAGGATTTCTTCGAGTATGTCTCACAAACTAAGCCAAAACTTCAATGTGGAGTCACCAAAGGATGGTGTTTCTCCAATGGAGTCACCAGATAGATGATTACAACTAGGATATGTGTTCAAACCTTGTCTATCATCAAAGCATGAAACTATGTCATTTTCCTAGGGAATCTGAGCTTCAATTCTCCTCTCCCCGGCAATGGCGCTAATTAATGTTCTCACCCCAAGAAACTCTCCTAGGTTGTATATCAGAGATGCTCGGGAACATTACAAACTCAACATAAAATGTTGGAAAATGGTGGATGAATGAAAGAAATGCTGCATATTCAAGCCAGATAACCACTTCTACTATGCTTAACCCTAGACATGGGTGAACACCCCTAGA
The DNA here is from genome assembly GCA_031772625.1 of Pinus tabuliformis. Taxonomy (NCBI): domain Eukaryota; kingdom Viridiplantae; phylum Streptophyta; class Pinopsida; order Pinales; family Pinaceae; genus Pinus; species Pinus tabuliformis. Next base: position 824,525,538 of record CM062813.1, read on the forward strand.
CTACAAGGCTTTAGACCACCAATTACTCACAATTTTAAAGAAAATGTGATGATGGAGAATACTGATCACACCAGCAGATGCACAAGACCTTGTGATGGCCAGCTGCAACCAGTTAAAAGGTCTATAAATCTATTTCTTAATGCACAGACAGGATGACAGCTCTCTGGCATTAAAACAATAGAAACCTGCATACATATTCAATAATACATGCTAAATTCTAACATAGAGGTGGGATGACAACCCCTCTAATGCTAAACATCAATAGCAAATGAACAAATGCATAATAGGCACAGCCTGGAACAAAGAAGAAGAAGTGGAAAGTGAGCAATTAACAACAAAAGAAGCTTGCATTAGCTGAAAATGAAGACCAGAAGCTGTAGGTTACACAGTAGTTACAGTCTCCAGAAGTTGAACCTTACATCAGAATAACACTCATCAACCTCATTACATCTTCTTTGTGGGTATATATGGAGGTTGGATACAAAAAATTTCTGTTAACCTATGCGTGGAGGGGTCATAACTGACCACCAACCACATTTACAATCAGGTATGGTCTTTGATACAAACTGAGTGTTTTAATAAATCAATTTGACATTTACTGGTACTTTGTTGTCCTTCCTGAACAGGTGAAGTATTATTTGAATGAATTTCAATAACTGTTGTAGTCATTGAACTGCTCGAGGATCGTCCTTCTCGTCCTTGGCCGTGCTGTTCTTTGAATGTGGCAGCTGAGGAATTAATGTGCAAATTGCTGGATCACGGTCTCCTTCCTCCTTCGGGTGCACAGGACTGCCAAGAAAAACACTAAGAAATGCACTGAAAATGGATGATGGACTGGGCATGAACATTAACCGTTGGATAGCTCAGACGGACGGCTGAGATCTTTGGTGGGCAGCGACAGGAGGAAACGGAAGTGCGATGGGGATCAATAGCAGCTATTGGATTAAGAAAACGAGTGGCGAAGATCAGTCCATGAAGGATATCTGAAGACAACGAGATCAAATAGATGAGGGCCGTCGAATCGCAGTCGGGCAGATCCGACGGCTATCGGGCAGTGGAGATGAGCGCAGGTTAACGAGTGGGGAGCCGTACAGGATGGGCGGTAAGAAGTTTCCCTGCACCACTTCGGAAGCTATGGTGGTTTTCGTACCGCGGGGCGTGATGCAGTTAAATTATGACACGTGGCTGTAGGGTCCGGCGGGAAACCACTTCCCCGCGGGTTATAGGACGTGCAGGTTCGCGGGGCGGGGGCTGCGTATGACGTTGGATCATGGCGATGGATAATCAGACGGTCAAGGCTAATCGCACACACTTATTAAATGATGTGACAGGTGAGGGCCCGACGGGTTATGATTTTTATTATATGCGCGCGGTTATATCAATAATATCATATGGACTTTGGAATTAAGCGAATAAAGGCTTTAACCGAATAAAGGGACCTACACGGGATTTTATGGTGTTTAAACAAAAAATGCGCAGGAGCCGGGGAAAAGGGTTTATGCGGGGTTTTGAGACAAAAACAGGGATAAAGGGGTTTAAAGGGGAATAAGGGGAATTTAAGGGGAAGGAGGAAACAGAGGTGTGGGGAGTTATGAGGACATGGGCAGAGTGAAGGGGAAAGAGGCGGGCTGGCCACTGCAACTCCTGCTTTATCATGGAAAACCCGATCAAGCATGCATTTTAACCCTTGAATGTCAAAATCAATAGTAGAGCTAACAGGATACTCTAAGAAGACCATCTCCTGACGGTCGAACCATTCAAAGAAGGAATCAGAGAAAGTAATCTATGGTTGACCAACATGTCTAGCCATGAGATCAACCCATCTCTGCATCCTGGGTTCCCTCGGTGCTGACAATCCTAGTGAAATATGCTGTGGCTGCATCAGTGGGATCCTCTCTAAGGAAAAAGTAGTAAAAATGGAACCATAGCCAAAGTTCTTGGATCTTCTATTCTTTACCTTAGAAAGCTGTTCTTTTATCACCGGATGTACTGCCCCACACCAGTTGAATACCTTTAGTTCTAGGCATTCTAAAGCATACTGTACATATGATCTGTTTGCCAAATGAAGAGCCGCGCTAGCAGCCAATCTAGCAAAGGTGAATAAAATGGTCCTCAGAGGCCGATCAGTGACGTCCCAGATATTGATCTTGCCATCTCTACTAGGTTGAGATCCATCTCTACAAAGCTGATGGATATAATCTCTCACCGATTCGCCCCCACGGGCGGATCCCGATAGTGAAAGAGGGGCACCATGCCTTGATAACCCCGTCAAAAAGTAGATGTCCTCGACTATCAATGGGATAGATTTACCTCTAATTTGGAACACCTAGTTGATCAGATCCCATGCATCGAGGAAATACTGCAACAAACTGATTTTTTGCCTCATGCTAGATATACGGAAGAATTTGAGCAAACCACAGTTTCGCAATGCAGTAACAGTACCCTGATCATGTAAGGCAATCATGTCTTCTTCTTCATGCTCGTGTTCATGCCATGTGACAACCATCTTGATCCAACAAATATCTGAGTCACAAACAAAAGATGAATTAGGATCCAAATTTGAGCAAAAACAAGCAAAAATTTCATGAGAAATTGTTGTGCAAAGTTTCCCTTCTATGCCCATTGCACCCTGCCTTTGGACTAGGTGAGATGCATACTGACTGGCCAATGAATAGCTCAGTATGCATCACACCTTTCGATATAGGGAAGGTGCGATGATGGGAGAATGATTTCTTCAAACCCCAGGGGCTCAGAAGGAAGGGAAAACTTGCTCAAAATCAGAAAAAGATGGAATGAAAATGAAGAGCTCAAGGTTAGCTCCTACCTGGTCCTGACGGCGTGGAGAATAGTCCACTGGATCTCCCGAAATTAGCTGATGAAGTTTGAGGGGGAAAACCACTCTAGAGCTCCAAAATCCCAAATTTGAAATGAAATGGTAAAAATGAGAGGTAAAACTACTTTTATGTTACTATTCACATACTTCAAGTAAAAGGTTAGTTTTTTAATTCATTTTTCAGGCATATATATGTGTATTTCTAATCAATTTGATCGAGCAACTGAGCAGGCTGAACGACCGAAGAAAGAATCTAACGTGTTAAATGGTAAACTGAACATCATTGACCAATATTAAGAGCAATGTTCCCACAAGGTTCAAGCTTGTTAAAAAATCAACTTGCATTGAGCACATGTTGGCACAAGGTTCAAGCTCATTAAAAAATAAACCCGCCTTTGGTAAATAACCTTTGTGATCATTTTGCTATTAGCCTTTTTGAACCTTGGTTGTGTTCCTACCATTACTTCCATTCATTTGGCTGACCATACGCTTCCACTTGATTGTTTACCCTTTTGAGGAACATCAGCGACGAGTGATTTTGATTGCCACCCTCTTCACACTGCCATGTTTTGAGAAGTTCCAAACTTACCTAGAACCAGTTGCTACATGAAAATACCACTCGTTCCTAAAAAAAGAGTCCCTTTTAAACTCTTTTTAGATTCGTTAAATATAAAAAGATTGTCGAGCTATTGGCCTTTCCAGCTCGTTAAAGTAAGGGAAACGCCATCCCTCCCATATATTTTAATATTTTTGAACTTGAGGGATTATCAAACAAAAAGATCGAGCGCTTGTCTTTGTCAGATCGTTAAAGCTATCGAAAAGCCATCCCTTTTGTATTATTTTATACTTTTTCGGACTTAAGGGATTATGCCACGAAAAAGGACTATTGGAATTCCCTTTTTGTCCCTTTTCAAACTCTCTAAACATGAAAAGGACCGAGCTATCTTTGTCATTAAACTTGTTAAAACAATAGCGACAAACTTGTCTGCCCAGACAAGAGCGAGTCTCACTGACACTAGCCTGCTTGCTAAACACAAAGCAACAGGTTTGCCCGAAGGGAAAATTATAGACCAAGCATATGTTATCCTCCTCAAGCTTGTCAAAATTAAGGAGGTACCGGTCAGCAATGACTGGGGAAAAATGGGAAGAAAACTTGAAGAACTTTATTGGTGGCAGGTCGCTCTTGAACATGACACTTTCACTCCATCACCGTGATTGAGTTGGGTTGGGTTTTTCCATTCACCATCACCATTGGTCCTCCGTACCATCCATGGGGTTAATGCTACCAAGTCCATATCAATGTCGCCAATATGTTCAAGAGAAGTCATTCAGAGAATTCACTATCCAGCAAACGCCTCATCCACTGCAATACCTTCACCCTTCATTTTTCATGGTCGCCATTCCTGAACCTTATATCATCAGATCATTTTCACCTCCACAAAAAGTCATTTGCTCCATTTCGCATTGTAGATGTGGGATACATCAAGGCCCTCCTATGATAGGTCACTTCTTGTCGAAATCAGCTCATTATCCAAGAATTTGACTTAGAAACAACCCTTTCAGTACTTTGAAGCTTGCATGCCTCAATGGCAAGTTTCTCACTTCCGGCGATAGGTTTACATCAATGACCTTCGACCGAAAGACTTTGCATGGTGTTCGACATCGGCTCATATATTCACACCACGTGAATTGTATTGTAGTACCTTGAGGGTCATCATCATTATCGGTGACTCCTCTCACGTCTGTTAACAACTTACATCATTGGCTGGTAATCAAGCGATGTCTTTCCATGTTTGACTTCAAAACATCTTTTCACATGGATCGACTTGTATATCGGGCGAAGATTGAACGAGTTTTGAAGACCTCAGATCTAGTTTCATCCATCCAGGTTGCGATATATTTAGGAAAATAAAGACATCAATTGTACACAGAAGCTACACAGATAGTCATCTAAGCCAGGGAAGATGACTCTTCATGCGAAGAATCACCAGTCTGCAACAACAGATGATTGTCTGTCCTATGTACATGAAAATGAATTTATAAAGATGAGCATGGGAATGCCCGCCTCAACTAGATCATGAAAATAATATGATGATGATGTATTGTATTGTATCTTATACAGGTCACCTTGCAGTAAGAATACCTCGGATCCTCATGATAAATAATTTCACCCGACATCAGAAGATTTACGATCTCATGCTTTAGGGGGCAGCTGTTATAGACATATTTGGGCACTGTAACCCCAAAATCATATGTCCATAAACTAAGGGCTTCTTAAGTCCCTAAAGGTGTTGCTTCATACCCTAAAGGATCATGGTCAACTAATTACATCATTTCCTAGAAGTTCCACTTGAAAAACTACTCAGAACAGGCCAAAACTCTACCATACAGACTACTCCATGGGCAAGGCGCGATGCATACTGACTGCCAAAATAGCCAGGTGCGATGCATACTAAAATGGCCTTCTGTGGGGTGCGATGAGCGAGAATAGACAAATGGCAGAGACAATTTGCTAAATGGATGATCATGGAATCTTCCAGAAACTTCTCCTATGACACTTGCCTCTCTGAATTCGCCCAGGGATGAGGAAAATATTAATGAAATCTCCAAGTGGAACCAAGAACTATCAGTGGAATGACACTAATCAAAAACCTAGAGCTAACTCACACCCTTGCAAGACATCTATAAATGGATCCCTCATATGAGAGATCTAGAGGCTGGAATTTTGTATTTTGTAAAGAAGTGCTGTTGGTTTGTTGGTGAGAAGAGACATTGCATTGTTGGATGATTTGCTTGTTCATGAGGTGAAGAGGGCTTCTACACTGGGAGGATGATGCTGGATTAGATAGCTGGGTTGTAATCCTCTCTTACATTACTATTAATAAAGTTCTTTGGGTTTTTCTCCATATAATCATGTGTTTATGAATCTTATTGTTTATGAATGCAATTGTATGGTTAATGTGTTCCTGATTCCGCATTGTTTATGATGTTTTAGATGGAGATGATTTGATAGTTTTCTATTACTTTGACTCTACAGGTACTCTTTGAAGCAGGACAAGTAGGAGAGGAGTGGAAAATTCTATCAAGGAAAGGAGAAATCAAGCTAGGATCAAAGTGAGAGATCTAGGTTGGTCCTCATTTCTTCCCTCTAATCTATCACACTTAAAGGAACTCTCGAAAGGATTTCATTGTTTGTTTCTAAGATAGCTACCCATATTAGTGGGACTAGCAGTTTGAATCGACACTAGTTTTCCCTGAAACAACTGCCATGGATATTCCACTGGACAGTTCGTCACAACATATTTGATAATAATATATTATAATTTGGAATTTCTACACTATTACAGTTTATTTAAACCTCTAGATCTGTAAATTTAACTGTAATTAGTGCATGCATGTGAATGGAAATTATGAATAAAAACTAGAGAACGAAAAAATAAGCTCACACACACACACAAGACATAAAATCTTCTCTAGGAAACCCTTTCGGGAGAAAACCCAATTGAAAGGTGAGGTTGCTTCGCTCTCTTTCTCTATCTGGAAACATGGCTGCAAGTACAAAGAAGTAATTCCTGTGGCTCGTGGGCTGCTACATTGCACATATACTCTATGTGTGCTATTCCTCCCATCTATCCTGGCTATCTTTGCTTAGTTATGGAATAAAATTCTCTTGAAAGAATGGAATGCCTCTTCCTCCTAGTGGCCTAGTTATAGCACAGCCCGATAGCCTACTAGTGGTTAAGTTTGACTACATCATATCTTAACTAGAGCTACAAAATAGACTCTTCTAGAGTATTTTACATCACAAACATGTGGATATCCCCTTTTCCATGAATAATGGGGGCTGACAGACATCCTCCCAAATTATAGGTGTGAAAATAGGAAGGTCAACTTCTGAGTGGCATGACTTTTGCATACGGACTCTGATTGATACACTTCTTATGTTGTTGGAAATATCTCTGTGTGTAGAATAACATGAGATTTTTCTACGCTAAATTGACAAATTTTTAGTCCCAAAAAATGCCATTTGATGGCTCAAAATGCTCTTGGAAGGTTTCAAACCTCATTTTGCCAAACTAGGTCCAGCCGGTAAAAGCAATCCCATGAGTTGGTTCCTCCACTTTTCCCACTTTGAATGCATCTAGATAGATAAAAAAACAATATAATGATCTAATCCATATTAGTGGCAAGAAGGTTGGTCTATGCTGACTTATCCTAAAGGTGGAAGGTTTGAGCATTGAGGAAGAACGATAATTAACAGAGTCAGGGGCCAATAATGGATGGAGAAATCTTGGAGTTTGTCCCCGAGGGATTTCCCTTTGCACACTTTGTGAACTGACCAAGATGACATGAGCCCAAGATGATGTATCTACTTTGGAATTGCGTACTAATACAAAGGAAAATGGGGCCCTGATCACGACAGGTGGTCATGTTTTGAGGATGTTAAAGCATCGATCTAGAAGAACAAAGATGCAAGAGTTAACACTGAGCCGCAATTTTAATAAAGATAGGCCCTTTTCCCTTGGGTGCTTGTCACGATACTTGACTGTGGTGGTTCTATTGTAAGCTTGGATATTATATAATCCAAAATTTGTTGTGTTGTTCTTTGGGATTTGGCTTTAGTTCCTTCCCTTTGGTTTATTTATATAAACAGTCTTGACTGTGGTGGTTCTAATTCAATTTTGAGCATAAAAGGGACACATTTGGATTTAACTCACCAAATACAATTTAATAGAAAGCAAGGTTACATGCATCAATTGGTATCAGAGAAAATCCTTCATCTACTCCAGGAACAATTAAGTTGACATGGATCACATAGTTAGATGAGGTGTGTTGGCTTGTTGGGGCCTGACCCAGGTTCAGAACTGATTTAGCCAGATAAATCCCGAAACTACCGGCCCTTTTAGCAACAGTCCGTGATGCACGAACTGAGGTCTCACCCGAGGTAGTATGGTAGGGTGCTGGAACTAGGTTTCCCCACCCTAGGGATGTCTTGATGAAGTCTAGGAAGTTCGTGAACCGAACCTTCACGCTTGTGCTGCTCTGCGCAGCCATCTGCCCTTCGTAACTTGTGCAACTACTTCCACGCAGCTCTGTAAAGAGCACGAAGAGGTGCTGTCTAGATCCTTTATCCTTACTATGCTATTATTATAGATCTTACTTAATTGTGTGGGCCCAATATTCTCATTAATCATTTAACATTCATAACAAGTGTGCGCAATCATAAAACTGTAAAGAGATGCATAAATATAACAGAAGCATAGACACACAATATTTAAGAATCAACTTATATTTTATTAATTTTCTATCCAAGTACAATCCCAACTTTGCCCTGTGCACTCAGCTGCAGGGATCCATGCACATAGCTACAGACTCTACCAGGCCTTTGCACACTCAGCTGTAGAGCCTCTTACTACTACTAGGGTAGGCTGACACACTATACATTAAATTACATTATCTTAGGGTGGACAACCCTAGACTCTTGCACTCCGCACCCGCATTTCGTGGGGCCTTTGCATTACACTTGACCAAAATTCGGGCTTCAATCCCAAAAACATGCTATGGGGGGATCTGCTACCCAACAAGCCCCCAACACAATCATCGTGACTCGTCCCGAGTCACTCTGCTGGTGTGGTGATCTTTGCGTGAAGTTCTTCCAATTGTGTCTGGGCTGCGCGAAGGTCCATAGCGCACTGCTCTTCCATCCACTGGATCTGCTCCATTACTACTTCTGAATCATCTGTGTCTGACTTGATTATCTACTTTGATATCGGCTTCTAGTACCTATGTTTATAGTCCCGCAACTTTGTCCAGCTTCTTGGGTTGTGAAGACTGTGCTTTGGTCGGTTCGTCAGACAGCCGACCCACTTGTGTAGAGCTTCAGGTGACTGCCATTTACTCTTCCTGGCAAGGGTTCTATATTAAGTTTGACTAGCTGGACTGCGCCTCCGTCTGTGACCTCCTTTACCACATACGGTCCCAACCAATGCATTCTGAATTTTCCAGGAAATTTTTTGAACTTGCTGTCATACAGCAACACTAGATCATTTACCTTGAATGTGCGCAACTTGATATGGTGATCGTTCCAGGATTTCTTGCACTGTTTCTGGACCTGTTGATCGAATCTCGCCAGAAACCATTCTTCGTCGAGTTCTTCCAATTGCGCGAGTCTCTCTTCCAAGGCTTCACGGTCCGACATGCCTGTAATTGCTACTATCCGCAAACTGGGTATGATGTATTCCATTGGCATGACTGCTTCCGTGCCATAGACTAGCCTGAAAGGTGTCTGACACGTCAATTTTTTGCACGTGGTTCTATATGCCCATAATATGGTAGGTATGCGCATGTCCCAATCGTTTCATTGTGCATTACATACATTGGTCAGTGCAACCTCCAGAATTTCATTGAATGCTTCTACTATCCCATCAGCTTGTGGATGGTACGGTGTACTCTACTGATGATTCACCTGGAACTCCTTGGTGAGTGTGCTAATGGTTTCATTCAGGAAGTGTGTTCCGCGACCACTCATTAAAATTTTCGGGCAACCAAACCATGTCAACACGTTGTCGAACAGAAATTTTGCAGCTGTAGCGACCGTGCAGTCCTTAACTAGCTGTGCTTCCGCCCATCAAGTTAGGTATTCTATCGCGGTGATGATGTAGCACGCACCCGTCTTCCCTTGAGGTTTGATTGGTTCCACAAAGTTGATTGCCCAATTTTCGAATGGTTATAGCGTCATCTGTGGATTGAGTGGCATCTCATCCCTTCGTGATGGTTTCCCAGTCCTTTGACATATGTCACAGGCCCGACAATGTGCTTTCGAATCTTGATGTAGGGTTGGCCACCATAGCCCAGCGCGAAGAATCTTCTGTGCCGTCGCGCATCCTGCATAGTGTCCTCCTGCAACCCCCCCATGTGCTTCCACGAGGATCTGTCCTTGTTCAAATTTAGGTACATATCTTTGCAATATCTCATCATTTCCCATTTTGTAGAGGTGCCCCATGATGACAGAAAAGTCCGCTGCGTGCACCACCAATTCCTTCTTCTGCTGGACTGAATATTCCTTCGGCACAGTCCCTGTGGTTAAAAAATGGATTATATCTTTGAAGTGGCCGTCTGCGACGCACACTGCAAAGAGCTATGCATCAGGTAGTCCTTCTTCCAAATTTGTTGGCTCCTCGCTTGTCTCAATTCATGATAAGTGATCTGGTCCTGCATTTAGGCATCCTGGCTTTACGATGACCTCGAAGTCATATTCTTGAAATAGTAACAACCATCTGCATATGCGCCCCCCCAACACAGGCTTGTTCACCAGGTATTTCAACGCGGAATGATCGGTATACATCTTGAAGTGCCCACCAAGTAAATAGTGTCGGTATTTCTGGAGCGCGTATACCATTGCCAACCCTTCGCGCTCAGTAGTAGAATAGTTCTTTTCGGCTTTGGACAGCCACCGACTCGCGAATGTGATCAGGTGATCCATGCCTTCCGCGCCTTCCTACGTAAGTACAGCGCCCAGCGCAATACACGACGCATCAACATGTACATGAAATTCTACGTCCCATTTTGGGAAGACCAGGATGGGAGCGGATGCCATTTTCTCCTTGAGAACATCCAAACTTTTCCTACAATCATCATTCCAACAATATGTAGCGTCCTTTTTCAATAGTTTTTCCATTGGTGTTGTTATTTGTGCATAGCTCTTGATAAACTTTCTATAGTAACTAGTGTGCCCCAAAGTAGCGCATAGTTGTTTGACACTTCGCGGCGCTTCTAGATTGAGAATAACGGCAATCTTCGTAGGGTCCACCATCAGGTCTTGTTTGCAGACCACATGGCTGAGCAGGTTTCCAAAGGGGATGAGGAAGGTGAACTTTTTAAGATTTAGCGCAATCTGGTGTCGTCGGCAAGTATCCAACATCAAACGTAAGCTCGCTATATGGTGTTTAACTAACCCAAATATAGTCCAATCATCCAGATAGACCTCCAAGAACTTGTGGATGTATTCCTTGAATGCGGCCACCACTACACGCGAAAATATCGTTGGCGCATTCTTCAATCCAAAGGGCATAACGGTGTATTAGAAACAACCCCATTCGGTTGCGAAGGTTGTCTTGCTCCTATCTTCTGACGCGATCTTGATCTGATGGTACCTTGAGAAGCCATCCGTGAATGAGTAAGCTTCCTGACTGCCAACATTCTCCAATACTTCATCTGTAAACGGTGTCAGGAATGGATCGTGAACATAGGTATCATTAAGCTTTCTGAGGTCCACGCATATTCTAATTTCTCCCTTTTGTTTTTTCTCCTGTACTACCATAGGACTCACCCAGTCAGATTCTTCCATTGGTTCAATAATTCCGGTTGCAAGCATTTTGTCTAATTCTTTGCAGACCTTTTCTTTATACTTCAGATTCAAATGGTAAGGTCGCTGCTTAACTAGCTTCGTGTCTAGTTTTAGAGTGATCTTCATCATCCCTAAGTCGCCAATGATCCCCTTTAAATCCGTGATTTTGGTCGAGAACAAATCTTGATATTCGTGGAGTAACTCGGCGACCTTATCTACTGTAGCATCGTCCCAATAGTCCCTAAGCGTCGCGTACTTCGGCTCCGCGTCTGTACATTTGTTTACCTGCTTTGTTTTTAGCAGTGCAGTGATGTCTGGATCCTCAATTGTTGGTCCTCAAACTTCGCGACACCCTTCAGTTTCTGGAATATTAATATTTCGAGGGTGTCATCATCCTCCTCTACTTGTACATTATAACATTCTAGGGCACTGCTTAACTGGGTTGCCCATGCTGGTTGAACTACTTCCTGTGGTTCCTGTGGTATTTTGAAGATGGCAGCTTTTACGGCTTGCAGCGTGTCATCAACAGTATCCGACCATCGGTCTTCAAATGTGAATGTTAACAAAAATCCCTCGTGAAAGACATCCCATTCGCCCATACCATGTTGGAGTTCTGTCTTGGTATACCAATTCATGGGTATGACATCCAGGGTATGGTAGAATAAGTGTACCCATTCAGGCTGAGGTTCTTCTCCATAGGCCTTGGTCCATTTTGCGAGGTGCATGCACGGGTCATCGCGTCCATCATATTTATCTACTATCCGTAGTTGCGATTTCCCAAATCGTAGGCGCATCATCCTCCTACAGCCATGCCAATTTTCAAAATTTCCTTGATGCGTTCCCCACCAGTGCACAGGTGTCACGCACAGTGCCCACTTTAACGCATCGAACCGCTGTTGTTCCAGTACTGCACTTTCAAACTTGCTCAAGAATTCATCCACCACTATCAATCCATCATATGTTGGCAGATCTCGGGCCTGGGTTGTTATGCAACATAGTGATCTAATCATCATGTTGCAATTCAGCGTTGTCACTTTGTTCAACCGATTGTGCCAGCGTTTGTCTTCTTCGTCTGAATCCGAGGTGCAGGAACTTGCACGCTCCCACGAGATCCTTCCATCTATAGTCGAATTCACCCAATCTTGATCTCGCGCAGTTATCTTGTAGATACAATCCAACTCATCATCACTTCCATCGTCGCGCATAGGTTCGGTGTAGCGCACTCCTTCGGCTGGATCTAGCGGAACTACTACACGTAGGGACTTTTTCTCGAATATCATCTTCTGCTTCTTCAGGTTGATGACTCCATTCATATCAGTGGCCCAGTCTATTCCTAGCAATGCGGGATAGGGATTGTTGTCATCGACAATCTCTATTACTTCAAAGTCCGTTTATGTGCTCGCGCCTTTGATATCAACTGTTACCCCTTGCAACCTTCCCATGGGAAAAATATTCTATTGGTTCACCATTCGTAATTGAATAGGGGACCACTGTAACGCGGGCCTGCCCATGCGTTCCCATGTCTACTTTGGTAACACATTCACGTCCGAACCCAAGTCTAGGATTACCTGATCCATTTCATACTCGCCAATCTGTGCCGTCAATCTCATTTCCCTCCCGGTGCGTAATGCATGCTTTCCCAATTTCTGGACTACACACGGCTCTCCCAACCTTGCGCACCTGGTGATCAACTCCTGTAGTCCCTTAACTGCCTTATTGTCGCGCAACAGTTTCATGCACATCTCCAAAAAGGTAGTAAGCATAGAAGGATCCATCCCTGGATCTGGTTGATCCTTACTACCTGAAGTGGAGGCATCTGCGAAGCTCTTCTTAGTGTCCATGAACGTCTCCTTTATGGGTTCAAACTCAGGTTCCTTTGTAGGAGCCTTGCGAATCCATGTATCTTCCTCGGGCTGCTTCCCCTTATCTTCCCTTGTGGTTGCACCACTTCTGAGCACTATGTTCACTTTTGGGTCCTCTTCGCATGGTTCAGACCTCATCATTTGAATATTTTGAGTCAAAGTAGGCTGGAGTACCCCTTTCTCGCGCATCTATGCGATCAACGTAGGAAAATATACCATTTCATGATCAAACTGAGCACAGTATGAACATGATACTCTCATTGGGTTGGTACAATCACGGGCATAGTGCCCTGGTCCTCTGCAATTGTAACAAATTAACTGTCTGCGGCCCCTTCCTGGTCCCATTCCTCCTCATCCTCGACCTCGCCCTTGAAATCTAGCACGCGCCATCCCCGCCGCTGGGTCAAGGGCTCGCATTTCTATCTACATTCGATAGGCTGGGGTCTGATCCATCATTAACTCGTAGCTACGACAAGTATGCTCGTCGTGGCCCACCGACCTACAGAAATTACAAAACAGTTGTTGGGGTGCCAGTGTATACTTCTACAACAAATGACAATTATCCGTCGTGTGCTTTCCTCCTATCTGACAGATTGTGCACCATAATGCAGGTGTCACACTCGGCCCTGCCTGTGCCTCCGGTCTCAATGACATTGGCCCCCCTCCTGCCAAGTAGTTTGCAAACACTGGACAGTGATCCTTGTCATGGCCCTGGCCCTTGCATTTTATGCACCATACTTCCTCCCGTGCCTCTAGCCGCAGTGCCTTATCCTACTTCAATCTTTGCATTTCTAGGCAAATATTCTGTAGTTGCACATGGATTTGTTGAAATCCCAGCCTCGGATCTTGTATCGATGTCTCATGTAACCTCATCGCCATTTCCAATGCTTCGGCCTGGGTAGAAATTTTCTGTTGCGATAGCACCGTTCTCAAGTGCGGTGTCAGAGATGCCACAAACCAGGCACGATGTTGTGCATCAGTGAGCATCATATTAGCCTCGCGGATCGTACTATTTAGTCATTGATCTAGATCCCAGGGGGTCTCACCTGGAAGCATCGCGATCTCTTTAAACCCAATGATTGACTGTGTCTCTAATTTCGGCCGGCTAAATCCTTTGTTCAGCGCATTTTGGATCTCTGCTATCCCTGCATTTGGGTGATTGTTAGAGTGCTTGATATACCATGTCAACGCACGACCCTGTAGCGCACTCACCAATGTAGCCTTCTTAATGCTGTTGCCCGTGACTCCTTGCGCTTCCCACACTTCTCTTACCACGAACTAGAACTGGTCCGGATCCTCATTCCCTACTCCTCTAAATACGGGTAGCTTAATCACGCTTGCCATGCTGAACTACAAGTTTGGTGGAGGTGGAGTGGGTGGAGATGGAGGTGAAGGAGGTGAAGTGGGTGGTGGCGTAGGTGGAGGTGGTAACTATAGAATGCGTTGCCTTATCAAATTGACCTCACTTCTCGGAGAGATCCGAGTGAGCTCTTCCTCACTCTCTTGCAAAGGTGAAATTTAGGGATTGTTTCCTAATTCCCCGCTATCTTTGTATATCTTTCCGCTCTGCATCGTTCCAAACATTAATGTATTCACATAACCCATTTTTCTTATAACAACATCTTAATCTAGGTATTCAAAGATTTAATGTACTTACATCGCGGTCCCTTGAGAAAACGTCGTTCTGCTTCACTGTAGCTCACGGTTGTGTCTACTGCGAACTCATTGATAAATCCCCCTATTATCCACAACTCGCACGACCTTATCTTCTGATGCCTCTAGTCTGCATACTAATTCCAGAGTCCACACTATCGGTTGGTCGAGATTACACCTTCCCTGGATGTCGACTAACCTCATGATCCACTCATACAGTTTAGAAGGAAAGGATGCGAAGAAGATCTCGTGGATTTCCGTATACACGTAGCGATCCAGCCACCTTTTCTCGGATACCTACGGAGTTCTGTTTTCCTATGTCATGAACTCATGACTTTTCTTGTCCAACCACTCTTCAATTTCCTTCTTCATTGGGTCCAATGGCACGACATCAGACATCCCTTAGGCAGATCCCGGTCCCAACAACAAAACCATTTGTTGGCTTGTTGGGGCCTGACCCAGGTTCAGAAGTGATTTATCCAAACAAATCCCGAAACTATCGGCCCTTTCGGCAACAATCTGTGATGCGCAGACTGAGGTCTCACCCGAGGTAGTATGGGAGGGTGTTGGAACCAAGTTTCCCCACCCTAGGGATGTCTTGATGAAGTCTAGGAAGTTCGTGAATTGAACCTGCGTGCTTGCGCTGCTCCACGCAGCCATTTTCCCTTCACAACTTGTGCAACTGCTTTCATGCAGCTTTGTAAAGAGCATGAAGAGGTGATGTCTAGATCCTTTATCCTTACTATGCTATTATTATAGATCTTACTTAATTGTGTGGGCCCAATATTCTCATTAATCATTCAACATTCATAACAAGTGCGTGCAATCATAAAACTATAAAGAGATGCATAAATATAACAGAAGCATAGACACACAATATTTCATAATCAACTTATCTTTTATTAATTCTCTGTCCAAGTACAATCCCAACTCTGCCTTGCACACTTAGCTGCAGGGATCCATGCACATAGCTGTGGACTCTACCAGGCCTCTACGCGCTCAGCTGTAGAGCCTCTTACTACTACTATAACCCAATACTCAAACTTATAGACTCAGAGCTAATTCGTCATCCAAAAACCATAGGACTCGCTTTACAATTAGAGCCTCACTCTATTTATACAATCCCATGGTCTGCGGACCATGGGTAGGTCGACACACATTACATTAAATTACATTATCTTAGGGTGGACAACCCTAGACTCTTGCGCTCCGCGCCCGTATTTCACGGGGCCTTTACATTACACTTGACCAAAATTCGGGCTTCATGCCCCAAAACATGTTATGGGGGGATCTGTTGCCCAACAAGGTGCTAGAGGAGGTTGCAAAGGACAAAGGCTTGTAGCCAATGCTGAAGTGATGAGGGTTATGTAGTGGTTAGAGGAAAGAATTATAGCCATGGAAACCAACAAGCATAGGGAACCTAAAGCTAGAGATGTAAGTGAGGGAGAAGAAGAATCTACAGAGGAAGAAGCAACTAAAGTACCTATAGAAGCTAGGATATTGAAAATAATGTTAATATTTGTCATGAAGGTGAAATCAAATATATATTTTACACTAGTAGCATGAATCCAGAGGAGCTCATAGTCTGGATTACAAAAATGGATAGGTTCTTTGAGTATGAAAAGATGGATGAAGCGAAGAAAGTAAATTTTGTTGTCACCAAATTGAAGGGACATGCGACTTTATGGTGGGATACTGTATAGTATAAAAATGAGAAGGAAGAATAAGCAAAAATTTAAGAGCTAGGACAGAATGGGAGAGAAGATTAGAGGTAATTTTTTTCCAAAGGATTATAGTCTCACTTTATTCAGGTAGATGCAAAATATAAGGAAAATATTTATGACTATAAGGGAGTATACAAAATTGTTTTATAAGGTGATTATCAGGGTTGGATATGTAGAAGAATCTACAAAGAAGACAAACAAATATATTATTGGTCTCAGATTAGGTATCCAAGATTAAATCAACATGTTATCACCCAGAACAGTAGAGGAGGCATACTAGCTAGGTGTGAAGGTTGAGGAGAAACTCGCAACAAAGCAATCTAGCAAAGGAAAATGCACTTCTAGAGGAAGAGAAAAACAATCAAGTAGAGGAAGATCTACAACACAAAAAGAAGGAGCTAGTAGCTCAAGTCCATAATGATAACAAGAGGGAGACTTCATAGGCCAAAGATTCTTTTATAGAGGATGATGAAGAGGCATATGAAGAGAAATTCGTTGCTATAGGTGTGGAAATATTGGAAACATGGCATATGAATGTCCAGAAAATAGAGAAGTAGGCTAGAGAAGTGTTGTTGTTGCCCCAACAGAAGAAGGGGAACCAAAGGTACAAGAGGTAGAAAATGTACTAGAGACAGGAGAGTCTTTATTTCTTAAGAAGGTGTTGTTGAAACCAGATAAGGAATTTGTTGAACTAGCTCATAGGAAGGCATTATTTAGGATTGTTTGCAAAGTCCAAGGGAAATGCTGCAAGATGTTGATTAATAGTGGTAGCACAGACAAATTGGTGTCTACATAAGTGGTGGAGAAGTTGAAATTGAAGAAGATGAAGCATCCAACACCTTATAAGGTGTCATGGATTCAAAAGGGTCATCAATTATTGGTGAATGAACAGTGTGAAGTGGAGTTGCAGATAGGAAACTACAAGGATAAAATCCTATGTGATATCATGCCCATGGATGTGTGCCATATTCTATTGGGTAGACCATGGTAGTTTGATAGAGGTGTTGTGCATGATGGGAAGAAGAACATCTATAAATTATAGAAGATGGCATCAACCATACCTTGTTTCCTTTGCAAGAAGAAGACACATCTGAGAGTAATGATTCCAAGGCATTGTTGTTGAGTGGAAAAGAGTTTTTGCAACAACTATAGGATGATGAGGTAATATTTTCTTTAGTGTGTAAACCTAGGGTAATTATTACTTCCATTATTGTAAATGATTTTCCTTTTGAGATTCAAGATATGTTGAATGAGTATAGTGATATCATAGTGGATTATTTTTCTAATGAATTTCCACTTGTGAGGAGTGTAAGTCATCATATTGACTTAGTAAAAAGATAAATTCTACCAAATAAGGCTGCATACATAATGACTCCTCAGGAGAATGAAGTAATAACAAAGAAAGTGAAAGAGTTGTTAGATAAAGGGTGATTAGAGAAAGCCTTAGTCCATGTGCAATTCTGACAATGTTGAGTCATAAGAAGGATGAAGGTTGGCGAATGTGTACAGACTCCAGAGCATTGAACAAGATCACAATTAGGTACAAATTTCCTTTTTCTTGTATAGATGATCTATTGGATTATTTGATTGGTTCCAATTGTTTCTCCAAAATTTATTTGAAGAGTGGGTACCATCATATCAGGATTAGAGAGGGAGATGAGTGGAACAACATTTAAAATAAATGTTGGGTTGTATGAATGGCTAGTCATGTCATTTGGGTTGTCCAATGCACCCAACACATTTATGATATTGATGAGTGAGGTGTTAAAGGAGTTCATAAGAAGATTTATAGTTGCATATTTAGATGACATATTGGTTTACAGCCAATCCAAAAAAGAGAATTTGAGACATTTGAGGTATGTGTTGGAGAAGTTGCAACAAGAGAAGTTGCTTATCAATTTGAAGAAATGTTCATTCCTAAAGATAGAACTTGTGTATTTAGGATTTTTTGTATCCAAGGATGGGTTGGAGATCGATCCTAAGAAGGTAAGAGATATTGTTGATTGGCCCTCTCCTAAAAGCATTTTTGAAGTTAGAATTTTTCATGGTTTGGCTAGTTTTTACAGGAAGTTCATCAAGAATTTTAGCAAGATGAGTCATCAAATTTTGGAGACCATAAATAAATATAAACAACAATTCCAATGTACTGATACAACAGAAAAGGGTTTTCAATTATTGAAGAATAAGATCACATAACAAGTTGTGTTGATTTTACTAGATTTCAGCAAACCTTTCCAAGTGAAGTGTGATGCTAGTGGAGAAGCGATTGACACTATGGTGAGGCAGGAGGATAAACCCATAGCATATTTCAATGAGAAGTTGAATGAGGCAAGGAGGAAGTATACTTCTTATGACAAGGAGTTTTATGCTGTAGTACAAGATCTAAAGAAATAAAGGCATTATTTAATGTCTAAAATTTCTTTCTTGTATACAAAAAATCATGTTCTATAGTACATTATGTAGTAACCTAAATTAAGTCAAAAGCATGTCAAGTGGATTGAATATCTCCATAATTTCACTTTTATTTTGAAGCATATTAGTGGCCAAGATAATAAAATTGTTGATGCATTGACAAGGATGAATTTGATTATGCAAGAAAGTCAAGTTCAAATCATGGGGTTTGACTTCATGAAGGAGTTGTATGAGGAAGATGTTGATTTTAAGGAGGCTTATAAAGCTTGTAAAAACCCAACAACGTGAGATAGAAGTTTGTGGCTTGATCACATGCTTAAAGAAGGATTATTATTAGAAAATAATCAGCTTTGTGTTCCAAAATTTTTGATGAGGAAGAATTTAATAAAAAAGAAGCATAATGGAGGTCTTGCATGATATTTTGGACATGATAAGACATATGAGCAACTGACACATTTTACTATTTGCCAAATATGAGGACTGATGTGTAAACGTTTGTGAGAAGTTGTAGAATTTGCCAACATGCAAAAGGGAAGAACCAAAATATAGGATTGTATACACCATTACCAATTCCAGACAGACCATGGGATTTAGTAAGCATGGAATTTGTATTGGGTTTGCCAAAAACTCAAAAGGGTAATGATGCAATATTTGTTGTAGTGGATTTTTTTCAAAAATGTCCCATTTCATTTCATCCCTTTTTTAAAAATCAGTGATGCTACCCATATTGTTGACTTTTTCTTCAGAGAAGTAGTGAGATTGCATGGAGTACCCAAAAGAATTGTGTCCGAAAGGGATACCAAATTCTTGGTGCATTTCTGGAGGACTTTATGGAAGAAGCTTGGAACTAATTTGAGATTTAGTTCAGCCTGTCACCCTCAGATTGATGGGTGGACTAAAGTAGTTAATATGAGTTTGGGAAATATCTTGAGAATCTTGGTTGGAGATCGTCTCAAGCAGTGGGATCAAGTACTTTCCTAGGATGAATTTTCCTATAATGATTCTCCAAACAAAAGCACTGATCATATAACTTTTCATATAATGTATGGGATGCATCCAAGAGGATTACGTGAACTCAGAAACTTGGGAAGAGAAAAACAAAGGAGTGCAACAAGAGAAGAATTTGCTACAACTATGCAAGATCCATGAACAAGTGAAACAAAAAATATAGGAGAGCATCCTCAAATTTAAAACCAAAGAAAACCTCAAGAAAAGAGAACAAAGATTTAAAGTGGGAGATTTAGTGTTGGCACTGTTAGCGCTTGGAATTCACCTAGGCTGAGATAGACAAACTCTCAAGGCTACATCAAACCATTTCACCTCGTAGCTAGCCCTACAAGGTATGAGAAGGCTCTCTCGGGTCAGATTCGGTAGATCTTTCAATAGGATAAGCTGACCAATTAGGGATAAAGATTTTAGACTAGTAAATTGATAAGGGAGGTTGATTTAAAGATTTTTGGGGTTTTTGGTGGCAATTTGGAGGGAGTGCAATTCAGGGTGCGGGGATTGGGCTCAGTTTTTGCAGGGGGATCTTTGGGGCAAGGTAGGAGTGAGTGCTGATGCCTTAATCTGAGATGGAGGATCAGGAATGATAGAGGAGGAGCTAAAGAGGGCAAACAACAACTTTGAATCCTCTTTAGACAGTGGAAAACATAGATATTGAACAAAATTAAAAGCTGAGCATGGCATGCATGAATTCAAACTTTATCACTTCATCTGTTCAATTAGCAGCAAAGAAAGAGATGGAACACATAAACACACTTACAATAACATGTAGAGAACACACCATCAACACAACAATCCACAAGAATCCACAATGATGTCTGCAAAACCCTGGCCTTCCTTTTCCTTAAATTGCAGAGATAGATGTACAATATACAATAAAGCTTTCTCCCACAAGAGTCCAACCATCAAAATGAGAAAGAGAAGGCATAATATAGAAGGGCAAACCTCTTTCCCCACCTCTAGGGGTCGAGCTCAGCTTCCTAAGAGCTGTTGCAACTAATTCTAAATCAGTCACTAGATAATAGACCAGCTCAACAACTTACCTCTAAAACTTAGGAAGCTTATCTATGCATTAAATATTCACCATTTACATCAAAGAAGCTTCTAGAAGTGGTAAAGAAGAGTAAAAGTATCAAATTCCATGACATTTACACAAGAATCCATCATTTACATGCCCAAATAGTCAACCAAAGTGAAAACAGTGCTTTGCTGGCCGAACTGGTCAAAAACTGGCAAATTTTGCTTGACTGGTCGCACCTCTGGCTTGACTAGTCGCACCTTTTTTCAGCTCTGTTTGAGGGCCTTCCCGGAGTCCAAATCAGGTGCAGGATAGCTCGTTGGAAAGGTCTGGAAGTATACTTTCCAACCCAACCGGAATTTCTGAATTTGGAGTTGATTTGACCCCTCAAAACGCATTTCTCCCAAGACTGCTTTCTGCAACTCAAAAAAGGGGCAGAAAGTCAAAATTTGCATGTATTTTGAGCTTTTGGCTGCCCAAATCTTCACAAAATTTGAAACCCTTCCATAGGAAAGTGTACTTTTACAAGAAAAATCCAACCATGTAGATTTTTCCCCGTTCTGAGCTGTATCGATGACTCGTCTCGTACGGGGTGAGACGAGTCGAGTGGCCAAAACCTGTAAAATTCCAAAAAAAATGCCAAAAATGCCTCAAAATCCTCAAAATTTCTTGGTTTTGCTGCTAGAAGAAGGCTAGTCAGTATCATGGTGAGTAAGAGAGGCCTCAGCCAAGATACGGAGCGGGTTGGTCTTTTTCGTCCTCTTGCGGGCCTCGGACAACTTCCTTTGGAGTATCTTCATTTTTGCCTTGCAAACGTGCAACCTTGCCCAGTAATGGTTCTTCATGTTTCGTAGCAGCCTTTTGTCCCGGTTGGCTTTCTCTAACAGCCTCTCCAAGTGGGCATTCACCTGAATGAGCATGGACTCCCGGTCAGCAGGAAATGGGTCCCCAGGCCTCCTACGGTTCAAGCCTCTATTACCACGGATCCTCCATAGCTCGTCAAGTTCTTTCTCCGCCTCTAATTTTCTGTTGCGCTGCTCCAGATAAGTGATGGTCCATTGAGCCATTTCGAGCTTCTGCTGCAACACGAGGTTCTCCTCCTCTCTCTGTCTGATAAGCTCATAAAAATCAGAAGAAGGAGAATGAGCATCAAAATCAATGAAATCATGACGTGTATCGCCAGCTCTCTCATCCTCAATCATGGGCTGCTTGCCCCTCTCTGCTACCTGTGCTGCTGTCGGCAACGAGGCCCCTTCCACCTGGTGTGGAGATAACACTCGCTGATCTGATGATGACGACGAGACCCCTTCCACCTGATGTGGAGAAAATACTCGTCGAGCTGCTGCAAACAAGGTCCTATGACCCCTCTGATATGTACACTGTAGTGGGGAAACAACATGTGTAGGCACAATAATCTCTGCCTGGCGTGATGGACCTCCCTCCTCATGAATGATCTGTGGCTCTGGCTGTGGCCGTGATGTCGCTGTAAAAACCTCATGAGAAATGAAGTCTGCCCATGAAATGCCCTGCTGCCTCAACTGATGGGAAACAATGAGCTGAATGAGACCATGATGGCACAGACTCCTATGCTGCTGGGCTGGGGTCCACCTCTGAAATACGGATGACATCCTCTGAAAGTCCTGGCAGAAGAAAAACGGGATGTTCATCATCCTCACCCTGGTAAAGTGCATCAACATGCGAATATGACAAGTGGAGACCAGTGAAAATCTTCCGTCACATGTAAAGTATTGCATGATAAGCTTCATGATCGAAACATACTCCGCCCGGAGGAATCTGGAAGGAAAGATCCCTAACAAATGGCTCACAAATGAGGGCCTGACATATGGCTCAAAAAAGATAAAGTCCAGCAGTTTGCGCTTGGGCCACACTTCCCCTACATTCGGTATCCCGGTAGCCTCTGAAATCATCTCTGGAGATAACACAAAATTCACCCCTGCAAGAGTGACCTGCCCATCATGAAGGTGCAAAACAAATAAACGTGCCAACTCACTATGATGCTGAATGTGAGCAAGCCTCTCACAGAACTGAAAACATGACATGTACCGAAAACCGTTCATTGCCAAAGGACAAGCCTGCAATGCTGCCAAAGAAGTAGGTTCCTGTCTCCTATGATGACCACCCCTCTTAGGAACCCTCTGTTGTACCACCACCTCTGTAGCTGATGAATGGTCATCACTAGGCTCATAACTCTCGGTGTCTGACATGGTTTTGGAACCAGATGAGCAAGCTGAAAGGTAAATAGAACTGCTGCCTCTGCCTGCAAAATGCTGAGAAGTATGCTGTTTTCAAGGGGAAAAATCATAAGGGAACTGTTAGGGGAGGGATTTTTAATAAGGAATGGGAAATAAAAACAGGGATTTTTAGGGAAAATTCACAAAATGTAACACATACCATCTTATCATTTTTAAGAAATCATTTGCAACGAAACCATGTATGATAGGGACCAAGGGAAAGAACATATATTATGACAGGGGGTATGGGGCAGCATTATCCATTTGATTTTTATCCTTTAATGAAGCAAACTCTGCTATCTGGACGGGATTCATATGCATTTAGTGATAAGGGAAAGAGAGCTTCACTTTTATTTTTATCAAAAGGAGATT
Organism: Pinus tabuliformis; assembly: GCA_031772625.1. NCBI lineage: Eukaryota > Viridiplantae > Streptophyta > Pinopsida > Pinales > Pinaceae > Pinus > Pinus tabuliformis. Next base: position 824,549,016 of record CM062813.1, read on the forward strand.
TGACAACTTCAAGGGGAAAAAAGGGAAAACGGAGTTTATTTTCGGGAAGCACAGCAACATAATTTTATAGACCAAAACTACAACAATATGTCCATTATGAATATATACACAGCTGCAATCTTTGATTTTTCTTTTTATAAATTTCATAACAACAGCTTGCCTCTTTTTTATACCCAATAATATCTTTGTTTTTCATATTTGGGTCATTTTGGCATTTTATTTTTATTTTTCTTTTCATATCAATTTTTATATATATATATATTTTTTATTCTTTTTGTTTTATTTTCTTGCTGCAGGTCCATGTAATTTGCTTGCTGTGGGAAGGAGAAGGGCATTTTAGGGTTTGTTTGGAATATGAAGGGTATTAGGGTTTAGTGAAAGAATTTGGGAAGGTAGGAATATGGGATGGGAACTTTGTATTTCTTGCAAACGAAATAAATGAAATAATAAGATAAACATGTAGCAACATTTGTGAATTTAATTGACAAGGAAACAAGGATGGGATAAGAGGGATTTAACCTTGAAAAACAAACAAACCCTAGCACATTTGCCTACATTAACAACAGCTACATTTCACCCTTTCTCTTGCAAATTTTGAAGAAGAAAACCATTAGACACATCATCATTGAATCATCACTTGCCATCATGGGTGAATTTAGAGCCTACCTGGTCGATTTAGTAGTTTGGGAGGGCGATTTGGGTGATTTGGCACGTTTCTTGGCAAACCCAGCTCGACTAGTCGCACCTCCCACTCAACTAGTCGCACCCCTCTGACTCGTCGCTCCAGTTCAAAAATTACACTGTGAGAGAAGCTCTGACTCGTCGCACCTGCCCAACTAGTCGCACCTCAAACTCGACTAGTCGCTCCTCCAGAAATGACCAAAATCGCTGCAAAATCGCCTTTCTTTGCTTCTTTCTTGTGTCATGCAAGTTTGCAAATGCATAATGAGGCCATGAAGAGGGCTTTTTTAATCTTTATAGGTCCACGTTAGAAAAAATTAAATCATCAAACCCACTTTATAATGTTGTATGTTTTGGCATTTAATTTAACACTGTTTTTTAAGTTGCACTTTGCCTGAAATTGATTTTTTGAGTGTTTTCACTTGGTTCTTTTTGCAGGTTGATTCTCTGATGGATTCTGAGGAAGAAACCAGGGTTGTTGCCGGCATTCTGAAGATTTTTGAAAATTTTCTTTATTGTTGCCATTTTCACATGACCTTGGCTTTAAAAACAGAGTTTTTAAAACCAAGGTAAAAATAAGCTGTAGCAGATGAAAACTATCAATAAAACATAATTACAAACCTCCTTCTGGCTTGCTGAAGACCATCAGACTTTTGACTCATGACCTGGCAATGATTTTGACCGAAACCCTATACCTAGACTTGGAATTTCAAGACAAAAATGAAACAAGTGTGACACAAGGTTTTTTCAAATGGTATGACCTGATTCCAGCAAAGCCAAGAAGGGAACAAGACCAGCTCCTCCATTCAGTGTTATGGCATGCCTAATGGGATGCAAAACTGACACTGATGAGACACCTATAAATGCATATGCAAAGAGTTATTGATCACTGATGGAGGGCTCAAGACCGACACTAACAGGCACATTTGAGGAAGGAAATATTTCTTAAAGGAGAGTACAATAAATTAAAATTAAAGAGAATTGGTGCTTGTAAGATCCTTAGGAAATTTTCAGCCAATGCTTATGAGATAGAGTTTCCACCAGGGATTAGCATCTCTCCCATCTTCAGTGTTGCGGATCTATACCAATATCAACCAGGAAAAGAGGTACAAATAACAGATGAAGTGGACAATGACCAATTCAGTGGAAGAAGCAGTTACTAAAAACCAAGCCTTTGCAGTTAGAGAGAATTTTAGAGAAAAAATTGATTAAGAAGACTAGGGGAAAGGAATACTATGAGTATTTGGTTAAGTGGAAGGACCATCTAGTTGTTGATGTAACTTGGATGGCTTCCCCAATACTATAGAAAAGTGGTAGAACTATTGAAGACCTCATGGGCAGGAGTCCATGATTTTTTTGTTCCTTGGGAGTATGATACAAGGGAATTCGTAAAAACCTGATCAGCTGAGAGGTAAAAATTTCTTTACTATAGGCGTTGGTTCCTCAATGAATGAATTTACTAGGATAAAGTTTATTTTGTTTTCCATGTAATCCATTAAAATTAGAAAATTGTTGTAATTTGGTTCATTTTTCCAAAATTGGTCATTCGATTATATTTCCATGGATCTGGAGTGACCTATATTGATTTATTTATTCATTGATTGATTTAATAAGAAATAAATACAATGTCACCTATCATAAAACCAATAGTATTCATTTATTTTGGAATTAGTTCAAGAAACTTTAGGGGATGGAAATGAAAAATGTATATACTCATAGAAGTGTCCCATGAAACCATTTGAGCTTTGCCCTTTATATGGTTCCCTGCTCTTTGATGTCTCCCATGGTTCTACCTTGAAGATTGGAACCAAAAGCTTTTAGTTTTCCTCATTCAGGATGAACCTTGGAATGTCTTCCAAAATTTCTATTGTTGGGTGTGCATTTGTAAAGGGATATTTAGAGTAATGCCATTAAAATTTTAGGTCGATAATATTTTCTAAATCCTTTGAAGGGGACTTAGGACCTAATGTCATAGGGACTAGGGGACCTAGAGGGAAGGCAACAAGAGTAATTGATAGGGTAACCCCCAAAAATGGTGATAAGAGGATTAGCGAGCCCATTATCACAAACCATAAGCCCTTAACATGTAACCACTAAATTCCCTATCCCCTCAATCCCTAAGCCATAATTCCTTGAGCCCTAAACTCATAACTCATAACCCATTAACCCCATTAAACCTTAATCCACTAACCCCTAACTTAGAATCCATTAACCCTCTAAGTCCTAACCCCTTATCCTCTTGACCGGTGACCCTTAACCATTGTCCCCTAACCCTAAACACCTTAACACCTAACACCTAAATCCCCTAACTAGATAATTTGCAAAGCCTCGATCTGCCTTGCTCACAATATCTTCACTTCATGTTGATATGGAGCTTGTGGTGCTCTCCCACATAAGGAGTTGGTAATGAATAGATCACTCATAAAGAAAATGCCTCTCTAGATCTATTGCATAAGGAGTGAACCCTTGATACAAATATTTTATTTTCTAAAAAAACTCAATTGTGTCAATTAGAACATTGTACATAAGATAAAATAAAATGATATTATCCACATAAATTCTTTAAATAACCTCACATTAGCCATGCGTGGTGAGTTAGGGGGTGAATGTGGGGCATTATTAAAGTTACATCATGTTCAATTTCGTTTTACATTGTGAGGTTGTTATCTAGTAAGGTTGATGCATCATCAGAAGGGAACATGCCACATTTTTGTGGGGGAGCGATTAAAGTTGTAACACAATTCAAGTGATATACACTTCCAATGAGTATGACATTATTGTATGTTTATTTCAGGTTGTTAGAGAGGTTATTTATAGACATAATATTCACTGTATGTGGACTTCATTGTTTCATGGCCTCAACTCTAAGATGGATTTATACCAGGAGAACTTCATGAAAATGAGAGCGGGTGTTATTGCTTAACCCACATACACACAAGAGCATTGGATGTTGCCCTTATATTCCCTTTGTTGCATTTGAAGTGGGTTTGCATTGGAATCAAGTTGAACTAATCATCATGATCTTCCTCTTCTCAATAACATCTGCTAGCTTTTCCATATACACAAGATAGAGTTAGAGGGTCACCTCATCTGTAGAAGCCCCATTTATTATGAGATTCAAGGGACATTATATTGTTTTTATCAATATTTGGATGGGTCGTCTACATTCTTGAAATACATGTATAACTCTTTTTATGAGGGAGGTCCTTGGATTTAGATCTTTATATAAGGCCTTATGTTCCCTTCCCCATTTGAACTCTTTTAAAGCAGTCACCTCCTTCCATGTTGAATTGCCTACTTAGGGAAAAAATTGACAAACCAAGATTCAAACTTCTTTAACTATCAAATTGGTGAGGCCTCATAGCTCATCTTGGCCCTCAATGGGACATATTTTTTCAAAGAGACTTTTGAGGATTTCCCTTTGTAAATTCCAAGTTGGATGTCATAAGACCTATCACCCCACTTTATATATGGGTTTTTAGAGGAAATTTAGAATTTTTCATTGTCATGTCAACCTCTGGGATTATTGTGACATTGATCATTTTCCCACTGAGGTGTATGCATCTATATGTAACTCATGGATGTATAATTGGTTTGATGACACTTTTTCTTGGCCATGTAGGACCCTAGGTGTAGGAAGATGTTGCTTTAGCTACCACATTTAGCTTGATATGTATGATCCACGTGTATATATTATCTTCAGTGTGTATTGTTTTTATTGTGATCACTTAAGCACTATATTATAACTATTTATTCTTTGGCTATAAATTTTAAGCTAGATTGTTCCATGGTGTTTCATAATTTCACTGAAAGAAGTGTGTCATATTGATGGTTTGGGAATATACTTGGTGATTTAGTAGGTGATACACATAAATCTTATTGTATCACTTATTTCCCTTAGTCAAATTTTATCCCATGTCATTCCATAGGATATTCATTCATATTCGTCAGGTGACACATTTTTTATTAAGCATTCATAGATCTGTGGCAAATTATTTCCCATTTTGTCATTTGTGATGAACGAAAAGAAAAAATTAAAAGCCAAAATCATTAAGGATACACTAGAATGATGTATCTAAGTCTAAACTCTAAGATTGAAGTGAAAATTCATTTAAATGTTATATCTATTAGTTGTTCCAAATCGATGAAAGCCTCATTCCCAGTCCTAGTTATAAGAAAAAGGAGAAGAAAGGAAAATAAGACATAATGAATTGTAACCCATGATAATGAAACTATTTCTAATTGTTTCCTTTGAACACTAAATGAGTGGTGTGATGAAGGAAGTATCCTAAGTAGAAATCAACTAGCCTCAAATGAATTCCAAATTCTTGAAATATAATAGCGAGAAAGGGTGGCCTTTGGGTAATATCTTGGGCGATAAGCCACATTCTCTAGTTCAACAAAACTTCCTTGAATCCCATTTATTTATATTGCCACCAACATCAATCTAATAGAACAAGGGTAAAAAATTAGCGTTTATGATATAAAATAAGTTTGGGTTTGAGAGTCATGTCGAATGCATGGAGGGTTGAAATGCCAAATGGAATGCAAGTAGGCATATGTTGCATTTATCTTCAATGTCTATGTAATAAACATTTGTTGCGAGGGATATAACACAAAGTAAAGGAGAGAGGATTGGAGTGGGGTTGAACAACAAATGAAGCACATAGGCATTGAGAAGAACACCTTTGAGTGGGGAGATTCCCCTTCATTGATAATGATTATGTTTAAAAAGCGCATCAAATGCATGGATGAGGGTCACATGCCAAGTTTCGTGGGGGAGGGAAAGTGATTAACACCCTTGGGTGACTCTAATGTAGAGGGTTAGACATCATCCACATTAGATGTGAGTGTGGATTGAACATAATATCACTAATTTAATATTACATTGATTATTCTCCAAAGATGGGCTATATGTCTGGTAACCTTGGGGGTTAGTTTAAGTAGCCATGAGTAAGATGTGAGATCTCTCTCCCCATTTTTGTGAGGTCACAGGTTCAATTCTCTTGGTCCCCTCGGAAAGATTCTTGGAACTTGGGCATTGATGGTATACCTAAGTTACCATCCATCAAAGGTGGTGAAGTCTATGGAAGTTTCCCATGCATACATGTATCTAAAAGAAGGCCACACATAAGGTGGGTGCTCTCCTTGTGCTTTCTCCCCATCGACACAAGAATTTATGTCACACAAGGCTTGCCTTGCTTTGTTGGAAGACTATCGGTGAAGGAGAAGTATAGGAACTTGTGGAGAAGAAACAAAGCTTCTTATCATTGGAGAGTCATATTTTGATCACATGAAGGAAAATCAATGTTTGTGGGAGTATTTGGTATTAGGATGCAATGTTAGAGGTCTCATTTTTATGAGAGCTCGATGGGTTCTTGTTGAGAGAAGGAATGTATGCAATAGTGTAGGCATGACATAAACACAACCAAATCACTTAATTGTGAAAACTCTAAGATGTTATGTAATACACACACTTTATAAACAAAAGTTAATAATTATTATCCTCAACACAACTATATTATTATTCTAACTCGATTTTAATTAAATCCTTAAATTTATCCAGGCATATTACTAGTTACACCAAACACATTTTAAAATGAGATAAATTATTACGTTGATAGGCATAGTATTTATTGGAATTGGGTCTGGAGAATTTTGAATTTTTAATAGATTAATGGAAAAGATTGCATTTTAAGGGAATATTCTTCATATAATACACCATTTAACAGATGACATCAAAACTCTTTCAATTATTTTTCAATTTCACATCAAAGAATAACAAATTAAATTTAAATATTATTTGTTTGGCCCTATGTTAAACCTATTGGACCGCTCTATTATCTTCCTCCACTTTCATTCTTATGTAAATTAGATCAACTCGTCCATTGGAATCCTAAAAATTTTGAATCCATTGCAATTCGGTTAGATCAACTCATCCATTAGAAACCTAACAATTTTGAATCCATTGCAATTTCGAATCTTTGAAAGCATTTTCGGATTCGATCTGTGGGCTACTGCAACAAATGGCTTGGAAGCAAGTCTTAAATGTGTACGGGAACGATGATATATACATAAATACCTTCAACAAACTTAGGATTTTAAGATCAACATTTTTTTTTAATTGGGAGATAACCTTATAATCAATGTGATTTTTAGTTTTTCTTGCAAGTGGACATGATTATGGAGTCTTTGAGACTATATCAAAATTTATTAGATCTTATTAGACGGACAAAGAACTAAGTCAATCTTGGGAGTCTTAGTCTTCCACAAGGCATGGAGCTATTGATACCAATCTTGGCCATTCACCATGATCATACTTTGTAGGGAGATTAGAGGAATAAGATTGTAGGGTTTGGATGAGTGAAGGACATGAAAACAAAAGATGCCCATGATAAAAATGAATGAAAGGTATGTTTTCATTGCAACTAAGGAAAGGAATCTAACAATTTTGATTTCCAAAAGATATATTACATTACCTCTTAAAATATGGTTGTTCAATGTTATGGTACATGTATCAATTTAAAGGAGATGAAGCAAAAGTTATTACATTTTTTGTTCCATGATGCAAATTAATGATGGATGTTGATAAAGATGTATTGATGCAATACTTTGTTTTTCTTGTGTTTCAAATTTTGTATTGAAATGAATGTTTAATGTTATATACAAATTTTAGGTTTAGGATTTATTGCTTCAATGATGGGTTGATTATGTCTGATAGGTTTATTTCTCATAGGTTAATCATTATGCAATTATACATATTTGAGATGCAAATAATCCCTAGTTGTATAAACTCTTTGCAAGGCACAACATGATAATAATTATTATTGTGCATGTTCTTGATATAAGTCTATAAAAGCAGATCAACCACATTTATTAATGTGGTTGCGCTTGTAATATATAACTAAGAATATATAGATAATTTATCTCTCCCAAAAAAAATAAAAAAATAAAAAAAATAGAAAGCAAAATGATTTACCACTTAATCACTATAAACCAAGAACACATAATTACAAAGAATCTAGTTACCCCCATGCACAATCGTCTAAGGGTGGGAAAAAAAATATTTAAAAAACGTTACCTAGCCATGCATTACCTCCTTGCACAATTGTCTAAGGGTTGGAAACAAAATATTTAAAAATCGTTACCTAGCCATGCATTACCTCCTTGCAAAATTGTCTAAGGGTGGGAAACAAAGTGGTTTCAAGTTTCAAACCTGACCTTTCTATCAAACCATTGATTCAGACTAGGCGAGGAAGAAAGACAGATTGGTTGTACTCTACTCATTGAGTGGTGTGCAAGATGGCTTCTTGCTGATTTCCTATCTTGACTGTAAAAGACGTTGTCAATAGTTTAACAAAGTTTGGGTTCAGCCCGTTACCCACAACCAGCTTCTGAAATCAAACCTTGATACCATCTCCCATATTTATCGTTGCTTCACTCAATACATGACCCAGGCACAAGGATTCTTTGTATGTATGTATCTACCTATTTTGACTTGAATTCATGAGAATGAGAGCGTGGTTTAGGGGTCACGGTTTATTTTTTCTTATCTACATGCAAGAACAAGATGAAATTACTGGTCTTCTGCAACTTGTAGATGCTGGAAAATGAGGAGCCACATAGAGTATCTATGAGAAATGTTAATTCTATTTCAAAAATTTAGAAGATAATGTAGGCTGTGGGAGCCCACGACAGGCCCAATCACCAGTGTACCATCAAGTTCTTCAGTGCTCTCATCAATTTCTACCGCTACAGGTGAGTTCTGACACCTGTAAAAAAATTTAGCCTTCATAGCCTGAGACTTCACCAGTGGGCTCACCCTAGACCAAAGAAGTTGTATACCTTCATGTTCTATATTCCTGTTATATGGAATTTATACCTATGGTAAGTACATCTTCCCTAAGTGGGTAGTTACACTTAGAACAACAAAAAGAAAGTGGTTTAACCTTTTCCTATAATAGATAGATGAGATGAAGGAACTTACTTGTGATCTTTCGCTTCCTTTGATCTCCTTTGAATTTCTCCCGTCGCTCCCGCTTGAACTGAATTGGCTCAATTGGTACCTATAAAAAAAAATAGAAAACGACAACAATAAAAGCATACGATCTATCTACTATAAACAAATGGAATCGATGACATTTAAACATATATGCATCATAGATATGAACAAGAATATGGGAAAAGGAACAAACAACTTTATTGATGTAGAAGGAGGAGTTACACCGAATGCGGTTTGATTCTGTGTCACTCATCCAGCTTAGTCCAAACCCTCATCACACCAATATCACATCAATCCAGCAGCATAAAATTACTTAACAATGAACTCAATTCTCAAACCAACAGTATTTCTCTACAACCTTCAAATTCTAGCCCCTTGATCACTATGATGAGTGGTCAATTTATAGGGAAATGCAAATGGTTTTGTCATAAATTGGGCATTGAATGGTTTTCCAAAATTGGAGTTAGTTTTCATGGAGAAAGGGATGAGAGGATAGAGGGATAATTGATCCATAGCCTATCCAAAGTCGATCTCATAGGATGAGATAAGACTTGGGCATCCTTCTAGAATGCTCTAGAATTAAGGAATATTCCCGAAATCCAATGTCAATTTCCCTCATCTTCGCCCAACGCAGGTCAAAGTGGGCCTAAGTGCACTGCAGTGCAGGACTGAATGGACCTAACTTCTTTGCAGTGCAATTACCCCTAACCAAGGCCGCACTGGTGTCCCAAGGAGGCATTTCAACAGGGTTTAAAGCTAGGAAACTTTCATGGATGGAAGCATTCAATTTGATGACTTGTCTAGGGCATGTAGCAACTAAATTAGGGTTTGATGAGCCCTAATTGTATTGATTGATCATTGGGAGTGATGTGCCCAAATAGACCTGTAACAGCTGCCCCCTAAAGCATGAAGTTGAAAATGATAATGTTGAGTGATATGCTTTATGATGTGATGAGGAGGATATGAAGCGGATGGTGACCTGCATCAATTACAATACATAATATCATGATATCTTTGAATTTTTCATGAATTTCTGAGGGAAGGCATACCCATGCTCAACATATAAAATTTTCATTACATGTACATAAATTAGATAGTCATCTACAGATATAGACCCATGATAGGATGACCATCTGTGTAAAGCCATCGTATAAATGATTTAGTACTCTCCTGAAATCGCAGCCCGGATGGATGAAACTAGATCCGGGGTCTTCTATCTCGTCCAATCATTTGCTCAAGTATGAGTCTAACCATGTGAAAATGTGATCTGAAGTCGAACATGGGAAGACACCGTCTGATTACCAGCTAATGATGTAAGTTGTTAATAGACGCGAGAGAGATCACCGATAATGATAATGATTCTCAAGGTACTACAGTACATTCTGCATGGTGTGAATAAATGTTTTGATGTCGAACACCATACAAAGTCTTTCAGTCGAAGGCCAGTGATGTCAACCTGTCGCTGGAAGCGAGAAACTTTCCATTGATGTATGCAAGCCTCAAGGTACTGGAAGGGTGTTTCTAAGTCAACTTCTTGGATAATGTGCTGATGTCAACAAGAAGTGACTTGTCACAGGAGGGCCTTGATGTATCCCCCATCAATGACATGAAATGAGTGTAATGATTTTGAAGATAGAATGTGACTGACGACACAATGTTCAAGAATGGCGGTCATGAAAATGAAGGTTTATGAGTATTGCAAAGGATGAAGTTTACTGAGTGACTTCTCTTGAACATATCGACGACATTGAATGAATTGGCAGTATTGACCAAAACCAAAGTGATGGATGGTATGATAGACCATAAGTATGATAACCATCAAGTAGATAACCCAACCCAAATAGTCACAGAGATGAAGTGAAAGTGTCATGTTCAAGAGCGACTTGCTACCATAAAGTGATTTATCCCTTTTCCCATTTTCCCCAGTCATTACTGACCAGTACCTCTTTATTTTTTAACAAGCTTGAGGAGGATAACATATTCTTGTAGTATAATTCCACCCTTTGGGTGAATCCATCTCTATGTGATGTTTTAACGAGTCTAGCAAAGGGGAAACTCAGTCTTTTCATGATGGAAAAGTTTGTCACTATTTGATGTTTTAACAAGTTTAACGACAATGAGAACTCAGTCCTTTTCATGTTTAGAGAGTTTGAAAAGGGAAAAAAAAGAAAACTCCACAAGTTCTTTTCATAAATTTGTCTCTCAAGTCCAAAAAAGCATAAAATAATACAAGATAGAACCTATTGACCATGTTCAATGAATGTATTCCTTTTTCGTAAGTAATCTATCTCAGTCTGGAAAAGGGTTAAACTTAGACTGAGCATATGTCATTTCCAATCCATTTATGAGTTGAAAAGGACAAGCATTTGACAATCTTTTCATGTTTAAAGAGTCGGAAAAGAGATTGGAGGCAGACCCCCTATTTTTATTTTCTTTTAATGAATCAAAAAGGAAAATATTCGGTGATCTTTTCATTTTTTTATGAGTCAAAAAAGTGCTTAAAGAAGACTCCACTTGGAGGAATGAGTGGTGTCTAGGATAGCTACTCGTTCTGGTGATGTTGGAACTTCTTAAAACATGTTGATTTATGTGAAGAGGCTGGCTAATAAGACCACTCATTGCAACTATTCCTCAAAAAGGGTAAAAAAACCAAGTGAAAGCGTATGATCGTCCAAGAATATAGTGATGATGGAAGGAGAACACAAAGGATCGTCTGACAGAAGAGGCTGATACAATGGAAATCACGAGGGTTAAAAAGGAGATGGGTTCATTTTTACACAAGCTTGAACCATAGGTAACTATGCTTGGATTCAGTTTCATGTTTCCACAAGCTTAAAATGAAAAACTTTGCTTGGATTCAGTTTCATTTTTACACAAGCTTGAAACAAGAAAAAAAACTATGCTTGAGATTGGTTTACATGCCCCCAACATGATGACTCGATTCTAGGTGCATGCCCCCCAAGCTTCATTACATTCACCTAAGTAGACTACTCGCGGCTATCAGATGGATGGAATGAAGGTTCATTTACATGATCAAGTGAAAGACTGGACTGGGATTTTATGAGATCTAATCAAAGACACGAATTGGAACTTTGATCTAGGGGACCTTGTTTCATTTTTTTAATGAGGTTGACACAATAAAAGAACTATCCTCATATTCCTTGTTTCATTTTTTAACAAGCTTGACACAAGACACGAAACTATGCTCATGATTCCTTGATCACGACCCATAAGAGGTCATGACTTCCAAGAGGTTTTCATTAGATGGGAGAACAATGCCTAGGAAGGGATACGTAACAAGGAATCCATTAGAGAGATCTGGTTCCAATTCCCCCAGTACATAATGCAAAACATGATAGAATTGATCGTTAGCTGATGTAGGCATGGAACGGGTTGCCACATATTTGACCCGTGGCGGGGAAGATACCATTGGGACAAAAGGACCATTTAGGGAAGATGGTTGACTGGAAGTCATATTTGGGATGGGAAATGAAAGCTAGTCAATGGTGACAATTCTGCCTTCATGCAGGAAACACATCACTTGAAAGAGTGTTGAAACAATATCTCCCATGTCATAAACATAGTTGCACCCAAGAATTAAATTGTAATCTAAAGGGCCTGGGACTACCATCACATTGAGATAAACAATTTTTCCTCCCAAACTAATAGGAACCTGAGGAAGGATCCCTAATGGTTGACTAGTTCCTCTATTAAAAGCCAACAGATTTTGGGTAATAGGCACAAGTGGCGGCGAACCAAGCGCCTACCAAGCAGTGGAGGAAAGGATACCCACAAATGCACATTCATCTATAATAGTTCCAAATATAATCATATTATAAACCTGTACTATGATTTGGAAAGGCACATAAGAAGGAAGACGACATCCTGCCAGTTGATTCCAATAAAAGGAAGTGACCATACTACTTGGAGGGGGTACCTTAAGAATGGGAGAATTACCCCCTTGAGTTATGAGAACGGGAGGATTTTCCTCCTGTCTTGACGGAACAGGAGGATTGAATCCAAGCTCATTGGAATCTAAAGAAATGAAAAGAACCTGAGTGGTATCATACTTACTCTCTATAGGAAAGGTACGATTAATTGAAGGTGAAATTAGGTCAATTGTTTCCTTGACCTGTGATTGGTCAGGTATAGACTCATGGGATTCACATTCAGAGAGAGTAGGTTTGACCGACAGTTGATTTGGGTCAGTCACTTCATCAACTAGAGAAGGATTAAGGGAGAGTCTCCTGTAACCGTATGGAAGTCACTGCGGAGAAGCAGGACGATTATTCCCTTCGCATAACCTACAGGGAAACTTAAGTTTACCCTTCTTTCCATGAACTTTACTACCACTAGTTGATGGTGTGTCACCAGCATGATTTCCACAATTTGATGACATAGGATGATGTGAACGAGAAGACCATTCTTCTAAGATTTGAGGAATACTAGAACAATTTCGAAGAATGTGGTCTCCTGTACAAAGTTTGCAAGGATATCGAAATTTGTGAGGCTTATCGGACGGTTTCTCATCAGAAGTTGCATTCAAAGAAATGGTTGCTTGGTTGCCCCCTGCTGAATTTTCTTCTTCTTCCCTTTCTTCTTCTTCTTATCCACCTAGTTACTAGTGTCAATACTTTCACCAGGTGAAGAGGAAGAAGGGGAGGAAGAAACAACCGATGAAGAAGGTAAAGGGTCAATTGGAGATTGATTTTGTCCAGTTGTAGGAATATTCAGTTGTGGGGCCAAGGAGGTTGAGAAGAACCATACTGACAAGCCGATGGTAAGTTCCGGAAGGGACAATGTAGCCATATTGATCTGAAAATGGGGCTCTTAGGCTTCTTGTATAACTTACAAGAACCTCTCCCACTTCCAAAGCTTTAAATATTCCCAAGTCTTCATGATTAACCAATGTGGAATTAAGAAATGCTTGAAAATATAGGTGTATGCTTATGCTTGTTTTAAATTGATTATATGCTTTAAAAATTTGTTGTTTTAGTTGATATGTACATGTCCTTAACATATATATAAATGCATATAACAGTGAATAATGCAGCAGTAAAGACAAACACATGAGATAACAATTTAATTAGGAGTTCACCCACAACTCTTGGGCTACATCTCTGTGAGCTCTAGTCAACTCAACTAGGCTCTCTGGGATTATGGTAGAAGTCTTTTTTACAAGCTCTTGGCTCAACTCTTGCTATTTTTACACCAAAAGAGTTGGTTCAGACACCATTTTATCCCTTGGCTCTTGAAGCTCTGGCTCTTGGCTTTGGCTCTTGGCTCTGGCTCTTTGGCTCTTGGTTTTGGCTCTTGGCTCTGACTCTGGCTCTTTGGCTCTGGTTCTGGCTCTTGGTTCTAAGTCTGGCTCTTGGCTCTTGGTTCTTTCTCTTGGATCTGACTCTAGCTCTTTGGCTCTAGTTTTGGCTCTTAGCTTTGACTCTAGCTCTTGGCTCTGACTCTCCGGCTCTTTGGCTCTTTGGCTCTGGCTTCTTGGCCCTCCACAACCTTCAGCTCTCTGGCCTTTCACTTCAACTTCAAGTGACCCCAAAGGCTCCCTTAGCTCTTTGTGCAGTAGCTCTTCAGCTCTGCAACTGCTTTTAGCATTCAACTTTAGCTTCCCCTTCAACATCCCCTTCTCTGTCATTCTGTGGCTTTTTAAGCAAAATCTGCACTGCCTGTTCATTTTCCCTCTCGGGCTCTCTGTCTTCCTGCCATAGTTCATTCAAATCCCGTTTTTGAGCATTAGTAATAATTTCTAAATGCCCTCAGGGATGAATGCCACCTGTGCTGTAACGGATGAGTGCATCGGCACTTGAAATCCTTTAGAAACAGTCCTTTTCTGTTAACACAGGAAAACGCTGCAAAAACATGGAAAATCCTCCAAAACACAGTTCATCCGGATTTGAAACATTCATAAATGCGCTTTATATCCCTATTGGGTCCACCCTCAATCGCTATCGCAAGTCACAATTGGCCTTGTCCCTTTGTATTTCAAAATACATTAAAACTATGAAAATCCTGTGAAAATGGCTTATGACGGATTTCAAATATTATGTATTTTCATTTCGGAACCCTTTCAGGTCCGGTTTAATCGGGTCAGGCACTTTTCCTTTGTATTTAGTTTACTCAATGAAAAACGAAAATACAAAGAAAATCGTTGCTTGACAGATTTCAAAATGTATTAAATCTCGTTTATCACCTCATCAGGTTCATGTATATATATATATATATATATATATATATATATATATATATATATATATATATATATCGCATCGCATATGGTATTGGCCTTTCTCTTTTGAATAACTTCGATGCGATATTGCGATGTGACTTGTCGCAATCACAAATCACACATACCCCGGGCCATTAGTGTGCGCTCCGCTGTAACTGCCGATTGCGATATCGCGATCACACTAACCGTATAACATGTTCTGATATCCGTTGACTGCCACTGCCAATTGCAATTGCCGATTGGATCTAGACCATTGATCGGCTAGATCCGACGGCTCCTGTGCAAACACTGTTCAAGCATCCGATAACCTTGTTTTCATGGTTTTCTTCATGTTTTTAAGGCCCAATAGTGTTATCTGATAAGTCCAAGACTTCTTCTTTTTCAGTGGTTTTTCCCTTTTGGGAGATTTGGAAGACTTAGAGGGTTTTTAGGACCCATTTTCAAGGGATTTTGCCTCTTTTTTCTTTGAAAAAGGGCAGCTTCATTTTATGATAACTTCTCCATCTGAAGTCCGTTTTTGCCCATTTAAGTTGCATTGGATTCAGAATGAAGGGATCTCTGTAATGAGACTATTTCTGAGAGCAGCCTGTGACTTTCATTTTCCTTTGATTTACAAAGGATTTGTGCCATTTGGCACCTTTCACCTCTTATATGAAGTCTTTTAGACTTAGAGGTTTATTTAGGATCCATTTTTGGATCGCCTTCCCACTAAAAGAAGTTTTGGTTTCCAAAAGACTGATATACTAATCTGAATAGTAAATGAGAGTGACTCAACCTCTTCTTTCAGCCTCCCTACACTTGCCTTGACATCGTGCCTCAGAACCAAAGTTTTTGACCACTTCCCTTCCCGGATGGGCTGGTCTTCCTGGGAATAATTGTCTTCCTCCTTGCCTTCCTGCAGAACTTCTACTGAAATGGTCATAGAAGGTGGTTTGAACTTCTTTGCCTTTATCATTGATCCAAGGTGGCTCAAACAAATGTGAAGTTCATCTGATCCACAAAAATTTCATTTGTACCTATTTGACAAGCTGCCAACAACAACTGTTAACAACAACACACATACAGACGATAATTGGATGGCCTAAACTCCCGCTTCAACAAAAGAAACAGATTTTCACATCTTGTGAACACATCCATGTCTTACATCTACATACAAATGATGGACTAGATACAAGCCCACAAAACATGCCTTTAAACAAATGACCCTTCAGTCAAGCATGTAGAAAAAGACCATTAGGACTCTTTTTCAAAAGACGAAACACTTCATCATTATCTCCATTTGGAGACCAAGTTAAATTCTCCCAAGTCAACATGGCATCACATGCATGTCAAAGCAATCAACCCTGCAAGTTAATTACACATACATGTTCAAAAACAAGGAAATCATCAGCATCCCTATGTTCATGCATATCAAGCTTATGCATGCATTTCATCCTTCAACTTTTGCTTAAGAACATTGTACTTTCGAAGTTGAAATGAAATATAATGTAGATGCATCAATAGACATGCAATCTTAATCAGATAAGAACTCTAACTATTCCTTACCAATACCTTTCAAAGGTACTACCTTTGCCTGCACATCAGCATCATCATGTGAATCATTTTGAGACACATCATTCATGGAATCTTCACTTCCATTTCTGCCATCTTCTCTTTCCACTTTCTTCAACTTTGGTGGAAGCATTGTTGGATTCAGTGTCCAATGTTTTGCAGCAAGATGTCCTCGCTTATGGCAGTGAGTGCACTGCATGTGCATCCTCTTGACAACATGATTTGCCTTGTCCATTGTGTTATACTCCTATAGTAATAGGTGTCATATTTCATGATTGACTGATTGAGCTCTGTAATATGTTCTTCCTTTCCTTGCTGTAAAGGTTTCCATATTATCAAAAAATAAAAAAAAATAAAAAATGTAAAGAGGGTATACCCTAAAGGAAAATCAAAGGGTGAAAAAAATAAATGGTCAAAAGAAAAAATGAAAAGAAATGAACCCCAAATAAAAATAGACTAGGAAAGTGTGCAAGTCCAAAATGCCACTACTTTTTCATTTTTTGTAAATAGAGCATCATGTACAACTTGTTGAACTTTTGCCACAATTGATGAATGGCCAAACAGCTTAATCTTGGCCAGTTCATGTTTGAATTTCCTGTTTTAGATATAGAGAATAAAAATCTGACCAAACAGCTTAATCTTGGCAGATAAGTAGATAGGTAGAAAAGCAAAGGAGCTCAACAGTTTAATCTAAGCCCTTGGATGTAATAAGTGTAGACTTAGGTAGGCTTACAATGAAAAGAAAAGAAGATTGAAAAGGGTTTGCTAGTCTAAGTGCACCCAGAGCAAGGAAGAAAAAATGCTAGGAAAAGTAGGCTGGGTAAGTAGATTGCTGTTGCAGAATGAGACTTGTGATGAATCATGTCTCTCAAATGTGTTAACTTTTACTCATCACAAGTG
Source organism: Pinus tabuliformis (assembly GCA_031772625.1). NCBI lineage: Eukaryota > Viridiplantae > Streptophyta > Pinopsida > Pinales > Pinaceae > Pinus > Pinus tabuliformis. The sequence continues at coordinate 824,566,388 of CM062813.1, forward strand.
CAAGGCAGATATTTTTGATGCAGCTCAAGCAAGGCAGATTTTATAACTAATTTCCCTTCATACTTTTCCCCTAATCTTTTACTAATTTCCCCCCAAAGATATTTAAGATCTGCTTAATATCACCAAACAACTCCTTCCATCCATCTCATTTCATAAAAGGCCTAACTAAAACCCATTTTACTTAGGAAATTGTACAAATATCACAAAAAACCCCTTTTCTCCCCTTAAGCCTAAGTTTTTAAACATTATAACTTAGCGCTTGCTTTCATACATTTGTCATATTAACTGTTAACTTTTATTATATAAATCCCATACTTTATTTCCCAAATCCCGTAATATGTATATATATATATATAAACCCCACATATTAATATTCCCTCCCCCGGTTAATTATAACCATAGTCAATGTTTTAAAAAGATTGATGAATTGGTTTGAAATTCATTAAAAAAAACTTTCCCCGCGCGCAACCATGGGATTAATTAACCCCATGTTAATTAATAACCAATCAAAACGTGCCTGATACAATTAAAAAACATGATTAATTCACCGGGCCCGCCCATTAACTCCCCGCCATCTCTGTAGAGCGCCCACCGTCCGATCTCCGCCCCATCATCCGACAGTCGATGATCGTATCGCGACCCCCTCAACTGTCGAGCTTTACCTCTCGAGGAAATGGTGGTTTTGGTCCCGTACCATGGACACGTGTCACCTGCTTGCTATGTTCACTGCCCCTCCACCTGAAACCGCCTAAGCCCAAAAGTGGTGCGGGCAAAACCATTTACTGCTCTCCCCCCGTTGACGTCATCTGTTGACGTCAGCTGTCCTTTACTGACGTCATTTTCCATATCACCTGCCACGTCACCGCCACGTCGTCTATCCCGTACTCCCACTGACATCATGCTGACGTGATTCGTCCTTCAAATCAAATTTTCCCGCCAAAATTCTTTTTGTCAAATAAAGGGCAAAAAACGCCATTTTTTCTATAGTTCGCTGTAAACTGTGTTCCGGGCACAACAAACGACCAACTCAGCTCCAGTTTTCTGACCGCCTCTTCATCAAAAAAAGGGTCACAGCGAGCTTCGCAGCCTGCCGTTCAGCCTGCATAGTACAAACAGTTCGAGCCAGGGCCGAGGGACTTCCAAGCCTGCAGAACAAAGAAATAAAGAGATATACAGAGATATTTGCTACCCTAACCATTGGGGCCTTCAGAGACATGAATTTCTAAGAGAAAAATGGTGTGAAGACATGTTTCAGTCTTATTTTTTGCCAGATAGCAGTGAGCAGAAGTCAAAACACATTAAAGAGTATCAAATCAAGC